>CM039521.1:22462015-22612796 GCA_022433055.1 Begonia peltatifolia
CCATTTTTCCCTACACAAATTCTCCATTACAGATTCCATCTTCCAGCCCCAAAGCTTTTCTGTTTTTCTTCCTTCTTCTTTCGAATGGATTGTTGGTCTTCTCCTCTTCCAGCTGACGATGAGTATGCGAAGTTTGTGATCAGAATGAACCCTCCCCGGTAATTCAATCTATCGCAATTCTTCTGTCGTTTCCTTATCTGGGTTTTCGATATTTGGAATCTTCCCCACATTTTTGGGCTGTGGGAGATTTCAGATTTTTTGTTCTGAGATTTTGTTTGTGGGTTTCTGATCCTGTTCCCTCTTCTCTTGTGATTTCAGGGTCACAATCGATAATACGTCGAGCAGGACAGCCACTTTGATTAAGGTATTTAATGAAATTGCTTATATTCTTCAAGAATTTTTTTTCTAGTGTTCAACAGTATTCGAGCTTCATCATCGTTTTTCTCGATAATTGCAGGTAGATAGTGCGAATAAACGGGGGAGTTTGTTAGAGGTGGTTCAAGTTCTTACGGATTTGAATCTCATAATCAGACGAGCTTACATTTCTTCGGATGGAGAATGGTTTATGGATGGTTCGCCTTTCACCTCAAATTCTTAACCTGGGATCTCAATCTTTTCGATTCTGTTCATGCTTATTTATTTATTTCTATCGTCTTTTTTCAGTTTTCCATGTCAATGATCAACATGGGAATAAACTATTTGAAGATAATGTGGCTGAACGCATCCAACAGGTAGACTCTCAAAACTATTCTCCCTTATTTGTCTCTTTTTTTTCTTCGCAGAATAATTTCAGTGGTGACATATTTTTAGAATCTAATGAGATACTGAAAATCATCAAATTTTGTTGTGCCGATTGTGATTATTTGGGGTATCATGAGAAAAATTAACTCAGATCAGCTCAAGAACATCTAGTTATTGAAGAAGATTGAAGGGTAATAATCTTTTGTTGAATTGTTATAGAAATTGCACTTATTTGAAAAAAAAAAAAACTACTTATAATTCAAGCACAAGAAGACCAGACAAAGCTTTTGATGCCCGTTGCTACCAACATGGTTTTGTTAACAGTAAGGAACTAAAGTTGTATTCATGGTTAAAAGTTATTTGTTGCAGTCATTAGGTCCAAGAGCTCGAAGCTTTAGGTCCTTGAGAAGGTCTGTCGGGGTCCAATCTACAATGGAACATACAACCATCGAATTAACCGGAAGAGACAGACCAGGCTTGCTATCTGAGGTTTTTGCTGTTCTGACAGACCTCAAATGTAATGTTGTCACTGCAGAAGTTTGGACCCACAATGGAAGAATGGCATCAGTTGTTCACATCACCGACGAGGCTAATGGATTGGCAATAGACAATTTAGATCGTCTTGCCAAAGTCAAACAGCTTCTCTTATATGTTCTAAAGGGAGACAGAGATAAGAGAAGTGCCAACACTGCCGTGTCTGTGGGCTCCACTCACAAGGAAAGACGGCTACATCAGATGATGTATGCCGATCGTGATTATGACTTGGCTGATACGGATTCTGGCTCAACCAGTGACCGGAACAAACCCCTTGTAACTGTAGAAAATTGTGTCGATAAGGGATATACGGCTGTAAACTTGAGATGCCCAGACCGGCCGAAGCTCTTATTCGATACAGTTTGTACATTGACTGATATGCAATATGTAGTTTACCATGCAACCGTAATTGCCGAAGGACCAGAGGCCTATCAGGTTAGAATAATCTCTGTGGTCGTATTTTATCGTTTCTGATTGGTTAACGAGTAATTTAAACTCGAATTGCGATATATTTTACAGGAGTACTACATCAGACATATCGATGGAAGTCCTATTAGTTCTGAAGCAGAGAGGCAAAGAGTGATCCATTGCTTAGAGGCTGCTATCAAAAGAAGAACATCTGAGGTAGGAATGTAAAAATGGCATAATTGTTTATGGTTCTTCCTGTCTGAGTTGGTCAAAAGACTGAATTGTCGAGTTGGATTTGGTTTTATTGCTTTTATTTCAGGGTATAAGACTAGAGCTTTGTAGTGAAGATCGGGTGGGACTCTTATCAGATGTGACTCGTATATTTAGAGAAAATGGTCTATCTGTTACTCGAGCTGAAGTCTCAACTAGAGGCTCTCAAGCCGTGAATGTCTTCTACGTGACGGATGCTTCTGGAAATCCGGTGAAAAGCGAGACGATTGAGGCAGTTCGGAAAGAGATCGGACTCACAATACTCCGAGTGGTGGACGACGAGATTTGCTCGAAATCTTCCCCATCGGAGAGCGGCAAATTTTCATTGGGTAACATTTTTCGATCTAGATCTGAAAAGTTTCTTTACAATTTGGGATTGATCAAATCGTATTCTTGAGAAGTATATTGTTGAAAATGTGCAATTAGGCGATGCTCAGTGGCTGTAAATATTAGAAACCTTTCTCCTCGACCACAGTCTCCATAAAAAATGTACGGTCAATCTTAGTTGATCTCAGTTGAAAATATGCGAATCTCCATGTGAATTCCTCCATTTTCCCTTCTAGGTTATGTTCATAGCTGGCTAAAAATTCTATTAAATACATTGATATAAACATTTTGTGACAAAATGGGTAGATCTAGGATGGCATTTTTATGAAATGGTTGCAATTATGTTTCTGTTTCAGGGTATTTTATGGGCGTGACCGGTATAAAGTCTTATCAGTTGGGTGAGGTCACACTCACTAAAAAAAAGGGTACATAAAATAAGTAAAGAGGAAACTAACGTGTTACTTGTCCTTGAGTGGCAACTCATAATTGTCCCAATCACTCTACTTTGAATCCTTTTTTTATGCTGATGTCTACTTAGTCTTTTGTACCATTATAGTTGTCACGTCCATTTATAACCCTTGATACTTTATAATAAAGTCATGCATTTATGGTCTATTCGCCTGGGAATAAAGACCTTTATGTGAAAATCATTATCACACTACTAGTAATCCAACGCATTTCTTTTGTCTAGCTGGTTATCATTGTGTTATTTCCTTTTATCAATGGTTAATACTGATTTTCACAGTTCAGTTCTATTTGGATTCCAAGAGTTAATAAAAGAAGTTTACTCAAGTTATTGAACTTCCGTCGGAGTATTGGATTGGGTAGTGGGTCGGTCTGTAGGTCACGTGCCGAGTTTGTAGTTTCCATAACATGAGGAACTAGCTCGTGGCATGTCAAATTGCAAGCGTTGGGTTTGGTTCTGATTTTGAACATTTTAGTTATCTTTTTGGAAAGATCAATAGAACATACCACGTGATTTGGTATTATCATTGAAAATTTATGAGACAAAAAAGAAAGGAGGAATTTAAAAACAGGAGCCGACATGTCGTTTAGAAGATCTGAGGAAGGAGGGGCGTATGATTCTGACAGTGACCTTAAAAAAACGAATGATTTTGTTATCAAGACAAGTCAATTGAAATCCACCGACAGAATCTTAACGGTGAGAGAGAGAGAGAGAGAGAGAGAGAGAGAGAGAGGGAGAGAGAGAGTCACGCATCTCCATGCTTCTACGTTGAGTCGCTCTCTTTTTCTGTGCTGGTGATGTTTCCCCATCTGATTCTGCTGCCGCATTACACGTGTCATCATCCCAATCAGCTGTCAGTACTTTATAGGGCCCACAGCCAGCAACGTGATGTGGTCCCTCCTGGCAACTGGAGCTCTTGGGGGCCCCCCTCGTCCCTTCCATCTTCCAGTGGCAAAGTTGGAATATTGTTTTAGGGAAAAGAAACACGTGGAAAAATAGTCCACCGTGGGATTGATTAATGCACAAAACAAGAGATTAGGGCAAAGGCATTTTGAAAAGTGGGACTGTTTTTTTAAATTTGATTCTCATTGTTTCTATTTTCTGGATTAATTTCATTTTTGAATAATTCTCCGACTGATTTTCATGACTAAATTTAAAGACAAAGTAATATGGTCGGTCTAAAAAAAAAAACATTTTAATTGGCCAATTGTAGATTCGTTATTAACATTTGGTCTACTGCTGATAAGGATTAAGTCGATTAATTATAACAAAAATGAAATAGTATCTCCTGAATAGTGCTGTTTCATATCGATAGTAAGAATGTTAAAGATTTTATATGTAACATGAAGAGATTATCTTAATCCTTGAATTAATTTTTGAATTGAGTTCTAACTCTCTCGTTCTATGTCGTGTTTATTTTAGATCAAATTGTCGTGTGTTTAAAATATTTATACTAAATTATAAAATAAATAAATAAGATTAATAGGAGAAAATAAGGAGTGGGCTGAAGCTATGGGGCTGCTTTGGACATGATAATAATAATTGCAAGAATGATCATTTTCTTTTTCGTGGCGTTTCAAGAGAAAACCAAGTGGAAGAAATTTTTGATTTTTGACAGAGATGGTAACGGCTGAGGAATTCCCTGAAATTTTAGGTAGGAATTGGCATTCACAGCTTTCATGGCAGTCAGGCTGAGACCTCTGCTCGCGACGCCTATACCTTCCCACCCATCGTCCTCAAACAACTCCATTTTCAGAGTGAGCTCAGCTCGAATGGCTAGCAACGGAGAAGAATCGAATAACAAATCGTCTGCTTCTCCCTCCAAAATCATCGATTCCCATTTACATGTTTGGGCATCGCCTCAAGAGGTAATGCCACTTCTCAAAACTAGGGTACTGTTTAGTTTGCTCCTTTTCGTGCTTGGAAACTGAATTGATCCTTCAAAATTTTCTTATTCTTCAAATATTAGAAAATGGGATTTCCAATTTTCTTGGATGAAATTTTTGTTCATTGTTTGTGAAGGCTGCGGATGAGTATCCTTACTTTCCTTCTCAAGAACCTACCTTGCGTGGAAACCTCGATTTCTTGCCCCAGGTCATCTTCTACATAGCTTTTTGCTTAATTTGTTCGTTTAGATCTTCGAATTTAAAGAAAACTCGAATAAGAAAAACGGAAGCATCAAAAATCAAACGGGTGATTTTTAAGTTCCCTCATTTCTCTTTTGAATACTGTCAGTGTATGGAGGAAGCTGGTGTAGACGGGGCACTTATTGTGCAGCCTATCAACCATATGTTTGACCATTCGTATGTGACCAGGTAGGTAGATATTGCACTCTACCACTCTTGTATACATTCTTCGTTATTACAATCATTTTGATTATACTGGGGAAAAATTGCATGAATTGATATGTTGAAATAGTTAGGAATTGTATACTTATATGAAATTGAGAATCACTTTAATCGGTCATCTATTATGCTTTGACGAGGGTCATATTCTTTTGGGTCAAGTTGACTAGCCTGGATCTCCTTTACGGTTGTGCTTTTCTCTTTAAATCCATCTAAACTTCGATTGTAAAACTCGCGGTTGCAATTTAGTTCATATAATGAATTTTTCTTTTGCCCGTTGTATTTTCCGGTTAGAGTCTTTCCACCTTAAATGCTTGGGTTCAATTTTGTGTTTTTCTTTTTTAGTTAATTGTTCGATTTTGGACACCGTCCATTTGTTATTCTTTTGAATTTTTCATGTTTCTTACGCAAGTCTTGACTAGCAGTGCCCTCCAAAAGTACCCAACAAAATTTTTCGGATCTTGCCTCGCAAATCCAGCAGAAGATGGAAATGGCATTAGGCAGCTTCAAGATCTTATTTTGAAGGTTTTGACAGCTCTTTTTGATGTCCTTTCTCGGTCTACCATCTTTGCGACCTGACTTTTTTTTTCCCAGGATGGTTATTGTGCAGTTCGATTTAATCCTTACTTGTGGCCTTCTGGCCAAAAGGTATCTCTGATGATCCATTACACTATTGAATATTTCAATATCCTTTTGACTTACCGTATGCAAATTAACAACTTAATGGTCTTAACAATCATGGTTTCTCGGAAGAGGAACAAAGTTTAAATTAATCATTAATCGGTTAAATCAAAGTGGCTCCTATCCTTATAACATCCCATCGATTTCGTTTTATGTTAGAAGAAAGAATTATTTTCAATATTGCAAATGATGAACTAAAAACAACATACCCACCTCTAGGGCTATTACTCTATTTGCATAGGATCTTGCCGAGTATTTTATTGGTTTTCTCATCTAATGTGTAATCTTTTTGCAAAGAAGTAGAAAGAGATTGTGAACATCGAAGTTTATATTTGTATTGTTCTCGGTAATTGTCTGGGCAGATGACAAATCAAGTTGGGAAGACTATGTTTTCGCTTGCAGGAGAACTCGGAATACCAGTGGGGTTTATGTGTATGAAGGTATCTTAATATCAACTTGTTAAAATTCGATGACTCGAATTGTCTTAAGTTGGGTTGATAAATCTGCATTATGAATATAATTTAGAATTATGTTTTCTTCTATAAATTCATATAAGATTGAGTTGTAAAATTCGAGATTGTATTTAACATTCATATAGTGAATTCTCTTTTGCCTCGAGTTTTTTTTTTTTTTTTCAGAAAGTTTTTCACGCTAAATTTATTTGTCCAATTTTGTATTTCCTTTTTCAGCAAATTATACTCTACATCCACAACATTCGTGGTCGATCAGTCATCTATTAACTGTGGTAAGATACTTCTTTTCAGGGCCTCAACCTTCACATCAGAGAGATAGTAGAACTATGTGAAGAATTTCCTTCCACTAATGTCCTGCTTGATCATTTGGCTTTCTGCAAGCCACCTACGTGAGCCACGTCACTTCTATATTCTAGAGTACTTAGATCCTTAGACATGCATATAATGTAAGCTTCTCTTTGTTATTATCTTGCAGAAATGACGAGGAAAATTTTACCTTCTCTGAGCTATTGAAGCTATCAAGATTTCCTCAAGTAAGAGTAGCTTTTGTAAAACATTGTCGATGTAATCTCGAACTGGGATCCCATCCCGAGATCGTTTATTTTGGTAGACTGTAGACAATTTTAGCAGCCTCATTCAGCTGTTCAAATCGGACATGGGTATTGAGATTAATTGATATGGTGCTTAAGAAATCCAATTCCACTATCTTTACTTTTGACTAACTGTTCATGACCCTTTGTGCGAAACTTGGAATACTGATTTAGTTACTTGAAAAGACCGAAAATTGCAGATTGTTGCCTGAAAAATCATTTGCAGTCATCTTAAACTTGTCTGATGTTTTCTCAACAGATCTATGTGAAATTCAGTGCACTATTTAGGCTGTCAAGAATGGCATTTCCTTACCAAGATCTATCCCCTTTGCTCTCTCAAGTGGTATCTAGTTTTGGCGCAAACCGAGTCATGTGGGGCAGGTAAATTTCCCTCCTCACCTTCTCTGTTTCATGAGTATGCAAAGCCAAAATATAAATGTCATAGCTAGAATTATAATTTTTTATCGATGTTTTCCAGCGATTTCCCATTTGCCGTATCTGAATGCGGATATAGTGGTGTTAAAGAAGCGGTATTCGCCATAGGTGATCAAATTGCCTTGTCATCGTCTGAGTTGGAGCGGATCATGGGTGGAACAGCGTTGGAACTCTTCCAAGGTCCACGGCTTTCTCGAGCATTATCATCACAACAGCCGGCTATCGTTTGAATATCATCGGATCCAGGTCGACCGCAACAATATTTTTAGCTCCTGCTTGTGCTAAAATTTTATTTAGATATATCTGCTATTGGAAAGAAACCCTCCACTGTGTATACTTTCACTGATGAGTTAAATGAGCTAGGCGTTGAAGAAAGCAACTGGTGTAATATTGAGTTTCGTCATGCGCATCTCTGTCATTTACCAGCACAAGGTTAAGAACAGCTCATCCATACAAACTAGGTTCATTTTCAAGTCGTTTTCAAGAAAACGAAAGGCAGTATTAAGAAATCATCGTGCTGATCGTTGAAAATCACATCGATGATGCGATAGAACATGTGACAAACCCACTTTTTATATTACGATCTGATGCAAGTGGGTAATGAGCAATTGGATGATCAAGTAGCAGATAAGCATGCAGAATAGTTCGAGGATTTAACAGGTAAGTAGACGCAGTAATTCTATTTTTCTGACTAATTTTACATTACCATCTCGAACAATACAAGATTCATAGGAACATATAAAGAAAACGACACGAAACTGAAAAATTCTCGATGGAACCTTATTATTAAAACTGGTTTATGGCTATGGTACGAGACGGGCTGAGAAGGTGGTAGGCGCCGTGCCGTATAGGGTAGCCGCAGCCCTTGCGAATCTCTGAACCATCATCGTCCATCTCGAGCAGAACTTTGCGAAAGATATCGACTTTGCATGGAAGCCAAAGTGGGCCCTGGCTATTGTATCCATATTCCGATTCAGCTTCCTCCAGTAGCATCTGGAATAATGGATGGTTCGCATGCTCGGCTTTTATGACGAATCTCTCTCTCTGATCTCCGACGTAGACGGAGAAGCAACCTTCCGGGGCCACTCGGCGTTTTCTCCGATCACCCGGTTGTTCTTCTTCTCCGGCCGCCGCCATTGTAATCAGACGAGGCCAGGATCTACTCTTTGTTTTCAACGCGTCGCTGCGTTTGTTAGGCGACGATGTCCGTTTCCGACCGCCGCCGATCGATTTGCACCGCTCCCATGTCGTCGAGATTAGCCCTCTTCTCCCCGTCTTCTCCTTGTAAGTCACGTCCATACTTTTCGCACCACACGACAAAAACAAAAACAAAAACACCGAAATCGAAACGAAGATCAACAAGCGAGAAATGGATTTATCCTCTGTCGTAGACCAGATGAAACATGACCTTAACCCTCGGCCTCATCGTATTACTCATCTCTCTCAGAATTTCGGCGACAGATATGAAATTTGTCAGATCGAAGGGAATTATGGAAAGCGAAAACAGGATTCACATGGAGAGGATAACCCAGATGGTGGAGCAGAGAGGAAGCCTGTGAGAAGAAAGCAAAAGACAAAAAAAAAGAGAACGGAGGAGGCGCCTTAACTGACTCACGAGTTATACTTTGAACTCAGTTTGCCTCTGGAATAGGGCGATCTAACCATGGGAAGATGCAAAGGATAATATGATATATAAAGCCCTTGGGTTGGTTTGGGATCATTTAAAATATTAATAATTTATAATATTATCGAAACCCTTTTTTAATAATTAATTTTCAAATTTTTGGTTATTAATGGTTAATTTTCTTAATCCGTCCTTGTAAGTCAAATTTCTTGTTTTATTTTAATATAAAAGAAGTAAATTTAAGTTTAAATTGTTATCTAAGTGTAATTATTTTATATTATAAATAATTAAAATAAAATATTAATTACAACCTATATAAAACATAGCGTATAAAATTAAAAAATGAACATAAAATTACTCATAAAAGAAAAAAATTCTATGTTATAATATAATTAGCAATTAAATTATGATATTTTTAAAGAGTTGTTGCGGTAATTGACAAAGTAATTATTTCACATTTTGGTTTTAAGTTTATGTTTTGATATTTGATGCAAAAACTTTATCTTCTATTATTAATTTTTTATACAATGAAATTTAGATCTTCGTATTTTTTTTTGTCTATGAATAATGATAGAATGATTCTCTTATTTCACTATCTTAAAATACTCGCTGATACGTCAAATGATGATTGTGCAGTTAAGGTGAAAACGTAGCAGCATTCTCTATCTACTATATGTACAATCTACTGACCCAAACGGATTTATCGAATATTTCTATTTTATATTTATGTTAAACCGATTGCACCTGGATTTAATTTTGATAACATATTATAAAAAAAGTCAATATAATCTGAAAAAATAATATAAAACTTAATAGTTGAAACCTTCTGTTGCTAATTATTAAAAACTCAATTGTCAACTCCATCTCAGGATCTCGAGAGCTCCATCGGTTCAAGTTTTCACCTCTACGATGTCATCAAAAGTCCAGCTTATGCGAACTGGGCGAAGGGCTGTTTTGATTTATTTTCCTTCCTTTTTTTTTTTTTTTTTTTAAAGATGAAGGGTTGTCAAGTGGAAGAACAGAAAAAGATAATTTTTATAATAATTATATTATTTTCAGTAGTTGGTTGTGTTCGCATGAATCTAAAGCGCAGAAGCAGCAGATAGACGAAGACGAAGGTGCATTGACTTCATCAATGGCGGAAGCTTAATAATATTCATCTTCTTCTTTATTTGTTAATTTTTTAGGGTTTTCTCTGCGGCAGAAACGCTCAATAGGTGGTGCTGTTGTCAAGAGAATTTAAGGGCTGGAATCAGTCAAATCTCACCTCATTTGTCTAACCTGTGGCTTCCGTCTCATATTTGGCTTGCTAAATTCCAATTTTTCAAACTCAAAACTCTCTGCACTTTTCACATTAACCTATTCGATTGTTTTCTGTGAAAGGAGGATGAAACTATATGTGTTATCCGGACGACAGGTTGCTTGTCTAACTCGTTTATTTGAGAATCAACTCGGATCGCTACACTAACAGAACAAACGCGAGCTCAAGTTGTGATTTGGGAATGCATGAGAGGGCGATTTTTAAGTAATGTCACAAGTTACCAATATCAAAGCTTTATTTTTTAAATTAAGATGAACGATAATTATTGTTTAACAATTAGTCGTTGCATCTTCGTAGTGAATAATTGAAGTTATAGAATTAATACGTGACAGTCTGTCATGTCATGTGAAAGAAAGAGCGATTCAAAATTCACTTAATTGTTAAAACCTGTAATATAACAGATAATTGCACAATCTTACATCTCTTACGAGAAGTTGAGGCGCTCTAATATAATACATTTTTTAAGATAAGACTTGAGAGTAAAATATCGTATAATTTAGTTAAAAACAAACAATATCATTCTAGCATAACCACAAATTCACAAATTACACTTCAATCATAATGTAACAAGACTAGTTATCTGTCCGTCTTCACACAATGACGATATCTCCTCAATCAAGAAATTTTAAAACTGATCAGGATTAAGGTTAAATTTATCAATGTTTCATGTTCAAAAGAAAAACAAAAGTTCATGAATCACAGTGCATGCTTTTTTTAATTATTTGTTTATTTATGTGTACGTTTTCCTAAAATCTTGCCCGTTACAATCTAACCGAAGGCAACATATTCACTGTATGTATGTCACCTATTTTCCATAGGTATCATGCATTAGTCCAAATTGTGGATTGATTCAAACACTTGAAAATATTATAAGTTTCGGACGTCATTTACAGCCATAAAGGCAGTTGAATTAAAGAATAGATTG
The DNA here is from genome assembly GCA_022433055.1 of Begonia peltatifolia. NCBI lineage: Eukaryota > Viridiplantae > Streptophyta > Magnoliopsida > Cucurbitales > Begoniaceae > Begonia > Begonia peltatifolia. Next base: position 22,473,156 of record CM039521.1, read on the forward strand.
ACTTGGGAAGAGGACGATGAGCGTGCTTTCATAATTATTGGCCAATAAATATAATTATATTATGTCACGTTGATGGTTTAATTGCAAATTGTTTGTTTGGAAGTATCGTGAATATTAAAATGGGTGGAAAAAGTTGACATTTGAGTAATCAAAATTAGAACCCATCTTGGGGGTGTTGTTCGGAGAGGAAAGTAGGGCTTGAAGCTCTTTGATTGGGATTTTAAACTATGTTTTAGTACAAAAGTTTTATCTTGTGACACAACACATTTCATATAGTTTAGTATTTTAATAATTTATTAAGTCATCTGAGGTTGCAAAAAAGTCATAGTAAAAATCCAATTTGGTACTGTGATCTTATCTGTTTTGTATAGAGGATCTCATTTTATTATCAGATAGTATAACAAAACACATCTTACTAATGCTGAAAGAAATTCTACTTATAAGCCATTCACTTAACAATATATTATAATTGTCGGTCATTTTTGTTTCAGAACAAGACAAATAGGAGTGCAACTGATCTGGCTTGCCCTTAATTTGAATTGAATTGATTTAATTGCTTCCAAAATTTTGGAATCAGAGCCAATTTTTTTAATTGTGTTAGATTGATTTCATCAGTATTGCCTATTTTTTTTTAGTGTGGGTCGGTTTATATATATATACAAACACATGTACGTATGTATATATTGATTCGTTTTGTTTTAATTCTGATCGGCTTTTAGAAAAGAAATTGAGAACTAAATTGAGATTCCAATTTACTCCGTCAGATTCTAAAACTTCAAAAGTCAGAATCGAACCGGTTCTAAATGCATGGTTTGTTTTGAACACGAAGCTCGCCCACCCCATGCCAAACCTTATCCCAAGGGCTCTTTTACGACCTTTTTTAGTTAATTATCCTCTTGGCTTTAGCAATCAGAAGCTAGAACCCATGTTCTTCGTCGCATCAACCAAGGCTAGCATTTAGATTTTTCAAAACAGAAAAAATAAGATTGCTTGGACCAAGTTTATGGGCAAACATTTTTTTCCAACCATAGTACTAATTATTTAATTATTTTGATTGTATTCTTCCCCCTTTTTTCAATGTGTAATGATTAAAAAATACGTTGTCGTCTATTCAATTCAAAACGAGATAATACCCTCAAAAAATCAATATATCTTATGTCACACCAGTCATTCAGCTTTGTTAAAACATTGAGAAATTAAATTTGGAAAATTTAACTCAAGCAGGAAGATTTCCAATTACAGTGTAGTGCGAAAGTCCTAACTCGTGTCAATTTCTTTTTGTAATCGATATATATTCAAGCTCTACACATCTAATAATAATGTTTGTGCATTCTCTTAAAATACTCTTGACGTGTCAAATAATAATTGATATAATTAATATAATAAATTATAAATAGTGGTATTGCTGCAACCGTGCGTACTAATTAGAACCGCATGGATCTCGACAAATGACGACATTGATTTTTATTTTTTATAATTCATGGAAAAAATGACATTCCAGGCCAAACTTATGTGGATGAAGCCCACTCAAAGAGTTCCAATGAATTTCATTCCTTCGGTACCAAACTGAAGCAAACTTTTGAAACTGTAGCAAAATCGATCTAATCACTAACCCGGAATTAATTCAACTGTCAGCGATTCAAGAATAATTTATACAGTAGTACCGCTGGAGCTGTGACTAGATAGCTTTCCAAAATATTTATAATTTTCTTGCCAACCCTTTGTTTATTGAGATGTTTGACACATTTCAGCATGTGCTGAGGAGGTGCTTTCGAACTTGATGCACTGCGAGATTTTCTAAAGCAACCCGCCCTATTAATACAAAGATGATCTAAAATTCTATTGATTGTGACAGCTTAGCCCATAACACTAGAAGTACACAGTATTGTATCGCTTAAAATTTGAGTGATTTATAACTAAAGTTTTTTTTATTACATAGTACAAATACGTTTTTAGAGCTAACAATCTATATGGGCTCCAACCCAAAATAGATAATATTTTACGGATGACTCCACATTTTTGACCTAATAATCAAACATTTTTTGCTTTATGCAATTACATAAACCTTATACAATAACAGTTATTTTTTGTGAGAATGGAAAGAAAAGAACATATAAGAATAAGAGGCTACTTTATGGTTACTCAACGAAATTATATGGGCATCATTAGTGGAAAATAATGTAAATGTTAGAGAAAGACGAGACAGGAATACATCATCATTAACACAGCATGCGTGACTATAAGTCGTGCTTACGCATCTTCCCACGTCATCATGTTGAGATGACGTGGTGGATAAATGCCACGTAACAATGATACCCATTGGCATTCAGTTCCCAATCAACTGTCCAGAACCAGAACTTTCTCCGATTACTTGTTTAGTAAGCTTTAGATCAGATAATGATGGTCATCCATGGATGTTTGAGTTCTATTATCTGCTCAAAAATAGATAATATGGAAATGAAATTCAGGAACTCGATCTATTAATAGCCATGGATTTGACAAATTTTTTGAAAAAAGATTGGATTTTTGCATTAGAAATTTGTTAGAGATCATCGACAGTCTAAAATTAGATATGTTCTGATTTCTGATCTAGCTTCTCTGATTGAACTGTATTTCTTTAATGTAAAGTCTGTTAGAAACATCGAAAGAACGGTGAAATAGATCGATCAGAGCCACAAAGCTCCGGCTTCCTTAAGAAGAGGGACGAGAGAGCCATTAATATGAGCAGCCATGACTCTGTCCATCGCTCCGATCAACCTCCCGCCGATGAAAACAACCGGGACGGCAGGCGCGTTTCCGAGCAGCCGTAGCAACGCCCTCTCCATCTCTCTCCCGCTAGGGTCTTGGTCGAGCTCGTACACCGTCGGACTCACCCCCATGCCGGAGAACAGCCGCTTCACCGCGTGACACATACAGCAACTGCTTACGCTGAATATCACAACCGCATTCTCAGAGGCGAGTTTCACCACTCGCTCCAGTGGGTCGGTCATGGACTGCCGCACCGCTGCCGGCATATAGTATCCCCACGATGACTCTGCGGCTTTGTACTGATACTGCATCGTCGTTCGTTGCCGGAGATGATGTACTGAAAAAGATGAAGATAAGATTTGAATAGATCCAAGGGTTTATATAGAGAGGATTTATGGTAATAATAAAAGATTTGTCTGTTGCTGTCGCGGCGCGTGCGTTGAGGATCTTGTAGGTTTTGCTTTCAGAGGATTGTTGTCTGTACTGAACTCTCAATGGGAACAGCGCTGTCAGGTAGTAGAGGCGGCTAGGGGATAAATTGTCTGGAACAGAAGAGTACGGTCTGTCAGAAAAAAAATTAGGGTTTAAATAGTAAGAAAAAGGAATGGAAGAAGATGGGTTTTCATAGACGGCTGTCGGCGTCCTTCTTTGTCGGCTTTCATGGCGATGAAAGGCTTTACTGACGTGACCATTACGCGCGCATGTCTGCCTTTTTGAACATGTGGATTCTCAAGAATGTTGACGGCATGTGGTTCGTCGGGTTCTCCAACTTTGACTTAATTAACACGTTTAAACTTGTTCTTTCGAGACTAGTTTATGTTTTTCTGGTCGTTATCCAATTTTCTGAGGTTTTTTGGGACGATTAAAGCGACCCTTTTTATGGACGATTCAAACCGAAAATGGGTTATCCTTGTTTGGATCTTCTGTTGACAGAGACTGAGAATGTTTTGACCAATTTTTTTCCAAATGATGTGTGTTTTTAGTCAAGGTTTTTCGTTGGATTAATATCCAATCTTAATACGAATACCTCGTGTTTTCCAAGTGATGTGTATTATTATTATTAGATAAGCTTAGCCGTTGAAGTATTTATGGTTTGGGGTCCAATATCTTATAGTTTTTGAATATTTCCATGTGAAGACAAGTTACTAGTATCGAAGCATCTTGAAGATAACAAATAAAGGACCAACTCAGTTTCTTCTTTTTGCTAGTTTGATTAGGGTTTTGAAAGGGGTGAGAGAGATCTAATATTCTTTGGAAAAGCAGATGGACCAAAGCCGACATGTAGTAAACGTAGACAGCCTTAATACTGACCCATCTCTATGCAATAACTTTTTTGTAGATCTAAATGTTGACGTTACAGTGCCAACGGCAGCTTCTTTTTCTCTCCTCATTCATACTCACCTGCCGCCTTATCCATTAACTCTGGTTCTCACCTGACCAGACCAACCTTCTCTCTTTTCCTATCCCACCCCATTCTCGCTCTTCTTTCTCTCTCGAACTCTAACCAAATGGCGTGAAGCAGTTGGCTTGCCCAGAGAGCTGCTTAATGCTCTGTGCTCGACATTAAAATGGGTTTATGACTTATATATTCTAGTAAATATGTTCTCCTAAAGCGGTGACAGAGCTACAGTTTTCTACAGAGAAGAGAACAGCGGACGAAACTAGAGAGAGAGAGAGAGAGAGAGAGAGAGAGAGAGAGAGAGAGAGAGAAGGCACGGCCTGCGGATTCTTTTCGTATACTCTTTTTCCTTGTAATTTTCTTGCATAAATCGAATTAGTTTAAGGTTTCTTTCTAGAAACAGCAACGCAGAGAATCAGAGAAAACGCCGGGGAAACTTTGACGAAGCTCAAGACCTAATAATTCAGAGATGATCCACTGTCTGATTGGGTTGTGGGTGGGCTGAAGAGACATTATCTCGCAATAATTTTGCCCTTTGCCGTCTCTATTGGGCTACCTTCTTACCCAAACCAAGTTCTCAAAGAAAAAGTCCAATATGGGTCTGGAAGGCACCATCACTGCATCAAACCGAGCTAGCCTGGTCCAAGACTTCAAGGACCATGTCTGTTTAGGTCTTATTAAATGGGTAATTGACTTGATAATTACTGAGGTTTGTAGCAAAAGAATTCATCCAAGATCCCTATATGAATTTCAGCCCATCAAACAAACCGTTAAACATCGATAGGTCCACCCAACCAAACAAAAACCTAAACTCATGATATCTCGTACACATTCGATATCACTGTCAATTCAAGAACTAAAACACTTGCCAACTAAATTACATGCTATGCCAATTAAAATCTCAGTTCAGCTCAACTTGCTCGTCTGTCACTTGTAATTTAGTAATATCAGATTTTGGAATTATTATATTGTTTGTTCATCAATAGAAATCAAGAAATTAAAAATAAATCACAAAAAAAAAAAATTGACGAATGAGAATGACTAATAGGTTGACGTAACAATGAGAATACGAGTTGATTTCGTGAGTCAAATGCTTAGAGTTGAACTCCGTCGGAGCTCAGTTCTGCTGATGGAAGTCATCACTACTGTTATGCTACATTGAATGAAACAATTTTATAGAGACTAAACCAAAATTATGGAGTTCTTAGACAAATAACCTTCCCTTCCTCGTCTTATGTTTTCCTTCTCGCCATTGAAGGAGCATTCCCGTCGAACAGTTCTTCGATCATTGTTTCAATGTCCTCCGGTTGGAACTTTATGTACTTTTCGCTCTGTCTTCCGGCATCCAAATGCTGCTTAAATCTCGCTAGAAAAGACCGGTAAGCAGGAATCATCACCGCCGATATCGAAACCCGGAGCTCCGACTGAAGTTGCTCATCGCTCACAACCCACGAACTCTGCGTTTTGTGTGTTTCGTCGAACATGGCGTTGAAACTCTTGAACCTCTCCTTCAAAACAGGTTTGGAGATCTTTCCATTTATTTGCAGACCTTCGTCTCTAAGACATTGCAAAATCTTTCCCCACGTTTCTCTCTGGTACGATTTATGGTACTGCATGAGGCTCGACGATCGCTTCCGGCACCAAGTGTCGCCGATCAATTCGTGAATCTCGCTCGACCCTTTGATTTTCTGCAGAATGTATCTACCGTTGTTCATCAAGAAAATACACCTTAACGAAGGGTCTTTGTAAAGGTTGGATGTTCCATCGAGATTGCTGTCTAATAAATCCATGACGCTCGCCAGCTGTTCTGCAAAACGCGAGTTCACCTCGCTTTCCATGGCGGATTTCTGGTTAAATACTTGCTCCAAAGTGCTCTTGTACTCGCATGCATATTTTAGGTAGTTCATTACGTAGCGCGTCAAGGGATGAACAGCGCCATTGGCCACCGGAATTCTTCCGTTGTCGGTTTTAATGGAGTTTTCAAGATCGCAGAAGATACCGACCGCGGCTTCACCGATTTGGGCTTTGACCACTTCAGTTTCTTCCGCTAGCTCATCTACGCAATCTTCTGGAAATTCTTTGATCGTCAGAATTAAATCACGCAATGCCTCATACATATCGAGGAATTTGAACAGCTTTTCAGCTGACCGCTTCGTTAACGCTACGGCGTCAGCGAAATTCAGAAGCTGCAAGACGACGCCGCGAGCAAGGTCGCCGAACAAACTCTGAGAAATTGAGGAGTACTCGGAAAAAACAGAATCGGCGAGCTTTCGTTCACCGGCGAAAAGAACATCCCGGCACTTCTTGACACAGTTTATCCACGTTGCAATTTCAGCTTCGAGCGATTCCCAGGGCATTTTCTGTACGTCGTCGATGCTGTGGATGACGAAGCCCATATCCTTGAGCGCAGCTTTAAACGCCCTTTGCCTTTGGATGGAGTAAGTAGCGCAGAACTCGCAGTCATAGTGGGCAGACATCATCGTTCTGCAAATTCTGTTAATGTTGGAGACTGTTTCATCAGGAATTGGAGGGTATTCTTCAGCCCCGTGTTCCGGCTGGGGTAGTTCGCAGCGATCTTGCGAGTCGTTGCTGGATTTGAACGAAGACTGGTTCGTCGTTTTCTTTGATTGACGATTCGGGTCTCGGGTTTTGGGCTGCTCAAGGAGAAGGCAAAGGCTATCATCTAAGAACGCCATCGCTCGTTGCAAAACGTCGCTGGTTCGGTTAAACGACGAAATCGCGGCTGAAATTGAAGATAATTGCGCAAGCTTATTTGAAAGCGTTGAAATTCGATCTACTGCTTCGAAAAAGGACTTGTCTTGATCGGAATTTTGACCAAACTGCGACGGATTTGCTTCGTTGTAATCAACGATCATGGAGTCGACCATTTCTGATAACTTTTCGGCAGAAGAAGGAACCTCCGGAATTTCGCAGTCAGAATCGGACAAGATTTGCAGGAAAATATCAACATCTTCGAAAACTCCAGCATTTGTGGAATTTTGTTCAGTGGGAGGGGTCTCCTCCTTAACTTCTTCGTTGCCATCTTCATTTCGAATTGGGTCAGCGGAATTCTCAAGAACGGCGTCCAAGCTGCGTCTGGGCGGTTCCTCTACAGTCGGCCTTCCATTCCCGTCGCCGGAAAAACTAACAGATTTTTTAGGTGGGGCTTTCTCCATCTTGGCTTTCTCCATCTTTACTCTGATCACAAAATCTGCAGAGCTTCTTTCTCTCTAAATAAAAATGGATCCAACAGAAACCAAAGAACTGCGTGTCCTTCAAGGGACTGCTGATTTGTTTTCGATGGAAGAGGAGTGTTGTTTACGTGTGGGTAGAGCGATAGCGCTGGTTTTCCGGGGGAGGAGTTGACCATTGACCAGGTTAAAACAGCACCGATTTTCCCGGTTTGCTTTAGGTTTATTGCTAATTTTGGGCATTTCTTTAGGCTATTTTTGGGTTATAACATTTTGTGTTATAAGCATAACTCCAAAAAATCCTCAAAAAAGAAATACAAATATTAATATTTGATATATACTTAAATTTTGGATTGCATTTTATTTTTATTTATTTAAAAAAAATTTAAGGGTGATGAACAAAAAAAACTTTAACAAAGTCGGCCTTTAAAATATTTCTATTAATAAATTTACCCTTAGATTATAATTCAATTACAAAACAACTATTGTCATTAATTTTTCATTAAAATTTTGTTTGTGAAGAGCGGGCTCTTGCTCCGTTAGATAGTGTAATATAGTGGGATCCCACCACCCTTAAATAGCGGACTCCCACTCATTTTTTGTCATATAGAACATGATATTGCCCTCAAATAGCGGACTCCTTAGTGTTGGATTCCGATTTCATGAGACAAAAGGAGACTAAAAAAAGTAAGAGCCCGCTATTCAAGGGTGGGCTCTTGCTGTACTCACAAAATAAGGAGGCGGGAGCCTGCACGAGAGTTGTTTCTTAACAGAGCATAGTTTAAGAGAGATTTTGTTAACAAATATAGTTTAAGAAAGAATTTGTTAAAAGCCTCTTAGTTTAAAGTTTTTTTTAATTAACCAAAATTTAATTGTGTAATGACTATATATGATAATATAAATTATTTGCTTCCATGTTTTTGGATCCAGGTGTTTGTGAGGCTACTCAATAATAATTCTCTTTTGAGGTCTTTTTTTCCCCTTAATCTTCCATTAAGAGTTGAGGCAAGCTTACTTAGATGTTATTATGCTATGATAGTTTGAGGTTATGCTATCTTATAGGTTTCATCTTAAGGATGTTGACATGAAACACCACTGTACACTCGATTCGTTGGGCAGCTTCTTCTCGAGTTTTTGTTATGCGTTCAGATTTCAGAGTGTTCATTTCGTTGTTGCTTATTTTAGTTTTATCTTTCTCTGTTTGGATTGCTTTCTCCATCAATTTTCTTACATGTGTTAGGAGGACGAAGCATGTGTAAGTCGGTTGTGAAACTAAAATTTTTAAAAATATACATTTAAGCTTGATTCAACATAATTTGATGGGGTTTGCACAGAATTATGAGTTAATACTGTATTTGAATGAGATTTTTTGATTTGCGATTTGGCACCAAGTGCTTTTCATTGATTCTGACACAGAACTATGAACCAGAGCGTGACCAACTTTTTTGCTATATTCAAAACTACTTTTGCATAGAGGTGAGAATCAAATCGAACAACACGTTTAAGTTTAAAATGCATATTTGATTTGGTTACGGCCACCCATAGTGGTCAAAGGCTGCTCTTTCTTTGATCCTTTCAACTTTCCAATATTGCATCTGTAGCATTTTGCGTCTAGTATTATTCTTTAATTTGGTTTGTTGACATTGAACCACACGATTAATGAAGAGATTCGTTGTATGTTCTCTCATACAAAGCTACCAAAGTTATTTTAGGGGGGAGACAATGAAATTGACAGTTGATTTGGTAAATCTTTCGCCTTTATTTCTTTTGAATCATTGATATACTTCAGACGGTGTGGTCAGGGAAAGATATTTCATATGGGCACTTGAGAGTTTTTGGCTATAGAACATTTGTGCATATCCCTTGAAATGAAAGATATAAACTTAATAGTAAAACGAGACAATGTATTTTCATTGGGTACAGTCATGAGGAATCTGAGTACACATTTTAGAATCTAGTCAACAAAAAAGTTATCATAAGTAGAGATGCGGTCTTTTTGGAAGATCAAACCATTGCAGACTTAGTCAAGATAGAAAAGCCATAATCTAGCAATAAAGAGCAAATTGATTCAGGCATGGTTCGTTCACCTACAGGGCATATTAATGATACATAGATACATAGACAGATGGTTCCTTTCCAGCTAATAATGAATCAGTTGAAGAGAACCCAGAAGAGTCACCGGTTGAGTCTCAATTGAGAAGATCCTATAGAGAAAAAGAACATTCTAAAAGATATTCTACCTGAGTATATGTTGCTCATTGAAGGGGGAGATCCAAAGACTTATCAGCTGGTTCTATCGAATGAGAAGAAAAAAGAGTGGTTTGTGTGCAATGCAAGATAAGATGAAATCCTTGTACGAGAACAACATTTATGATTTGGTGAAATTACCTAAGGGAAAGAAAATTTTGAAAAACAAGTGGGTTTTCATATTAAAGTCAGAAGAAAATAGCTTACAGCCAAAGGTATAAAGCAAGGCTAATTGTGAAAGGTTTCAATCAGACAAAAGATGTTGACTTTGATGAGATTTTCTTGTTTGTTGTGAAGATGAGTTCAATTCGAGTTCTTTTGGGACTTGCCGCTAGTTTTGACTTAGAGGTGAAACAAGTTGATGTGAAGACAAGTTTCCTCCATAGAGATTTAGAGGAGGAGATCTCTATGGAGCAACCCGAAAGCTTTAGAACTTAAGGGAAAGAAAATCTTGTATGCAAGTTGAGAAAGAGTTTATGTGAGTTTAAGCAAGCGCAAAGACAGTGATACAAAAAGTTCAACGCTTTTATGGAAATGAATGAGTATAGTTAGACTACTTCCAACCATTGTGTTTTTATAAAGAAATTCTATGACATTGATTTTGTGATTCTTTTGCTATACGTTGATAACATGTTGATTGTTGGACATGATGCTGCCAAGATAGAGTAGTTAAAGAAAAATTTAGTAAGTCCTTTGCTACGAAGAATTTAGGTCCGGCTAAACAGATTCTTGACATTATGATTTATCGTGACAAGAAGAAGAAAGAACAAACTGTGGTTATCTTAGAAGAGATATATAGAAAAAGTTCTTGAGAAATTTAACATGAGCACTGCAAAGCCTGTTGTGTCTCCGCTTGCAAGTTATTTTAAGCTCAGCGCCAAGAAATGTCTTACAAATGACGCGAAACAAGAGATGAAGAAAGTGCCTTATGTATCCATAGTAGGTAGCTTAATGTATGTCATGATGTGTATACGGCCAAACATTGTTCATGTAGTTAGTGTTGTTAATCATTTTCTCTCTAATTACGAAAAAGAGCATTGGGCAACAATAAAATGTATTCTCAAGTATCTCAGAAGTACTTTCATAGTGTGTTTGTGCTTTGGAAAATGTAAGTTTATGTCAAATGGTTTAACAAATGAAGATATGATTGGTGACATAAACTTAAGGAAGTCTACATCAGGGTATATGGTTATCTTTGTAGGAGAAATTGTTTCGTGGCAACCTAAACTCTAGAATTGTGTTGCTTTGACAACTACAAAAAATGAATATATTGCACTTACAGAAGCTTGTAAAGAAGTCTTATGGATGAAAAAGTTCTTACAAAAATTGGGTCGTGAACAAGAAAAATTTGTTCTGTATTGTCAAAGTGTAATTTATCTCGACAAGAATTCCACTTTTCACTTACATATGAAGCACATTGATGTGAGATATCATTGAATTTGCAAAGTGTTAGAATCAAATAGGCTACTGCTTGAGAAGATCCATACCAGTGAGAATAGATCAGACATGATGATGAAAAGTATGTTTAAAGGGAAGCCTGAGACTTGTAGGCAAAAAGAGAGCGTGGTAGAGCCCAATGTATGAGCTGAGGGGGAGATTAGGCTCGACCCATATTTTGGTATGAGACTATAAAAGCGTTTGTGTTTAAAGAAGTCCTAGAGAGTAATAGAAAAAAAAAAAAGAGAGAAGAAAGAGCAAAACAAATTTTTAGATTTTCAAGAATAACTACAAACAAATTTCGTTTTCTCAAGATTCAACTGTTGGATCGTCTTAAAATTTTGACAGTGAGCCTACGACATATAGAGGTACATTCTGAACTGTGAAGATCGTATTTTGTGCTTTTTAAGATTGTAGGGAAAGGTAAAAACAGGATTGTATTTTTGTACCTTATATTTATCATATCTTATTTTTTGCTGTCTACCAAAATTATTGTTTGGTTATGAATTGTTATATACTTCTAGTTTAATTATATAAAAAGAATTTTGATTGTACTTATTATTTTTGATATAGTAAAAGGTTTGATAAGCGACCTATGGGTCCCGTGGTTTTTTGCTCTCTATTTCGAAAGTTTTCAAAGACTACTCTTTCTTTGATCCTTCCAACCTTCCAAATTCCAATCTTGCATCGGTAGCATTTTGTCTAGTATTATTCTTCAACTTGGTTTATTGACATTGACTTGCATTTCATGTGGCAAAAGCTATCATCAAGTTTCTTACTTTTTATGATTTTATAGTTCCATCATGTTGGTTATTTGAAATACATTCATGTCATGTGTTGAATTTTATTCTTTGATGCCTTAACTTTGAAATTTTATTAAATTGTTCCTATCTTTCTAGTTTTATTTAGAATAAAGTGCAATTTAGATAATATCTTATATGATATACAATAGACACCTACTAGATGCATACATAATGCTCATCGAACTATTTTAAACAATTTTGACATTAAGCTACCAAACAAATGAATGCAAAATAAAATGGTAAAGTTCAATTTAACTCCTACTTACTACTTAGGTAAGAGTTAAACAAGAGCGTCATTTTATTTTATTTTTTTAAAAATTATTTTATATTTTGAGTCGTTAACAGAACGTCAAAGGCCACGATAACATTCTTCATTTATCTCATATTTTCATTCGTAATAGTCATTTAAACATATATCCTGAATATTTTGATTTTCTCGATATTTCACACAAAATTAAAAAAAAATTTAATTGAAATATGTATTCGAAATCCAACAAATGCTAAGTTGATGTAAGTGAGGCAGGTAAAGGTAAAATAAACATTGCGATTGAAGCACCCAAACGTTTAACAAATTTTATTATCGCATAAGCCATTTTACAAACGACCCAAATTACAAGAGTGACTTGAAAAGAATAGTTTATGATATCAATTGTTCGGTGCTTCTAAATTATAAAAAATAAAAATTAAAAATTAAATTATTAGTCTTAAAATTATGCAAGGAATCACAAATAAACCAAGGTTTCATGACCCAAAAAATTGAGCCTACAGAAGAGCCCTAACTAGGAGTAAAACCTACACCAAACCTTATAAATCGGTGCTGTTTTAACATGGTCAACGGTCAACTCTTCTCCCTGAAAACCGGCGGCCATCGTTCTTCCCACACGTAAACACCATTTCTCTTACATCCAAAACAAATCAGCCGTCCGTCGGACACAGTTTGTTGTTTTCTGTTTGAATCGATTTTTATTCAGAGAAAAACTCTGCAGATTTGCGATTAGTAAAGATGGAGAATGAACCACCTCAAAATTCTGTTAGTTTTTCGGGCGATGGGAATGGACGGAGGACGGTAGAGGAGCCGCCCAGACTCAGCTCGGACGCCGTTCTTGATGAATCCGACAACCCACTTCAAAATGTAGATGTCGACGAAGAATTTAAGGAGGAGACACCTCCCTCTGAACAAATTTCCACAAATGCTGGCGTTTTCGAAGATGTTGATGTTTTCCTGCAAATCTTGTCCAATGCTGACCCCGAAATTCCAGAGGTTCCTCCTTCCGTCGAAAAGTTATCAGAAATGGTTGATTCCATGATCGTTGATTACAAAGAGACTGCAAATCCGTCGCAGTTTGGTCAATATTCGGATCAAGACATGTCCTTTTTCGAAGCAGTAGATCGAATTTCAACGCTTTCAAATACGCTTGCGCAATTATCTTCAATTTCCGCCGTGATTTCGTCTTTTAACCGAACCAGCGACGTTTTGCAACGAGCGATGGCGTTCTTAGATGATAGCCTTTGCCTTCTCCTTGAGCATCCGAAAACCAGCGACCGGAATCGTCAATCAAAGAAAACGACGAACCAGTCTTCGTTCAAATCCAGCAACGACTCGCAAGATCGCTGCGAACTACCACAGCCGGAACACGAGGCTGAAGAATACCCTCCAATTCCTGATGAAACAGTCTCCAACATTAACAGAATTTGCAGAACGATGATGTCGGCTCACTATGACTGCGAGTTCTGCGCTACTTACTCCATCCAAAGGCAAAGGGCATTTAAAGCTGCGCTCAAGGATATGGGTTTCGTCATCCACAGCATCGACGACGTACAGAAAATGCCCTGGGAATCGCTCGAAGCTGAAATCGCAACGTGGATAAACTGTGTCAAGAAGTGCCGGGATGTTCTTTTCGCTGGTGAACGAAAGCTCGCCGATTCTGTTTTTTCCGAGTACTCCTCAATTTCTCAGAGTTTGTTCGGCGACCTTGCTCGCGGTGTCGTCTTGCAGCTTCTGAATTTCGCAGACGCCGTAGCGTTAACGAAGCGGTCAGCTGAAAAGCTGTTCAAATTCCTCGATATGTATGAGGCATTGCGTGATTTAATTCTGACGATCAAAGGATTTCCAGAAGATTGCGTAGATGAGCTAGCGGAAGAAACTGAAGTGGTCAAAGCCCAAATCGGTGAAGCCGCGGTCGGTATCTTCTGCGATCTTGAAAACTCCATTAAAACCGACAACGGAAGAATTCCGGTGGCCAATGGCGCTGTTCATCCCTTGACGCGCTACGTAATGAACTACCTAAAATATGCATGCGAGTACAAGAGCACTTTGGAGCAAGTATTTAACCAGAAATCCGCCATGGAAAGCGAGGCGAACTCGCGTTTTGCAGAACAGCTGGCGAGCGTCATGGATTTATTAGACAGCAATCTCGATGGAACATCCAACCTTTACAAAGACCCTTCGTTAAGGTGTATTTTCTTGATGAACAACGGTAGATACATTCTGCAGAAAATCAAAGGGTCGAGAGAGATTCACGAATTGATCGGCGACACTTGGTGCCGGAAGCGATCGTCGAGCCTCATGCAGTACCATAAATCGTACCAGAGAGAAACGTGGGGAAAGATTTTGCAATGTCTTAGAGACGAAGGTCTGCAAATAAATGGAAAGATCTCCAAACCTGTTTTGAAGGAGAGGTTCAAGAGTTTCAACGCCATGTTCGACGAAACACACAAAACGCAGAGTTCGTGGGTTGTGAGCGATGAGCAACTTCAGTCGGAGCTCCGGGTTTCGATATCGGCGGTGATGATTCCTGCTTACCGGTCTTTTCTAGCGAGATTTAAGCAGCATTTGGATGCCGGAAGACAGAGCGAGAAGTACATAAAGTTCCAACCGGAGGACATTGAAGCTATAATCGAAGAACTGTTCGACGGGAATGCTCCGTCAACGGCGAGAAAGAAAACATAAGAAGAGGAAAGGAAGGGTGTTTCTTTAAGAACTCCATAATTTTGTTTTAGTTTCTGTAAAACTGTTTCAGTCCTCGGAGCATAACATTAGTGATAAGTTTGATCAGCAAGACTCCCCCATGATTAATCTGGAAATAAACAAGACTACTTGTGAGGAATCAGGAATGTGACTCTGTCTCTCACAATCAGGAATGTGACTGTCTCTCTCTCTCTCTCTCTCTCTCTCTCTCTCTCTCTAATTTTTTCATCTATCTTAACGTCGTGAATCCACCTTACTAGTTTGCAAATTATTCTTATTTCCAAATGCCTCTCGGAGGATGACAAGGCTCAAGAACCCTCCTTTGTCCATTTTTTTTCCGGAGATTTTGAACTTTGTCGCGAAATTGACGTAATTCAAAATCAAGTAAAAATCCGGAGAGAAATTAAAAATTAAATTAAAACATTTAATTAAATAAAAAACATAGTATATACATTCCAAATTTAATAGATTAATGTCAATCAGGTTGAACTTGCTGCTAATCAAATGATGTAGGTTTATCAAAAACAATAGTTTAATAAAAGCCTACTCTACAACACTTTAATTGATGAAATCCAATATACAACGGCAATATCTTAAAAAGCCATTTAAACATTACTTTCATTTCAAAATATCACAATTTGTGTCAATTATCAAGAAATATTGTGTTCTATGTTAATAAATGTACATCTAATTGCTTGACACTTATCAGCTCAAGTGACATTTAGTGCTTTGCACGTATTTTTGAGGGTCTAATTTCACGCCCACTGCAAGTGTAGCATGGAGGGCCGATCTAAAAAGAACGGCCACCAATTCTATTTAACGGGGGTCGACGCGGGGTGTAGAACTCCCGCGCACATGTGTTGCACGTAAAAACAACACGGGAATCATTTATTTTAGCTCGGTACCCTATGTTACATAGCAATTTTAAGACGGGGGCCATGTTCACGACACAGGCCCATGTGTTAGTATATATAACATCGGCCCCCTGTGCATTCTCCTTTGTTTGAAACCGAGAAAAACATTGTTGAATCCGTGACTTTTGTAGCAGAAAATTCTCAAATTTTAGCCTTTGTCACCCAAAATTCGAAGCCTTCATTGTTGAGAACCCAAACTTGAGGCTTCTACTGTCAAAAATCCGAAACCCAAGCCTCCTAATTGCTGAAAATTTGAAACTCGAGCCTCCTAATCGCCGAAAATCTCAACATTAAAACCTATAACTTTAATGTTGATTTTAGATCATTTTATTAGGTTTGAGCCAAACCATGACTTATTTTATGTTTGATTCAATTTTGAATGCACATTTGAGTTAGAATTCATGACTCACAATTCGGTTCGATTGTAATGATTTTTGGTATTGAAAACCGTTAACCAAACAATGTTTCAGTGTTTTTCTATGTAAAGAATTTATTATAGTTCTTGTAAACACATGACGACATTGAACTACCTGTTTTTAGTTCGAATTACAATTTCAATCTGGTTTTGCCAATTCTTTAAAAAGATTAAGTTTTCTGGATCGGTCTAGTGATGAAAATAATTTTAGACTCGACTTGAATAATCTATAAACTATTATTACTCGGAAATCATTTTGCTTTTTTTTTTTTCTTTTGCCTAAAAAAAAAAAATAATGTCACCCTCTATTTCTAAATTGAACTTTACGGGGATGCAAATTCTAAGTTTAGTGTGGTTAAAAATTGACCATGGTTAGAATTTAATATTACTAAAAACCTCTAGGTATCAAGAGGTGAGCTTAAAAATTAATCATGGTTAGGGTTAATAAAAAACACTTAAAAAGAAGACGAAAAGGCTCATGATCTTCATTTGGGGCGTTTCCATTTTTGAAAACGACAGTCGACGGAAGTTTCTTGTTACGGATTTCTGGTGAGATCTTCAGCCTCTGCGTTTTTTGAAAATATTGAAGGGGGAAGAAGAGGGGTAGCGTATTTGATGATGAGTTGCTTCCTCCATGGCTCTGTCTTTGACTTCATTTACCCTAGCAGCTGTCGTTTTTAGGTTATTTAACTCACATTTCGTTTCATTTGCTGAATCCATATGATTTCTGACGAATCGTGCATGCTTGAAACCGAATCGAGTTTATGACGCAGATCCATGACTTATTTTCTTGTTTATATGCGTGTTGCATGGCTATAATTCTTCTTTTGGTGCTAGGAATGTGATAGATAAAGGGCTGTTATCTTAGTAGGCATCTCGTTTAGAGGCTCGCCAGTAGCAGAAACTGCCAAAAAAACTTATTTGTTTTGTTTGTTTCGTCTGTACGGATTATTTTTCTTTTTACGAGTTGAGCTGGAAAGGCTCAACGATGCCTATTCGTTGGTTGTTTTGTGATGATGTTGAAAAGCGTTAGAGGCTTTTGATTGGGGTCGGATTCAATACGTTTATTTGACAATATGACTCACTTTTTTTCATTCTATTGGATCATCATATATGTGCATTGTTTGGTTATTTCATGTTATCTATGGAATAACTATTGCTCAAACTTGTGCTTGTGATGTAGGGTAGTACTATTTTCTCCTCAACTATGGGAAATATCAGAAGAATTTGTTTTAATCTTCATTAATCAGTATTAGTTCTTTGTATCCTGGAAAAAGTAAATTAAGGATATTGTTCGGCAAGCATGGAGTGCAATAAAGATGAGGCCTCTCGCGCAAAAGAGATCGCAGAGAAAAAGTTTACTGCCAAGGACATAGTGAGTGCCAAAAAATTTGCATCGAAGGCTCAAAATTTGTATCCAGCACTTGAGGGTATAAACCAAATGTTGGCAACCCTCGATGTTTATCTCTCTGCGGAGAAAAAAATAAATGGAGAAGCTGATTTGTACAGCATACTTAGTGTAGATCCACGAGCAGACGAGGATACTTTGAGGAAACAATTTAGGAAGCTCGCTCTCGTACTTCACCCTGACAAGAACAAGTCCATTGGAGCTGATGGGGCATTTAAACTTATTTCTGAGGCATGGAGTTTATTGTCTGATAAAGCCAAGAGGCTAGCATATGATTCCAAGAGTAAAGCAACCATTTACCAGAAAGTCTCAACTTCAACTGGGAGTTCATCTGGAAAATCATGGGTTAATGGTTTTAACCATTTTACAAAAAGTACAACAACAAATGTGAAGACCCAAAAGAGCACCACTCAATCAGGAACATCTTCAACTATTGCATCGCAGAAAGTGAAACGCAGTACATTTTGGACCGTGTGCTATGGTTGCAAGATACAATATGAGTATCCCAGAGCTTATCTTAATTATAATCTCCGGTGCCCCAGTTGCAACAACACATTTTTAGCAGTAGAAACACCACCTCCTCCTATTGCTTCTAAGCAGACGCCATTAAAAATTTCACAGCCAAGGAAGAACTTGAATAATCAAGCAGGTGATAAAGATTCAGTTAATCGAGTGAGGAACACAACAAAATCCAGCAAGTCTGGTTCATATGACCAAAGCACTTTTAGGTGGAATCCATTCTTCAAATCTTCTAGTGCATCGCCTGCTGCTCAATCTGTGAGTATGGTTGAGCAGGTGGATGAGAAGGAGAGAGAGGAGGGGCATAAAACAGAGGAGGCTTTGCTTAGAAAGCACCATGCCTCTAAGAAGACCAGTGATATTTCATTGAAAGGATACTCTCCTCTCTCAAACAGAAAAAGAGGAATTAATGACATTTCTACCTCTGCTTGTGGCAACGAAGGGAGTTCAGCTATGGACATTGAGACTCAAGCAGCAAATACATCAATTTTTTTGCAAGGTACGGCCTCAAAAAATAAAATTAATGCATCGACTAATCCAAGCAGTATTGTTGATTTTCCGAACTTACTGATGAAAAAGGCTCGACAAGAGATCAAGAAGAAACTGAATGAATGGAGGTCAGCTGCTCCAGCTACAACTGCTACCAAAGAGTGGAACATGAGTAAAAATTTGAATGGAAAGAAAGACAAAATTCTGGAACACAGTGACACAGACAATCATAACATTCTTGATCTTAAGAATGGAAATGTTGCCAGGGAAACCTTTTCTGAATCTTCTGGTGTCAATGGAGATACAAAAATTTTGGAACCAAAGTCAATAGATGTTCCTGATTCAGATTTTCATGATTTTGACAAGGACAGAACAGAAAATTGTTTTGGAGAAAACCAAGTGTGGGCTGCATATGACGATGATGATGGGATGCCTCGATACTATGCAATGATTCACAATGTCATATCTTTGAATCCATTCAGAATGCAGATGAGTTGGCTGAACTCAAAATCTAACAGTGAGTTTGGCCCACTGAATTGGGTTAGCTCTGGTTTTCCAAAAACATGTGGAGATTTCAGATTAGGTAAATATGAGAAATATAGATTCCTTAATTCTTTTTCTCACAAGGTTACGTGGACAAAAGGTGCAAGGGGAGCCATACAAATATATCCTATGAAGGGAGATGTTTGGGCGCTTTATAAAAACTGGTTGCCTGACTGGAATGAGCTGATAGCAGATGAGGTTATACATAGTTATGAAATGGTGGAAGTTCTTGAGGACTATAATGAAGAAATAGGCATAACTATTATTCCTCTTGAGAAAGTAGCCGGTTTCAGGACTGTGTTTCGACGGTGCTTGGATCCGTCCGAAATTAGGAGGATTCCAAGAGAGGAAATGTTCCGATTTTCCCATTCTGTCCCTTCATACTTGCTAACAGGCAAAGAAGCTGCCAATGCACCAAAAGGTTGCCGAGAGCTCGACCCAGCTGCTGCTGCCCTAGATGTTGTTCAAGGCACAGCAGAACCTGAGGAAGTTGACATTGTTGGGAGTGAGAATTTGCATATCCAGTAAATACTAACGTATTAACCGTGATTTGTACAGAATTTATTGCCTTGGGGATTGTCTAAATCACACCAGCCGTCTGATCCGATGGTTCTATTTCTCATGCAGGCAATATTGACCACAACTTACCTGCAACTTGAAGTTAGTTAAAATGGTTAACAATTCACAAGCAATGCTTGTGAATCCAAGCAGCACAGTGGATTTTCCGATCAACTATTAGCATACCAATTGCAACCTATATATACTATTAGGAAGCTAGGTGGAACATATTCCTTGTGAAGGCTCTTGATCATACTAGGACCGTAAAGAACAAACTTCAGGTATGGATATGCTATTTATGCAAAAATATTATGACAAAAACTAAAAAAGAAAGAAACTTGGATTTGCACAGACATGATAAAACAAAGCCAATTTCAATGCTGACACGTTTTTGTTGGGATTGTTATGCAGTGGCACTTTCATCGTTAGGACTTGAATTTTCCATCAAAGAACCAGTAGACTGCTGCTGGGAAGTTTAAGGACGGTAAGAGCACCAAAGGAAGAAAATGGAAGAGGATTAGAAGTAAGAAAATTACTTTTGACATATTTGTGGTCCTTTTTATGACACTTTTAAGGATATATGGAAGAAACGATAATCACCCTTGTTATCATATTTACTGATCAAATTTTTTTGTGGATGAAAATTTGTGTTTATTTTGCCTATAATTTTAGCCAAGTCTGATCACTTTTATCAATACTGGCAGAGTTTTTGAACTGAATTCATTGCAAAAGTGATGAAATAAAATTATAAATTTTTTCTGAAATTTTGTGGCAGGTACAAAGGAAATGGACTATATTTGTTTCATATTTTTGTCAAGCTTTATAATATATGGTACATAAATTCTCCTTTGTAATTTGATTTCACAGGTTTCATTCAAAACTTGTGTATTCGCGTCGTGGGTAATATACCGAAACTTGAATAATGTTTTAATTAGCTCTTATTAAATAATGCAATTGAAATTTATTTTAATAATCTATAATTTATCATAATAATTATGAGTTTTTCAAATAAAATACTATACTATAGATTTTATTTTAAAAAAAATTTTAAACTATCAATTCTAATAATTTAAATTTTAAACTATCAAAAACTTAATAAAATAAATCTTGACGGACGGTTGATCATTGTCCGTTCACTGTTTACATTTTAGAACAAACTTTTGTTCTCTATTTAACTATACTTTATAAATTAATTTAAAAAACATATCAAACAATATTGTATTTGCTTAAAAATTTTATCACATATTTACCGAATCATGAGAAAATAATCTGAAAATTTTCGTAATTTTCTAACATTTGTACAGTTTATTGTAATTTTAGAGAAATATTTTATAAAATAGATGTAAAACAATTATAATAAATCATACGAGTGTTAAAAAATCATGAAACTTTCTAGATTATCTTTCTATAATATATTGAACATGTGGTAAAATTTTTAAATAAATTCAATATTATTTGTTATTTTTGTAAAATTAATTTATAAAATAGGGATAAATAATAGAGGTCGTTCTCATGGCTATTTTAAAAAAAATATCAAATGATATTAGATTTAGTTGAAAATTTTACCGCATATTTAATATATTATGAAAATATAATTTGGAAAGTTTAATAATTTTTTAACAATCTTATGATTTATTATAATTGTTTTACATAAGTTATAAGTTTTTTTTTAAATTACAATAAATTATACAAGTGGTAAAAAATTACAAAAATTTAGAAATTATTTTTCGATGATTTAATGAACATGTGTTAAAATTTTTAATTAAATTAAATATTTTTTAAAAATAGCCTTAAGAACGACCTTATTTTTTACTCTTATTTTATAAAACAGGATAAATAGAGAGCAGACGTCTATTATAAAGCGAACGGTCATCCGTTATTAAGCGTAAACAGTGAACGGATGATCATTCTCTTTAGAATGGACACTCGTTCTCTATTTACCATTGCTTTATAAATTAATTTTAAAAAAATACCAAAAATTATTGAATTTATTTGAAAATTTTATCACATGTTCATCACATTATGGAAAGATAATCTGGAACTTTTTGTGATTTTCTAACACTTATACAATTTATTGTAATTTTAGAAACATATTTTATAAAACAGATGTAAAAAAATTATAATAAATTATACTAGTGTAAAAAAATTATGAAACTTTTTAGATTATATTCAAATAATATATTGAATATGTGATAAAATTTTCAAGTAAATCCAATATTGTTTGGTATTTTTTTAAAATAGCTCTGAAACGATCTCCATTATTTACCCACATTTTATAAATTAATTTTACAAAAATACCATACAATATTGAATTTGATTAAAAATTTTATCATGTATTCATTATATTATGGGAAGATAATCTGAAAAGTTTCATGATTTTTTAACACTCGTATAATTTATTATAATTGTTTTACATATATTTTGTAAAATATTTTTCTAAAATTACAACAAATCGTACAAATGTTAGAAAATCACAAAAATTTTCAAATTTCTTCTCATGATATGGTAACATGTGATAAAATTTTCAAATAAATTTAATATTTTTTTAAAATTAATTTATAAAACAGAGACAAATAGAGAACAAATGTTCGTTCTAAAACGTAAAAAAATGAATAAATAGTGATCGACCGTTGTCAAAATTCATTTTGTTAAATTTGTGATAATTTAAAATTTAGATTGTGAGGGATGATAATTTAGAATTTTTTTGAAAAAAAAAAACCTATATTTTAGGGTTTTATTTGGAGAAACCCCTAATAATTATAACAATAAATGACATAGATGTTTAAAATGAAAAAATAAAAAATAAGCTTGACAGTACCTGAGAAAATAGTCATATTTGCGAGTGTTGCGACTATTTCCCTGGACCCTTAAAGTCATAAGTTGTACTGCTCTTGGCTCAAAAAATAAATAAAATCTTATTAGTGATGCAATATTTAAAATCAAATCTTGCCTGCAAACATGACACTTGCGTTCATTAGTACATCAATACAAATAAAAATTAGGTTAATGACTTGTACACTTCTACTGTTCTCTTAGTGCAGTTTTTAAGAAAATTACATTATGAGCCTAAATCAAGCTGTTAGCCCCCAGCTCATCAATCACCTAAAATCTTTCCAAAAAGCCAAGTCCAGAACGTAGGCGACGGGCGGTAGGCTCATGGCCAAACTTCCTGACTCACTCAGTAAGAGAGCAGGAAAAGGTTCCACAAGTTCTGAAAATCTCACTGGAGAAACGACAGAATCTAAGCCACGGCAGTGAGATGCAGGCCAGAGAATCTCACCAGAGAAACCCCAGAACCTAAGCGACGGCAGTGAGACTTGGGTAGAAAGCGGTGCCACAAGTCCACTGCTGCTTTCTCCCCTTAGGAACATCACATCCAGGAACCTTTGCCCACTCCCGGCTCGACAGATTATAAGTGACCAAACGATTCATTTGTCGAGATCTCAGTGACAGCATGAGCATGCCTTTGTTGCCCAAACAAGTCATCCTAACATGCTTCCCATAAAACTCCAAGCACCATATATTTGGCATTCTGTCAACCTCCTTCCATAAGAGTGTCATTTTCTGAAGCTCCCATATGCACACGCAAGTGGCAGAGTTTTTCGTCAGCAGCCCCACCAACATGAGGCGCCCCTCGCACTCTGCAAGAGTGTGATCAGTCATATCCAGTGGGGATGGGATTATGAATTGCATCCAAATCCCAGAACACATATCATAGGAAATGACCCCATCTGGATCTAATCGCATGAAGTGAAGTGTGCCGTCTATTGAAACAGTTTGTGACCTGAAGTTTAAGCCTAATGGGAGCTTGATGCTGGGCGGCAAGTTTCTGGGATGAGTCCAAGAGTTATTCATCGAATCATAAACTTCATATTCTCCATGACATCCAACCCATAGGATCATGTACCTTCCACTTGCAGAATCTCCATATGTAGTCATCCCGACTGCAACCCTAGACCAGACTTTGACTGACCTAGCTGGTAATTCTTTGAAAGATCTTGTCAAAGGATTGCATACATAGAAGTTTCGATGACCAATGTCTAGAAAACAAACTAGACCTCCTGCAGCAGTAACTGGCATGGTGATTAGCTTTGTCAGAAGAGAAGAAATGGTGGGGTAGAGCCATTTTGTTGCGAAAGGATCATAAATGGCTCCTGCTCTAAAATTTTCATGAGTGATGGTATAAAACCAAGGGCTGGATCGTGGGACTTGAGCATGGTGTCGAGAGAAACTTTCAGAGTCCAGCAAAGTATTCCATTTCCGACAAACTGTGCGGAAACGGAAAATTGTAGCTATGGGAAGTCTAGCCATGACAGGTTCAAAAAGATCCTCTGGAAAGTCTTTCCAAATATGTTCCATTACCTCTTCTGTATTGTTAGTTTCACCAAATTTTCCCCTCTTTCGCTCTTTGCGAGGTTTCTTTGTAGTAGGGGCCCTGCAAGATTCTGACATTTTATAATTTTCTGATCCATCTACAGCCATGACAAGACCATAATAATCTTCGGTTGAACCATCACTAAGATTTGTGAAGCTGCATCTGCAAAAGGATAGCAGCAGTTATTCTAAATCTTCTTCTATTGGGATCATCTTCAAATAAAATAAAATAAAAGGAAGAAAAAAAAAACAGGAATGCAGGTGCTGACATAACTATTTCTTTTTATAGACGCATTATTAATTTGATAGCTAAACAAGCAAAACTGCACATATTTTCTTGAGGCTGAGAATTGTTCCAAGACAAGTTCTTATCAAATTTTACATAGCAACTGATTTATGTCCAGATTGGATAATCAATAAATAAATATAGGGTGTTTTAATTGATATAGAATGTGATTTCATTTAAAAGGAAAAAAAAACAAAAAGTCATTCTTCAGTTGGTAAAAAGCAGCACAAAGTAGATTCATTTCCTCTTACATAGTTACATGGTACTTTATGAACCAATCCCTTTTGGAACAAGGTTTTAGAAATGCAATGAATAAACAATTGTCTTTGAATAATCCTTTGGGCAGGGTGTCACTCATGGATAGCTAGCTACAAGCTGCTTAAACTTTAGCACTATCCCCTAAGTCTTTATTCCAAAAGTTAAAATAGTTTTTTTTCCTCAAACTTCATGCAAAATATCAGTAACAGGAGCAAAGTTCTCCTTGCATCCCAGAGCCAGCATAGATTTGTCATGATGTAACTCAGACACGACTGTAGTGTCTTCCCTCTCTGCTCTGGTATATACATCTTCATTAATGCAAATATGACTTGTCGGCTCAGAAGTAAAAAGTTAGTTTTTTTTTTCTGACTTTCAGTAAGACTAGAATTTTGGTAGCTCTCCATACTCTTAAATGCAAGTTTAAGGTGTTATAGTAGCAGGACGACAAATTACATAAAGTCTTCCCTTCTGATGTAGCTATGAACTTGTGGCTTCTTAGGTATACTTTACAGTAGTAGTCTAAGTGGTAATCCACATTGGTAAATAAGTGAATGCAGATGAGTACATCACAGTGTAAATTGGGAAACTGTAATTGAGGAATATTACAGAAAAAGGATTGAGAAACTGTAATTGAGGAATATTTAATATTACCTAAATTTCCTCTTCAATTCTGTAAGTGAATTCTTCTAGTTTTCAGATTGAGTGTTCACTGCGAGTTGGTGAATACTGATGACCTTCCATCTTATAAAAAATAGGACGACCACTTCACATTGTGGGATGATCATAGATAGTGACATGATACCCGTCTAAAAGTCCAATTCCATTATTTTGGTATCAGAGCCAGCCATGACCAAACTAGTAATGCGCCGGGATGTTTGGAAGAGATTGAAAGGGATTTAGCATACTTTAAAGATGAACTGGATTAGACAGTGGAGCAACTATCGGTTATTACTAAGCAATTTATTGGGTTCTCGCGAGTAGATGAATCTTTGCATTTATTACTAGATTTGGTCGCAAATCTCCAAGAAGTACAAAACGGGTTTCGTCATTACTCAGATGTTGGCATATACAACAGTTGTTCAACAAAAAAAGGTAAGGGAAAACACCCTGGTACTGAATCGAGTTGGAGGAATGCGGGTATACCCTCTGACGATGCCTTGCAAGATAGGTCATCACCCTTTAATCAGGTGGAGGAGTAGTGTTTCACTATTCGACCAGAGAGGCGCCGCAAACAGGATTGGGATCCTCCATCAAAGCACCGCAGTTTCGGAAGATATTCACAGCCACCCTGGCGTGATCGTCGAAGTCCGACTGATTTCAGGCTTCGATTGCGCTAGGAGTGGGGTAGAGATGGGTATGTTCGATGGCGGAGGTTGGAACCCTTGGTTGAAGAAAGCGGAATGCTATTTCAGAGCGGTGGCTGTGCATCCAGAGCATAGAGTTTGGATTTAGGGTGGTCAGGACCGGACTGCCTCCTGAGAATCGGACTGGACTGGACCGGACCGGACCGCCGGTTTCGGTCTTTTATCCATGGTTCTCAGTTCGATTCTCGATCCTCTCACTAGATCTACCGTGAGACTCGGTCCGGTCCACGATCCTTAAATTATTTTGCTTTAATATTGCATAGGCTTTTATCTCACTCATAATATAAGTTGCATATGAAATTTCACTTAATTTGGAACGAAATTGCCTATCCAACTTGTCACTTATTTTAAGGTGATTCTTAGTCTAGCCGAGCGCCAAGGAGGTCGATCTGTTTGTGGGTTGGAACCCGGTATCTTTTGGAAACAAAACTATGTCATGTGGTATCAGAGCCATGATGGTTTCCCCTGAGTGCTAGCTGTTATCTTGGTTCGCATAAGTTTTCATAGTTGCAAAGCGTTTCACTTTTCTGTTCGCTATTATTGCTATTTCTAAAATCTTCTGTTCTGTTTGCTGGTGTCTTGCATTGTTAACATGTTAAGACTTGAATATGATAGTTTAACATCATAGATCTTGCATTTAACTTGTTGTGGTGATTAAAGTAGTAAGCATTCTGTTTTTGCACAAAACTGAAAAGAGCATGAAAACCTGTTTAGTTTGATGTTGTTTTCTTTCACCACTTTGTTATTATCTTGTGAAAGTAAAAGACTAAAACTAATAGCTTTTTGCAACAACGTTGGGAAGGCACTCCGGTACTATTTGTTCTTACAAGAGAATTGAAGCTAATGTGTATCGAGAAGGAATGACTAAGGATGTTCAACAATTAGTAGCCAACAAAATAAAGTAAAGTCAACGAATCCCAAAGGTTTATTTCAACCGCTGCCTATACCAGAGCAGAAATGAGAGGATACTTCATTAGATTTTTTTGAGGGACTTCCAAAGTCTTTTGGGTATGAAATGATTTTTGTTATGATTGATAGATTAACTAAATTTACTCATTTTTCCCACTCAAACATTCATATATTGCGAGATCGGTGGCTGAATTGTTTAGCAGAGAAATAGTTCGTTTACATGAACCTTCCCAGAGTATAGTAAGTGATTGAGACCAGATTTTTGTCAAGAATTTTTCCTTCAGATCCACCGATCCTTATTTGTTATTGCGGTGGAAAAACTGCTCTTGGTTACGTGGAATAGCAACTACATGAGCGACACGAACAACTCAAATTGCTAAAATTCAATTTATAGCGTCCTCAAAATCGGATGAAAAAATATGCAAATGATTCGTGTGTGGAAAAATATTTCAATGTGGCAGATACAGTTTGGTTAAAATTACAGTAGTACCGCCAAACCACTATTCGAGCTCGCTCCAACGAGAAGTTGGTACCCAAATATTATGGCCTTTTTTTGGTTGTAGCCCGAGTTGGTCTGGTAGCATACAAGCTCCAATTATTGCCCCAAATCAAGGGTACATCTTGTTTTTCACAACTAGAAGCTCAAAAAAAGTGATTGGCAATCATGTAATTGCAACAACACCAATGGTTTTGGGCCAAGGGACCGAACCAGAGAGGTTGTTTCCAAAAAAGATGTTGTCTACTCAGAACATATGCAATCAGCCAAAAGTTTTAACTTAGTGGGAGGGTAAAACCGGAGAGGAAGCCACGTGGGTACGGCTAGCTGACATGAAGTTGTGTTTTCCTTGTGTTGACCTTGAGGACAAGGTCTTTTCAAACGGAGGGAATAATGTTGAGAAGCAGGATGATGATAAATATTTTGGTAAAGACTTCTACCAAGAAAGGTGTATTGCCTCAAGGGTAAAGTAGAGAAAAGTCATAAGCCATGTTGAATTGTTAAATTAGTTAAAATTTTCCTGTACGTGAAGAGTAGTGGAAATGTCTGGAGAGAATAAGAAGAGAGGAGTCTGAGAAAGGGATTATTGATTGTTTTGTCATCTTTTGTGTGAAAAAGTTCTTTTTATTTTTCAGGTCGAGATTGTTCGCGACTTGTGGTTTTGTAAGCAGATTCTCTTTCTTCATAGGAACTTTAACGAAGTTCTTAATGTTGTCACTATTCTGTTTCTTAATTTCTTCCTATTAGAATTCCAGTTCCATCAGGAACCTAAAGGGTGTGCATGCCCAACATAAAAAATGCAAGTTTTGTTTGAGCTGCACCGAAAGTTTGTGTTAGACAAGTATCGCGACTTGTGGTTTTGTAAGCAGATTCTCTTTCTTCATAGGAAGTTTAACGAAGTTCTTAATGTTGTCACTATTCTGTTTCTTAATTTCTTCCTATTAGAATTCCAGTTCTATCAGGAACCTAAAGGGTGTGCATGCCCAACATAAAAAATGCAAATTTTGTTTGAGCTGCACCGAAAGTTTGTGTTAGACAAGTACCATAAACTAAAACCACCTATGGATAGCATCTGAAAATAAGTAGTACCATAACCATCATTCTTCTTGAACTTTATTTTCATATAAGTAGTGTCTATCAATTCACCAACATCGTGCCATGAGAATTTTGAAAAGGAAGGTTATGCATCATCACATGCACAATGTAGATGTTGGACCAAATGATGTCAAATATTCGTAAGTGATTTTTTTCTTTTTTAGTAAGCTGATGAAAATTCAAGAGCTACTTTTCTTTTGTTAGTGAATTAGGCGTGTGTAACTCATCAAAACACAACCAGAAGTGAATAGAAATGCAAGATTTTAATAAAGGTAAGCAGAAGGGGGAAAAAAAGAGGCAGCAAACAAAACATTAAGAGAAGTAGCCAAATTTAAAGGGTAAAGGAACCTCTTCTGACCTCTATAAAGGTACTGTAGTATTTAATAAAGCCCAAGTTTATTCTTTATCAACACTCAAGTTTAGTCCAGAAGGTGTTGTCGTTGAGCTCTTGCCAACAAAATGACTAATCCTGAATAATAGATACGAATGTCTATCCAATATTAGAAAATTAATGTAATAATAAAAAAGAGAGAAAAAAAACATAATTAAATATTTTGCCAATTTCCACATAAGCTACTGAGATTAGTATAATCCAGTCCAGAAAACTACTTTGTATACCTCTCTTTGTTTGTCATGCTTCTTTCCTTTTATTGACTTTATTCTACTATATTTCTTTAGCATATCTCCAGATAGTAGAAAATAGCATTTTTAAGTATTATATACCCAAAATTAAATGCATTAACAATCACATCCCAATCTTTCAAGTTTCCCTTGTTAAAAGAATGACCTAAGGTGGCGTTGCCACAGTCTAGAACATTTTTCTCAGCTATAATCTCTCAATGGTAGGTTCCCACTTTTCTATTTTCTTCAGATTTTTAAACCTATTTTAACGTATATACCAGGCTACTCAACTGATCCTCTCCACTCAGACTGAGCTAGAACTTTTCTAAATGGAGAAGAGACAACGAATTCATTCACTTACGCAAGGAGTAAATGCCTAATTTAAAAAGCAATTAAAGTCAGAAATACAACAAATCCCTCAGAAACTTGAAGAAATTAGGAAAAAAACGGAAAACAATTTAAATAGCAAGTAGCGTTATAAACAATCAAGAAAGCATCAAAGTGGATAATCCTATAAAAGAAAATTACAAAATAAAACAGTCATACATTCGCTGTTCATCAGACCAACTTCTCAGACCACAAAAAGGGAAATGAAAAATCAGAAAAAATCCTAAACTCGAGATAAAAGAAAGGAATCAATCTATTCTATCAAATTAAGTGTGATAACCGAAAAAATACCAGAGATATATACATAGAGAGAGAGAGAGAGAGAGAGAGAGAGAGAGAGAGCGTACTCACATAAATCAAGTAGAACAACAATACCTAATCAAAATTTCACTCAAACCTCAAAAACAAGATTAGAAGAACGAAGAAGAACGATTTTCAAAGATCGAGTGCAAAGCTGAAATAGATCTGCGCGCACGCGCAAGTAAGAGATAGGTACAGAGAAAGACCTTTGATGCGAAACAGATTGGGAGAGAGGTAGTTGAGGAAGAAGTTGAAGAAGGTGAGAGTGAGGATGAGAGCCGTAGAGTTCCAAGAGCTCCTGAAGCTGACCGATAAGCTGCCTGACCATGGCCGGGCCTTCCATGCCACGCCCCCCTCCGCTTTCTCTCTCTATATCTCCCTCTCTCACTCTAGATATAAGGATTTCTCTCTCTTCTCAATTACATCCGCTTTTCCCCATTAGCATTATACTTGACATTTGACCCTCACCCAACCCTCTTTTTCTCCCCTTTCTGCCCTCGAATTAATTTAGTTTTACTAAGATGCCCTAGTGAACATTGACAAATAAGAATTATCTTTAAATATATTTATTGACGTGTAAATTAATTTAAATGTAACATAATTATTAAAGTTATCTATTATTATTCATGTTGAGTTACTAAAACAATGCTCACTAATGCTAGAATCATGAATATTTAAAATTAAACCAATTTGTAACATGTGATTCAAGTTTAATTTGACATAAAATTTAATTTTTTTAAAATACAAAAATTTATGATCAACTTTGAGCGGACAAAATTTAGGCGTGTTTGGGTCCAATTATAAATTACTTTTTTAAGTTTGGTCGATTTGAAACGGGTTTGATCTAAAATTTGTTATCCACAATTTTTAGAACCAATCGTGAAATTGTTTTCTGCAATTTCAGATTGAACCAAATTTACAATCCAATTATGCTCATATCTAACTTCTAGTTCTAACCCTCTCACTACCATTAGTTGTTCAACTTGGAAATGTCTCATCTAGTATCATTAATTTCTCAATAGTTGTATTTCTATTCACTAGCTAGTTCGGGGCCCACTCCGTCATAATTAAGAGTACTCGCCTCATTCGGTAGTCATTGACTCTCGTTGTCTGAATCTGTGATATTCTCTATTTCGCTATGTGATTGTCCATCAGTCAAGTGAAGCGTAAATATGTTTAAATGTTTAGAGTTGCAGGTTTGAAGTTTGGGGGAAAAAAGAAAGAGGTGTGCTACCTGCGAAGAAGACGAGCCGATCGATCGCCTCATATAGGTGCTTTGGGAAATCAACGCCCTAGAGGGCGCCGATCGGTCGCCTATTTAGACGATCGATCGCCCCTCATGGATGCTCAAGGAAATCGACACCTCGTTGTGTAAACTGCACTCTGCAGCAGCAGCGAGTAACCGTCTTATGACAGTTGTTTTGCTAGTCTGCTTCTCTTAGCAGGCTAACGCACTGCAACGGTCTTGTGACCATTGTCCACCCCCACCCCACCCATTCCTATTATCCTATAAATTCTCTTTTACCCCCGCTATTTTTTTCACCAATCTCTCTCAATCTCTTGAATTTATTATTCAATCAATTTGATGTTCTCAATTTATTCTTCAATTTGCTTCAACAAGGTAAAATTTAATTTATTTTTTTTATATATATTTACATAATTTTTAATTATATTTGTAGTTATACTAACTAAATTTTTTTACATTAATTTTTTTGTAGGTTTTTCACGCCATCAACAAGCTTTTGTTGGATATTGGTTTTGTGATATCATTTTCTTATTTGAAATTTATTTTAAAAATTTATTTTTAATAGTTATGGATCCACATAATTATAATATTGATGATGATATTGAAGAAATTAGATAAATAAATCTCACATTTTCATTAGAGCAGTCATCTGCAAAAACATGTACTTCATCACTTCAAAAAACAAAAAAATAAAAAACAAAGTGTCTGAAGTATAGAAATATTTTATAATGAAAGAAATTAAAATTGATAAAAAAAAAAGAATTTAGAGCTTAATGCAACTATTGTATTAAAAATTATGCAAATATTTCTGGTAGTTCAACTAGCACACTCGGTAGGCATTATCAAAAATGCCACTTAAACGAGTAAGTTAGAGATCATATACAAAGATTGTTAAATGTTAGTGGTAGTGGCACTTTTTTGTATCTACAAAATAAAATGAGAGAAGGAATAACAAAACTTGTAGCATAATGTGAGTTGCCTTTAGCGTTCACCGATAGTGATGAATTTGAAAAATTTATAAAAGAGTATATTATTCCTAATTTTAAACGTATTCCTAAAACGATCAGCTCGGCACTTCATGAGTTAGGTTATTTTTCACATACTTTTTAGTTTATTTTATGCATTGAGAACAATGTAAGTTTGAGAGTGATTTTAGTTTACATTATGACTTCGCTATATTTTGTGTTATATTTTAGTTATGCACTCTGAAATCTTGGTTAAAGTGTTCATTATTTAAATTTTAAATAAATTCATATTTTTAGCTCATAGAAAAAAATTTTAGTTTGTGTGAGTGGAGTTTATGAAGTTAAACTCAAAATCTTGCACACAATTTTTATTCTTTTTTGACTTGATCTGTTAGTGTTATATTCATGCAATTTACATTTATCGAAACGAGCGTAAACACCTTAAAGGAGTGTAGCTCTATAAAAAAGTTAATGAAATATATAATATATTTATATAAAATAATTGGATAACTATCGATTTTAATCCTATATTATACATTTTATTCCGGTTGCCCCCTGTACTAAAAAATCGACAAACCGAATCCTGTACTTCGATTTTATTATCAGTTTTGATATTTTATTAATAATTTCATTAAACCTTCATTTAAAAAATTACTAAACGATATTAGATTCATTTGAAATTTTTGTTACAAATTCACTACTTAATAAGAAGATAATCTAAAAATTTTCATGATTTTTGAACACATAGACGATTTATTGTAATTTTATTTTATTAATTTATAAAAATATTATAATAAATCATACAAGTTTTAGAAAATTACAAAAAAATTTCTATTATCTACCCATGATGTGATGAACATGTGAAAAAATATTGAAATAAATATAATTTTATTTGGTATTATAAAATAAAGAATAAACTAAGATTAATTTTTAAAAAACAATAAGTAAATATTTCCCAAACCTATATTTTAGGGTTTAATTTGTATACGAACATATATTAAGGGTCTAATTTGTATACGGAATATATATTAGGTGTTTTCAGTACATTATTTCATAAAATGGTACAATTTAAGATTGATGTCGTCAGTCGTGATAAGAATACATCAACTAGGTGGACGGTGCTTATGTTTGTCTCCAATCTCGATCCAGGGAGACGGGGAAATTGATGGAGGCGTATCGGCTGCTTGGTGTGATCGTTGTGGCGGCGGCGATATGCATAGCGCCTCTTCCTCTGAGTCTGGGGTCGTCGAAAGAGCAAATGAGCTCAAGAGAATGCGAAGATCTGGGTTTTACAGGACTCGCCCTTTGCTCCGATTGCAACACTTTAGCAGAGTACGTCAAAGATCAAGGTCAGTTCATCCCCCTTTTCTTTCCTCTTCCAATTTCCTATTTTTCTTTTCATATGCTTCCGATTATATGTTTCGAGTTTTTTTTTTTAAGAATTTGATCGAGGAAACCTCTTAAGTTTTCCCAACATATTCCCCTAATTGTTGTGTTTCTGAAATTAAAAATAAAAATAAAAATTGCAATCTGCATGATCTGATTTGCTGAGTCCAAAATAAACGATGAATCTGGTGAGTTGATAAGTTGATTGATCTTTTTGAATATACGAATCGTGGGCAAGGCCATAAAACCAAAGCGGATATCATAGTTTGCTATCTCCCTTGAACTATGGTTTGAAGAAATCTTTATGAAACATACATGTAGAAATGCTCTTGCAAATTCAATCCCTTCATAGTCTTTCTGTTGTTTGTCGTCCTCTATTTTCGCACTGTGGAAGAACAGTCCGATCAATTTTGCTGTAGATAATGAAACTAAAATCCAACTACTAATTGCAGATATAGTATCAGACTGCATGAAATGCTGCACAGAGGACTCTGAGGATGAAACGACCAAGGTTCATTGCTAATGATTTTATAAATTTTCACACAGAATTTCTATCTAAATCCATATTCGTGTCTACAGATAACCTATTCTGGAGCCGTGCTGGAGGTTTGCATGAGAAAACTTGTATTTTATCCCGAAATCTCAGGCTTCATCGAAGAAGAGAAGGATCGATTTCCCTTTCTCAAAATTCAATACATTTTTAACTCAGCACCGAAGCTGATCATGCTAGATGATTCAGGCCAACAAAAGGAAACCATAAGGTAACTTTCTTTTTATATGGATTGTAGTATTTTATCAAGTTACACATTTTTCTTTTCGATACATTTTGATTGCCGACGAGAGGAATGATCTTTAGATGCATATGAGAGCGGGTCAAGGTCAAGCTATTCCTAATTTGAACTCGTTTTTTTTTTCGGTGAATGTTACATCGATGGTTTATGTCGTTGCAGAATCGACAATTGGAAACGCGAACATATTTTGCAGTTCCTGGGAGAAAAAGTGAAGCCAACTTCAACAATATGAGTTGTTCAAAGCTCGGTTGATTTGCAGGTTTTAGTATTGTTAATGCTCTGAAAAATAGGATATGATCTCTTTAGTTTGTGTATTAAGTGTAGTCTAGCCTGCAGAAAACAATGATCAGAGCCTTTCAATTTATATCAGGATATGCTTTTTGAAGTTTTGAAATAGGCTTAAAAATGGCGAGAAGTAGATACGGAAGGATACGGATTATTCTCTTTGGCACGTTGACTTTGGCCAATAGGTCTCCTGCGGGCGGGGTGTGACACCCCGTTGTTGGAGGCCCACCAGCCGGATATTAGACCACCCAAGTCGTTCGGGCCTTGTAGGATAATGTTACATTTATATTTTATTTGTGTATTCTGATTAAAATATAACGAAATTATTTTACGTGGGTGACAATAATATTATATTTATATTTTATTTTTTCATTATTGCGTAATATAAACGCGTAAGAAAACATAATTAGGACTTTGATTTCGAACCTTTTGAAGAGCTTTGATCTTCTCATTTGGCCTATCTTTCTTTCTCTTATTCAATCACTCGAGATAAATAATTATTGCATCTAATCATATTTTTCATAATTATATCTTAATTGAATGATTAAAATGACCTATAAAGACAATACAAATAGAACTCAATCCTAAGATATGAGCAAATGAACCCAGAGAAATATTGTCTGAGCAGAAAAATAATCATAGGTAGTCGAGAAAAAAATATTAGAAATATTTAAATAAATAAACATAACATAAAATATTTATACTTTCAGAATTTTGATATAAAAAATAAATAATACGTAGTACATGAGATTTTTTTTTTTACATTTTAAAAGTAAATGCTAAATAAAAAAAAATATAAAAATATAAAAATCATTCGTACTTGTCGGGTGAACGCGGAGAAATATCGTCGGAGCAAGAAAATAGTCGTCCGTAGTCGAGAAAAAATTATTAGAAATATTTAAATAAATAAACATAACATAAAATATTCATACTTTCAGAATTTTGGTATAAATTTTAAAATCAAAATACAGCGCATAAATACTACGTCATAACAAATTTAATTCAATTTGACAATTCATATATGTTTAGAATAAATGTTAAAATTAAAAAAAAAATTCTTTCGTACCTGTCAGTTGAACGCAGAGAATTATCATTGAGATAAGCAAAAGAGAGGAAATGAATTAAAGAATTGAATGTGAGTAAACTGATTATTTATCAAACATTAAGATTTTTTAGGATGAATAATAAATTTTAAGATTTTAAAAAAAAAAATTGGAAATTTAAGATTTTTTTTAATAAAATTTAATTTTTTATATTATTTAGTCATGATAGAATGAATATGTAGCGTACTCTGAGATCAAGGGTTATTTTACAAGACTTGAACCAGCCAGATATTATTTTATTATATTTCCACGGATGTGAATTTGTTTGCAGTCTGGTTTGTTGAACGCCATATGCTTTGACTTGAGAAGATATTATTGGTTATCGTGTGAAGACAGCCGGGCCTGCATCATTCAAGGCATAAATTATTGACACTGAATTTCCAAGAAACTTCTCTATTTTTAAACTTGCAAGCATTAATTATTAGATCTCTCCACGACTCCACTAAAGCCCACTTGGAGAATCCCATCCCTACAATTCATACTTTTGTCCCCTCCAACTTACACCAAGAAATTGACTTATTTTTGCCTAGTTTTTTGGAGGGACATTTGGTATTCTTAGTTTACTTTGAGAAATTTAATACATTTTTGCACGAATTGTTAACAAAGTTATCACACACGTAATGGAAATAATTAGAAATCGTTAAACTTAACGCGAAAATAGTGAAAAAATCGTGGACAATAAATTCTTATTTAGAGGGGTATAGTCAGCTGATAAAGATATAAAAAAAATAATTCTAGAGAAAAAATAAATTAATGATCCATCTTCGTTTTACAATAAATAGCCATCCTCCAGTTTTAAGCTGATCAAGTCTCCGACCTCTCACTCCTCATGTAGCTGGAGAGATGGAAAAATGGAGGAATCTGATCAAAGAGAGCACTGTTATGGAGGCTGTCTTGTATTCTGCTTCCTGCGCCGGAACCCTAGCAACCCTTCTGCCGAGTGAACCCGACGAGGACGGGAATCCCGTTCCCATCTTCATTTTCAGAGGATTTCCGGCGGCATTCCATGCCTTCCTCGTTTGTGTCATTTTCGCCTTCACTTGCTCTCTCTCTGCGCTCTTGACCGCCAACAGAATCTCCTTCTTCAGGCTCTTCTTCTTCTTCTCCCTCCTTTTTGCTGTCTCCGCTGCCGTTATACTTGTGTTTGCGGCAGCCTCGGGCGAGTTTGGCCGGTGGATCTTCTCGGAGATTTCAGCCTCTTCCACTCACAGAGTGTGGTAGACTGGAAAGGACCTTTTTCAGCATCATAAACTTTCAAGATTAATTGTGTTTTTGTAAATTTGAGTTTGCATGTTCGAATTTCTCAGCTAAAAATCCATAATATTTGATAAGGTTGATCGTTGTTATCCATTTACATACTTCAAATTGAATCATCCTATCTTTACAACCTGACATTAATCAATTATTAACAATAATAACGAAGGTTAAAATTTAAACCTTGCATCAACGGTGACAATATACAGGCAAAAATGATCGAAAAATCATGATAACACGTAGAAGCTTAATGCTAAGCAGGAGATTGTACAAGCTCACAATTCATTAATTGTATACTAATACGACATATTTTAGTGTAAAACTCGATGACCAAATCGTGCGGGTGTTGAAAAACTAGTTAGTAGCCTAACATTATAACATTAAATTTGTCCATACCCATCTCCGGTCATGCGATCCGACATTTCTGTTGGGTCTGTCAAGATAAATTAAACGTGTTTTAACTAATAATACGAGACATCATACATTTGGTAGTTCGAATTAGAATCCAAAGAAAAAAGATAAATACATGGTTCAACATGGCATACCTCATAGTAGATGTTATTTTCAGTTGTTAAGAGTTGATAAAGCTATCAACCATCTAATAAATTCTATAATGCAAAGATGAAAAGAGACTTTATCAATTCCCATTTGGCCACGGCAAACTAAGAAACGTGACACGTGATTTAATAAACCTAAATTAAAGGTACAATTTGAGGAAATTTCCAAGCAGTTTTGTAGAGAGCGCTATCCACCCAATGACTTTTTTGAAACAAGTAAATTTCCAGGAAATTTCGTCCCCCGAAAAACTTGTCAACGTCAAAGTCTTCTTCTTTCTCTCTCCTGTTTTTTTGAATATTATCAAAATTAATATCTTTTTTCTTTCCTACCGACTCTAATTGTAGCGTGTTCTGAATCGGCAAAATTTGAAAAATTCGAGTTGTTTTCCGACGGAGTTGGGTAAAGCGGCGGGTCTTCCCTCTCCTCTTTTACTTTTACTTTTTTTTTTTTTTAATTATTTTTATTATTTATTAACTCACCGAACAAAGAAAGAAATTAAATGTTGTAGGGATTCATACAACGAGTAGTCTCTATGGAAACCTTATGATTTCATGTGTTGGACTCGACCAGAAAAAAATTATTTTTCAAGGATGTACGTTATTTATATTTGAATTATTTAAATTTAATGCGAAGTCATGATATTTGAACGTAAGTCGTGCGAATCTTCAATTTTCATATTACAATATTGTTCGTTTTGGTTCGGAATCAACACATATTTGTTCTTGAGATTATCTTAAAACGTGTTATAATAAGTATGAAGGAAAATATTGCTTATAAATCATTCATTTTTTATTCTCTCAAATGATATAGGATTGATTGATCACACCAATTATATGAACTTGAACTCTCACTAATAATGGAACCTTAGATCATTTTTTCCTTTACAGCAAATTGCCACAATCTCTCCTCTTAGGGACTTAATGTCCACGTTGACCACACTTTTGATTAGTATTTGTGTCTGATACCATTTGTAGAGTCCTTACTTCTCTTAGTAATATTGTCTATTTTAGACTAAAATCAGCATAGATTTTTTTGAGGTTAATCCAAAAAACGTTGTATTAGATAGAAGAGAACTCTATTTATAAATTATTTTCTTTCTAATCTCCCAAACGATGAGATTGTGCATCCCTCACAACCAATAGAATTAAGTGTCGTTCAGGCATTCGCAAAATGGGCTACCACACGTGATTTGAGATGAAATGGCCAATCTTTAACTTGATGGGCTAAGATTTGTTAGGTAAAGGCAATTTTTCACCAATGACTTGGGTTTTTCATTTGGAAGAGAAGAGAGAGGAAAGGGAGTTCAGAGTCACAGAGTTGCAAATTTCAACGATCTCCAAACGTATTATTCTTTATTATTACCAAAGATTCATTGCAGGTAGGTCTACCCTCATTTTGATTCTGCCATCTCTTTATTAGAATTCTGCAATCCAACTTGGGAATTGGAGTTAGGTTCTGAGTTTTGTCAAATTGAACATGGATTGACGTCCTAGACAAGTCCATATACAAGAGATATCAAGGGGAAATTGTTTTAAGACTGAGGGTTGGCTTTGCCTTCTCTAGCGGCGCATGTTCCCTTATCTCGCGTCGTGCGTTGCCTTCTCGGGTGCCACACCATCGCCAAAGGTGGGCATGCTAGTGCGTCGATAAATTTTATACTCTAATGTGCGTTGTTTTTAATTTATTACGTTATAATATATTAATTTAATCAATAATTAATTCGAACTAATGAGTATGAATCTTTGCTTCGAACCATTAGCCTGACCTTTGGATTGAATTTTTTCCGAAAATTGAATTGTCACTTCTCATATTCCGTTGTAGTTTCCTTTCAAGTCACAGCGAGATCAATGTTCCAACGTTAGAAAATATTACGCTTTGAGAAACTTCTTATTTTCTTCCTAGTTCATTTAAAGGCAAGTCAACTTGGAGACGTACATTACTCATTGTCATTTGTATAAACCTTCACAATTTCTGGGAAATTCACTTTCTATTTTCTTCCCATAGTTGACTTGGTCAAAATGAATCCACAAAACAAAAAATAAAAATCTTTTTGTTTTAAATTTAATGCCTTCGCTTCCATAAAATACAATACAAGTAATACTACATTTATTTTAACCAATCATTAATAATTACAATAAATTATTAATTAAATTAACTAATATTTATCACATCAACACATATGAATTAGAAAATAATAATAAAAGATAAACATATTCATAAAATATTTTTGAACTTAGGTTCTTGCTAAAAATTTAATTTTAATTCATACATAAATCATCGTTTGCAAATTATATAGTTAGAAAATGGATCGAACTTGTGACAAATGAGTAATATTATGTTTATTTTTTTAAAAGAGTAGTTGATCTATCTAACAATGTTAATATAATTACTAATAATATATTTTAAAATAATATAATAAGAGAGCAAAGCCTAATTGTCACAAATTCTGATGTGGGGCATCAACTGATGGACGACTTGACGAAAACAGAAAACAAAACCAGGCAATTGAGAACGACTATCCAAAATATTTTTTGAGGAAGAAGGAAACCCATCATAATGACAAATGAAACACCAGCGCAGGCCGTACTCATCTCTCCCATTAAACCAGAGATCAAAGGGTTACTTCTGCTCAGCCAAACTGCGGAAATGCAGAAAACGTAGGCAAAAAGGGTCAAAACTGCAGCCAGATTTGGCAGAATTTTGGCTGCAGAAGTAAATCCAGGGGCGGGTGAAAGGATGATCACGGCTGCTGTTTGAGCAGTTATCACCAGCGAATGCTTCGCGAGGGTGATCGGGTCAGAACGATTAGTAAACTCTGCGGAACCTCTTCCGCCATTGTAGTAACCTGGAGCTATTTGGTCAGGTGGAACTGGAAGATGAATCGCACCAGCATCAAGAGATGCGACGACGGCCGATTCTGAGATCGGAATCAAGGGCTTCTCGTCGTTGAACACGCTTAAGTTGGTCGGAGATCGAGGTAAGACTTCTCCTGCGTCCGGTTCCGGTAGAGGCTGATCCATAGCCGAGAGGGGAGGTGAGGTCAATTCCTCTGCTCGATCAGTAGCCATAGATTCTTTCTTCAAAAGCGGCCCTTTTATCTGCTCAGATTGAGCTGAAAAGACGAGGAAAAGGCGAGGAAGTTTCCTGTATGTCATCTTTTCAGGTCAAACTGAGTTCTTGCGAGAAATTTCATTTCTACCCATTGATCTAAGCATCATTTAAAATTTAGGGTACGTAAGAGAATTTTGAATTCACTACGGTCTTGATAAGATATTTGTAATACAAAAGGATGTAAGAAATCCGACTAATGGTTTGAGGAAATTTCGTGGAAGTTATTGCATTCCGGAGCTGATGTCATATATCATCCAGTGGCCACGTTAAAATATGAGTAACTTTCGCTGCATGGATCCTCTAACAATTTAGTTGATTAGTACGACGATGACTGATTGTTGTCTTTCGTCGTTGTTACGCAAAATAGTTTGATTGTGAGTGGCACCAAATAATAAAGTAATAAATAGAGCATTAAATTCACGAGAACTTTTTAATTAATTATTAAATTTATTAATTCTATTTTTAAATTGAACGAACGTTAAAAACATTAATTGATAAAAATTAAATTAAATGAATAATTCAAATAATTAGAATGAATCAATACGAAATCATCAACTAAATAGAACGTGTTTAATTTCAATGAAATAAAACCCTAGGTTTTATGATTTCATCCGGGCAATGTTTATTTAAGTTCTTGCTAACTCTGTTCATCAATATCCTTCTTATGTTGATGGTCGATTTCACTAAAATATCAAATAATTTCTATCCAATATTGTTCAATTTATTTAATTAATAGATTTTCAAGTTTTGGTTTCAAATTCTACATTAATCAATAAAATTGAGAAATCATAAAGACCACATCAATACCGTAACTATCTTTAGCGTACGCATATCCATGACATTAATTTCATTACTCAAGGATTCATAACTTTTCAGTCTCAGAATATTATCAAAATCATGTAAATATTGAGAAAAAATTCACAAGTATTAAGAATATGAATCAAACGTATCAACACTATTAAAAGGAATTTCGAATGAATTTAATTAAATAAAAGAACCAGAATTAAACATCATCCGAATAGATCGTAATATCTACAAAATAAATTTAGTTTATGCTAAAATAACGAAATCCAGTGTAATAATAAACTATGCTGAAATCACCAAGCAGTTCCTTCACTTGTTTTCTACCTTTACCATATCTGCCTCCTGGTTTAAATAACTTAATTTTGATCTTAATTAGGTATCCATCTTGATCAACGGCTGAGAATGGATGAAATTGTTGCGATTAATGGCTGAAAAAACTTATTTTCAAATTACATTTTTTTTTTCGAAAGACTGATCGATCGGTTATTCTTCTGCTACACATCATCAATGTTGCTCGGATGTTGTCGATTGATCAGCTTCTCTTCTGCCAAACAACGTTGTCAATTTTTAGCCGATCGA
Organism: Begonia peltatifolia; assembly: GCA_022433055.1. Lineage (NCBI taxonomy): Eukaryota > Viridiplantae > Streptophyta > Magnoliopsida > Cucurbitales > Begoniaceae > Begonia > Begonia peltatifolia. The sequence continues at coordinate 22,514,967 of CM039521.1, forward strand.
TCACTTCTAGTTCGGTGACTGATCGGCATACCCACTGTTTTCTTCAATTATTCTCTTCGTTAGCCGATCGATCAGCCACATTTTGGCAATAGATTGGCGACGATTCTGCTTTCTTCAATTCTTCTCTTTGTTAGCCGATCGATCAGTCACATTTTAGCGATCGATCGGCGACGATACTACTTTCTTCGGGAACACTTTGATTTTGACTTTTAAAATTTCTTCTCGTGTTGTCTCGTAATGCATTCAATTTTTTTTGTTGAACTCCAACCTGTTATATGTTATTCTTTCTGCACACTTATACCGAAATCGTCAAATGCTATAAAAAACTTAAGAAAAAGTTGTCGAATTAAGTATAAAATACACATTTATCAATCGTTTCTTGCTTTTCAAACTGTATAATGATTAAAGGGATAAAACCAATTTCAATCTCTACGATGTTTTTTTAAAATATCCCCTAAATGAAAAATCTTAACAAATTAAGCTTTAAACTATTAATCAAATCCTGTTAGGGGTAATGACTCCCCGATCACCTCTTGCTCTTTGTTCACATCGAGAACGGTGGGCCAATCTCAAACAGACAGCCTCGCGTTCCCTATTTACCACGTGTTCATTTTTTATTTTATAAATTAATTTTAGGGCTAAAACCGTTTTAACTCTTAAAGTATTGATTTTTTTAAATCAAACCCCTTAAACTAACAATCCTAACAAATCAAACCTTAAACTATAACAAATCTAACAAGTTTTCATTCAAGATAGAAATGAAGAAGTTGCATCAGACTAACCCGACTACCTACACATATCTTCGAGACACAGAGCCTAGATATCGGGCTAGTCATGCGTTTTCTTCGATTTTCAAGTGCAAAATGATATTGAATAATTTGTACAAGACATTTAATGCAGTTTTATTGCTTGTCATTGACAAATTGATCCTGACCATTTTCGAAATGATCAAAAAATGCTTGATGACTCATACAGTGAAAAAATATGAGAAGTTTGCCTCCTCATCGGACGTCTTGTGTTCACAGATAAGAAAGAACCTTGAACGTACAACTCGAAATTGAAGCCATATATTTACAGGAGCGCAACGAATTGAAATCAGCAACGGCAACAAACATTACATTGTCAACATGAATGCCGGTGTGTGTAATTGTAACAAGCAAGAGCTTTTTGAAATCTCGTGTGTCCATTCTATTGCCTACATGCATTTCCTGAGGGTAGCACCGGAAAATTACGTGTATCCATACTATCACTGGAAAACTTATCTACAGATATACTCACACTTTATTCAACCTTTTAACGGGCAACAAATGTGGCTGTCCGTACCTGGGTGAAAAGAAATCCACCTACCTAGAAGAAAGCGCCAACCTATAGGTCGAAAAAGACAAAAGTAAGAAATGTCGACGAGTCATCAAGTTTGACAATTAGTAAGAGAAACTCAACGTTGTCGTGTCGTATATGTCGACACTCAGGGCGTAATAGTCGTATATTTCAATACATTTCGCTCTTAAACACATTAGTATTATTTTTTACTATAGTTTTCATTATGTACAGAAATCTTCGACACGCGATCGAGACAGAAATTAATGACTTATATTCATACGTGATTTATTGTAATTTTGCAAAATCATTTTAGTATTAAATTATAATAAATTGTACAAGGATTATAAAATCACGAACATTTTCATATTATTTTCTCATGATGTGCTGAACATGTGGTAAAAATTTTGTTATTTTATAACATTTGTACGATTTATTGTAATTTTGTAAAATTATTTTAGGATTAAATTATAATAAATCGTACAAAGATTAGAAAATCATGAATATTTTCATATTATCTTCTTATAATGTACTGAACGTGTGGTAAAAATTTTGTTATTTTATCACGCTTGTACGATATATTGTAATTTTATATAATTATTTTAATATTAATTTATAATAAATCGTATAAGGGTTAGAAAATCACGAAAATTTTCATATTATCTTTCCATGAATATGATGAACATGTGATAAAAATTTCGTTATTTTAGGGTAAATTATAATAAATTGTACATGAGTTAGAAAATCATTAACATTTTTAGATTATATTCTCATGATGTGGTAAAAATTTAGTTATTTTATAAAGCTTATACGATTTATTATAATTTTGTAAAATTATTTTAGGGTTAAAGTATAATAAATTGTACAAGTGTTAAAAAATCACTAATATTTTCAGATTATATTTTCATGATGTGGCGACCATATAGTAAAAATTTCGTTATTTGTTAACGTTTGTACGATTTATTGTAATTTTGTAAAATTATTTTATGGTTAAATTATAATCAATTGCACAAGTATTAGAAAATCATGAACATTTTCAAATTATTTTTCCATGACGTGGTAAATTGATTTTAACCTTATATTATAATGTTAATTTAAAGAGATAAAGTTGAAAAATTGGGTAAAGTCTCTTTTATTTTACGACTTCTCTATCGCTATCTTCAAATAATTTATGGAATCAAATCTCAAACTTAAACCCAACAGCTAGATGTAATACAAATATCAACTAAATGATGTTATAGTACAAACATACATTAAAATAAAGTGATAAACAGAAATTAAATGATACTATACTACAAGAAATAAAATTAAAGTACATTAAATTACAAACGAAAAGTAAAATGCATAAAATGAAATAAAAAAATAAACTAAACTACAACGGTGAGACGTCGTCGTCGTCGACCGTCATCCACTTCTCGAGCCTCTTCACCATTTCCATCTAGGACTCGGCGAGATATGTATGTGACTGAGTCAGCTCTCTTTGGGACGCGATCACCTCTCTCTGTCTCACGGCGAGCTTCTCAACTCTGCCTAAGAGGAACTCTATCTACTGTTGCGTCTGATACATCTGTTGCATCACGTCCCACATACTAGCCTCTTGGGGCCCATTGGCAGCGCGGTGGCATCCTCTATAGGAACATCTCTAGATGTGTAGAGCCCGAGATTTTCTTTTAGTATCCAAGTCCTGTCGACTTCGACTGTGCCCATTTGAGTCAAATGAAGCCTATAAAAAAAAATCGTCAGGTCTTTGTGCTTGCCTTCGCTCTCCACTAGGTAGTTGAATCTCAGCTCGCTCGACGATCTTCAGAATTACTATGTCGTACGACAGATTTTTGTTGCGTGTTCACACGATCTCTTACATGAAGTCTGGATTGAACATGCTAGCGGTGTATAGTTTCTCCACGACATAGAGATCCATGCAGTTCACGAGATCTCTTTGTCCATCCCTTGGTATAATGGTGTGGCTGATCAGGTTGTTAATAAACCGAGCTTTGACGTTCAAGTCCTTCGATCTCAACTTCACGACACTTGCAATCTCCGAATTGAAGTGAATTTGTCTGAGGAACTCTAGTCTCGCTGCCGTGTTGAAAAACTCACCCTCTTGGGAAGCGTGATAGTATTTATCCACGGCTTTTACATATAATCTGATCAATTCATTTACCGCACCTGGAGATATGACGATATCTTTACCTAAAATATATGTCGTCCACCAAACAAGCCTCCCAGGAGCCCTCAAATTCGCATAAAATAAGTGAATTATTCTTTCACAACTGTCTCCACTCATCTTGTATACCCCGTGCAAGGAAATTATGTCAAACATTTCTTTGATCTGCAAAGACTATCAACCATTAAAGTTAGCAGTTTTGCAATTAATGATCGGGCGGTTTGACATATCTTGCTCAAATCGCTCTTGACATGCCGAGTTTTGAAATTCAATCAAACAGAATCAGTTAGCGATTGCTGCACTTGACATGAAGCAACTTGTGACTTTAGTCACGGGTGTCCCTATAATGTTTTCAACCTTTATTAACGTATCAGTTCGAATTTTTAATTATTTTTTTCATCAATAATGTAAGAGTGAATATTTATATATGTGAATAATATATAATTGTGGATGTACATATATATGTTATGTGATGATTAAGTTGAAAAAATAGGTGTATTAAAGAAAGATTATGCTAAAAAGAAAAGATTTGATTATATTAAAATTAATGATGGTTAAAAGTTAATTAATATGGTTAATTAGTAAATAATGGAGGACAAATTAGTCATTTGGTTGGATAAGTATTAGTAAAATAGTAATTTACCTTTGAAATGATAAGGTGACCGCCTTTTTTTGTGGTTTCAGAGAGAGAAGAAAAAAGAGAAGTGACATTCGTCGATCCGTTTTTTGGAAAAAGTTGTTCAGCTCGATGAAATGAACATTTTGGAGTAGAAATGGATAAGTTCGGTGAAAAAGATCGAGTAAAGTGGAGGAACTGACATACGGTAAATACCTTTAACGATTAGAATAATTAGTTTATGTTTTAACGCATTACTAGGTGAAAATAGTTTCAATTACTGTATTGGATCTAGATAAGAAAGATTTATTTGGGATTTGAAGTGAAATTTGAATGTTGAAGTGAGGAAATTGATATTGTTTTTAATTCCAATTGATATGAATTGTGAAAAATCATTTATTCGGTTTTATTGAAATGTTGTTTAAATTCAATTTTTATTGAATGGTTAAATTTCAGTTTTTATTGAAGAAATTGAATGTAACGTGTTGAACAAATATTTTACATTACATTGAACTCATTGATTTTAAATATAAATTTCATGGGTGAGTGCATGTTTTAAACATGTATAGCATTGTTTTGTAAATGTTTTAAAGTATGCATTTAGGAATAAAAGAATATGAAAGTCATAGTAACATGAGAACCTATTGGGCTGTACTTGTCTTTTCGTGTGTGATAAATATGACTATGGAAATGAGAAAGAGATTAACTATGTGTCTTCCTTAGGTTGAAAATTCGTAAACCTCGCGGGGAAGCAATGTGTAGGGTCCTACAGTTTTACCGGTTAAATCCCGAGAACGTGTAGGCGTGTGATGGTCATATGTGTCAATTAGAGTGGATTGCATTTTTATATTTCAAATTGAATGTTAAAAATGACATTGGCTGCTTTGAAAAAAAAAAAAGATATTTTTAAATCGTGCATATTTACTATAATGCATTGGATTTATTTGTTGAAAATGATTTTAAACCGTGGTTGATGAAATTTTAAAAGGTTGATTGTCTTAAACTATGGTTAATGACATGGATTTTAAATGATTCGAATTATGCACATGCATGCATTTTTATATAAGTGACATGCATTTCAAATCAAAATGTGATTGATTTAAGTTGATTTGAAAATAATCAATGATTAGGTGGAGGATGTCGTTTGGACCTTAATAGTTTGAATAGAGTCTGAGTTAGTTATTTTAGTAGTTAGACTTATTTGCTGGGCATAAAACACATTATTTGGAATATATCTATTTTTCATATATTGAGAACGTTTACCGAAACGGAAAAACCAAGGTAAGGTAAAGTGTGCAAAGAGACATAGGTGAAAGATTATAGTTAATGGTCTTTGGGGTTGTGGAAAGTCACATGTCGTGACTTATATTTATTTATATTTTTATTCGCTTCCGTTTGAGTACTCTGATAAGTTGATGTAAAGAATTTGATGATATAAATGATATAATATATTTCAATTTATTAAATGTATTTTAGTTATTGTGTATATTGTTTGGATGTTATTGGAAGTATCATAATTTAGGATGCTACGTAGAAAAAGTTTATGAGTGTTGGATGTATAAATGTCGTGTAGGTTATTTGTAGGAGCTTCCCACCTCGGGAATCTGTTCCACCAGTCGAGGCCCGGGTCAAATCCTAACAGTCCCTCCTATGACTGAAGTCACATGCCATAATAGAGCATTGGTGGTCGAGGCGAGAGAATGACCCCCCGTTTAGGTTCCACGTGGAACAGGGGCCGACACTCCTCACAACACCCCCGTAGAACGGCGGGTCGTTATTTTTTCATCGACCACCTGTTGTACGTGCAGTGTACGCGGAACCAACCCCTGACAAAACGAGGGCCGTTCGTTTTAGATCGGCCACAATTCTAGTGTAAAATGCTTAATGGGGGGTGCACGAGAGGTCGTCTGATTATATTTTGTATATTTTAAGGTTTGACTTGTTAGAGTTGTTAGTTCAAAGGTCAATTTAAAAAAAATTAATAATTTAAGGGTTAAAACGTTCAAAGGTCAATTTAAAAAAATTAATAATTTAAGGGTTAAAACGGTTTTAACACTTAATTTTAAAAAAATATCAAACTATATTGGATTTAGTTGAAAATTTTACCACATTTTCACCACATCATGAGAAAATAATATAAAAACTTTCGAGATTTTCTAATACTTGAACAATTTATTTTAATTTTAGTAAATTATTTTATAAAACAGATGTCAAACAATTATAATAAATCATACAAGTGTTATAAAATCATGAAAATTTTTAGATTATTTTCTCATGATGTGTTGAAACTTTCAAGTAAATCTAATATCATTTGGTATTTTTCTAACCTCTATTTCCTATTTACATCCGTTTTAAAATTAATTTATAAAATAAAAAAATGAACACATTGTAAATAGAGAATTGTTGGCCGTTTATTTGATATTGGCCCCCCATTTTCGGTGTGAACAAAGAACGGGGGTGATCAAGGAGTCATCACCCCGGTATAATTTTTTACTTTTCAAATAATTTAAAATTTAATTTGTTAAGATTTTTAATTTATGGAGTATTTAAAAAAATCTCATAGTTAGAGTTGAAATTGGTTGTCACCCAATTAAATAAAGTAACACATTTAAATTATATTAGTGATAAATAATTACTAATAATTTAAAGTTATCCGATATGTAGCAAGAGCCAAATCGAGTTGGACAAAAGGAGAAGAATGATGAGTTCAATATAATTGGGTAATTTTGTAATTTAGTGAATTTAACGGATGTTATTTTGGCCAACAACGACAAAACGTGGAATCTGATGCTTTTTTTTGGCCGTTTTCAGTTATTATTTATTTTTTACCGGGTTGTGTGTGCATTTCCCAGAAATTAGGACATGCAAGTTTTAATCACTCCCTCCCGTCTTCGTTGCCCATCACGTGTTGACAAACAACGCTGTTTAAAGTCGTCGAGACGACCTTTTTTTTATTAAACTGGGTCCTACTATCTGAAGTGGGACCTACCAGGTTTCCACTTTTGTCCTTTTGACAGTTCACTGACATCTTACAAAGAATTTTGAATTTTTTTATTTATTTTAAACCCAAACTAAAGGATTGTTTTCAACAAGAAGTGATTAAAATTTATTATTTATCGAATAAAATTTGAAAATATTAAAAATTAATAGTTTAAATTTTTTTATACTAATATGGAGTGTAGCCTTCGCAAGGAGACCGGACTACCAACTTTTCTTTTTTCGCTGAAAATATAAATTTAAATAGGGTGAAAGTCCGTCGGTTTGACTAAACTAACCGGTCTTCACCTTAAAACTGGCCAAATCCGTGACTTTATTCATGGGTGGTTTTGTTTTTTAAGGAGGAGGCCGATCGGTACAATTGAATCGGCCGGCCACCCCGCTAAAAAACAAGTCTTATGACTTTGAATTTATGTGTGGAGGATGGTTAGTAACTCACCAAAATTTTTAAAACTCGTACAATTAGTTCTTTGCTCGAGATATTTTTCCACGTTCACCGACTTAAGTATATTAAAATAAAATATCTAGTTTTTTTTAAAATTTCTAAAGTAAATGATAAAAAAAAAAAAAAAAATTTCATACCTTAGCCGGTGAACGTGAAAAAATATTGTCAGAGCAAGGAACTACTTGTATGAGTTTTAGAAATTTTGGTGAGTTACCAGCCGGCCGGTTCAATTGGACAGGCCGGCCTCCTCGTTAAAACCCGTGATTAAAGTCACATGTTTGGCCGGTTTTAGGGTGAAGGCCGGCCAGTTTAGTCGAACCGACCAGCCTTCCTGTGGAGGCCACTCCCCATACCGGTATAAAAAGTTTAAATTGTTGATTTTTGATAATTTGAGATTTTGTTCGGTGAATAGTAAATTTTGAGAATTAAAAAAAAAAAAAAAAAAAAAAACTCTTACTTTGTGTTTAAAATAAAAAACCCAAGGATTTATTGTTCTAAAATTACACCTTAATTTTGGTTGAGACAGACTTTAATTTAACCCTTGCATTTACATTTTTAACTTAACTCTAATTGCTTTGGTTCTCTTGATTTCTCTCAACGTAATCGATATCGTAATCAATTTAAAGTCGGGTGACATTCCAAATTTGTCAAATGCAAAATTGATCGTTTGCGTAAAGTCCAATAAATATAAATAGTTAACATGGATTAAAACAATCACGAGGGCTTTGACAAATGCCATCAAGCATGTCATTCTGTGATATCAAGTGTTTGGTCTAATAATTGTCCAGCGACGTATTTACGTCACTCAGATTATAATATATTTAATTGCTTAATTTCACGTATCAAAACCAAAGTATTTCTTCTGCGAATTTGTTTTTGAAACACGTAATATGAAAATCTCTTCCAATCCACTTATCCAATCCTACCCGTCACAGAGAGAAAATAAAGCCAAAACCCTAGAAAGAGAGTACAATTTTTCTAGGTGACGAAGAAGAGGACGATGGAGATGAAAAGGATTAGAGAAGAAAGGACGAAAGCCCAGATCGAGAAGGGAAGGACGATAATGCACATCGTGAGCAGAAACCCAACAGCGGCCAACAACGTTCCAACGGCTGCAGTAATGGCCGCCGCCGATTGTTTTCGTGAAATGATCGAAAAAAAGCAGAAGAAATAAGAACAGACGCTGATAGCCACCGCCAAGTTGACGATGAATGTCGGTTTACCTCTAGGGAGAGCAATCAACGCAATCCCTGTCTGAGCAGCAATGGAAATGGAGATTTTCGCAAGCTTGTTCAACGTCTTTCTCTGAAATCTACTCAGAATTTCTCCGACTGCTCCGTTTCTTTCGTTACCGTCGCCGTCGCTGTCTCTATCAGGATCACTGTTACCGTCAGGTCCTTCTCCATCGGGATCATCTCCTCCACCACCAGGCCCTCCTCCTCCTCCTGCTCTTTCGACCGCTCCGCCGTCGACCTTCCGACTGCTGACGTTGCGTCCTTCTCCCACGTCGGAAATTGTCAGAGCCGTTTGTGGTGGGGTTTGATCGATATCAATGGCGATCTCATGAGGAGGAGGAGAAACAGGGCAGACACTAACATTATATTCAAGATGCTGCACCACAACCCTTTCTTCTCCATCAACTCCGACCACCGTCGCGGTCAACAGGGTCCGTTTTGAGTTCTTGCAGGCCCCCTTCATCGGAAAGACACCGGGAACTGGGCTCACAAAATGAACTCCAAAATCGAAGGCCATGTCGCTCGCTGCTTGACCTCTATCCATCGTCAAGATCGAGGCAAGCAGCAGAAGTACAAACAGAAGTAGCTTCTCCATTGATTTCAGAACCGAAGAACCACTCAACTCGTCTTTTGCTTCAATCAAAAATTACTATTTAAGTTGAATCCACCCGTGGGGCCAACAATACAGAAGTTTCCACTTTCCAAGAAACTTCTGCATTAAAAATAAAAGATAAAAGAAGAAGATAAAAATTGAAATTTTTTAATTTACAGATATATCAACAGAAGGAAGCTTCCACGAATGTTTCCAAGAAACTACGTTTTCTTTTTGTTTAAAAAAAAAAAGACAAAATTGAAAATTTAATGGAATTCAGCGAAGGTTGCTGTAGAAGATAAGATGAACAGTGTGAACGAGAGAGGAGTAGAGGAGAATACAAAATGCAAGTATATTTCTGTATCACCATTGCAACGAGTATTAAATGACAACTCTAGTGTACACGTGTTTATAATAGATAGGTTTGGAATGAAGATACCAAAATTTAGAAATTGGAAGTGGTTGGTGAGATGGTCGGCAAACTGTTGTACTGAAGGAATCAACTTGACAAGTAAAGATTTTTGAGCGACCCCCATTAGAGAGAAATCCTCGAAATTCAGCAGCTATATTTGTAACATCCTTGTAAGCACTTGTGCTTTTGCCATAATCTGGACATGATTTTTAGTCTGTATCGACAAAGTAGATAAGATTCTTGTTGTCATACTTAGAAAAGACTAACGAGTAATCTAGTGTTCTTTTCGAATATTGCAAAATTCTCTTTATTGTCTGCAGTGTAAATCTCTCGGGCAGTGTGCATGAACTGATAAACTTTGTTCACTGCAAAGCTAATATCAGGTCGAGTCAATGAACAATATTGGCGAGGCGGAGGATTTAAGAATCTTGTGTATTCACGAATTTGAGAAACGATGAAAGTACTCTCTTGTCTTGGTCCCTCTTTGAGTAAAATTTGGATATGTAAATATGAAAATCCATCTCAAAGTTAGAAAAGCTTTGACGTTTTGCAATCGGATAAGCGTGTGAGAGCGTGGATTTTTTATGGTGAAATATAGTTTCACATATCCACGACAATGGAAACTCGGGTAAGTGAATTCTCCGTCGTTTTCATCCTCTTTGGTCAAAAACCCGTGAAGACTGAAAAATTATTCAATTTGGATAGGAATTGAAATCCGATCGTGATGGTCTAAATTAGAGAAGATTTCAAAGGTGAGTAAATCCAAACACCTTTTGTTGCCCAGCACATGTGCCCATATGCACTGTCCTCCAATCATTTCTTCGCTACTTTCCTCTGCTGATTACCATCATGGTTTGACGTTACATGTTCAAATCACTATCTTCTGCTACTATCGAGTTTTCGGTTGCGACATTCAATAATAACGTAGTAGATCTTGATAGAGAGATGAAACGCGCACAAGTTTCCGTATCTCCTGGTATCACGAAAACATTATTCGATACTTTAGCCTCGATGAAAATGTTGGCAATCGATGAGGAAAAAAGGAAGAAAATATTGATTTCCTCAATACTTTGGTGCACGCTCATTAAGAAATTTATCCATCCTTGTCGTTAAACTTACGTAGGTGGTATCGTTGTTGATTTTCAAATCCAGTTAATTCATCAAGTAGTTCTTTGATATTGGTTTTTTGGTCACGACTTGCATGCTTTGTTCACGAAACCTTCGCTCAAACTGTATCCTTACGCATACAACAAATTGTGATTCTTCTTTAGTGGTAGTGTTTGTAAAGTAAATGATGTTCCAAGATACATCTTTATTTGTTTCCTTGGAGGGAGACAAATTTTGGTCGAAAACAATTAGGGATGTATGTTGGAACATCATCCGCCGATTCAACACCAACATTGTGGAGATTTTTTGTCGAACCACGTAAAAATGTGTCTCGTTATTTATTTTTTAATTTATTGCTTAAATTGAATGTATTGGTGCAATTGTAAATATTAATCATGCCAAAGACGGAAATTAAGATGTTTCTAAACAACTGATGATGTTTCTTCGCTGTCCCTCACTGAACAGTTATGAAAATGGAGATTTCCGGCATTCCTCCGCCGCGCTGGGTCTTCCTCCGAGGAAACCTCTAATGCTGGAACCACATCTTCGCCCTTCCGGCTATTGTCATTGCTTCCTCCTCTGTAATCTCCAAACCCCCAATCTCTCTATAATTTATCTTGACTTGTCTCCAATCTTCTAAAATCGAGTCAAACAAGATTTGGATCATCGTAATTTAAGATTATTTATTAATGGATCAACTTGATCTAAGATTATTAGGTTAATTACATTTTAATTATATTAATCATTATTTGATACATTAATACGTTAACACATTTTTAAGAGATTAATCTTAACAATTTTTTTTTTTTACTGCACAAATTTTGAGCTAACACGCTAAATAACTTTTTACAAAATTGAAAAAGAACTAAAATAAATCATGAGCTATGAAAATCCAAGCAGTTGCCTGGATTATGAAGTTGAAATTCAACACGAATCTGTCGCTTCTTTCCTCTATTCTAGTTATTAAAATTCTGCCCGTTGTTTTGTTATGAAAACTTTGAATAATCTAGTCAACGAATTAATCCCGTGACCGACTTTGATTGCTTCGTGATAAACACGAATCCTGGGTTGAACTGTTATAAAAATGAATCAAGGCTGCATCTTTATACGTTTTGAGATCTTTGATTTCTGAAGTTTGATGGTAACTTCGTTGCGATCAATCGCCCATGAAGCTTGAGAGATGGAAAGAAGTCGGCAGCTCCAAGACCAGAGCTCTGGCGATGGAAGCTGTGTTGTACACGTCATCCTTCGCCGGAACTATTTCAACTATTCTCCCACACGAGCTTGACGACGATGGGTATCCGATCCCCATCTTCATTTTCGGAGGACTCCCCGGAGCATTTCATAGTTTTATCGTCTGCGTTATCTTCGCCTTCACCTGCTCCCTCTGTGCTCTTCTGACAGCAAACAAATCCTTCCCGTCGAGGCTTTTGTTCTACTTTGCCCTCATTTCGACTGCCTCTGCGGCAGCCATACTTGTGTTTGCTGCGTCTTCCGGCGGCCATGGCTAGCTATTTTCGCTGAGATCTAAACTCCTCAGCCTCAGCAACCGAGGAAAAACTTCAGCTTGTTCATAAATAATTCTTTCTTTTACTTTAGATAGTACGATCGGTTTAAAAATACAAGACGAGTGGAGTGCTTCCCTATGGATGTGGTTATTTCTGTTTGAATATATCTGCTTGATTGTATTTGATGACGAATGAATCTCGTGTAACATAAAAAATTTCATTTTGATATTGTAAGGATACTATTTGTAATGGATTTTTGCATCTGACCGGGCTGATTTAAAGCCTTTCGTGGTCGAATCTAGTCTTGAACTCGGTTATTAGATTCTCTCGTAGAATCTAGCTGCTCAACCTGATGTTTTTATTAGAGCTCATTTTCGGATCGTTACAGTGTAACGAAGAAGAAACATTTGAAAATGTAAGAGAGGAAGTGTTTGTGAGATTAAACAACCATTGTGGCCATTATTATGGTACCCAGAAGACTAAGTAAAGAGATCGTTGACGGGGAAACATCGGCATTAGTTTCCAGAGAAATTGCAGTTGTCTATTCAATCAACAAGTTGCACTGAATTTCCCCCGAGACTTTTGGAACAAATCGGTTCGAGCTGTCCAAAGATCTTCGCACAATCACGTTAATCGCGATGATTCGATGTATACTTTTCAACTTATTAAATTATAACAAGCTAAAGAAAAGCCTAACGACATCCTTAATCAAACCCAAAAACGGAACTGTTTTACTAAATCGACTCCTTCAAAACGCTGTGATTTGTTTGGATCAGCTTTAGTTGAGATTCTTTTGTCGATCATTTCTTGATGAACGAGGAGACGAAAACAGAGAGCAAAACGAGGGAAGGGAGGACGAGGATCCAACTTAGGGGATGGGGAATAATGGAAGCCATAATCGACAGAAACGAAAGTCCAGCCATTGTCAAACCCGTCACTCCCATAGAACCAGCGACCAAAGGCTTGCTTTTGATCAGCAAAATTGCGCAGATGCAGAATACATAGGCTGCCACAGCTAGTCCTGCAGCCAAACATGGCAGAATTTTGGCGGAAGAAGTAAACTTTGGGATCGGTAAAACAAGGATTGTAGCCAGCGTTTGCGCGATTATTCCCAGCGAGAGCTTCGCGAGGGTAACCGCGTCCACAGGAAAACTGACGAACAGAGCATAACCTCTTCCGCCATCGTCGGTTGGATCTGTTTCACCAGCTTCTCGAGGAGCAACAATGGTGGAGGGCATCTCGTCGTACTCGCTTCCAGTGTTAGTTTCCGAGAGAGACAGATCCATCATGAACGAAAGCTCCACGATAGGGGTCAGTTCCTGTACTTCCAGAAGGAGTTTTCTTGAACAACGACTTTTGATTTATAGGCAGACGAATCGAAACAAGGAGCAGAAAAAGAAAGGTAGGTGAAATTTACTCCGGCGTCCGTGCAATTGCTTCTGCTTCCGAGAAACTTCCTCGTTTCCAGAAAGTCTGTGCGCCCGTGGCATTGTTCTTTTCCATATATACTATTTTGAATTATTATTTATAAATTTTAATTTTAATAATTTATAATTCTTTTATTTTTTATTTTAATTATATTAGTTTCACTGCTACCACTTTTCTTATGATGTAATTTCTAATTACTACTTAAAATTCAATAAAATGTATAATATAATTTAAAACAAATATTACGTTTATTCTCTTAAAATATTTACTCACGTGTTAACCAATATTGTAATTAATATAGTAAATTAATTATTTTTAATTATACTAATAATTACTTGACACGTCAGTTAAAATTTTGAGAGAATCAATGTAACATTACTCACAATTTAATTCACATAAAATTTTTGTAGAGTTAATGTTAACTTAGAAAAATGCGCATAGATAACAATCTTAATGCTTTAATTAAAATTTAATCTGTAAGTATCATTTTATTCATAAAATAAATAACGACACATTATCTTATATACTTTAATTCCCAAAACATCAAATTTCATCAATTCACTAATCACTTTAATGAACTTTATATGTGATAATAACCCTAATGTTTAATTCATAAGTAGTACATACATATATCCACTATACATCCTCGAAGTAAATCTTTACGCATTCGATAATTTGGTGAATTTTTTGTTCATTGTGGTTCACTCCCATGCAAGTTATTTTTTACAATGATCTATCATTTATTCGATTAAACCAGCTAAATTATTTCGCTTCTAAGTTTTTTTTGTTAAAATTAGATATACTATCGTATCATCTTTTTGTAAAATTTTATTAAATTATAAATAATTAATTGGCGTAGATAAATTATCAAATATTATTTGAGTAAGTGACGAAAGTAATGACAAAAAAGGATACTACTTTCTAATAAGCTTAATATTACGAGTAGATAATAATTTTATTGTTTTAATTTATATTAAGAAAATAATGAATAATAACAAAACTAGTATTTATCTCTTTAATCAAAAAATGATAAAAAAAAAACAAATAAAATTATCTCCTTGTCCAATTCTACGTAGGCACTGGTCGACCGGTTACAATAATCGATTAACATGTAAGGTTAAAATTTTTTTTTTTTTGGATAATTTAAAGTTTGAATTATTTTAAATTTTATTTAAGAATTTTTTTAATTTATATTTTAAGATTTAAATAGAATTTAAAAAAAAAAAAAAGAAAAAGGAAAAGAAAGAAAGAAGAGAAGAAGGGGGAGGAGGCGGCGAGTGCAATCTAATCACTCAGCTGCCGCGTTCATCGGTTACGCATTTAGCAGTCATTTCCAGAGGGAGGGAGAGAGAGAGAGAGAGAGTTAGGGTTTTCCTCTGTTATCGGGTGATTTCTCCACTGCCTTCATCATGGTATTTACGATACATCCTTCGTCGTCATTTTCGTTGTTATCGGAATTTATCTGATTCTGCGTTGCTGATTCACGAACTTGCTATTCTTGTTTACTTTTACTTTTTTGATTTGCGAGCAATTGTAGATCTTGTGTACTGCAATATGGTTATTGTGTATCCCATTCCTCTGCGAGATTATTTTTGCATTTGCCTCAGCTCAATTTGAGCTTGTGATCCTTTTTGCGTGGTCGAATAGTCCAATTTAGCTACACAATATCTGAAAATTAATGTGGTCGTCTGTCTATCGTGCAATATTGGGGGTTCCTTGATGTGATATATGTAGTCAGACTTTTATCGGCACCTGAAACTGCTTTCACTGGTTCTTTGAGTATGGTGACTTTGAAATCTCTGTTGAAATGGTGATAATAAGAGGTTGATTAGAAAACTAATTACCTTTGCTGCTATGTTTCCAGGTTCTTTTGCAGTTGGATCCTTTTCTCAATGAACTTACATGTATGTTTGAGCGCAGCACAGAAAAGGGTTCTGTTTGGGTGACACTCAAACGATGTATGTAAATATTGCAGTTGGTAATCCACCTAAGAATGCATTATTTTATCTATTTTTCTCAGTAAATATCGGTTTTTGTTATAACTCTGATTCTGGATAGTTTTATTCGATCAGCGTCTTTGAAATCCAAAGTTCAAAGGAATAAAATGGTTAGTGGTGGTCAAACAATTGAGTATAGATGTCTCATCCGTGCAACTGATGGAAAGAAGACAATTTCTACTTCTGTTAGTATTTTTCTTCGATCTCCCTTACTCTATTGACAGTATGTATTAATTGCATATATCTTCTTTGCATTGCCATTTGAACTTGTTTATTCATCTATGTGTACATATTTTATATGACACCAAAAGTGTAAATGATGATTATTTCTTTCTCTTTTCATACTTTGGCACAGCTGTGTAAGTTGGCCAGATAGTGGAAATTAACTTCAAGATTTGTCAATGATGGCGATGCTGTATTAAAATCATCTTCATTTATTTTAATGTCAGGGAGGCTGAGAATTTTATTTAGAGGCTTCACTTGTCGTGCAAAGGCTTGGTTCTTTTGAAATTCAGTTTGGAATTAAGTTCATAATTTTAGTAAATTTGGTATTAGCTCTGTTAAAAATTGGTTTTCAACAATGTTGTTCATGCAAGACAGTTGAAATTTATTCTCTCTCTCTCGTAACTTATTAATTCTATATGTATACTAGAGGAGTACTGCCTCTTTGTTTCTTTTGAAGAAGGAGTTTGGGTAACCGTTATTCTGTATTGAAAAGGTTGGGGCGAAAGATCATCAACGTTTTCAGGCCTCCTATGCAACTATTCTTAAAGCCCACATGACTGCTCTGAAGAAGAGAGAGAGAAAGGACAAGAAAAAGGCTGCAGAGACAGATAAGAAGGAGACTGGTTTGAAGAAGAAGCCTAAGAAAGAAGTCATTATGAGGAACATATAATAGCCAAAAAATATATTACTCTGGAGATTTTGACTATGAAATGATTTGCTCTTTTTTTGTTTTTAACGGCTTAACTTATGTAAGAACAATGATTCTGAAAAGAGTTGGAGATTCTCAAATATTTTTCTTATTGTGAATATTATTTTTCTTTTGCAAATAGTTGAGTTGAAACCAGAAAGGAGAAAGCAGCCAGGTTGGTTCCATTTTTTTTGTGTAGTCATTGATGTTTCTCAGGTAGCAAGGTGGAATGAATAAGACCATAAGCTCAATCAAATTGATGAAGAAAAACTAGGTTGAAGAGAATTATTCGATAGTTTGTAGATCGGAGCTACCAGCAATGGAGAATGACTGCTGCATTGTCAAAGCTAGGGAAGAATGCTTTAAACTCAGGTTTGATTTTGGCAAAGTATTTGTTGAATATGTGCAAAACAGAAAAACTACAACTTACTCTTGGTTGCTTTTACCCTGAATCTAAGATAGTTGTGGAAGACCTGGTAAGAGCTTCTACAACTTTTAAGTATATGTACAAGCTTTGTAGTATATAGATTCACTAGGACTATGCTCAGTAATTGCAGCCAACTGGGTGTTGCTTCTGGTGCTAATTTATATTGGTAGCCATGAGAATCAAAATTGTAGTGGGTTTGATGACATTGCTCAAAATCTCCGTCGGTTGTTCGATATTCTCAAACATTTTTCCGTCCATTCTACATTTATTTGGGGGTAAGACTAGCTTCTAATTTTAAGTTTTACGTTCTGACCTAGAGTTTATCGATTGATACACAATGATTAAGGTAACATAAAATATTAATTACACAAATAAATAAATATATGTTGTGTCATAGAGTAAAACTTAGATAGCCGTAAATTTAGAAGGTAATTCTAATATTATTTTTTATAAGCTTTAATCTCACGGAGTGGCATAATGAAAGTAAAGAGTTTGCCATAAATTATTCCTCCTTCATCCACCATGGATGAATGGTGGAAGGTAACCCCCATTTTTAAAAAGTCTCCAATCCATTGTTGCTGTCTCACCTTCCTGAAACTCAACATTCTGAATATGCACCGACAATCAGAATCCGACGATGGCAAGTTCTTCAGACGAGTTTTCCGAAGACTCGATCGGTTTCAATGGACGAACCCCGTCAAAGCTTCATCTGGCAAGGTTTTTGATGGGTTCAACTCACAATGATGGGTTTGACTCTTGTAAATATTGACTGATTTTAAAATATCATATCTTCATGCTCACGGAACCTTCTGTAATGCTTATTTCTGCACAGTTGCAATTATGGTTGAATTAAATAGAGGAACTTGGCCGAGTTGACTTACTTGGCGTGGGGTGCAAGTGCTCATGATCAGTGGCTATAAGAAATGGATTTTCTACTTCTTTTTTTAATTTTGTAATCTGGGTTTCTCCCATCCTTCATTTTCTCGTTGCATTTTGCAGGATTTCATATCGAGTATGAACTAAATCTCATGTTTTTGCCTTTATTTGGGAATTCTTTAAAATAAGTAGAATACACCCATCATTGTTGACAGTGCATTTGGTAATTGTATAGTAAAATTTCAGGTCTCAGGTCTCTCGAGGAATATGGAAGATCAATTGGAAACTGATTTCAGTAGAAAGCTTTCGATTGCTGAAAGTGAAGGAGACGACAGTGAATGCTCAGAGAAAAGGTGGGAAATGGAGGAAGGAAGATCAGAGCAAAATGAGCAGACAGAAAATATTGCTCATCAAATGTTTGAGAAAATGCCTCGTAGAATTCATCATTTCTATTTTGTCAAACAATGGCCTAACGAAAATCCTAATGCGGACGCCATAATCAAAAGGGATGAGGAAATTATTGAGAAGATGAATGAAGACCATAATCGCATAATCCAGCAGATAAAAGACAAAAAGGTATGCAAATAGATCATTACTTCCTCATTAGATTACCATTTTTATAGCTTATCTTTTGCTGTAAAACATTCAAAGCAACTTTATTAATTTTCTTCTGTTAAAACAATGAATGAATATGAGAATAATTTCTTTTTTTCTTCTGTTCTGTTATGTTTTGCCATTATTACTCTTGATATATGAGATAAAAATCAATTTATTTCTCGTTTTTGTGTTGGCACTTGGCAGGAGGATCAATGGGAGTTGCAGTGGCGGTTTAGACGCTTTGGATATACCGAGGAGGGAATACGAACAGAAGTAAGATGGAGAGATAAGACCTTGAAGTTTCAGAAAAGAGCTTTGGACAGGCTTTCTTTTGCCAACAATGCTTATTCCAAGAAAGGTTTCAAATCATGCGTGGCGAATGGAGAGGTCGATAAGCAGGTTCAAATGATTTACACTTCAATCTTTTTTATCTGTTCTTCTTCTTCTTCGCCGATTGGCTTAAGTCTTGAGAATTTTGACAGAAGTTGCAGTTCCAGATGCTGCATGGATGTAGAAGTATGTCAGAAGAAAAGAAGATGCTAAGATTAATCAGCGAAACCCAAAAGAAAGATGATGGTATCACATTTGAAGATCTAAATCCTTCTGTAAGATTCAACAAGAACAACTCATTCAGTAATCATCCTAACAAATCCTTTGATTTTTTTTCTTAATGAGGATTATTTCTTTGTTTTTTGGACGATCCCACAGGTTAGGAAGGCGGGCCACTATTACTGTAGCTATTATCCGTATCAAATTGTTTGTAATCCTTCGGATCGTGATGCCGTTCTGAAAGAAGTAAATCGGCTAGAACAAGAGAAGGAGAATGCCATTGCTAATGCTGTAGTGAATGGAAAGCTTTGGAATTCTTTGGGCTCAAAAAAGGACCTTCAAAACAAACTCAAAGTAAAACATTTTTTTGAAAAAAAACCTCTCATGTTGATTGCAAACTTATTTGTTTCGTCGCTATGCAGGATACCGACTCCGACCAGTTGGAAGCGTATAAGAAACAACGAGTCGTGAAGGGGAGAATTAAACACGTAAAGAGTGGAGTGGAAACTATTGAAAGAAAAATA
The DNA here is from genome assembly GCA_022433055.1 of Begonia peltatifolia. NCBI lineage: Eukaryota > Viridiplantae > Streptophyta > Magnoliopsida > Cucurbitales > Begoniaceae > Begonia > Begonia peltatifolia. The sequence continues at coordinate 22,534,671 of CM039521.1, forward strand.
GCCTCTCTGGAGAAGCAACTGAGAATAACAACTCACCGAAAAGATCAGGCATACAAGTCAATTCTTTCACTTAAAAAGCTGTATGGTGAAGAGGTACATCTTTCTTCTTTTTCGTTATAATCGTCATATAAATTGCAGACATAGATAGATACGTCGTATATATTTATGCGTGTATAGAAACAAATTTTGTTTGCTGATATATCGTTTTACTCTAAGAATGCTCGATTCTATCAATATCGTTCGCTTCTTAAAAAGACGACAACTCTTGCCGAAAAGAAAGACATTGTAGGTCTACAAGAATTATCTCATAAAGAGGTTAGGCCTACAATATTTCTTCTATACAGAACAGGCTAAGCTTTTTAGAAGATTTAAAAGTTTGAATTGGATCAGGTTGAAGATTTTATGTCCAAGTGGAACAGCGACAAAGATTTCCGTGACGAATACAAGAAAAGAAGCATACAGTCTCAAAATATACGACAACTTGGTCGGGACGGGAGGAGGATGGACGACACTGATGAGATGCCGTTTGACGAAGAGGCTCGAAGAATTGTAAAACCAGAGGCACTTTCTAAAACAAGATTGAAATGGCTTATGAAGCAGCGTTTTTAGAGTTTGTTGATTGGAATTCTGTTTGTTTGTTTGAATAGGAAAAAAGTGATGAAAACAAAACAATGTAATTTCTTTAGGAATCTGTGTTGGTAGCGCAGAATTTGGTTTTCTACGTCAAAATCTTTGTGATCTCGTTCTACTTTTCTATAGCCATTTTTTTTTCTTGGTCGATTTTCTTCTTGCTCAAACGAGTTTAACAAAGTACCAGTCGATAAAAGGCTTATTACACATGCCGAACATTTACTCGCTTATTTTTTTTTAAAGAACTCGGCGAATTGTATGGTTTTAAACTCGAATCGACCCGAATTTGAGCCATCTGAAAATGTTTTAACTAAAGCAGTTGACTTTGGCTACCTAATCTTAAAGTTTTCAAATAATATGTTATTTCTTGAGTCCATATTATTCTCTTCTCCGTCTTTATTGGGTTTGTTGAAGTGTTAGATCATCACTCAAACCTACCAAATTCCAACTCTTTGACTAATTAAATTCTTCTTTTTCATGCTTTTCTCTTTCCCATGTAATTGATTGACACAGTCCCGTCCAAAGAATGACAGCAAACCTAGCGAATAATATTACGACAGTTGCAATCTATCGTAGATTGAGAAATACAGAAGAGATCGTTGTATAAGTAGAATTCCCTCACTCTACTAACAAAATGTATTTGTTAATTAAAAAATAAAATAAATCTGTCCAATTATCAACTCAAAATAGATAATATCTTGATAATAGAAGCGTAACTCCATGTTATATGGGGGAGAGATCGAGCTTTCAGAAATAGTAAACGATCTTCTCAATACGCAAATGTATATATCTCATTGAATTTCAATTTTGTCATTGGCTACTTCTCAGCTACTTCTCGACTACATAGCTGCTATGTACAATTCTCGGTTAGTTCATCTGAAAATAGTTTCTTATAGAGAAAAAACTTGTCTTGTCATCTGGATTAGTTTAGACACAAACTTGTCGTAACCTTGCTATTTTCATATTTGAAACAGTGCTCGAAACTGGCTCGCAAATTTATACTTTCACAGAGAGAGAGAGAGAGAGAGAGAGACCATTATTCGAAGACAATTAAAGAATTCATAGTGTAATTTCATTTGTTTCTGTACAAATGTGTATAAAAAAACAGAGTTTATGAAGAAAAATAATAATAAAATAAAGAATAAACTTCCCAGACTCTGGCTTAGTCATGTTCCTTCCGCATGAACGTAATTGAGCTCATAAAACAACTCCTCCATAGCTTGATGATCTATGTCTAATGACCAGGGCCGCTCGGACTTGGTCCAGACGACAACCTCCCAAGCCAACAGGACACAGCGTCCATAGCTTTATCATACACCACCCCATACGTGTTTACTGGACCAGTTTTGCTCCTGAAGTCCTCTGGTAAAACCCTGGCTGTCGCACCCTTAAAATGGGAAGAAACGAACAGAAAAACGAAGAAAATAAACAAAAGGGTGCTTATTTTTTGGAGCTTCATGGTTTCTTAAGCTTGAAAAAAGAGCGTTAATGGAGTTTCTCAGACGCTGTTATCAGAAGAAGAAGAAGAAGAAGAAGACGACTGGTTTTTCGAGTTTGCACGAGGAAGAAGAAAAGGTGGTGCGAGGTATTTATAATCGGAGTTCTTAATTCTCAGAGCTTTCGTGTTGACCAAGAAGGTTTGAATTTTGAATATTTCCATGGCTTCGATCTGCGTTTTCTGGCTTTGTTGGGAGATTTGAAGGCATGGTTTTTCTTCCTACTTTTTCACATGTAGAATTAGTCAAAGGGTTGATTGTTTATTTTTTAAATTTTACATGCTTTAATTTACTATTATTTGATTCATTCAAAGTACGTTTCATTGACTTTTTATTACTAAAAAATTTTCTTTAATCTGATTATTATTCCAAAAGCTTAAGAATTCTCTTCCAATTACTGCATCACTCTAATTAACAATTCCAACATTTTTTAACTGACATCGGATCAACCATCTCTTACCCATTGAAAAATATTGAAGTTCCAATAAAAAAAAAAAACACGAAAAATTAGAGAGATGCGGAAAATTAATTATAAGAACCATTAAGGCACAATTTGTTTAGCGAGTAAAAGAATATTCAAAAAATCTTAACGACCAAATGTGGATCCGATCCGACAAAAAAAAAAAAATACGGGTCAAAAAATTACAAAAATAAAAAATAAAAAATAAAAGAAACAGTGGTCTTGAGGAAGTGGTGGTAGGTCAGGCTCACATTGCTGTTGATAAATGTGGTGGTAAAAAGCAAGGAAAGTAGGCTTGAATTGAAATTAATGGTCAGACTCAGACTTCTCCCCTCGTTTATTTAACTTTCTTTCATTTCTTCTACGTTCCGGCTTCTGCATCATCACAAAGTTTGGACTTTGAACACCCTCCATACCCAAAAATAGTCGGAGATTATGATCTTTTCTGCTTAAGTTGTAAAAGTTGGAAGAGTCAGACCGATCATTCAAACCTTCATAGTGGGAATGCGTGCTAAACTCAGCCGTCTATTTTTATCGACCAGACTAATGGTCTATTCAACAAATCTTAACTCACTCTTGTCCACTAATTATAATAAACTAACATAATTAAAATACTTAAATTACCCTCTTTAATTAATTTTGCATCAGCAATACCCAAAAGGTCTAAACTTGGTCTGATACAGCCAAGGTGGCAGCAAATACTCCGCTAGTTTCGTATAGAAAAGAATTAGGTTTGAGGAAGAACAGCATCTTAATTAATTGACTTTGTTCATTTAATCATCATGCTTTCCATCTAATGTTTAGCTAATTACGAACAAAGATGGCACCATATGATGTCAAATTTCACTGCTTAAAGTTGGATTCAATTGAAGTTTTCATTCATTAGGATCATATAAATTACGTCAATACCACTGTACAGAATATACGTAAATCCATATAATATAATCATCTCAGACCTGATCTGTTGGAAACTTGTCTCTACACACTAACAAGTCCACCGTGTTAAATGTTATATATTAAATATCCACGAGCAAATTCAGAAAATAAAAGTATACTCACAGAAACATTTGTGGTTAGGTCCAAAGCACTTCATATTTCCTACCATGAATTGAAACTGAGAGCAACTCTTGAATCCAACTAAAAACTGCGGCAGAAAGTTTGGTGCTATTTCACCTGAGCAGTTGTAATTTCAGAGATGATTCATAACAAGACATAATCACCCCAGTTTGAACAATGGTGTAATCAAAAAATTTTGTAGGCCTCTGGCAATGGAATAGCAATATCATTATCTGAATTTTATCATCCACCATCAATATTTCTTAGTGCAATCACTAGATCTACTTCTCCAATCTGCTAACTATGACATTAAAGATGATCAAAATGAGGGTATTTTTAGACATCTAATCCACTGATACCCATGGGGGGAGGAATTATTTGAGCTACGCTGCGCTTTTTTCACTTTGGGAATCTATGTGAAAATAAAATCAATGGGATCTTTTATTACCCAACTTACCAAATTTCACCAAATTCGAGTCGATTCAATAAATTATTGAAATGTAATGTAGTTGATCGATTGAGTCTAAGACTAACCCCTGTCATGTGCTGCTCAGCTCTATATTTTGTGCTTACTTCAATAAACTTGATTAAGTAGGAGGCGAGCCTAACTTCCATTTCGAGTTGCTTCAAGCCTCGTAAATGACAAAGTGGGGCAAAGAAATGGCACAAAAGCACTTGATGGAAGCGTCTGCCCTGAAAACAGAACAAAACAGGAAAGAAAATGCACACTCCCTACGCAGGCATTATCCTGTTCAGGTTCAAAGGGACTATCTCAGCCTGACCCTGCTTCTAGAAGCAGGAACAGACACCCCTGGTGCCTTTCTTAGATTAATACAACTGAAAATGGTTTCAACATTTATTCTTAACTAATAGACACGAGCATAACAAAGGCTAACAAGTCTTAAAGATGATTAACAAACTGAACTTTACTGTTCTCCATGAAAGCACTGCTATTTATCCGCGAGGACAACCCACATAATTTGCGATTCCCCGGCCGATTCTGCACTCATATAGCCCTGCAGGTTATATATATGGTTAGACAACACACTCTAATGGATGAAGATTAAAAGTACGTGCTTAATTAATCAAATGTGAAGAAGGATATGAAATTGACAAACCTCGAAGTCTCTTAGGAATTGAAGAAACTTGCTGGCAAGTAGATTTCTCCACCAACTTCACCATGTTGTTCCCCGGTTACAGTTTTCTTAGCAGCCTTAAATTGAGCGCTCATAGCATCCATTCCTTGCTGCAGAGCTTCTTCAGCATTACCATAGCCATGTTCCTCGGCATATTTTCGTACATCTTCTGTTATCTTCATAGAGCAGAACTTGGGCCCGCACATGGAGCAAAAGTGTGCAACCTTGGCACCTTCAGATGGAAGGGTCTCATCGTGGAAGGACATTGCAGTCATAGGGTCCAATGACAAAGCAAACTGATCCATCCAGCGAAACTCAAATCTAGCCTTGCTTAACGCATCATCCCAAGCCTGGGCGTGGGGGTGACATTTGGCTAAATCAGCAGCATGAGCAGCTATCTTGTATGCTATCACCCCAGCCTTCACATCGTCTCTATTTGGTAAGCCAAGGTGTTCTTTTGGTGTCACATAACAGAGAAGGGCAGTGCCTAAAGCCCCAATGTTTGCAGCACCAATGGCAGAGGTGATGTGATCATATCCAGGAGCAATATCTGTTGTTAAAGGACCAAGAGTGTAAAAAGGGGCTTCATTACACCATTCCAACTGTTTTTGCATATTTTCAGGAATCTTATGCATGGGGACATGCCCGGGTCCTTCATTCATCACCTGAAAGTGAAGAATGTCAATTTTCAATCTTTCATCCAATCAAAGTTAAGACAACGTAAGTAATTAGATAACACATTAGCACCAGTTGTTGCGATTATAAGAAAATTCCAGCTTAGCTCAACCCATTTTTTTACCATAATATAAGAAGGGTAATAAATGTCGTTGTAGATGCAATACCTGTACATCCTTCTCCCATGCTCTCCGGGTCAGCTCTCCTTGAGTTAAGAGCTCAGCAAATTGTGCTGTATCATTTGCATCATATATGGACCCAGGTCTCAGCCCATCACCGATGGACAGGGCCACATCATAATGATTACATATGTCAAGTATTTCATCCCAGTGCTCATAAGCAAAATTTTCCTTATGATACGCCAAGCACCACTTTGCATGAATGGATCCACCACGAGAAACTATGCCAGTCATGCGCTTCGCCGTTAGTGGAATGTATCGCAATAAAACTCCAGCATGGATAGTGAAATAATCTACTCCCTGCTCAGCTTGTTCAATCAATGTGTCTCTGAATACCTCCCAGTTCAAATTTTCGGCAATTCCATTCACCTTTTCAAGTGCTTGATAGATGGGAACAGTCCCTACAGGTACTGAAGAATTACGCAGAATCCATTCACGAGTTTCGTGAATGTGACGACCTGTTGAGAGATCCATGACAGTGTCAGCACCCCACATAGTCGCCCATTGAACCTTATATACCTCTTCTTCAATAGAACTTACAACAGCTGAATTTCCAATATTCGCATTAACTTTGACCAAGAAATTTCTTCCGACTATCATTGGCTCTAATTCTAAGTGCTTCTTGTTAGAAGGGATGATAGCGCGCCCACGAGCAACCTCTGACCTCACATACTCTGGGTCGATCTTTTCACGAGTAGCACAGAACAGCATTTCTTCTGTTATAATTCCTTGCTTGGCATAATACATCTGAGTGTATCTTGGGATGCCCAATTTCTCTCGTCGATCCACCCAATCTTTACGCAATTTAGGGAGTCCTGTTAAATGTCAAGCATGCGTTCCATAAATACACTTTGTGTTACTTCCTCTTAATGATAGAATTTCAATGACAAGTTGCTAGATGTTAGTAATTTGTGGGAGAACGCTAAGTTTCTTGTTGTGAAATGAGCTTATACATCAAAGCATTTAAGAACTATCGTTATGTTTTTCTTTCCAATTGGAAAGATTTAAAAATAACTTGAGTTCTTCTGTGTTGCATCTTCTGTTTACCAAGTAGATAGGAGACCTCATCCTCCCCATCTTGTATAATTCTTGATTGATATTTGTACTCATTTATTATAGCACCACTAATTCCTTGAGTATTTTTCAAATTGATTAAGGGGGCTAAGGTAGCATGAGGTGACAACAGTTAGCATAAGGCAGTGAGGAACAAAAAAAACTTTTTAGAAAGATAAAAGGCAAAAGCCTACATACCAATGCGAGGGCTGAGATTTTGGGGACCACTAGTGTCATATGTGTCAAAATCAGGTTCATCGCCAGAGAGGTGAACTCGGCGAAAGGGTACTTTAAGTATTTGACTAGTTTCAGCGTGAACAATTTCCCTGTAAACACAAATAAAAATGTTGCACCATTCATTACATATTTATGCATGAATGTGAAGACTACTAAATTAATAGAGAATTGGCATATAGAGACTACTTATATTCTTTTGAGCTCCTTGGAAAACATTGTTCAAAAGATGGTAGCGGCAAAAAATCAGGAGAAGCAGGATCAACTGTGTGCTTCCTTTGTTTGGTTTCTTCAGAACCAATTGTTGGAGGATCAAAGGTTAAAGTTGCTCTCAGGCATAAGAGAGGAGCGGGCGACTTTTCTTTCGTGCATGCACTTGAAACGTTTCCAACCACATCAAACCCAGACAAGAAAGTAGTGCTAGGAAACTTAGACGGAGAAGAATGGTTGCCATTCTTGCACACAGCTGATGTTAGAAAGGTATTCAGCGATGCCATATCTATACCAAATATTGAAAAATGTTAGATAGTATGCATATTTTACCAATAAAAGTATATAAAAACAAACAAAATAATCATGTTCAAGCTTCTAAAATTTTTGGTGTGATTCTGCCAGGAAGAATTTTAGCTCCAAAAGTAATATACAACAAGGTTTAATGTGTAATTACTTTTTTCCTGATGACAAAACAGAAGATTATGGTTTCATACTTCCATAGAAAAAAGAAACTTTTCCCTGGACTTGTAAAGTATAATAAGAATGCAGCTTTCAAGAGTTACAAATTAAGAGACATACGATTTTGTGTTGTTATCCTCAACACAAGAACAAAAGAGATGTCCATGGATTGACATCACAGCTACAGTTTCTAAGTAAAAATAATAATCTAAAATTTTATCAATAGTTCAACTTCATATCTGTATCAGAAAAAAAAAAAAAAAAAAAAGCTCGGAATATTACGCTCAATTAAAAAAATAAAAAATGGTCAAATAGAAGGATGTCTCGAAAGGCAAATAGACTTGGATCGCCTTATGTCCGACAAAAATTTGACCCATTCGTACAATGTTCAGCTGATATGCAGCTAAATCAGAAGTGCTGAAGCTGGTCACTTTGGGATCAGAAGGAAGGGAAAAGCGAGTAAAGATGCAACTCACGAGTCGAACATATTCTAGTACGCCAGTGTATCCCGTAGCTCTTTAATTCACACGATTTTTTTACTTTGGAGGAAAGTTAGAGATCAAAAGAACAAGAAAATAAATTCAATATTCATGCTTAAAAAACCAGAGATCGCTAGTTCCTTCAAATTGACATAGAACTCCGTGTTAACATTTTCCTCGATTTAATCGCCAATCAAACGAAGATAGAAACGGCAAGCGAACAAACATTTGAAGATAAAACGCATCTGAAATCCATAAACGTGGTAGAATGCATGAAAATACACAATCACTAATCGCCAACCAAGCGAAGATTGAAACGGCAAGCGAACAAACATGTGAAGATGAAAACTCACGGAACTCCATAAACGTAGTAAAAAATGCATGAAAATACGATCAAACTCAAACTAAATACACGTAAAGGAAATGAAATCTGGATTGAAAAAAAAAAAAAAAAAAAAAACCAGAGCGAGATGGAAACGTCGGATCCGGAGAATAATGTAAACACCTGTTGAGCTAGCGCAGTTCTTATCTTCTTCGCGGCTACTGATTCTGAGCAGAGCGTTGGATAAAGATAGGCGGGCATGGGGATTTTATAAGCCGTTCAAGGGACACTCGACCTTCCGAGCGAGAAACAGACGCCACGTGGCTCACACTCATGGACCCCATTTAGATATTTTTATTACTTTTATTGCTTGTATATATATAGTTCGATTAAATAATTAATAATCCAAAATAATATTCTAGTTTATTTTTTATTATTAGATATTTTTCCATCTGGTAGATTTTGTACTTGATTTCGTTAAAAAAAACTAATATATTTTATCTTTAAGTAATTTTCCCTCTTTATTATAGAATTAAATTTGTTTTTCCAAATTGAAAATTCATTAAATAATTCAATATAATTATATTAAACAGAATTAAACTGGAGGGAGACATTACATTAATGATGCAATTTTTAGTTAATTAATAATGATAAAATTATAAATAAATATTTATGTAAAGTTTAAAGCCAATAATTTTATTTTTACATTAAATCTTCCTTCAAATTAATATAATTTCTCTACTTACTTTGAATTTTAGACTTAGTTACACATTTTTATTAATTACAAAATGAGTAATAAACAAACGATAAGTAAACGACAGCATAAAATTACAGCGTAAACCTTCGTCGATAGATACATTACTGAGATATAACAAGGTTAATCACAATGTTTAACTATATTGTATCTCGTGATTAATTTAGATCAAGTAATTTTAGAAAGTGTAGAGTGGTTTATTTTTATTTTTATTTTTATTTTTATTTTAGGGAAGATTGAAAAGGGTTGTGCGAATGGGACGTGAGCTAACAAAAGGTTGAACTACAAGGAATGGCGGTCTTTTAATAATGTTTGTTTTGATCGTATAAGACATGGAGGTGAGTTTTCTTGCAGACAAACCATAGATATTTCGATTTAAAATATCAAGCCATCACGAAGGTGACTCTACTCCTTTTCCCTATTAATTATTCAATGCTTAGATTTCATTGATTATGATATTATTAATCTTATCTTAATATTTGTTAAATAGTATAATATTATTAAATATTTTTAGATAAATATATGCAATATTAAATTATGGTAGTTACAATATCATATCACATAATTCTAATAATAATAAAAATTGTAAAAAAAAAAAAACAAACAAACAAACAAACGATAACTGTTGAAGGAATTGCTTCGATATTTCCTATTCGTAACCCTTTGTGTAAAGGTTGGGTGGACGCACACTTAGATCAACCTCGTCCCTCAACATTTTCTAAAAGATTTGATAAATTGTGCGTTTTTATATATGCTTGTCATTTTGGACATTTTGCATTCGCGCGAGTGTCTGTCATAACTACTCTCTCCTGTCGACATCCGATTTTTTCTCGGGTTACATACGTCTTTCTAGTTAAAGTTATCTCATCTAAAACAACCCTTCAAATGTGTCTATTGACGACGTAAGCGATAGGACTTTGGGTAATATTGAAACCGGGTCGGGTTGGGCTTGTTGGGCCTAATTTAGCGTTAGGCCCAATGAAGTTTTGTTTTAATCCTCTCGTCGGAATTAAAATTACAATAGAGTTAAGGGGTCAAAGACTAATACAAATGAAGGTTAGGGTCATTGAAGAAATATATGAAAATATATCATTTGTCCCCGCGGTATTTGTTCATTGCGTAACTGGTAGACGGAGGCGGAGCTGATGACGGCCGTAGCCGAAAAGCTTAAACGCTAGCATAGAAATAGGTTTTCTCACTCTAGGGATCTCCGACTAACCATGGGAGTCGATTCTAGCTCCAAGGACCAGTCGCATAAGCCACACAGACTTCGTCAGTCTGGTTCTTCAGCGAAGAAGAAGGCAACGGATGGTAAGAAGAAGACAGAAGTTTCTGAGAATGACAAGAAGCAGAATCCTAAGGCATGTGTTTGTTTTCTATGCATGATTACTGATTACACTCGGATGACTTTAGTTTTTATCTCCTCAAAATCGATTTTTTGTGTGTTTAGGCGTTTGCTTTTAACTCTTCCGTGAAAGCCAAGCGATTGCAGTCTCGCGCTGTCGAGAAAGAGCAACGTCGACTTCATGTGCCCTCCATTGATCGGTCTTATGGGGAACCGGCGCCATACGTGATTGTTGTTCATGGTCCTCCACAAGTATGGCAGTTAAATCCAAGTTTAATTGGTTTTTGTTGTTTATGGAACGTGATTTCATGCTGCTGAATATTTATTTTAGGTTGGGAAATCACTTCTAATTAAGAGTCTTGTTAAGCATTATACTAGGCATAATTTACATGAAGTTCGAGGTCCTATTACTATCGTATCAGGTGAGTAATTTCTTTCTGTTTTCTAGATCGTTACTACGGGATGTGAGTTTAGAATGATTGACTAATGCATTCCAGGTAAGCAAAGGAGGTTACAGTTTGTGGAGTGCCCAAATGATATCAACGGCATGATTGATGCTGCAAAATATGCTGATTTGGTGCTGCTTCTTATTGATGGAAGTTATGGCTTTGAGATGGTGAGTAACTTTCTTATCAATATTGGCGAATACTACATGTCCTTGTATTTTAAGATTTAGGTACCGATGTTGCCTCTGGTATTGACCATGTTTTTAGGGAATGTACTGTCTAATGGACTTGGGGCACAGTTCATTGTGGAATAAAGAATTTGATATACCTTTTCTTTTTCTCATTTTTTTGCAGGAAACTTTTGAGTTCCTTAATGTCTTGCAAGTTCATGGATTTCCAAAAGTCATGGGAGTTCTTACCCATCTTGACAAGTTCAAGGACGTGAAAAAGTTAAGAAAGACAAAGCAAAGGCTCAAACACCGGTTTTGGACTGAAATATATGATGGGGCAAAGTTGTTTTATTTATCTGGGCTTATACATGGGAAGTAAGTGTTATATATACAATGAATTACTATTATTTGATTTTTAATGACTTGACATGATTGCTTATTTTTATGAGAATGTACTTGACTATATCTTTTTACTTTGATTGGTAGGTATCCTAAACGTGAAATTCACAATCTTGCTCGTTTCATTTCTGTAATGAAATTCCATCCTTTATCATGGAGAACTACACACCCATATATTTTGGTAGATCGTTTTGAAGATGTCACACCTCCCGATAGAGTTCTTCTTAGTAATAAATGTGATAGGAGTGTTACACTTTATGGATATTTACGTGGGTGTAATTTGAAGAAAGGAACCAAGGTATGTGTTAAGTGTGCAGTTAACTAAGTGCACAGTTGTTAACGTTGCGCTTGTAATATGATTCTTTCGCTGTAAGAAATTAGGATGGCCTTTTTGTTTATATTTTTTTTTGTTATTTAATCTGAATTGATCTTGTAATGGTCATTTGAGCTCCTCTATTCTGATAGAATGCAAAGTTGTAGAAATGATAGTAAATGTCATGCTAATTAGAGCTTAGGTTCTTTTGTCATCAAATTTATCAGGAGAAATTACTAGGATGTAGTGCAGTGAAGAGTTTCTATTTATCCTCTCCTTTTATCCATGATGTAGATGGTAAGTATAACATCCATAGTGCATTGATGATATGCTTGTTAGTTCATTTTTTCTCATACAAGTCAAGCCATTAGTTCATTTTTTCTCATACATGTCAAGCCAACATTTGGTTGTCTGCTATGTAAATTTTCTTAGAAGGTGATGCCATGCTGTTAAGTTTTACGAACTGTGACATTGTTTTTCATGTGAGTTGTTTTCATGTGCCTACCAAAAAAACAAAAATTTTGTTGAGCTTGTTCTCTGTCTTGCTCTGTTTTTTTTTTTAATAAAATCTGTAGAATATTATGCAGTTCTCAAATAAGTGTCTCACTGGTAATTGTTGGTAAGACAACTACTTTTTGTTAAAAATACTTCTACATTGTGAAAATATGCCTGGATGTGCTGCTGATAGCTGTAATTAGGTTCCCTGTAACTTTATAGTATGATAGCATTTGGTGTTACTTGTTTAATTAATTTGATTCTGGTTAGAAGTAGTAAACATTGATTGATAACTGCAGAGTTATCTAGCCTCCTTTTTGTTGTTATGCAACAGTTACAAGATTTTCAATGTGTGAATCAGGTGCACATTGCCGGAGTTGGTGATTACAGTTTGGCTGGTGTTACTAGCTTAGCTGATCCTTGTCCTTTACCCTCTGCTGCCAAAAAGAAGGGACTACGTGATAAGGAAAAATTGTTTTATGCTCCAATGTCTGGACTTGGGGATCTCTTGTATGACAAAGATGCTGTGTACATTAACATTAATGACCATTTTGTGCAGTTTTCGAAAGTTGATGAAAATTCAGATGCAAACAAAGGTTTCCCATTTTATTTGAATATCCTTTTTAACTTTTTTTTTTTTTGAAGACGTCAGTTTTTGTTGAAACGTTGTGCTTTGTTGTTAACAGGAAAGGTCCCTGATGTGGGTGAATCTTTAGTAAAATCACTACAGAACACTAAATATTCGATTGATGAAAAATTAGAAAAGAGCTTTATCTCCCTATTTGGTCGTAAGCATGATGCTGCTGCACCTGTGATTAATAGTCATATAAATGAGAATCATCCAACTGACATAGTAGAACCCTTGGAGCAACATTCTTCTGGGGAGGAAATGGAAGTAAATGGTTCTAATAAGGAAAGTGATACTGAAGATTCAGGTCTTGAGGACAATGAAAGAGCAAGAAATGAGAAAGATGATTTTGAGGAAGAAAATGATGATTTATCACTGCATAAATCTACACTTGAAGATCACTTAAAAGAAAATATTGAGTTTAATGGAGGACGGTTTAGGAGAAAAGTTATATTTGGTAATGATGCTGACTTTGACGATCCAAAGGTGACTTTATTGATTCTAAGTACTGATTAATTTGCATTTGGAATAATCAAGAAGTTTTTATTTTATTTTAGTAAGGGCTTGTTTAATTGCGTATCATATATTTGTGTTACTTTATTTTGTTTCTTTTTATATCTTTTTATTTTTTTTTGTTCGTATTTGAGTTTGATCAAGATAATGAAATAATCGTTTTGAAATAGTTTTTTGAGTTTGATCAGGATGATGAAATAATCTTATCTGAAAAATTTTCTCCCCATTTTCTAATTTCTTGGTAATTTTAGTGAACTAACATGGTTGCTTGATCCTAATGGATTTTCTTGCCATGCTCTTTTTTTGTTTGTCAATGTTTCTGAAAACTATAATAGCCAGCTAAATTTTTGAATTTTTTCTTTCCCTAGTGTATAATCGACATTTTGGATTTATTACCTTAGGTCTGTGAAGAGGATGAAGATGTCGATGATGATGATAGTCAAACATGTTCAGATTCTCCGGAGGGAGGAGACAAGGATCTTGACGTAAATGGTTTACTTCTCACCCACTTAAATTTTAATGCATTCTTGCATCATTCTTTCAGAACATGAGGAAGTTAAATTTCTTTTGTGAAGTGAAAATTTGATGCTATCGTGTATAAATTAGGAGAACGTGCATGCTTTCTTACAGAACATAAGCTAAATCTTTTGACAAAAATACAAGGCTATAACGTTTGAGATGAGAGACTATAGTACTTGGTGCGCTTTTATAATTTTTTCTTTTTACAATATATTTATTTATGAAAATTTTGGTGTAATATTGTGATGTCATGTCAAAATTTCCTTTTCTTGCATCCCGCAGAATATGGAATGGGAAACATTTCCAAGTGGAAAGAAAGTTTGTTGGAGCGGGCTACCTCCAGGAGAAGTACTAATCTCATGCACCTTGTATATGGAAAATCTGCTCCAGTAAGCTCAGATGACGAACTTCATGATAGCACAGACAATGAAGAAAGTGATGAAGACGAGTTCTTCAAACCAAAGGGAGAAGGAAACAAAGTTTGTCTCGCAACACCACTTTTTAGTTCCCATGTTACTTCTTCTTTCTCTGTCTCTGAATGCATGTTGCCTTGTTTTGTTTATAACAGAAACAGAATGACCCATTAGGTGCGGGGAATATTAATGCTGAAGACTGTACTAAGTTTTCAGAATTCTCGAGTACTAAAGATTGGAAAGAGGAAGAGGCCATAAAGAGCATTAGGGACCGCTTTGTCACTGGTGATTGGTCGAAAGCTGCTCGTAGAAATGATGTCTCTGGTGCTAATTCAGAAGAAGACGATGGTTTATATGGTGACTTTGAAGATTTAGAAACAGGGGCAAAGTATGAGGGGCATCAAATGGATACTTCTGGTGAAGATGTGACCCAGGAGGAAAACTTGGCAGTTGAAGAGCGGAAGCTGAAAAAGCTTGCTTTACGCGCAAAGTTTGATGCTCAGTATCCTCTTTGTTTCATTAAAAAAAATATTCATCCATGTTCAGTTATTGTTGGTAAACTTTGTTAGCTTATTTTGTTAAAATCATTGTTTATGACCCTTAATTGTAGTTAGGTATGATGGATCTGAATTATCAGATGAAGAAATGGATACACATAATGAGAAATTTCACCGTAGCCAAGGAAATGAAAGTAATTATTTCGACAAGGTACGACATTTTGTTACTGAATGTTTTGCTTCATGGATTTTATCAATATAACTCATTCTTAATTTTTTTAGCTGAAAGAGGAGATTGAGATTCGGAAGCAAATGAATATTGCTGAACTCAATGATCTTGATGAGGCCACTCGATTAGAGATAGAAGGATTTCAAACAGGGACATATGTACGATTGGAAGTTCATGATGTTCCTTGTGAGATGGTGGAGCATTTCGATCCTTGTCACCCTACTTTGGTAGGAGGTATCGGTCTTGGGGAGGATAATGTTGGATACATGCAGGTATTTTCATCAGTGAAGAATTTCTTAAACTTTGAAATTTGGATTGCAAGTTACATGAATACTGAAGTTTAGGCTTGAATTTAATTGCATTCCCTGACTTATTTGTTTATTTACAATGTGATTGTTCGTAGTTTTGGTGTCTCCATATCACTCCTAACCTGACAACAAGTCCTGAGATGCATTTTTTGCCTTATATTCAGGCCAAGTTCAAACGTCACAGATGGCACAAGAAGGTTTTGAAGACTCGAGATCCATTAGTTTTATCTATTGGATGGAGGCGTTACCAAACTACTCCTGTTTATGCCATTGAGGACTCCAATGGGAGGCTTCGAATGCTGAAGTATACGCCTGAACATATGCATTGTGTAGCCATGTTCTGGGGTCCTCTTGCCCCTCCAAAAACTGGGGTGGTGGCTGTTCAGAGTTTATCTAGTAATCAGGTTTTTTCATTTGCACTTTTCTTTTTTGGTAACTGATGTTGAGGAAATCCTGGGCATGGCCATTTTGTGAACAATGGTTTCTAGTCATACTACATCACCCATAATCCTGATTGATTTCCAGATTCAAAATCAGAAAAAATTATGAAAAGAAATTATCTCTTTTCAGCAAAGACGTTGGAACACAACTTTCTTTCTGTGAATTTTCAATATATATGTGAAAAGTGACATGTGATTTCTAGTCATAAATTTTTAAACTATCATATTCCATCATCCATTTTTCCTTTCGCAACCTCGTTTTTTGAAGAATTTTATTCTAATGTTTTCAGGCTACATTTAGAATTTCTGCTACTGCAGTGGTGCTTGAATTCAATCATGCAGCCCGGATTGTCAAGAAAATCAAGCTAGTTGGAACTCCTTGCAAAATATTTAAGAAGACAGCTTTAATTAAGGATATGTTTACATCGGACCTTGAAGTAGCTCGATTCGAGGGAGCAGCTATTCGAACTGTCAGTAATATTCGAGGGCAGGTTAAAAAGGTAATCTAGTTAAAATAAAAGAGAATGTAACAATTTCTTCCTATTTTTCTTTGTACCAGGCGAGAAATGCACGATAAGAGAGGAATTTGTCCTTATTTTTCATCAACACTCCATCACACAGTTTTATATTTTGTTTACTCTTTTTTCCGAATTGGTCTGAATCTACTAATATTGATAGGCTGCAAAAGAAGAGATCGGAAATGAACCGAAAAAGAAAGGAGGGCTACCTAGAGAAGGAATTGCAAGGTGCACCTTCGAGGACAAGATACGCATGAGTGACATTGTTTTCTTACGCGCATGGACTCAAGTTGAGGTTCCATGCTTTTACAATCCCTTGACGACAGCCTTGCAGCCTCGTGACCGAACCTGGCAAGGGATGAAAACAGTCTCGGAATTGAGGAGAGAACAGAATCTTCCTATTCCTGTTAACAAGGATTCACTCTATAAGGTATTTTCTTACATCACGCTTCTTATTGGATTCTGGTTTAGTTAGGTCCGTTCAACACTTCAAAGCGTTCATTGAATGTCTTTTCATTTCTTTGATTGAACAGCCTGTCGAAAGGAAGCCAAGAAAGTTCAACCCATTGGTGATTCCCAAGTCATTACAGGCAGCTTTACCGTTTCAATCAAAACCAAAAGATATGCCAAGTCGGAAGAGACCACTTCTTGAAACCAGAAGAGCTGTTGTAATGGAGCCTCGTGAACGCAAGGTTCATGTTCTTGTTCAGCAACTTCAGTTAATGAGAAATGAGAAGGTATACACTTTCTTCTGACGAGTAGATTTTAACAAAGTAAAAGTGACTTTCTCATTAAATCATCACTCGAAATCATGCTGACCCTGTTTCTTAAAAACCCATCAGTGACTGATTCTCAGTTTTAATGATGAAATATCACAGGTTGTTCATTGCTTGATTATTTAGAACTATAATTTGATTGTAACATTGTTAATGAGCTAAAAAATCACTTATGAACCTGTTCCTCTCTCATTTAGCCGGAAAGTTTTTAAATTTTGCACATTCATTTGCTTCTTAAAGCTCCTTTCTGTTCGAGCTACGCCCTCAATAAAGATAACTCTTCCCTTTTATGTTGTTATAACAAAAATAACATGCTAGGAACTCTTTCTCTATTGATCTGGCAGATGAAGAAACGAAAGCTTAAGGAAAAGAAAAAGAAGAAAGAACTTGAAGCTGAGAAAGCCAAGGACGAACAATTGTCAAGAAAGCGACAGAGAGAGGTTCGTAGAAATCGATATCGAGTGGAAGACAAAGCAAGGAAGAGAATTCGCAGAAATGCCGGAGACTAACAATTTCCCATACAAGAGAATTATCCTCACAAAACCACCATGATTTTTGGCCTGAAATGTTTAATCTTAGTTAGTTTTTGAACTGAGTTGCATCGAAGTTGGCCAGGTGGATGAAGATGGTGACATTGCTGTGCAAGACTATACATACCTTCCCAGTTGTAACTTATAATTTTAGAATACAGTCGTCAAATCCCAATTGTCTTAGGTGTTGGATTTTGTTAAGCTCACAATTGACTTGGTAGACCGGTCTACCGAGTGTTGAAGAATTTTGTTTGGATTTTAATAATCGATTTGTTGTTTAGGAGAATTATGTTTGGATTTTAAGAGTCTATTGATTGTGTTTTCAACAGAATTTTAAGATAGATCTCACTCAATTTTTTTTTAAATTATTGGAAAAATATAAATTTGTTCCATGTAGTTTACAAGTCCTTTTAGTTTAATCACTTCACATCATTTATTAAGATCCTTGTAATTTCAATCTTATTTTGAAATGGTATCCAATTTATTTTCATTATAACATTTTATTTTCATCAGAAAATTACGTAAAAAATCCTATCATCTATATTTTTATTTATCTTAAAATCAATTTCAATCATTAATTATATATATATAAACTATTTAAAAAATATTGAAGCACAAGAGTCTGGAGTGGAGTTGGGCGGGCTACTCTCCAGGGACTCATTCCTAGATGGAGGAGTGCGTTAGTGTTAAAGAGAAAAAGAAACGACTCTTATCTTAAAATGAATGAAAACATATATTTCTTTCACCCAAAAATTAATGTCGAAGGAGCCAAAAAATTTAGAGAGGTGAAATGAATCAAACTCTTATTACAAGCTAAGATACTGCATGTCCTCTAAGATGGAAAAGCCAGTATTGTGAAAAAAAAGTTGATCATTTGATCTACATAATTTCTCTCAAAACAACTCTAACGGATCTCAGGGAAGGATCTTGCGTCTGTGGCGAGGTGTCTCTCGCTTAACATACATCTTCTCCATTTCATTCAAAGGTCGGCTGGAACCATCGGGCAAGCTCACAAATTTCCAGCCACCACCACCTCCTCGCTTTCCTCGGGGTCCGAGTTTCTCCACCGTGAAGTTCCAACCATTTGCAGACCGGCGCCTGCTATATTTGTGTCGATAAACTTCCCCTGCAACCTGTGCCCAATAACGGAACCTTTTAACAACAATGGCATTGTGATAGGAATTTCCACAAGTTGTTTACAAACTTGCCCAAAATTACACTTCTCATTAATAAACAGAAATTACAAAGAGTAAGCAAAAATATAAGGGTAAGCTCTCCCTCCCCATTTCATACTTGAATTCTTAGAGATAGTAATAGCAAGAATTTCTTCCCACTCCTCTGTAATATATTTCCGAAATTATCCTTAATACAATATATTGTTTTCCTCCCTTGCATCTCTCATAAAAGAAAGAAAGTGGATGTCCTTTCTTCTTAACACGTTGCTCACTCGTGTTATCAAATCTCGTATAAATGGATAATTCTAGGACGGTACCTTTAGTTTCCACCCCTTGAGTGACCCTAATATATCAGCCACTCTGTGATAGTGTTTTTATTTTGTAGTTTTTCAGACGTACAAAAAGGTTATACTCGTGTAATTGACATATCTAGGTGTCACGCAAAAAGTATTGATTGAGGGCATCCCTAGCGTAAACCAACATAAATTTCCAGAAAACGTACATTTTCAAGCAGCTAATTACGTTGAAAGAGAGAAACTAGAGTTAGAACAATTAATCTTACTTTCTTTTTGTTGAAATTCAATCTCAGGAGGAATTCTTGATAAAGCATTTCATCTTCCTTCATAGAGATCTCGTAATGAACTTCGTCTATATCTCTAGTTGTACCGTCCCAACCCTCCGGCATGACCTTGAAGTCAGGCTTATATGGAAGGGATGCGACATGGAATTCTCTGTCATGGGAGTTGAAAAATCTGCGAGAGAGAATATTTTTAATTAGTGAACAAGTAAATGCTTCACCATAAGTTAATAATAGTGACCCCCTCCATCCCCGCCCCACCCCCACCCCCCCACACTAGCCATGCAGTAAAACATTTGCCTATCTCACCAACATATGCACATTTTGGTAAAACGTTCTAGTCTTCTTTTCCTTCCTCCCTACAAAGTTTTATAAATCAAAATTAAAGCTAACAAAAGGACAAAACTGATTACTTACTCTGGAAAAGAGTCGAGCAAGAGCTCAACAGAATCATCCAAAGGATGACCTAGTTTTTTCTCCTCTTCCTCCTCCGTCTCCTTCAACCACAGAATGGCATGAACTCTCTGCCTCATAATCCTGTAATCCTTGGCAAGCCTCTCGACCGTATACACCTCAGGGTTCTCCTTGTGCAATCTGTACATCTCTGCCTTCTCCGAATCCTTGAGATAAGACCCTCTTGCACCAGGTTCCTTTACTTGCTTCATGAGAACACTTAGCTCCTTCATTCTTTGTCCCCAACCATCTACAAAGGCCTTGCTTTTCGTCTGCTCAGCCTCCAATTCTTTAAGTTTATCTTCAATTTCTTGCAAACCAGAAATGACTGAAGATTGAGACGTGTCTTCTCCACCAGTCTTCTGACTAACAGCTTCCCCATCAAAATGCTCCTTAGTCAGACCCGTTGACCACGAAGATACTGAATCCCATCCAAAATCATCTGATGGCGCACCAGAAAATGATTTCACACTTTTATCCCAGTCATCCCCGCCTTCGCCTTCACCTTCACCAAATTTTCCTGTTGAGCAAACTCTAGAACTGGTTAACTGATAAACTTTCCCAGCATTTCTTGATGTGATCACTGGATTGGCTTTCAAAATGAATCTTGTATTTTCTTCTACAAATCTTGACATTGATGTGCTTACACCAGTGGAGGTTGAGGTAGAGGAGAGGCGGGATATCAACCGATGTATGTTGTGCATTTTAAACTGTCAATCTGGTAGTAAGATCCTAAACAAAGTAGTGTCCAAATAACAGTGTAAGCCTCACAATTTATCAAATTTAACACAAGTACCCAAATAGCTTAAGCATACCATGGATTAACATAAATTTTAAAATAGATTCTTCTTTGATAGGGAAAAGAACCATCGGCCAACAAAAAGATATAAGATATTCTAGAAATAAATATATAAAGCTTATAGTCAACAAGATACTATTATATTTCAACATCTCAGGAGTCAGCTCCATATCAATCTTCAATATCGTTGATAAAAAATAATTTGATTAAATGACTCCACAACCCACAAACTTAACTTTTAGGAATTGTTGATAATTTATCGTGATATCATTGTCAAAAGTTCTAAGTTCGAATCTCGGCGGAGTAAAAACAAATCAACATCATTAAAATAAATTCATATGTAAGAACTAATAAAGAAGAAATTGGCCTACACACGAATAGGATATGTTAAGAAAAGTATAGATGATTAAATAACTCCTCGACCCACAAACTTAGACTTTTTAAATTATTGGTAATATATCAAATATTGTGCCTAATTATATGAATAATATCTTTTAATTCGAAGAATGTAGTAAACAAACTTCTACTTGTGCACCAATTTCTTCATTCTTGATAATAATTGCACCTTTGAATAAAATAGTTTAAACAAGAAATGAAAAATTGAACGCACTACAATAGACTAACTACAACATGTGGAAAAGGATACGATCAAGTAAAAAATCCAAATAAACACAAATAGAAAATACAAACATAAATTAAAAGGACAGAATTCACAAGTTAAATCCAAAGAAACAGACACTCAAGAGTCCATCTTCATTAAAACCCCACAAATAACAAGGTGTCTAAATCATGACAGACAAAAAGCAGAACAAGAAAATAAATGAACGAAGAAAAGTTAATCGTCCACGTTTCACAATCATAGACTAAGGTCTGATGTAATCAAATAAATTATATTGCAAAGACCATCAGAAACATGCTGTAATCGATATGGTGAATGTGTATGAAAAAAATGAAAATGCAATTCAAAATACAAATTGACTGAAAAACAAATGATGAGCAAGATAGCCGCATTTCTTGCGTAAGAAATATTACGAACCAAGTTCACCGGAAAAGATAATAAGAACCTAAATACTTTCCTCCCTCGAATGTTCGTGGGAGCGTACTGTGTTCGAAGAATCGACCCATGACACCCAGAGAAAAAATAAGCCTTCCGAGACCGTTTCGACGAGAGAGAGAGAGAGAGAGAGAGAGAGAGAGAGAGAGACATACTTGAAGAAGGAAGCTTCGAAATGGATTTCGCAGAGAAAGAAGTCGGAAAGCGAGGAGGTGGGGAGAGAGGCCGGCGTGGGATTCGGGGGGCGTGATGAAAGAAAAACCTAACGAGCGGTTCGATTTGGTCCGGAAATATTAAACCGGATCTGGAAGAAATTGAGTCGAAATTTAAGGGTCGTATTAAATTACCATTAAGACCTTTAAAAGTACTTACAAACTTGACCAACAATTATTGTTAATAGTAAAGCTAAATTTAACTTCAAATTCTACGTTCAAGTATTACTGCATCACTTATTCATTCATATAATAATTACTATAAATTATAAATAATTAAAATAATATATTAATAGTCAATTGATAATAATTCATGAGGTGAGATTAGAGTGTAGAATGATTTTTCAGCGATCACTTCTTTATTTTGTTTTAAAAAGCTTCTCCCGATCGCATCTTTTCTACAGTAAAATGCCTCCCATGAGATGGTAGTTTTTAGAGATAAAAAATAAAAATAAAATAAGAAAAGACTACTAGGAGTCGCTATTGCTATGTCATCCCTAACTTGTTAGCTCAATTAGTGCAAAGGGAGTGCTACTGGTGGGAATATTGTGAGGTGCATAGAAAAGCCGACGGACGCAACCTTTCTTAGCGTGCACAATTTGCTTGCATGCCACTTTAGGCACATCTCTCTTTCTTAGTTTCGTTTCATGCTGGCCTACCTATAAAATGGAATCAGTCTTTTAGTAAGCGAATATAAACAGCTATTTAGTGTATAAGCAATTCTTTAGTGGACGTACCGAAAGGCCTCTTGAAGCATAAACTTGGGGGTGGATGTTATGTTCGTTGAAAATGATGTTATGCGGCGTTCAAAACCAGTCTTGAAGTGAATGAATTAGAAAGAACGAAGGAGCAAGGAAATGAGACGACTCTTTCTTGAACTATATCATAAATAGATTATCTTTCCCTCTACACCAATCACGAGTTTTTCTCATTCCTTTATTGGAGTAAAATTTTCATCTTTTTATCTAGGTATAATCTAATTTAACCCTTAAAATATGATTTTTAAACAAACTCTCAAAACATAACAAATCAAACTTTAAATTATCAAAAACCAAACAAATCAACTCATGATGGCAACATGTTCACCTCGTTCTGAATTTTACACTAGAACGGGGGGCCGATCTAAACGAACGGCTCCCTATTCTATAGGGGGCAATCTCCTCATGCACCGCACGTGGAGAACGGGGGATTGATCAAAAAACATCGGCCCCCCGTGCTATATCTTTTCTATGACATAAAGATTTATCGAGCTCACAAGATTTCTATATCCATCTATTAGTAGGATGATGTAGTTGATCAGGTTGTGAACCTGAGGTTTGATGTTCAAATCCCTCGATCTTGGCATCATGAAACCTGCAATCTCCGAATTACGGTGAATTTGCCTGAGGAACTCGAGTCCCTTTGTGGTGCTGAAAAACTAATAGCTTCGGAAAATGTGATAGTATCTATTTGTGTCTTCCACGTAAAATCTGAGCAATTCATTCACCGTGCTTGGAGGTATGATGACTTCTCTCCCTAAGATATAGGTCTTCAACCACTCAAACTTTCCGGAAGCGCTCGAGTTCACATAAAACAAGTGAACTATTCTTTTATAGCTGTCTCCGGTCATCTCGTACAGTTCATGCAACGAGATTGTGTCAAACATCTCTTTAATTTTCAAAGACTCTTAACTGCGAAAGTTAGCAGTCTTGGATTGAATGACCGGGTAGTTCGACATATCATGCTTGAACTACTCTTGGCACACATGCTTTCGAAATTCAATCGATGGGTGGCCATTTCAAACGGATTTGAGGATTTTTTAACAGAGTAGGCTAGGATTTCGAGATCATTTGGGATTTGAGCGAAAATGAATCGAATTTTGGAGAAAATGGCTCGGTTTTAACAGAAATGGTTAAGTTTTGAAAGAAAAGGATGCATGGGGTTTTGACCCTCTAAACAACCCCTCACAATTAGAACAGGGGATCTTCACCCTCTGGGTTTCCTGCTACAGTAGTGGATCTTCACCCTTTAAACGGCCTCCGTTCTTGTTCATGTGCAACGCACATGGAGTGCGACCTCCACCCCTCAGAACGTCCCACGTGGAACAAGGGTCGATATTTTTTTATTGGCCCACCATTCTCCACTTGCGGTGCACGAGGAGGTTGCTCTCCAATAGAACGAAAGGCCGTTCGTTTAGATTCCCTTTGTTCTAGTGTAAAATTCAGAGCGAGGGTGAACGAGTTGCCGTCAATTATTATTTGTTAAGTTTTTGATAGTTTAAAATTTAATTTGTTAGGTTTAATACTTTGAGAGTTTGTTTAAAAAAAACCATCCTTTAAATGTTAAATTGGATTATACCTTTTAATCTATACCGTTTATTCATATTTTTTTAATCTAAAAAGTTTAGGCCATTGAAGTTAATACTTAACACAAGAGAATAATTAAAATAAAAAATTTAATGAACAATTATATATTAACAAAATAGGCAATAAATTAAAAAACAAGTGACGGGAAGAAAATTAAATCAACTATAAAATTATAAAATTCTTATAATAAGGTGAGTAATGGGTTATATTTACATTTTAATTTTTAACTTATGATGTGTAACTCGTTAATAATTAAATAAGTAGTTATTACTTATTTGAACAAATTAATAAGTGAGATATTGAGAGATAATCCTTAAAATATATTAATAGAGGATAAATACAATATTACTCGTAAAGTATTGAGGATTTAAACAAATGGTCTATACTTTATTGTCATAATATTGGCACGTGAATTGGTAAATTTTGAGATAAGTGTTGGAAGATGAATCCAATTATGTTAAAATTTTAAATTTTTAAATTCTATATTCGTATAATTTGATCATTATTTATTAATGTCTATTCAACCATAATCATTAAAGAATATGTTCGATCGACGTATGTCTAATACGATTGAGTAGAGAAATATATCAAGGTTTAGAAGAACCTAAATTAGTTGACACATCATTAGAGTTTGCAAAACATATAAATAACGAGATTTATTTATATTTTCTTTGAATTCCACGCTCATATACATATTGATTTTAGTACGATTCGTCGATAATATTCTTGTCGCTCAATTCGAGAATTATATTTTCTTTAAATTCTAAAGATATCTGAAATTTAAACGATGATTACTATATCATAATAATATTCGGTCTTAACTATATATTTTGCATATGTTCGTATTAAATTATTATATATTAAGGATAAATAACGTTAAAAAATGTAATAGAGCGTAAAATTAAATGTTAAATTTATTATTATTTTTTAAAGCTTATTCATCGGGTTTAATTTAACATTAGGGCGTACAAAGAATTAAACGACGTCGTTTGTCACAGAAACCTTCCCAGTACCGTTAAAACCGTGGGAAGAGGGAAGGAGAGAGAGTATAGAAGGAGGAAATGGGGGAGCCCTTCCCGCCATCTTCTTCTACTGAACCATCTGGACTGAACGTACTGGAGAGTTTAGAAGAGCTTCTCAGGTTCACTTTAGAATCTTCCATTAAACAAATCTTAGGTTTTGATCTAGGTCTCTCCGATAGCTTCTGTGCCGGCCTCCTGAAAAGTGACCCAGCTGATCCTTCAACGGAATTTGCCTCAGGTAATTGACAACTAGCATTTCTTCACTAGTTTACTCGACCCGGGAATTTCAATTGATTATCTTTGATTGACGCCATTGTGGGAATCCAAGTACCTCGCATTTTGTGTACAGATTCTTGTGGAGTGCCTTCTTACCCGTTATATAAGCATTTGGCATCAGCAGTATACGATACTTTGTCTACGGGTTTGTTTTTTAGGAAAGGCATCAAAATGAAGATGATTCAAGAAAATATTTCCATGAAGCGGAAAGAAAGCGAGTGGCTCGAGTTGCT
Source organism: Begonia peltatifolia (assembly GCA_022433055.1). Taxonomy (NCBI): domain Eukaryota; kingdom Viridiplantae; phylum Streptophyta; class Magnoliopsida; order Cucurbitales; family Begoniaceae; genus Begonia; species Begonia peltatifolia. Next base: position 22,560,502 of record CM039521.1, read on the forward strand.
TATGGATAAGGGATCTAAAGTCATCAAAGTTGCTGACAAATTATTGATCTAATTTTGGTTTTTCTCATTTTATTTCTCGACTTAGTTATTGTTGAGGCTTTGACAGATATTGCAGGCACTTGACATTGAGCTTTATGTTGAGGAATCTTTCTTAATGCAGCTTAAGGGTATTTTTGTTTATTGCTAAGGGCTTTGAGTAATTAAGCTGTATTTTATAATTTTGAGGATTCAAACTTTTCCTGCCTAATCTTTTACTTGTTCATAGATGGCCAGAAAACAATTGAGGCTAGAGTTGCGTCGAGTTACTACAGACGGTATGAGCCTGGTATATTCTTTTATTTTGATTTCATCCATTTTTTTGGTTGTAAGTAATTTCTACATTGGCGGTGTGAGGCTGCTGCCTCACTCGGACAATGCATGCTTTATTAAATTCATTATTGCGTCATATGATGAAACCATGAATATTTGAATGCCCATAAAAATTGCAGTCCAGAAGGAATTTGGATGAAGCTTGGACATTAGTGTTAGCTTATGAGACCCGGATGCTAACGATATTGAAACCTTTTTTCCCCGTTGAACCTCTCAAAGGATTGACATTCTCCCCTTGTTGCAGTTTCAGTGTAAAAATACATCATTAATCCCCTTTATTTTGAGAGACCAAACAAAAATATAGATTTCATCCGGTCTAATAATTAGTTCACTGAATTTCTTATTTAGTCGTGTAATGTTTTCATGGATTTTCTGGAACTTTGGTCATTGCTTATTTTCATTCTTCTTTCAGAATTAGACCAAGAACTCTAGTTCTCTTTAACAAATGTCTAGTGACTGAAGTTCAGGTACAGTTGTAGAATTAGTTCTGTCTATACGCCCTATACGCCTACCTGGTTCCCCTTTCTCTGAATTGGATGTGTTTGTGTAGTATGTCCGCTGGTATGCATCATTTTCTGATATGCTGGATGCAGAGAGTCTCAAAAAAGTCCTTCCCGGTGTTAAAGCAATTCCAGAAGGTAATTGGCTTCTCGATTAGTACTATGGATCTTGACTCTGTGTCAGATGGTGCAACAATAGATTTATCCCCATTGTCTCTGAGATCCTGAAAGAAAAACCATGGATAGATGATTGCCACTTATAATAATGGTGTTGTTAATATTGAATTATTGATAGATGCGGGATAAGAGTCAAATTTTATTGACTATAAAAAAACTTAAATGCTTTAGTGCTAACTTATTGCAACAATATCAAGAATTGAAGTTTGTACGTTTTCATTTTCTTGCATGAAAATACAGCTGGGCAACAATGTGCTTGGTTACAGTTGAAAAAAAAAATTCTTTTTCACAATTGGCTTCTCGCCTCTATAGCGTTGGTTCTTTTTGTTCCTTTTCTAGTGATGTAGAATGATATCTAAGTAGTAGGGCCATGGGTTTATGTATTCTTTAGTGAATATTAACATCTTCTAGAAGACCTAGTTTCTGACTACCTTTAATGAGTACCATTATTCTGGTAGATGAAATTAAACACTTAACACCGTGATGTGGGCTACTTGAACTAGAACTGCTTTACGGGGATAACATACTGGAAACTTACATTTGTTATATCAGGAGTGGAACTGGAAGTAATAGAAAAAGAAATAAGAAAAAGCTATGTTTTTTGTATGCTGACTTTAAAGAGTTACCCAATACTGTGAAGTGATTTGGGAATAAAATTGTGGATTTCAGGTGTGCAAATCTGTAGAAGGCTGAACAAGGAAGAGGGTGAAAGGTCTGATGGTGTCCTTGCCATATCATTATGCATAGTGGCTCTTCAGCCGTATATCACTTTGGCTAGCCTACTCCATGTAAGTTTTCTTCTTCTTCTCCTTGCCTAGTACTGAATTCAGATTATTATCATTATGGCTTATGCCAAAGACATCTTTGAGGATGAACTATATAAGATACTACATTAGCCTCGCATGCTTCTTTTTCATTACTTTCAGATTTGATAATCATTCAGATAAATTTTTCAATGCATATGTTTTGCTGCAGTACAAGCCATTATTCAAATATATATTAAATATCTTATTTTGTTATTCCTATTTTACTTAATTTCTTATGTTATTAGTTTCCTTTTATATGAAGTTTCTATTTATATTAGTTTCCTAATGAACTATTTCCTTAAGTTTTTAGTTATTTTCTCAAGTAATTGTTTCCTTAAGTTATTATTTATAAGTCTACTGAAAGCTTTAGATTTTTTTTTTTTTGGTAATTAGTACAATTATCTTTATTTGGAGAATTATTCCCTGTTATTGTTTCACTTTTCCGTTTCAATTCTTAAACAAATATTCCAATGCACCACATTTGTATGGAGCTTAGATGTATTTGGTACTAACTTCTAGTTATCTGATTGACTTCTCTTACTAGGGATTAAGTTATGAGGGTGTTCAAGGCCTTCTCGGGTTGATGCATACCACTGGGACGACCCCTGATCTTCTTCCTCCTCCAAGGTTAGCTCTTTTATCGTCAGCTATGTTGCCATATAAACCAGAGGTAAGATTTATTTAATTTTAACAACTTTGCTTAGTATTGGAAGTCTTTGACATTTTGTGATAAGCTGCTTCTATTAATTTTTTGGCGTTGAAAATGATTGAGTTAAGAAAAGTTTGGATATAGCTTTAGTTTGGCTGATGGCACATAGGTATCAACTTAGCATCAACATGGGATTTTATTACGGAAAGAAAGTACTTTCATCCAAATCAATCCTAAATGCTTAGATGTTTGATAATGATCATATTAATCCCATCTTTAAAAATGTAAGCAAAATGGTCATTACTAATTTTACAAGCGTAAATACCCTTTAGCATAATGCTTCACAAAAAAAAATGCTTATACATTTACTGTTGTACTCATTGTAGTTCTATAATATGCACTTTTATATTGATAATGTGTGATCTTCTATTGATTGTTCATAAAATTTCTTTTTTTTTTGTTGAATTAAGGTTAAAGGAAGTGCATTGAGTCATTCAGCTAGGGCCTTGGCCAAGCATTCCCATCGCAGTAGAAATAAATTTTGGGGTACTCTAGGTGGAAGTGGTAAGTACAGTTTTAAAATTCTGATTCTATGGTTTTTCAAAAAAAAAAAAAAATCGTTATTTATTATTTATTTCAAACTTCATGTCTCCAGTGTGTGGACAATCTTTTGTGTGCAGTTTTAATTGAATAATTGTATAAATTTCTCGTTGCAAGGCTTGGAAATATTCAGGCAGTTGGATTGCATCATTCATTTTGTCTGCATTTCAATAAAACAATATTTTCATCTTTTATGCTGATGATTAGAAACTTTAAATATTTTCCTGTCGAAAGTTTATAAAATTCAGAAGTATTTTTGTTTGAGATGTTGTATATCCAACCAAATTTTTATTTGGTTTCTTACTTTTTGGACAGATTATTAGTTTCCCCAATTTTTTATACATTTTTTTCTTTTTTACCAGATTCGGATAAAAATAAGCTTGCAACTAGTGTCATTAGTCATTTGATAGCACATTGTTGCTGGATGAATGTGCATGTTGTTCCACCTCATGGAGTTGTATTTGAAGTAAGGATTGCTGATGGGTATGGGGCTCGATGGTCCTTCAACGGATGTAAGGTATCATAATCATGTCCATGCTAGTTTGTTTATCAACAGCTTAATTATTTGTGTAGTTTTATGGAATCTCCTTGACTTACTCCTAAAATAAAAAGTTTGTTGCTGTGCATAGATTTGAGTACTTCATGCAAAAATCATTTCTATTTGACTCGTATTCGTTACTTCAGTTTATCGGATTTCTGGAGCCATACATGGAGAATGGTCATTTGAAAGGATGGAAGCATTAAAACTCTTCATCATGGTGCTTTTTTTAGCAATGATGTCAGTAAGTGTTGTGAATATCTCTGGAGTTATATTCTGTGTTAAGTAGTGGTTAGCAGTTCTATCTACCGGCAATTGGAGCCGAAAGACGTACTCCACATTCTCAGTATATTCCATTGAATAAATCACTTGAGGTTTTCATGACGGGCCAACTATTGTAAATATTGATCGGAACGAAACTGAAACTGAAACTGAAACATGCACAATTGATATGTTTTTTTTTATAAGAAACAATGTATGCTGATAGAAAAAAAAAATGCAGAGGGGAGAAGAAGAGCTCTTCTCAATATAATACAAAGAGAAACACTAATTAGTTTATAGTGACAAGTTATCATTGAAAAATTTAAAAATATATGCCCTTTCAGCACATGCACAATTGATATGTTATTCAACAAACATTAATATACTCGAGATTTTTTATTTAGCTTATATTTTTTAGTAGATTTTTTGTATAGGCTGGCATGGAAGGACGAGAGAACAAATACTCCATGAGTGATTGGTGTTTGGAGATCAACTTTCTTAGTGTCGTCTTCTTACTCATGGCTGAAGAGCATTAAGGTGCATTTAAATGCCATTGAACTTTGAATATTCTATTAATATGAAATCAAGATAAGATCTATCTAGAAATAAATATTATTGTCTTCGTCTGGAAGAAAAATGACTATGTGGATTGTGGTCTAGGTTTTGATTAGAATTCTCAAATGAGATTTGAGAAACATAATTGTAAGTTTTGATACTTTGGCGCCAATGTAGTCCCATCAATCTTTTTTCGCTTTTGCTTCTGTAACCATTGCTAGTTCCCTAAAGATGAATATGTGGTATTTGAACTGACCTCTACATCTTGCTTTTGCACTGCAGCATAAGGCTCGTTTTTTATGGAGTTGTGAGGTTGAAAGTGCAAATCAAAGAGAGCAATGAATGGGTGAGGTTAAAATAAGAAGGGTAGAAGGTATCTTAAGCAAGCTAAGCTTTTTCTTCAATCTCCATTGCTCGTCATCTTTTGACATTGTAAAAGTTGTAGTTAGTATGATATTTGCATTACTATGCTTCTCAAGCTGTCATTTGTTTTGTTATAAGGCTAAAAAAAGACCACCTCGCCAAGTCTAATGATGTAAACAAACCGAGTCTATCGAGCGCAATGAGTCGATCTTGCTATGTGAGCCTGCTTGGCCTGGTCCGATGCTAGCTCGCTAGCGAGTACCACAAAGTTGAATCATGGCTTAATATGTCATTTAAACCACGTATTTAGAATTTTTTTTAACCAAATAAATTTTAACATTTTTTTTACTGTAATAGATATATTTTTATCGTCGCTACGAATAAAAGTGACTTAATTTTTTTCTAATTCTCACGTGTTTTGTTCTTTTGTTGAATCTAAAAGAATTATAACTTACCTAGAAAATAGGTGATTCATAAAGCATTCTTAAAAATAGAACACATGATATATTATATTAGAATTAGAAAAATATGTCTCTTGTATCCGGGAGAATGAACTTAACAGATTAAATAGCAAGACTGGTCTATTAGCCTATAACTAAAATAAATGAAGGTGTCCACTATAAACAATTCATAACCTAGTTATTTAGGTACTTAATATTGTTTTATTTTGACTCTTTCGTTCGCTTAGTCTCCATCTCTTTTGATCACTCCATTGATTTTCCAAGCTCTTCGTGGACGGAGATTTGATCATCGTAAGCCATTATGTTTTTGCCTGGAAGGGTGGATTGCAGGCTCGGCGAGTAAAATTAGAGTGTATGATTACCCATAATCTGAAGTCTAAGGTCTAATTTGTCAATGAATCCTGATATCAAATTTCAATTTCCTTGAATTGGATAATTAATTGCAATTTATGCGTAAATAAACAAAAAGAAAACGGTTTATTAACCATTGTGGAAGTTTTCAAAATAAATTATAACTAACGTTGAAGAACGAATGTATTTATTAAACTGCTTATCTGCTTTTGTTTTTTCTTTAAAAGAAAATAAGCAGGTTTTTTGTTGACATGATCTGCTGTGACGGGACTTGTAAAAATATCATTTTCATAATCAACAATTAATTTAATAATTACTATTTTAATTCATTCACACTAATTGTATTATTTCCCATGACAATATAACTTTGTTTCATTTTGTTTCTTATTCCTGATCTTATTATATAGTTTTCGAGGGGTGGGTGTCAATTAATTAATGTGTTACAGTATAAAATATAAGTAGACACTCAACACTAGACTTAGAATTGAGGGTTAGCTAGTAACACTTTTAGTCAAACGGGTGGTCATTTTTGGATAGGTTCATCTTCCATAGAAAAAATAAAAATGAGCAAATAATTTAAATTTGGGCCGACCCGGATCTTAGGTCCAAATATTACAATTAAGCACGTTTCCAGGCCTCACAAGAGTCTAATGGGCTTTATTTACTTACTGAAGTACGAAATTACCCCTACCATTTCATTGAATTACGGGCTTGGCATTCCTCGATTGGTCTTCGTTTGTTGCAGGGAACTCGTCCAGAAGCTCGCTCGGCCTCCATGTAGGAAAAGCTTGATAATAGTGACGCGATTCTCTGATTTCTGTAATCATAGTTTGAGGTAAACAACCTTAAGTGTATGTTTTCTTTTGTTTTTCTGTCAGATTAGTGGCTTTGAATTTTTTTTTCGTTCGTCTGTTGGTTTCTGTTAAGTGCTGGGAGAGAAATGAGGAAAGAGGAAATGCCCTGAAATACTGAGCTAAATTTAGTGGATGGGTTTTCTTTTCTCAGTGTTTTGGCAATTGTATTGATTTAATGGGTGTGAAGTTTTGGTGCTTTTGTTTTCGTTAATGTTCAATCTTCCACTGAATTAATGATATTTTTTCGCACTACTTGATCCGATTAACGCAATATTTCATCAGCAAATCGCTGAGGATAACTAGTACTTAAATAATTTACTTCACTTTGGGCTGCTGAATTGCTCAGTGGAATTTTCCGTACTGTGTTACAGTGTGAAGATGTGGAAAATGGAAACGATATGGTTCTTGAGACGTTTCAATCAGCTATTAAAAATATCAGATCTAGAATTATTTTCATCTTCTGTACACTCGTTAAGCTGCCATTTTTTTTTAATATTGTTTACTTGGCTTTGAACTTCTCCAGTGCTTTAATGCGCTAGGGGAATGATCAGAAATTCTCATCTGATAGTGGATTACAGGATGTAAACAACCATTTTGCTTTCCCATTTGTTTGAGCTTGTGAAATGATTAAGTTGTTTGGTAGTCATGTTCTTTTTTGCTTTTAGAGTTCAATTATTCTTGTGGTCCCATCAAATTTGACATATAAATATTTATAGCTCAATCTTCTTGTAACCTGTATGGACCTCTTTTAGAAGCAAGTCCAAGTTACTTCTAATATTTAAACATTCATGTTTCTCCAGTCTTCTTCAGATTCGACTTTCCAATTAGATTGTGCAAAAGATGGGTGGGAATTTTTTCAGTCAGGTTGCAACACGTCCTACAATGTTATTATCGACATCGATAACTCTGGCACATAACTCTTCAAATTTTTTGCCTTACCATCCATTGAGGGGAAGAACAAATATCAATTGGATAAAAGCTTCGTCTGCTGATACTGGACATAGCCAACCGTCCTCATCTACAGACAAAGTGAGTCCTCTTAGAGCTGTTCTCGATGTTCCTCGCAGCATTTGGAGGCAAACTTTGCGGCCGTTGAGTGACTTTGGTTTTGGTAGAAGAAGTATTTGGGAAGGTGGGGTTGGGTTGTTTCTAGTGACTGGTGCTGTCCTCCTTGCACTGAGTTTGGCTTGGTTGAGGGGGTTTCAAATTCGGTCGAAATTTCGCAAGTACTTGGCTGTCTTCGAGTTTGCCCAAGCTTGTGGAATTTGCACTGGAACCCCTGTGAGAATTAGAGGGGTGCTAGTTGGCAATGTTATCCGTGTTAATCCTTCCTTGAAAAGCATTGAAGCTGTTGTTGAGGTGCGGATTCTTACCTAATTCTTCTAGGAATTACCTCTTTTCTGTTTTTTTTTTTGTTTTCATTTCATTTCCAACTATGAAGTTCTGAGTTTTGTGGTCTATTTAGTTGTTTATGTAACTTATTCAATTTGCAGGTTGAAGATGACAAAATAATCATCCCTCGAAATTCGCTAGTTGAGGTAAACCAGTCAGGTCTGCTTATGGAAACTATGATCGACATTACTCCGCGAGATCCCATCCCAGTACCTTCGGTGGGGCCTCTCGACACAGAATGCGACAATGAAGGTCTAATTTTGTGTGATAGGCAGAAGATGGAAGGAGTGCAAGGGGTAAGCTTGGACGCTTTAGTCGGGTTATTTACTCGTCTTGGTCGTGAGGTTGAGGAAATCGGCATCTCCAACACTTACGCTCTGGCTCAACGAGTTTCTCTTGTTGTTGAAGAGGCAAAACCATTGCTAATAAAGGTGTCATGTGATCTCCTTTTGTTGCCATTTAATGTCTCTCATGCAATGATTTATGAACCCATTTTCTGATTGATTGCAAAAATGTGATTGCAAGTTGGAACTTTTACGGGTATTAGAATCGAATATTAGGATATGCTGTCGTTATTATGAAAAAACACTTATAGTTGGATTATAGGTTTGGTTTGGAAGGAAAAAGAAGAAAGATAAAATATTACTCATAGGTTATTCTCGGGCAGAATCATCCATGCTGTATAATTATTGATTTTAAACAAACATGTTTCGAATAATTTTGGTATGCTTGGCGCATTCATGCTATATGGTCAATGATTTAAATGAACATGAATATCTACTCTATTTCATGCCAAGTACTCGTATTTGATGTAGTGATGCCTCAGATCAAAGCCATGGCTGATGATGTTCAACCGTTGCTTGCCGAGGTTCGGGAAGGTGGTTTGCTGAAAGAAGTTGAAGAACTAACCAGAAGCCTTACCCAAGCCTCTGAGGATCTTAGGTGAACTTATTGCATAAAAGCTTTAAACCCATTTAACTTCTGGGAAATTCATGCAACTTTAGGTAGTGAAATTACATTTTTCAGTCTGTAATTACCGTTGCTAATGAAATTACAACTTTAGAGGTGGACAAGTTTCTAACAATTATTTACTTGTTGGAAATTTTTTTTCTGAAGATTGCTATGTATAATGCAGTATTTCATTCTTATCTTTGCAGAAGAGTACATTCATCCATCATGACCCCTGAAAACACAGAACTGATTCAAAAATCTATTTATTCCTTGATATTCACTCTGAAGAACATTGAGGTGAGACACGAACCTGAATTTTCTCGACTTTTCTACTTCTTCGCTTCCTTAGTTTTTGCTTAATTTGCAGAACATAACATCGGACGTTCTTGGGTTCACGGGCGACGAGGTGACGAGAAAGAATTTGAAACTGCTGATCAAATCTCTCAGCAGATTGATATGAAAAAAGAATGATAGATTCTTATAGGATGATACTTTGATTTCAAAATCCTCCATTGTTTATACTGAAGGTGGCTACTGTAGTATTAGCAATGCATTCTCTCCCCCGTTTCAACTTGAAATACAGAGGTTTTGACTCCGGCGACTGTTTAATCTTGAGATTATGAACAGTTTGTTTTTTCTTAAAACTCATTCTCACAACTGTTTTTGGTTTTCATTTATTTAATAATTTGATAGGAAATTGAAAATCCACTTTTAAAATACCCACAACCATCCGAAACTATTTTTAGTCCTTGAGTTTTAATTTTTCATTCAAATTTTTATAATGTCAATTTTGTCTTCTAATTTATTTGTCGTTAAAATTTAACAGGAAAAATAATCATGTAATAATTTTTTATTTACATAAAAAATTTTATGTTAGCCAGAATATTTAACCGGAGTAAATTGATTTGGTATATGGTCATTTTTAAATTAAATTAATTTAAAATTTTAAAAATAACTAAATACATTTTGATTATTTAGTTTAATTGTTTTAACTGACATAAATGAATAGTAAAAAATACTAATAATTCTTTAATATTTAGGATAAATTATATGATCATTTAATAAAAATTAAAAATACGAATAGAAATTTAAAATTCTAATGTCAAAGTTAAAATAATTCCTACATTATAATAAATAAAAAACAAATTTTATATCGTAAAAATTAATATTCTATCATGCATTTTTATACAATAATATTAAATAAATATTATAATTTATGAAACGTATAAATTATTTTTCATTTTTGACATATACAATATTGATTCTTAAAAACTACAATAATAATTATTATGTGTGGTTTATTCATTATAATTTCATTTGAGCCCCTCTACTATTTTTATTTAGTAGAAAGTTGTTCAACTGGCAGATTCTTGAGTTCCAAGCCCAATGGGTTGAACTATTTACATTTTAGCATCTAAACTATGTTTATTTACTAGTAGTTGTCGACCCATATACTTTTTTATCCCGATATATATAGGGTACCTCTTTCACCTAACTTTATTGCTTGCTCTACAATTTCTTTCTCAACCGCAAACCCTATCTCTCAATCCCCATCGTTTGCGCAGCCGTTTTCCGATTTGTAGTGCTAAATTTCGAGGAGATTCTCCATGGCTCCTCCGGTAAAATCTTTCAGGCAAGGCTACAAGGATTCTGAAGAATCTGATACGCCGTCGAACAGTCTTTGGGTCGGCAATTTGGCTACGGATGTTACTGATTCGGATTTGATGGCGCTCTTTGCTCGGTACGGTGCCCTTGACAGCGTCATATCATATTCGTCTAGGAGCTACGCGTTCGTCTTCTTCAAGCGCGTGGAGGATGCACAAGCGGCGAAGAACGCTCTTCAAGGGGCTGTTGTTCGTGGCGTTTCGATCAAAATCGAGTTTGCGAGACCGGTTTGTACTAGCTCTGATTTCTTCGTTTCGTTAGGTTTATTATGTGCTCACTATTTTCATTCTGGATTGAACCATTATATGTGTAATCTGACTTGGATGATATTATTCGTTAATACATTTCGACGACCAGGATGGATACGAATTTTAATCGTTTAAAATCAAAACGAATTCGCTGAAATTTTCAAAAGTTGGTCGTTTTTCTAGTAAATTGTGACATTTTTTACGACTGCCCTGTTGAAAGCCAGTGACGTAAAAGTTCAAGTTCCGTAAGAGGCAAGTTAATGTGTGTTTTGAAATCCCTCAAATCGAACACTTCCCGGAGTATATTTAATATTATCATCATTTAGTATCTTCTAAAACTTTGATTGTGGCGATCAAAAATCTGAAACAATTTTCGTAAGGCTTCAACTAAGTTAAAAGTATTTTCTTTAGACGCAGAAGATTTTAGTTGAGAGGAGTTCTTATTATAGAGGAGTGTTCGTCTTCGAAATCTATCTCGGACCACAATGGGGTATTTGATTGAACAATCCTTAACGATCTCGATACGCGGTCAAGCACAGCCTTTGAAGTCACATTTGAAAGAACAACCCAATAATTTCACTCCTAATAATTGCCAAATTATAGATAGATGATAATGAACGAGTGTAAAGGATTGCGGTTTTGTAGGAATTGCGTTCTCAAAGAAACTTATAAACTATGTAATTAAAGCAAAAGTCGATCTATGAGTCCAATTCTTCACTTAATGAAACATGTTGCAGAATTTAAAGACCAAACATTAGGTCAGAGTTATTACTGTAATCGACATATATGATACGGTTTCGTTGTAGGTAGGAAGCGATGCCCTTTTATGGAGCTTTTGTTCTTAAGTTTGGATTGACAAACAACATGTTTCTGTTTGACGATATGACTTCCAAATTTTGGAGCCTTTAATGAGCGGGCAAGATTGTTATACGCTTTTGTATCGATTTCAAACATGGTTTCCCTATTTTCATTTGAATTCAATTGGCTTATTATTTGGTTTAAACTTCTGGTACTTACAGCTCAAAGCTGCAATGTTTTATTAGGAAATAAAAACCTAGGTCGAAGGACTAAACTGAATGTTGTTGATAACAAGACACCATCTGATATGCTTGACATCTTCTTAATTTTGACTTTGATCACTAAACTAATTTTGTCTTTGTTCGCCACATACAAGAGCTACTCTGTCTGATATGTGTCAAAGATTATTAGTTTTGCCGAGGCTGCTTGCAAATAGAACGCATTTTTGAAATCTAGCAGTGGTAATGCTGCTGCTGTTTTTATGGAGGTGCACAAATTGCCATTCGAAAGAGTCTTTTAGAGGCGGTCGATGCTGTTCATTTATTGAGTTTTGTTTATGGGTGGAGGGAATAGTCCTAAACCTCCATCTAACGCTCTCGTCAATCGAGTTTTTCGACTGTGGGGCAAGTAGATGGGAGTAAAGCGATTGGAAAGTGAGCTTGAAGATTTATACTTCTTTTGCCCCCTTTAACTTATCGTTTTGTGCTTAGTGAATAATAAATTGCAAAAATAGATGCTTGATAGTTCTTATAGGTGTTGCAGGTGGTGTTGATCATCTTAAGATATACATGAAATACTCTTCCAAGGTTTGTGCAAGAATCAAACATATTGCTATAATAACTTGATAATGGCTTTGTTTTGTCTGACTCCAAAATGAGTATAGATGTGAAATTTTAACTATATCTCATTTGTCCGAAAACCTGGAACGAATGTTTTGTACTTTCTAAGTGAAAATTATCGATCTTTACAGTTGTTGAGAAGAATGAAATTAACCTCGCCGATACCTTAGATGTCAGCTACAGAATTATTAAAAACTTTGGACCATTATATATATCAAATGCCCTGCTCTGGAATTTCATTAATTACCAATTTAGCTGGTTAGCGTTAGTTTTCATTATCAAGGTTTGAAACATTTTGCTGGGATGTGTTTATAGACGTGTTTAGTTCTTATAAGACGATCTTTTCAGGCAAAATCTTGTCTGATTTTATGGGTGGGTGGGTGGAATTGATCCAGCAGTTTCAATAGAAATAATGGAAAAAGAATTTTCCAAGTTTGGTAAAATTGAGGATTTTAAGTTTTTGAGTGACCGAAATACAGCATTTATTGAATACTCTAGATTAGAAGATGCTTCCCAAGCAATGAGAAGTATGAATGGGAAACAACTTGGTAGAGAACAAATAAGATTTTCTTCGATCGCAACCGTCAAGAAGAGTAAGTTTTTAAAGTTTTTTTTGCCCTTTTTTTCCAAAGGAGCCAGAGCATTAATAAGAGTAATTTTCCTAGGAATATGATGCACAATATGCTTGCTTGAAAGAGCAGCATGTGCCGGGAGTTGTTACATACAATGTTATTTATTTGTAACGCAAGTTAGTAGAATTTAACTCTGGTAAAAAGTGTTGTGCTTTGTTTATATAGAAGTTCAAGTTATCAGCGCCATTTGTTGCTTGTATGTCTTCAAAAGTTGTCAGTGTTTAAGTGACATTTTATTCTTAATGGCATTCATTACCAGTTCTTCAGTGAGACATCTGTTTATTTCGAATGAGCTTATATTTCCTCTTTTTACCTTGCAGGATCAGCGGTCTGACTTCAGGGATGGACAGTTTCAGGGTCGAAACATGGGGCTGGCGGATATTCAGTCGGGTAATAAAAGACAACTGGTGAGTCTTTGTAACCTGTGATTCTGTGATTTGGATGTTGCATATATAGAAGTTATGGTACACATTTTACAGCTTGTTCACACTTGGATCAGATCATATGTTTATTGTGGTTAAATGGATAAGATAATTTTCTATTGCTTGGTGGTGATATATTTACCTATAACTTATTGCAGCCTTCTCATTTTGTCGAAGGACCTAGAGGAGAGAGTCAACCCAGTAAAGTTTTGTGGGTTGGATATCCAGCTTCTGTTCAAATTGATGAACAAATGCTCCATAATGCCATGATTTTGTTTGGCGAGATTGAGAAGATTAAGAGTTTTCCATCTAGACATTATTCATTTGTGGAATTTAGAAGTATTGATGAAGCAAGGCGAGCTAAAGAGGGCTTGCAGGGTAGACTTTTTAACGATCCTCGAATTACAATAATGTTTTCAAATAGTGAGCTGGCGCCTGGAAAAGATTACTCAGGTGTTTATGGTGGTGCAAAGGGCTCTAGGCCTGAGATTTTTCTCAATGAACGTTTAGATGTTTTGAGTCATAATCATCCATTGGTGTCAAATAATTTTACCGGATTGGTTCCATCTGGTGCCTCTCTAGGACCAAATATGCTGATGAGACCATTTGGTCATGGTAATTTGGAACCGCTTCTTCCTGGCCCTGATTTTAATGAGTTTCCAGCACCTCATAGTCTTCAGGATGCAAATAGCAAGAATTTTATGGGTCCAAATTTGAGCAGGTTGTCTCCCTCAGCAGGCATTCTTTCATCTCCTGCACCTGGTATTCAATCCTCTATGAGATCCTCAATAAATACATGGGATGTTTTGGACAAAACCCAATTTGAAAGGGACTCTAAAAGGTTGAGGGTGGATGCTTCTTCACATATGGGTGATACTGCTTTTCCATCAAGAAAAATAGACCAGGGTTTGGGACCAGATCAACAATACAGATTCGGACCAATTGCAGAAGGACGTGTTTCTGTTCCTTTTACGAATGCCACAGGGAGGAATCGCATTAGTCCTGTTGGTGCAAATGTGACTACAAGTGGGCCTGTCCAACCACACCCTGATAATGATTTTGTGTGGCGTGGGATGATTGCAAAGGGAGGAACACCGGTTTGTCATGCTCGGTGTGTTCCCATTGGAAAAGGGATCAGCAGTGAGCTGTGAGTACTATAAATTTTGTAGAATTTCATTTTGCATAATACTTAGGCATGGATTTTTAGGAATGTACCGTGAAAACAGGATTTTGTGAAAAATGTGGCCAACTTTTTAGTGTGACAGAGATAAAAAGGGCGTGAATCACTTATAAATAAAAATAATAATGATAAACTGATTAATCCAAAATTCTTTTCTAACACAACGTTTTCTGTTCTTCACAAAAACTAAAGAAAAAATTATTTTTCCCTACAAGTCATGGATATCATCATACAAATTTATGTCCTCTTGACTTGTCAATCACCTATCCTAAAATTTATGCTCTGTGCTAAGAAAAGTGAAAAAAGAAGAGGGGTCCTGCAATTGCCCATAGGATTGTTGGTTTATTAGAGACCAACTTAGAGAAAAACTCTTTGGAATCAAGTATATTTAGTTCTGCAACTCTTATAGTTTGTTGTTAGATATTCCTAAGAAACTCCGGTTTCCCCTTGTGTTGTTTGAACTCATGTAGGGGGAAGTCAGTTATAGCTAAACTGAAGGCAGTTAGGCACATATTTAAATTTGGCACGTACAATATATATATTTTAGGCGCTCTTGAATCTCGAACTCATTTTCAATGATGATTTTCTCCATGCAGTCCCGAAGTTGTTAATTGTTCTGCTCGAACCGGTTTGGATCAGCTCACTAAACACTATGCTGAAGCTGTTGGATTTGATGTTGTTTTTTTCTTGCCAGATAGTGAAGACGATTTTGCATCTTACACGGAATTCCTGCACTATCTGGGTGGAAAAAACCGTGCTGGGGTTGCGAAGTTTGATAATGGTACTACTTTGTTTTTGGTTCCTCCTTCTGATTTTTTAAGAAAAGTTTTGAAAGTTGGAGGACCAGAGCGATTATATGGTGTTGTTCTCATATTTCCACAAGCTCCTAACAGTGAACCCCCGCCACCTCAATTAAATCTTCCTATTCCACCTCAGTATATTGAGAGAAAACAAGTTCTATCTGTTCCAGGTGAGTACGATCAAATTCCCTTGAAAGATGAGCGACTTCCACCGCCTGATTATACTAGACCTCTTCATGAGAACTCCAAAGCCTCTTCTAAACCATTGTTTTCGTCTGTAAATGAGTCACTGCCAGTGCAGTCAATGGCCCAAAGCAGTATTGCATCAGCGTCTCAAGCTGGAGTTTCATTAACACCTGAGCTTATTGCCACTTTAGCTTCGTTAATACCTGGGAAGAATCAGTCATCTACCATAGATAGCTCTAAGCTACCATCAGGATCATCCACCATCAGACCTTCACTTCCTCCTCCTGGGTTACAAGATCAACAAGCAGCTGTCCATACAGGTCATTCTTTTCCCCAAGTGGGTATTCATGCTAATATACAAGGGCAAAGTTATTTGCAATATAAGTCCTACCCCTCCTTCTCAAGTATGCCTAGCAACCCTGCACAGTTGGTCAATGGAAGTGCCTCGATGCAAGATTCAACTGCCAGCCAGACACAGCAGGTTCCTCTTCCTCCCAGGCCTATGACTAATTATTCCTCCCCTGAAAGTGGTCAAGCTCCTAATACGCTGATGGCTAATCCTCAGTATCAGCAAGATGTTTCTCGTACTACTCTGGGAGCTTATGGGGCAGTACATGGAGTTGACCTCTCTGCGCAAAGTCCATTGGTGCTGCAACAATTGACCAACTATACTTCCTTACCTAATCAGGGTCAGAGTGCTAATTATTCACAACCCCAAACCACAACTCAATTAACAGCCGACAGAGTGAACACCGAGCTTCCTAATCAGGTACAACAGATACAATCTGGTGGAATGGGTACTGGGATGCCAGAGGTTGAGGTTGACAAGAACCAGAGATATCAATCAACTCTCCAATTTGCAGCTAGCTTATTGCAACAGATCCAGCAGCAACAAGCAGCCCGCAATTCTTGAAATCATTAGTGAAAGACTCATCAAGGTAACTTTCATGATCTTTCTCTTATTGCGGTTTGCTTGCTATTCAACTTTAGGTTGTTTCTTTTGTTTGCTTGTGCTTAATTAGTTATTTACAAGTATTATTTGGTTCCTAGACATTTAGCGAATGACTACATGGTTAATTTAAGAACTAATTGTGAGCGAGCTAAATGATGTAGTCTCTACTTTTTTTGCTTTAGTATTCAAACTAATATGCGAAGCATGTGTGTTTCCTTAGTCTTTGTATTCTTTAATGTATCAGGTGCCGATAAAGTTTTGACTTGAGAAGAATTAAGGAAAGATGTAGTTTTGTAATTGGTGATTTAGCCTTGAGAGTCTGATCAAAGCTTTTTTTTCCCTTTCTTTTTGGATGGTCATTTAGAAATCTAACTTGTCTAATAGAAAAGTCATCATTGCTCAGATTAAATATCATAATTTATGTTTTTAAGTTCTTGGATATATCTTCATTATAATTTGGATGGTACTAGGTATATTTATCACCATGTAGCATACTAGATCTTTTTTTCCAATGTTTTTTTTATGATGTGTTTGGTAATTTAACCTGCGATTAAACTTAGAATTACATGATAAATAAATTTATGATGCTTTTAGCGTGAATTATTACTTTGATAGTTTTTGCTTCAAGGGTATTGCATGTGGCTGCGTGATTGCATTGGTCGTCACGAATTTGTTCTTTTACTCTTCATAAGATGCATTTTATCTCTTCCTGCTTCTATTGACTTAAGTTTGATTTTAAAGATTTTGGCCTTGATGTTTTATTTAGGCCAGCGATCGTATCTTTCCAATTTGTGTTTGTATTTATCGTTGCTGTGCCTTTTTTCTTCATGTCAACTTCTTGAATTTCTACACATGAACTGAATGAATTTTAAGCTACCTACAGAAGTGTGTGCTTTCAATTATCCTTGGTTTTTTTTAATTAGATAATATTTATGCAAACTCCTGATTTTAAAAATGGTGCATTTCACTCCATTGTGATCGACCTTTCAAGACTTGTAGTTTGTGTGTCGAAAGCTACTCTCTTTAAGAGTGTGACTATTTGGGCTGAGATGATTACTTTTACTTTATGAACAGATAATTTGTAATGTCGTGGACTTATACAATGTTATTGGATTATGTATGGCTTGAACCCAGTTTCAAATATCAACATGTCATGCAGCATTTTAAGTGGGAATTATGTATTTAAGACTGTATTGAACCTATATCATAGTAGACTCTAGCATTGATAGTCTCTATATGCAACTGGATTTATTACAAAGATAGTGACGAAAGAATAAGGAAGTATATATCGTTCGATTCAAATGACTTACCCTGTTAGGACGACCAGAAACAATGGTTTTTATATATATTTATATATATTGGGAAAAAAAAAACAGGGAAATACGTGACCAAATAAATCACTTGCTAAGGTTTTTCTGATGTTCTTCTGTCTTGGAAGGTACAAAGATATGATTTGTTCTACCATTTTTACTTGTGAAGATAAAATTTACTACCGTAAAGTAAAAGTAATGATAGGCGTATATTCTTTGTTCTCCCGCTTTTGACTTGCTTAAGCCTTGTTGTCAACATTGTTTTGCTTTCGTATTTATGTATTATTGTTTACTTTGTGAAAGTTGAAGTTTATGCGTATATTTTTTGGTTCGAATTCGAAGATCCACTGCCCATCTCTATAATTTTATGAAAATAGTATGCGATTTGATTTCATGATCACGAGGACTAATAAACTCCAACGAGACGTCGAAAAGTGGGAATGAGAATCTCTATTTGAATCCCGCCTTGATTTGCTTGAACAAGTACTTTTCGCATCGGATAGTGATTGTGTAACTCAGATTACGAATTGACAAATTTATATATATTTATATATATCACTAAAACTGTGATGATGACGAGCTGGTTTGAAGGTAAAGTTGGATCAATCAATCCCTGAAATATTTTTTGAAAATACTATTTGTAACTTCAAAAGGCAGAGAACTTGGTCTTAACAATTATGAGAAATAGTTTATATGCATTCAATTGTAGTTACTTTGTCTATGGTTATAAATGAATAACTCTCTCTCTTTCCAACCCAAATGTAGGTAATGCGATCTGGGCCGCCCCTTAATATTTCTCCAGTTTGGAGGATAGATTATGACTCAGCTTTTCATGTTCTTGCGTTTGGTGACGTGTCCTCTCTCTCTCTCTCTCTCTCTCTCTCCTCCACCTCATGTTTTTATTTCAGTAAATTGTAAGAACTTTTAGCTCCTTTCTCTCAGTGGAGCTGTGAATAGTGTCATTAATGTACTAAAAAGTTTTGGTTGAAGTGAAGTAGAAGTGCCAATACAAGTTTGAATTTTTTAAAGCCTATTTGTTGAGACGATTTCATCTCACAAGACATTACCATTCAAAGTTTTTCATACAATTGGCCATAAAAAGTTTCGGATTCGGGCTCAAACTTGTTTTCAACCGGCTGGGCATCTTGCAGAATGACTAACTATTTTTTCTTAAACACCGCGGCATTGAAGGAAAAATAATGGATCTACGAGTCAGTGCACAAGTTGCTCGAGTTTTGGTCCACCCCAATGCAAGTAATGCTCGATTTTTGTTGTGTTCGGCAAACTTTAAGGGGTGTGTGATTAAATAGTGATTGCACAAAAGTTTGGAGATATTTTCAATAAAACAATAATAGTATTTTTTTTTTTTTTTTGTGTTATAAAAGAGATAATTTCAAGTTTGTTAAAATGATTGACGAATTATTAAATTTATAATTAATAACTTGCATTTACCACAATTACGAGAATTCAGCCTCACCATCCTTATTTGTAATTGTAATATTTTAATCCTCAATAAATTCTCATTTTACTTAATAAAACAAATAGGTTTCGACATTTAAAAAAAATAAAAATAAAATTATTTGTTAAATTTTGAATAATTATTTGTAGTGGTGATTAAGTTATCTTTATCTTAAAATAAAGTACACGTGATATTAGATAATCACAGAGCAAAAATCTTTGTTTTTAATGTGATGTTCTCGCAAATTGAGACGTGTATTTTAAGACACACGTGTGCATATTAGACCAGCAGATTCTCCTTGTGAATCGTCAATACCTCCTCTAGGGAAGATCTCAGAAGAACAGTCGAAACGAGAGAGAGAGAGAGAGAGAGAGAGAGAGAGAGAGAGATGGAGCTGGAAGCAGTGGGAGATTTAGCTCTAAACATAATTCTGACGAAAGTAGGTCCAAGAGACACTGCCAGGTTCGCTTGTGTCAGTAGGAAATTCAGATCTTCGGCTTCTGAAGATGCCCTCTGGTTCAAATTTTCCAGTGAAGACCTTGATCTTTCCGACCCTCTTGATCCTTTCGGAAACCCCTCTCCTTCATTCAAGGTATGCCATTTTTTGGAGGTAAAATCTAGCGAATTCTTCCGTTTCTGATTCATTTATACCGTCTTTTACTCCATGCTGCATTCGTTTGATAGGGGTGAACGTTAATAGATTATGATGCAGAATTTAACTCGAAAACTTTGGGCTTAATTACTGTAATCTCGTGACTCATTATTGATAATGTGGTTCTGGGACATTAAAAGTTGTATTCATTCAGAGTACTATGTTATGCAATGTTTTCTTTATTTGATAAGCCCCTCTGAAATAACTGTGCATTTGTAATGCATTTTAGGCAGCTTATCAAGTATGGAGAGAAGCCTTTGGTATGTATCCATGGCCCCTCGTGTTAAGAGTCAAGAGATGTTGGAGCAGACTGAAAAAGTGGCTGAGATCGAATTTTTCCGAGGCTGAGGCTACACTGGGAAAAGGGGCATCGGAGGCTGACATTCGAGAGTTGGAGAATTCCTTGAAAGTGAAATTGCCTCTTCCGACGCGGCTTCTCTACCGCTTTCATAACGGTCAAATGCTTGAAGAGGATGAATTCATGTCAAGTTTTGGAAGTCCATTGGGTCTCATTGGTGGCTATTCTTTCTATAAACAATTAGTCAATGTCTATTTGTTACCCTTGAATCAGATGATTTCAGAAACAAATGGGATCACGAGGCATCTTGGTTTTTCAGCAAGGTCTAAGTATGTTCTTGTGGCTGCCTCTTCTACGGATGTCAGAAAACTCTTCTTTCTCAACTGCACGACTGGTCAACTCCATGTCGGTACCAGGAATCTTGAAATTGATGGAGAAATGATGCCTTGTGTGCCAAATGAGCTGATAACTTCAGTTCATGACTCTAACTCGTGTAACCAACAAGATGCTATGCTACTATGGTTGGAAGAGCACGCTAATCGCCTAGAGAATGGCTTAATTAAAGTTCGTGATGAAGAGGGCATCAAATGCATCAGTCTGTTTCCAGAAGAACCGCCCGTCTGTTCTACAGCCATAACCCATGGTGTAAAGGTAATTAAAAAAAAACGTAATTTATTAAGAAAAGAATATAAAATGCGATGGGGATAGGAGATTAGATAGAAATAACTTCTCTTCAGTTGAAGAGAATCACTAAAAAGATAAGTACTAAAATACTTAGAGCTATTTCATGGCACGAAGGTAGTTCATGCGCGCCAATAAGCAATTTATTTTGTTCTTCATATTTGTTGAGTTCAGAGAAAACGTGGAATGTTATACGAATCTTCTGTCAATGTATTAACCTTTGGTATTAAGATTGTTTTCGACTCAAAAAGTTCCTTTTGATCATGTAATTAGGTTCGTGCTTCAGCGCTATTCGTACCAGAGTTAACTAACCTTCAAGATGATGCAGAGAAGTACTTTTTTACTTACTCGATCCGCATGTCTCTTCAACCCGAAGGATGTATTATAAATGGGATTTTGTTTGAGTCTTGTCAATTGTATTGGAGGCGGTGGGTAATCCGTGCAAATGATGCGGTGAAATCCGATTTTAATGGAGAAGCCGTGATTGGAAAGGTTAGTGTTTGTTAATACACGATTTTATTTATTTCCTGCACCATCAACTTGCTTGAGCACTATCTTGTGAGTTTTGATTTATGGATATTACTATTGTCGAAAGTTTTTCTCGACTCATTCTGAATCGAACAAATATTAAGAACTATTTTTTGGGTTTTCAGTACCCACTCTTGCACCCGGATGGAAACGAGTTTGTTTATGAAAGTTGTTCGCCAATTGAGTCGGCTTCGGGTTCCATGGAAGGCTCTTTCACTTTTATCCCTGGCAGGTACTGCTTGTAATTTACATTCATTAAGCTACTTCTGCTAATGCTGAGCTGAATATAGACATTATGAGGGGTTTTTATTTTTTTTTAATAATGATTTTCAATTCCATTCTTGGCCAATCATTCAGTTTGAGGGACTCGAAAGGTAGCCCATTCGAGGTCGAAGTGGCAAGGTTTCCGCTCCAAGTGCCAGACTACATTTACTGACTCCCCCCATATGAACATGGGTCGTGTTATGATGGGACTATTGCTTGTAAATTCCTGACAAGATGTGTGCATATTTGATATTTGTTTTGGGAAGGTAGTGCTTGTAGTGATTTGATCATACTTCAGTTTCAATGTTGTCGCCATTGTTGCAGTGGACGAGTAAGATGGGTTTAACCTGAGATTGAATTGTGCCTCTTCTGAATGTTTCTTCAATCAACAACAAAACCTTGCTTCTTGCTTTCACTTTATGTTTTATTTTATTTTTTAATTAAAATGTATCCGTTTGCTGGTTTGTTTTAAACAATCATTTTTTATTTCTTTTTTTGAGAGAAATTTATTGAAGATTGTCCTAACTCATTTGCACAAGTACTAAAATATACCAATGCAATCAATTACAGTCATGCTCTCTCTCACTCACACACACACGCCAAACTAGGATCTCTCCATTTCTCTATGATTTGGTGTTGCAGTGTCTCAATATTTCCGAGCAGATTCTTGCAGAAAGTTATGAAGTGTTTGGTGTTGAATGGTAAAGTAGTATCAGTTTCAGATTTTTGATATAGAAGATGGATGTATATGTATCAGAAGCTAAAGTCTCCTGGGCGGCTTCTAAGCACAGTTGACAGAAGTTTTGTTTTGGACCCATGAAATGTTCATAGATTCCCTAACCTGGGAAGAATTCATCAATAAAACTTACCAAACCCCCTTCCCAGATCTCCCCTACACATCTTTGAGGGTCATCATTTTTTCTATTTATCTGCCTCCCCAGATGGAGCAAATTGAGTATGAGTACGTAAGATCTAGGATGTGATTGACTACTCTTTCAAGACATGAAACTGTTTTTTGTATGCATCAGCACTGTTGGTAGTGAAAATTTCATAGTGGCAATTCTGTTTCATTTGTTATGATGGAAGTTTGAGGAATTACTTTACATGATGGAGTAGCCTGGACCTCCGCCTCCCTCCGGTGCCGTCCACTCGATGTTTTGCGTTGGGTCCTTTATATCACACGCCTGAAACATGAAGAAACTAACTCTCAGCTCGAGAAAAGAATCAAACTTTGCAAAACAGGATGAAGCCGTATAAGCAACTACTATGCTAAATGATCCGTTCTAAGAGCTAAGCAATACTAGCTAACAATAAGACACAGAATTCAAAATGCGAGAAGAATCATCTTTAAAAGCCTGCTATCTCCATACTTAGTCATTGGGACTGGTCATACCTTGCAGTGAAGGCAATTTTGAGCATTTATCTGCAACTTCACTTCACCCTTTTCATTTGTGATATACCTGAACATAAATTGGATTTGATAAGCTTGAAAGATGCTTCTGTTGTATTCTACTGGCAATATTACATCATAATTTAAGTCTCCAACAGATAGGAAACAATTCAAATAACGAGAATTTCTCCTTATGAGCTAAAAATACCTCAATTAGAGTAATCAAAGATCTAACATCCCGGCTGTATGAATTTTAAAACCAATTTAACTATACATACAAACAAATTAACTATTCACGGAAGAAAACTATAAATCTAAACACGCGACACAATAATCAAAAAGGTATGCTTATATTACTCGTATACACTTGCAGGACAATATCGTGACTCTGGTCCAGCATAGTCTGGAAAATTTACTTGCTCGGGAATTATGGGGTTCCTTAAGCGGAGATGAGCAGGTTGGTCATGTTCGTGATTTGTGTTGCTCCTACACAGAACAGTACCGAGTATGTATCAGAGAATTGAAAATGAATTATCAGACATGTTTTATCGGGTTAGCCGTAGTTATGTAAAATCAAAAATAGAAGGTGAAAAAGTAGGGTGGGGACCTTAGTATGGTTTTTATGCAGAGACACCTGAACTATGAAGAGAAAAGTTTGGCTTAAAACCTGTGCAGAGAGGTTGGAACATCAAAAGAAACAATTCCATCCGGCTTTGGATATTGAATGGGAGATTGCGATCGGGCAAACTACAAAGATGGAACCAATAGTAACCATTTGAAAAACACAATCAGTCTATTCAAAGTTACTAGAAAAATGATAAAGCGTCTTAACAAATAAAATAAGAAGTGAAGCAGAACACTCCATCTACAGCTTCCCCTTTGTTAATTCCACAAAATTACAAGAGCGTGGTAGCAATATACTCTGGGGAAAACAGAAAGATGTAAAAAAAGGTGTTTTATCCTAAGGAAGACACAAACAAGCCTCGATCTTATGACCCACAAAAAACGAGGGGAAGATCTCTTTTATCTGTGTCCATGTAAAAGATAATCTCCAAAGGTTCATGTATTTTTCTTTGGATAAGACAACGTGACTTTTTTAAAATTACTATCTTCCGCAGAAACCAAAAAATAGAACAATTTCAAAGATGAATCTGTATTTTCATACCTTTGTTGCTTCATGATCAGGCTTTCCATGGTTAAGAGTAGCAGGAAATCTTCCTTTCAATATATAGCTGCTCCCCAGAAAAAAAAATAGAAGTGTGAAAGAATTTGCACATAGTGAATAAAGAAAACGGTCTTATAAAAAAAAAGGGATACGGAATTCTAACAGCTATCATTTATGCAACATTCAGAAAATGTTAGAGATCTTACTGTTCTAAACCACTAATGGCCAATCCAGGAATAAGTCCATGATCAAATGCCTGAAATTGTTAGGGAAAAAAAAGGAAATTGTTAGTGACAAAATTGAAGTTAAGGAACCAAGAACCCACTGTAAAGAAAGAAACTTATTAATCATCAGATATCTAAAATCATACAAGTACTTAAGGATGAAATGGAACTTCTACGCTATGATTTGAAGTCAGAAATTAGGTCATTGTGAAGAAAGACACTCCAAACTTCGGGAAGCTTGGTGAGGTACATGACTCTATTACTCTTACGTTTTTAGCGAAATAGAATTCATAACATTTTCTGTATTTAAAAAAAGAAATATTCAATGAGGCAGAACTCAAATTGGTCAAAAGAAAAATTCTTTTAAATCAAAGAATTTGAATTTATGGCATCCAGGAATGGAACATCAAGTATGATCAAAATCATAATACATTTGAAGAATGTTTCATTGAGATATTATTTCAATTATATAAAAGAGAGGTGAATAAGGTCGTCAAAAAGATGTAGTGAAAATCAGATCAAAATTGTAAATCATCAACAAAAACAAGCTCCGGCAAAAATAAAAAACAAAAAAAGGGGCATAAATTAAAACATTAACTGGACGGTAATTCCTAGCTCGGTAGAGTTCTTCCCATATCCATGAATCCTGCAAAGCATCCCAATACAATTCCATTTTTGATTGGTCATGAAGCACACCAAATGCAGCTTCAGCTGCAAGCATACCTGCAAGGAATTTGTGGCGTTAAATACATACAAAATAATAATGAGTAATAATTGGCAGTCATTCACAGGAGTAAAATTATTGAGAAAGATAAATAGTGCCACATTGAGACAATAACATGTCGTGTTGGAGATTGAAACTCTGCACACAAAATGTCCCCACCAGTGAAAAAATTATTGATAAAGCTTAAGAATTTAAGGCCATCCATGCATTAAAAATGGAATGAAGCAATCCAGATAGAATGATATATGAAGTGGCCCAAAGTGGAGAAAATCTTATTTTAGACATTTGGAAGAAATGAGCTATAGAGTGAATCCTATTACAAAAATATATTTAATCTGGAATCTGCAATCTAGGGTGCGGGCGAAATTGGCCTACTCATGAGAAAAGTTCTACAGAGAGGCGAGGACTACCAGACTTCATTGCAGTATGAGTACCCTTTATCTTTAGCACATTCAAGAAGCCTGCTGAACATCCAATGATCGCTCCTCCAGGGAAAACTGGATATGGAATAGACTGAAATGTAACTAGCATCGAATTCATATTTTGAAATACATGTACTGATCAACACATAATAATAAAAAAGAACTGAACCTCCATCAGAAAGAAATTATAAATATCAGAGAGTATGAATTTGCAACTAACAGCTTTATGTTCGAGAATTAGAATTTTGATGTTATTAGCAGAAACCATTTGACACATTGTTTTGAAGCTGTTTCTTCACTTCAACCCACTAGCAAGTTTTCAAAATGAGCACATAGAATCTGAACAATAAATCTTCTTAGTATCAATTAACCCACAGCAGCCATGGGGAAATTTTCTAAGTTTGGATCGATATTCACGGATGAGAGTGAAAACTTACCTGAAAACCACCTTCATTTAAGGTGCGAGCCCCATACTCAAGACAACTCCCACCTTCAAGAAGTGGCTGGATGGCGGGATGATGTTTAAGTTTCTTAAAAAAATGAAACAAGAAATTAGTTATAAAATAATAACAGTAGGAAAATCCATTATGATATAAAGGTGAAAAAAATCAATCAATCACAAAAGAAACGTTAACAACATACTGATAAGAACCTGACTTAAAAAAAAAAGTCCAGCAAGTGATAAATCTTGCGAAAACCTTTATTTGATAAAAATTTTAATTTTTACCGACAATTCGAGAGGTCCGATTCTCTCCCACTTTGATTTTTCCTACCCTCTAGCACAGCCTCCCTCTCCTTTTAACTAGAGTTCAAAAACAACTCTTTAATTCCTCTATTATTGCAATTATTCCCTCTTGTTGTTAATTCTCTCTCCTCCCTTAATTTAAATTCAAAATTAACTCCCACACCCTTTTGCTCTTCCTCAACATATGACTCTTTTTCTTTCCAACAGTTGGGTTTCTTGAGTCTCCTCGTATACATCCACTGTGTAGGTGGTTTATCAATACTCTCTCCATAACGAGTCGCCTTGTTCACAAGGTGAAATTCTGGAAATTGTGAATTTATGAGATCAAATACTTCTCACGACAAGTCAGAGTCAAGTAGGTCTTTCCGTCAAATGAGAACTTCAGAAGGATTTCTGGGAATAGGGGCGGTACGTACTCCTAAAACCTCTTGTGGTTGCATCAATATTTCCATGTCACTGATCCAATGTGAAAGAAGAATGGGTTCATGAGAAGCTGTACCCAAGAATGATCTGGGTTGTGAAACATGAAACTCTAGTTGAATTGTGGCTGATGGGGTAATTCCAATTTGTAAGCAACTTTGTCGATCTTTTGAAGCACTTTGAAAGGTCCATAGAATCGTGCATATATTTTCTCATTTGGTCTAGATGCAAAGGATCTCAATTGATAAGGTTGAAACTTAAAGAAAACAAGGTCTCTGAGTTGAAAATCAACATCTCTTCGGTGCAAATTTGTGCTAGTTTGTGATACAAGCAGCATAAATTATAATAAGAAGTATAGCCAAAGAGGAAGAAGAGAAGCCGAGAAGAAGAGAAGTGAAAGGGAGAAACTCAAGGGATTGGAAAATAGGGTTTCAGAAAACCATTTCATTCAATAATCATCATAAACTGTCTAACCAATTACAATAATAGCACTTAAATAGAAGAAATTAAGACTAACCCTAAAAGACGACAAATAATCTTAAAATACGAGAAATTAACTTTAATTGAAATAAATAAATAAAACATATAAATGATAAAAGTAAAATATCAAAGATGTCTTCATCAACTCTCTCGGGGTAGAAGAATCACCAAATCAAGTTAACGAAACCACGAAGTAGCAAATTGATTAATCACTCAACCATAAGTTAAGCGGTTAAACAATCTTCTTTCGACGTTTATAAATTTGTGCGACCGGATGCCTGGATAAAAAATCTTTCGAACTGGTATGGAATCCGGCAAAGAAAGATTTTGACGACTCTGAAAGAACTCGAAGAGGTTTGGATCCAAGTGCCGAAGTGTCTCTCTGGAAATCCACGTACAATCACTATCTGGTCGATCCACCCAACAAACCAAGAAACATTGAACCTCACATTTATTAGTAAATACAATATGTTCATCTAAAATAGCATCAATTTTATCCTTTGTGTTGTGACATAATATATGGGGAAAACAGAGTTAGTAGATATAGGCTCGAAATGATAGGTGAAAGTAAAAAAGGATCAGCATATGAACTAAAATTACTTTTATGAGCAAACAAGTTTTCAATATTAAAAGTAGGATAATAACCAAAATGAGGTGAAAAATCAACAACATATGCATTTGAGTCAATTCACTTTAAAATTTTAAAAGAACCAATACTACAAGTTTGCAATTTAGATCAGACCCGGATGGACGCCACTCAGGGCGAACCCAAACCATAACATAATCTCTAATATTAAATTCAATGTATTGTTGATGTGACTTAGCTCGCAATTTATATGATACATTACTAGTATCTATTTGTTTATTGATCTCAACATGCAAATCATGAAGATATTGTGCAAAATTTTCAACTGACATAAAGACATTAGCATGCAGTGATACAAGGGGAGGTCTACAAGTTTTTTAAGTTTAAAACTATGAATAATCTTAAAAGGACTCATACATATAGATCGATTCACAGAGTTATATGCGACCTGGGTGGTGGGGAGACGATTAATAATATTTAATCCTGTGTGTTTAACAATTTTCCTTTCTTGAAGAGTCTCCAGTGCTTTTTGGTTTGGGGGTACAAGATTAAAGTGGATTTTCTTTCCTTGGAATATGAAAGAACCAGAGTTTGATCGACCTTGGATAGTGACATTCACATCAAACTGCCAAAAATGACCGGGGATGACATGTCTGACATCATGAAGAATGATGTTGCACTAGAGTTGTTCTTTGTATTCATGAAACTGAATAGAAACCAAATAATTCTCTTCACAGATATAAAGGATGTATTGATCCACGAAATATTGTAAGGTCGAGGATGAGGGACGGGTTTCAACCCAAGGCAGAATACAGTAGTTACAGGTACTGCATTAATATAATTACCATTGTCGACCATGACTTCACAGTCTTTGTTATTGGATTTGACATATGTGTAAATAATCAAATGATGACGCTCATCTTCAACGTTTTTGGATTTGATAAGTTTACTTCCCACAATACTCAGTTGGGGTGAATCGGAGAGAGTAGGCATAAAGATGAGTCTACTACATCCTAAAAAGTTTTCATCATCTAATCTTCAAAATTTGTTCTTCAATTATGTCCTCAATTTTATTTTCACACTTTTGAAAGACTAGGTTTTGACTAGAACTATTCCAGAAAATATAACCAAAACTCTTACAATTGAAACATTGTAAACATGAAGAACTTCGCGTAATTTTATTTTCACACTCTTGTAAGGTTAGATTTCGGCCAGGGCAATTAAAAGAAGTATGATCAAAACTCTTACAATTTAAACATTGTAATTATGTAAAACTTCGCGGCTTGTCTACATTCTTTCTTTTGTTTTCTCTTACCAAAGGGGTATTAGACAAAAAAGGTCTTAAAAGAGATTTAGGAGTAATAGCAGTCAATACTGAGAGAGGTCTATTGTCAACTCGTTTGCCATACGACATTTTTGTAGCTAGCTCATAGTTTTTAAACAATGAATATGCATGATCTAGGGTATTGACCCCTCGAAAGATAAGCTCGTGTTTAAGATCCTCTTTTAAACTCTGTTGAAGTCTACTCAAGGTTATGACATCATCTTCAACAACTTGACTTTTCATTCGAAATTCATCGAATTTGTTGACATATTCAATGGCGGATCGATTACCCTGGGCAAAGACATTCAATTGATCCAATAACTTGCCCTGGTAGGATTGGGGTAAATACTTCTCTTGAAGTCGATGTTTCATTTTTTCCTAACTTCCAACAATAGGTGCATCTAATTTGATATTCTTAAAAAGTTATTCCTCCTGACAATTAGAAGAATAAGAAGATTGATGATAATAAATTTGACCACCCTCTCGACCGAATTCTTCATATTTATGGTTATGTCCAAAGTGATGTTGAGTATCTTGCCGATGATGTTGACGCCGATTATGGGACACTATAGAATTGTCTATTTTTGAAAGATGACGAGTTTGTTTTATATTGTTTAACCTATTTTCGAGATTTCTATTAGTATCACAGGTAAAGGTCAACTAAATTTATATATTAGCTACTTGATCTTGAAATCGTTGTTGGTTGTTAAGTATTTGTGCTGATTGTCGAGAAATGGTATCTAATTGGGACGGTTCCATATCTAAAACACTAGGACTGAACGAGACCTGATTACCATTACGTAACTGCATGCAATGTTACTAATGAAGGCCAAAATAGAGATTAACAAACAATTTCATAATTTGTATGTAGAGATCAATCAACAAACAATACTCGTAACGAATAATATCTATCAGAGCCAAAATATGACAAATCAACGTATAAAATTTTATTTTGACGATTATGTTGATTCTAACAAAGCAAACACGAAGAATTGATATTTTAAAATACTGAAACAAAAAAACCCAAATATTATGACGAAAATGTATTACCACAAAATTGATTATCACAATGAAAGTAGAATTAATAGCTGGATATGAAATAATCTGCAAAGATTAAATCAATTGATAGTTTAAATCACAAGTCACTTAGTTGATATAAAATTATAGTTTAATATAGTGATAGGCTACAATTGATGTAAAAGTGACCAAGTTGATATACATATGAAAGCCAAGATAATAGATGCAATCAAATGTCGCTTAGGGCGGGTCAAATAATTAGATATAATCACAACGATTAATATGCATGTGAGTACGGAATAAGAATAAGTGACAACACATAAATAAAATTAAAGCAATATTTAGAAATAAATAGTATTGGAAAACTAATAAAATGTTGGAACATAAAACTCACTGACTCTGTTGAATTTACTCAAAGATAGCAGATTTAATAATATAAATCCGTCAAAGTCTAAGCAGCAACTTGAAATCTAGCAGTAAACTAGCGTCAATCCGATTTGATCTAGAGACTAAATATTCATCAACAGTCAATATTCTGTTAAGGAGGGCCCGTGAACAGTACTCGTGAACAACACCCGTGAACAGTACTATTGAACAGTGCCGCCCGGTGAATGGTATCGCGCCAATGAACAGTAACAAAGATTGAAAAATTAGAGTTTTAAACCAAAATTTTATTGTTTGAGAAAACAATAAAACCTGCTGTGATACTAATTTGATGCAGGCAGTAGAGGTTATAATAAGAAATATAGCCAAAAAGGAGTAAGAAGAGAAGCTGAGAAGAAGAGAAGGGAAAAGTAGAAGCTCGAGAGTGAATAGGAGATTGGAAAATAAGATTTCAGTAAACCATTTTATTCAATAATCATCATAAACTGTCTAACAAAGTTACAATAATAGCACTTAAATATAAGAAATTAAGGCTAACCCTAAAAAATGACAAATAACCCCAAAATACAAAAAATTAACTTTAATTGAAATAAATAAATAAAACATATAAATAATAAAAATAAAATATCGAATATGTCCTTATCAGTTTGCATTCTTTGTTGAGCCCTCCTCAGTTGCATTTTTATATCGACTAACTGGTTATCTCGCTCGTGGAGTTGTTGATCGACAGCGGATATAATAGGAGCCCCCGTGGAAAAGGAACTAAAAGTGAAGGGTCTCAACCATAAACTACACTAGAGGGCGTAGTGTTAATTGATGTATGAAATGAGGTATTGTATCAATACTCTACTCAAGACAACCATTTAGCCTATTGCTTAGGTTGAGAGGAAGCATAACAACGCAAGTACGTTTCGAGACAACGGTTGACAACCTCTGTGTGACCATCTGTTTAAGGGTGATAGGCAGTGCTGTGTTTGAGGGTGGTGCTTTAGAGCCTGAACAGAGCTGTCCAAAAATGATTGGTGAATCTTGTCTCGATCTGATGCCATTTGACAACCATATTCGTAAAAACCTAAGCTACCGTGGGTGTTGAAAAATGGTGTTTTAACCTTATGAAGTGTTCATATTTGTTGAGTCGATCAATTACCACCAGGATTGTGTCCCACCCATGTGACAAAGGAAAATCTTCAATGAAATCCATTGAGATATCATCCCAAATTTGATCGGGAATAGGTAGTGGCTGAAGAAGTTCTGCCGGTGATAAAGTTAGTGTCTTGTTTTGTTGACAAATTTGACACTCAAAGACATACCTTGCCACTTCTTTCTTTATGTTGAACCAGAAAAAATTTGAAGATATTCTCGTGTATCTTGAGAAATTCTGAATGGACACCAATTTTGCTGTCATGTATTTCTCTAAGTGCTAGTTCAATGAATGTAGAATCTTCTGGAAGGACCAATTTTCCATGATACTTTAGGTGATCCTTTGAGAGAAAGAAACTTGGGCAGCTTTCAAGTCACTGTGTACTGATTGACCTACTCTTAAAACAATTGGATGAGGAACTGAGAAAACTAGCAAGGTTGCACTATTGGGCTTGCGTGATAAAGCATCGGCGGCTTTATTTTCACATCCAGATTTATATTCCATTTCAAAATTGTACCCGAATAATTTGGTGATTCATAGCTTGTATTCGAGATTGATCTCCCTCTGCTTCATTAGAAACTTCAAACTCCTTTAACCGGTACGAATTGTAAACTTGTGTAAAAAGAGGTATGGTCTCCATTTTTGCACTGCACCATGACTATTGACATCAATCACATTCGTATACTGACATTTCTCCCCTTTTTCCAAAGCATGAATGTAATTTGTTATTAGACGTCTTGTTTGCATCAAAACAATGCATATTTCGTGTCCAGGGGCATTCGTCTCAAGCATGAATAGTCTATTAAAATCCAAGAGAGCTAATACCGGAATCGTGATCATTGCCTCCTTTAATAATTGGAAAACCTTTTTAACTTAATCATTCCACCCAAAAGCATCTTTTCGTAAATGATCTAAAAATCCTTGCAATTCTTTCAAAGATCCTGTCATAGTTGTGACTTTCTCTGGATCTACTCCCACCCCTTTTTTTGAAATAATGTCTTGTATATATAATTTGGGCCGGCCCAAAAGGGTATTTTTCTCCATTGAGCTTCAGTTGATGTTGTGATAGGATTTCCAAAGTTTGTTGGATGTAATAGCAATGGTCTCTCATGGTGCAACTGTACATTAGTATGTCATCAAAAACTACGAATACTCATTTGCACAAATAATCTCAAAAAATCTCATTCATAAGGTTGAAGGGTCGTTGTTGAGGCTGAAAGGCATAACGAGAAATTCATAATGACATTCGTGAGTCTAGAAAGTCATCTTGCATACATCTTCAGGGATAATTTGAATTTGATTATATTCAACTTTCAAATCTAGTTTCAAAAAACCCGTAACCCCGTTCAATTCATCTAATAGCTCGTTTATAATCGGTATGGGAAAACAATTAGGCACTGTAACTCGATTCAAGGTTCTATAATCAACACAAAATCGCCATGACCAACCTTTCTTTTTTACTAGCAAAATTGGGCTTGAGCAGGGGCTCACACTTGACTGAATTATCCCCGCTTTTGTCATTTCTCATACCAGTCGCTTTATTTCATCTTTCTGTGATTGAGGATACTGATAAGGCTGGACATTAACTGGGGTTGTTCTTAGATATAAAGTGATGACATGATCTTACTTTCGTGTGGGGGGAACTTCTGATAGTGTTTTGAACAACGTAGAGAACTATTGTAATATACCTTCTAACTCTTTTGGAATGTCGGTCCAAAGACTCTCATTCAAGAGCCGATATTGAATTAATTTCTACACAATACCTTATTTGGCTATGCTAATCTCTTTCATCATAGTTTTCAAAGTTATCTTCCTGCTTAAACTGGCGTCACCTGATAACGAAAGTCTTTTTCATCATACTTTGAATGACATGGTTAATTCATTCCGATTCCCGTGAGTGTCTCCCAACATTTCAAGCCACTACATGCCTAAAATCACATTCGTACCTATCAAGTCTAAGCGCAAAAAATCAGCTATTATTTTCACTTCTTGACATTGAATAACAACTGCTTGGCAGACTCCAGATCCTTTCTCTGATCGTCCGGTTCCTATATGAATCTCATATCCACTTGTAGCTATTGTGGGAATAGCTAATTTCTCCACCACCGCTTTGGAAAGAAAATTATTAGTAGTTCCACCGTCAATTAAAATTAAAACATCTTCGTTTTAACTTTTCTTTTCATCTTCGAGTTGCTGAAACCCACCACAGAATTTAATGATAATTCCACCACTTCAGAATTCTTAGGTTCGTCACCTTCCTGCACCTCCTCTTTGAAAGTCACTTCATTCTCTGGTTCATCTCAAACAAGAAGGATTTGCGATTCTTTTTTAGAGCATCAACGTTCCATAGTGAATTTCTCCTCACATCGGAAACACAACCCCCAATCTTTCCTAGACTAGAGTTCGGCCTCTGTGAGCCGTTGGTAAGGCAAACTAAAGGTGGAAAACTTGCTAGTTGCATGGGTGGCCGAGCTTCGGGGGTGAACTTTGACTTTTCTGAGTCGTTGGTAGAGTTGTCGAGTTGTTGGAGAAATTTCTTGGCAGAGTCGTGCCAGGGAAAACTCAACTGTGAGAGCATTGTGTTGCACGTCGCTCGATCGCTGGTTGGGAAAGGACTGGTTTGCAGGTTGCCTAGATATGGATCGGGTCGTGCCTATTTCATAAGCACATTCTCATCATCAATTCTTTGACTCATGTCCACAACCAGTGAAGTCCCGCGGGTTTGTGCATTTTGATTTGCGCCTTAATCTCTGGTTTAAGTCCGTTAATGAAATGTCCTTCCATTACCATCCCTGGCAGTTCTTGCAGAGATGCCGTCAAAAGCTCAAATTCCTTTTTATATTCATTCACGCACAAGTCTTGCTTGATGTAAAGCCAAAAAAATTTCACAAGTAGATCCCTCTTGAGTCCTACGAAATCGATCCAAAAGGAGAGAGCGAAAATTAGACCAGCTCCGGACTGGACATCGGCTCTCTTTCTAGTATAATCACGCCAAGGCTTCTCCATCAATACTAATAGTTGTTGCGTCTAATTTTTCCTCTTCGGTTAATTCATTGAGAGCAAAATATCTTTCCATTGGATATAGTCATACTTCGGAGTTTTCTCCAATTAAAATTGACATTTCAATGCGTTTGGTGGGTGCTTCTCGACGACCCAAATCTGGAGGGAGTTCCCCTCCCTAATTTGGAGTCGTTGATGACGGCTAGGTTGGGGGTGATTAGCTTATGCTTCATTCATTGGTGGTAAATATTTCGCCTTTCGCAATGTTTCTTCAAGATTGCCCATCCGCTGCTTCATAGAGTCGAGCATGGCGAGTTTCTCCATCACAGCTTCCAAGTTTGATCCCCTTGAAGCAAGTTTTTGTACTTCTGATTTTAATTTTGCTATTTTTTCCATCACCTCTACACGTGCGTCTGTCTACTTTTGTGGATCCCATCTGACCCAAGGCCAGTTCGAGCTCCAATACCAAATTGATAAGAACCTGGCTTGAAAAAAAGG
The DNA here is from genome assembly GCA_022433055.1 of Begonia peltatifolia. NCBI lineage: Eukaryota > Viridiplantae > Streptophyta > Magnoliopsida > Cucurbitales > Begoniaceae > Begonia > Begonia peltatifolia. Next base: position 22,595,763 of record CM039521.1, read on the forward strand.
TCCAGTAAATTATAAATCTTGCAAGAACTTTTGTTTGATAATAACTTCGATTTGTATGGACAATTCGAGAGTCCGATTCTCTCCCACTTTGATCACTTTGATTTTTCCTACCCTCTAACATAGCCCCCCTCTCCTTTTAACTAGAGTTCAAAGACAACTCTTGAACTTTCTTATTATTGCAATCATTCCCCTTTGTTGTTACATCTCCATCCCCCCTTAATTTAAATTCATAATTAACTCTCGCATCATTTTACTCTTCCTCAACACGTGACTCTTGCTCTTTTCAACTGTTGGACTTCTTGGGTCTCCTGGTATACGTCCACTGTATGGGGGATTTATCACATACAAACTAAAATGATGAATGACATGGAACTTCTATGGCCACAGTACGAAACTACCCAAGAAAATAAGAAAGCATTCTGAAGTTACAGTAAAGCGTACTGGATCTACCCTTTCAAAGTTGTGGTATTTACTTTACACAGTCCATGTAAGGGTGAAGGTCACTTATATTCATAAACTTACAGTAAAGGCTCATAAGATATTCGAAAAATTTAGGACAAATGCCCATCATACATATTTCGTGGGCCATAATAAAAAATGGATATCCCATATGGTGAATACTGATTGGCTAGCCTCAAGCAAATAACTTGAGATATGATTGAGGCTAAAGTTGCTTGTCATGCCTAGGAAGAAGAAACACAGATCTAAAGGATGCCTACGGAGAGAAATATAACAACTAGAGGGTATTTTGTTACTGGATCTAATTGTTCCACAAACTAAATTCCGGAAATGCTGCATGCAGAAGATGAATGTAAGTAGAAGAATTAATATGAACTTCAAGGAAGTACCTGAAACTCTTCATATGGGCTCAAATAAGGATTCTCATAATTCAGAGCAACCACAAGGCCAATCACAATCTGTAGAATGAATGAAGAAGCCACATAATAATGAAAACTGAGATTGGAATATGATCATATATGTCTCCCATAAAACCTGAAGGTAAATTGTCTATCATACTTTTAGCATTCTATTAGCAATGGACAACACGTAAAAAACATAGTAATATTGACAACAATAAGAAGAATAATGTGATGATACCAAACCTAGAGGCTTGATATAAAAAGATAATCGAATTTCTTAATTATTAAAGCATTGCTTTCAAATGATCCACTTACAAGAAAAGAAAAATGAAAATATAAAAAACAAAAAATGAACAAACGAACTTTAAGATATCAAAAAATTAAACAAACAAGGAGAAAAATTATATTACATCAAAAGGTTGCAAAATATTAACACTGAAACAAACTCTTGCATATGTCTGCTCCTGTGCATGTGTGTGTATGGAGAGAGAGAGAGAGAGAGATATGAAGAAGAAAAAATATCAAATGACTTTCTCAAGCTCGACCGGATCAAATTCTGTTTTACTATTTGATGCTTTCAAATATGTCAACCCTTGATGAAATTTTAAGTTACCTGTCTATCTTTCATGTGGTACAGAAATGATCCCCCATACGTCTTTCGATTCAGAGGCCAGCCCAAAGTGTGAAGCACAGCACCAGGCTCATGCTTGGCTTCGTCTATCTCCCAAACCTATGAAAGACAGCTCCAGAAAACTGTTAAAAAGTTCAAAGACAAAAGAACTATTTTATGATTACTATTGACCAATCGAAAATCAAGGGGCATTTTTTATCATAACAACCATCAAAATATAATATTATATTCAGTTAACTACACTGCCCAGAATAAGAAAATGAAAACTGTATTCCAAAATTAAAGACACTCTTTTTGCTATTAATCATTCTTTAAAGAAAATTTTAATGAAATACTACCGCAAGACAAATATTATGCCACTGAATACCTCGTGAAAAATTTGGAAGCGTTTGAAAATATACCTCTTTAATTCCCAGAGCAAAAGTTTGATGCTGGCCATTTCCCTTTTCTCTCAAGCTGTATTTTTTAATAATTTTCTGTATACAATGGAAGAAAATGAATTGCATCATTTTGTGAAGAATCTGGAAATTAACTTTGAAATTGATTCTGTCTACAAACCTCGGATAATGATCCCCGGCAACCCTCTGCCAAAAGTGTCAAACGTCCTGCACACGTTCCATATCAAAACATAGTCAGGTAATAGACTGTTAAGCCACGTGAATATGATCTGTTAGAGTATTGAGTGAGCAACACTATGCAGCTTGTTCTTCAAGGAAACAAGACAGATTAAGTCTGGAAAATATATGAAGGCAATCTACACGCTGTCAAATCTCTATGCACAGGAATGTAGATGCCAAACAGGAGAATAATTAGTCAGAGTGTAGAGTAGAAACAACACATACAAAAAATGTAATGTTTTTGGCACAAGTGCAAGTTCAGGTCATTTATACATGCACAGAGAGAGAGAGAGAGAGAGAGAGAGAGTGGATGAGTATGTGTCCGTGCACGCGTATTTGCAAGGCAAGTCGTGTGAGCGAGCAAGGGTAGTGTGTGTGTGAGATAGAGAGAGAGTGATTAACCTTTCAGTTGTACACCATGCTGAAAATTGTTTTTCTTTGAGCCATCTTTAGCTACTCCCAAATCATTTGTTCTAATGCCAATAACTTTGTTGTCGCCATCATATAACATCTGAGTAAATATCCAAAGAATGAATGCAAGTGTCCGACCAAATTTGAGAATTAATAGAGGAAAGGTAACCATATTACCTCACTTGCAGCAAACCCTGGATATATTTCGATTCCCAGTTCTTCAGCTTTCACTCCCAACCATCGCACTAACTGACTTAAGCTGCATTTAGATGCCAAATTGAGAAGAGAGTTAAAAGAAAGTTGTCGAACATTAATCAATGTTAGAAGGGAGAAAATGAATAAAAAAAACTATAAGAAGATCAGCATCATAACAGGGAAATTCAAAGAGCATAAAAAAAACTAAATACAAAAGTTCATAGAGCATTGTAAATTCATGAAAGTACCAAATGGCATAATTAGTTTAAACAAACATTACCAATTGAATACTTCATCCTGCATCGAATAAATACCTTATAACATAGTTTCCTTTGTTTGTGAAAGGGCATGGAAGTGAAAATGAATGATTTTTTGTCAGAAACCAAAATTTGTCAGAAGTGACAGGGACACTGATTGGTGCCTGCAAATAAAATAGGCAAGATTATTTTTGTCAGGATCAAATTGAAGAGAAGGAAATAATTACATCTCCAAATATATTAATATAGAAAATTCAAGATTCTGCGTCCTAAGTATAAGTTAAGACCAAATCCAGCGCCATTAGTTTTCATTGTTTTTCCAACTCCAAATAAGAGCAATCAAATAATACAAAATAAGGGGTTTATCAAAGAAGGAATTGACCTCTTCCTGCATCCATGTTGGGAGAAGCTCATCCAATGCCCGAGGCTCAAAAACATTTCCCGAAAGAATGTGAGCACCTGTAACAACATCCAAATGTAGAGCGTCAAAAGCATGCTTTGACCTCCGAGAAGTTAAGCGAGATTAGAAACACGGAAACATTGATAATATAGGACCATTTCAAGCTTGAAATCCTTTGTATTCACGCTAAGGTCATTAAAAATTTTGCTAACATGCAGAGATGAGATGAAGTCGTCTGATACAAATAGCATCAGTAACAGTAACGGAGAGATGGTATACCTAGTTCGGCACCCTTCTCGACGACACATACAGACAAATCAACGTCCTTCTCGCGGCACATTTGCTTCAACCTTATCGCTGCTGATAGCCCAGCAGGTCCTGCTCCAACTATGACCACGTCATATTCCATACAGTCCTGATTTGCGTCACTACAGAAACTCCTTGATTTGGCCACATATTTCCGAATATTCAATGAACTAGTTTCATTTCTTGCATGATTACTTAAAATACAACTGTACCGACTGTATCCGGTACAGAACCCACCGGTGAAGCAATTTTGGGAGCCTAAACTTGAATTTCGACCCCGACGGAAGTTTAAGGAGTCAAATTTCTCGGGACAACACCCATATAGAATGAAGGAATCAAAGTAGAGAGAAGAAGTGGAGAGCGAGTGAAAAGTGGAGCCTGATGACTCGCTGTTCCGATAGTGGAAGCAACAAAGCGAAGAAGAGGCAATGGAGGTCGTAAATTTTCTAAGAGACTCGGTTGCGGTGGAGATCGATATGAGTTTATGCATGATTGAGCGAAAAGCGGCGGCGAATAACTGATGGAACCGGTCGGAGACGGTTTGGCAGCAGAAACACAGGCGAAATGGAAGAAGAGAGCCGCGCTGATTCAGTGATTCTGCAGAGAGGGACAGAGCCGTGGAGGTTTTCGCTTGTGAGTCGAAGGAAGTTTCAATTTACTCTTATTTTATTTTCATTTTTATTAAATTATCTCATAAGTTTAATTTCAAATTCTGGCAAATTCATTCTAATTTCGAGATTAATCTATTATTCTTTAACAATTCTAATAATAGAATAAGTCAAAATACTAAACTAATTCTCTTATTTTTTAAAAGACGCAATAATAATTAATATTTTATTTTAATTATACGTCAAAATATAAAATTATGTATATAATATCACCCAATAATAGGGTTGAGAAAGAACAAAAGTGGCAAATCCATTTTTATTAAATTCTCATAAATTTAATTTAAAATTTTGGTCAAATTCATTCTGATTGTGAGATTAATTTATTATGCTATAACAACTCTAGACTTTAACATCCCAACTGATTAAATTGTAAATCTCATAAAAAAAAAAAATGCTAAATTTCTTCCTTAATTTCATATGATTATATCTTCAGACGGCATTTCCTCCTTCCTAATTAATGAAGGAAGAATAATCCAATAAACAGAATCGAATGATATCTCTATTCAAATGAGTTAAGAGATTGTTCGACTTATCGATCTCCGATTATAGCATGATGGTCGAATTGCGATGCTTGTAAACTGCGAATTAATTCGCCCGGGAAATCCAATCCAGTTCCGTGTCTGAAAAATTACACGAGCTCAATACCTGGAACTGGCAGCGAACTCGTGTGTAAGAGTCTACCATTTCCCGGTCCAAGAAATCGAACAGCCGGTAAAGAAGGATCTGTAACAGATTCTATCTCAAGAAAATTGAAATCCCTCCCTGACTTCCGATAGACGATTCAACCTCTGCTCTGGTTGCATCGCTCCAAAATAAAAAAAGCCTCCGCTCGTCGTCAATAAATACAGAACGAAAAATACCAAAATGCCATTGCTATTTTCTATTATTTTCATAGATCACTATTATACAGTACTTGGGACATTAGTGGAAGAAAGTACAAATAATACCATTCTTGAAAAGCAACCGGTGTGTCACAAGTCTCCTATTTCATTTAGTGACTCAACCTATTTATTAACATGATAAATAATAATTTATAAATTATTATTTAACCATAAATTATTATTTAATAAATATATTTAAAAAATATAATATTACATTAAATTTATCATTACTTTGTATATATATATAATACAAGATAAAATATAATTTAAAATCTGAATTTTAAGTGTTTCCACATTTTTGTGTTCAACAAGTTTAAAATCTCAATCATAAATTAAAAAAAAAAAAAAAAAAAAAAAAAAAAAAAAAAAAACCTAAGATATTATCTGTCGACACTTTTAATGTTCAGTATTTAAATTAAACTTTACCCAATAATACATTATTATTTGAAAATATTACATTAAATTTAAGTTTAACAGAATATGATATACTAATATTTTGTAGACTTTATAGTTGTTAATGTCTTCAAATTATTTTTTCTTAATAAATATGTAAATATAATATTACGAGTAATTCTTGTTAATATCATCACGATTTATTTTAATTATTTATAATTTATATTGATTTATTATATTATATATATAATCTATTGGTGACAAATGATTAATTACAGCTCACTAAACAACAATCAAAGCTTATTATTTGTACTGCTGTTTGAGTTTATTGAAGGCTCCGTCGAAATTTGAACCTTTACAGGGAATTTATTCTCTACTCGTGAATTTTTTCAGTCTAAAATTTTATTGTTGTCCCTGTTTTTTTAGTTTATTTGTCTTTTTCCCATTGTTATTGTTCCAATCTCAACACCATCTCAAGAGCTGTTTGAGATTATGATGTTGTCTTGCAGTGTTTGAAGATTGGAGAAGATAAAAATCAGATTTTTACGTGGAAAGTGGGAAACTTTTTCATCATAAACTGCAATCTGATAAATACCAACGTCAGAAAACAAATGCAAATTGTGATTTGGGAAGATAGTAGAAATTCGGTTCAAAAAATCGAGAGCCGCTAACACCTTGACAGCCCCATTACCACACAATTGGAGGTAGACGTCAAGAGCCTTGTTGTTTCTACCAGGTTTCTTCGTTTTTTATGCAGGGAGAGCCATGTTCTTATCGTGTAGCGATCAATCTTTTAATTTCTCAACCGAAAAAAGTGCTTTTCCTGTCCTTCCGTGCTAAACTTGGACTAGCTTCGGCCAAATTTCGTGTCCTGCATCAATGATTGTTCAATGGATGGCCCACTTTTTTGCAGTGACAGGACGTTGAGAGAGCAAAGGGTTGTCTCCACTGTTCTTTAATTGTGATTTCCTTCGACAAAAGGGCGAAAAAGAAATCTCCATCTGTCTCACTCGCTCACATGGGTTTGATTTTTAGGAAGAAGTCGAGAGATTTTAGGAGAAATGGAGGCTAGTTTGAGTCATAAACCACCCTGAAAAAACAAAGAAAGATCTTAGAGCGAAATCGTGGATCGAGTAGGAAGAGGAAGATGAAAATACAGTGTGATGTGTGCGAGAAAGCTCCGGCGACGGTGATTTGCTGCACAGACGAGGCGGCGCTGTGCGCCAAATGCGACGGCGAAGTACATGCAGCGAACAAGCTGGCAAGCAAGCACCAGAGGCTTCCCCTTCACTGCCTCCCCGGCAAGCTCCCCAAATGCGACATATGCCAAGTAATCATCTTTTTATCTTCCAAAACATTGTTCTTCTTCTTGTTTTCCACTGGTTGATTGCTGGTACATGTCCATAATTCTCTGAAATCAACGCTAAAACTTGATAAGAACTGTTCTTGTATTCTCCACTGTTTTGGCGCTCAAATTTTGTTAGGATCGAGCTTAAAAACTCAGAATATGACAAAATTTCAAGAAAACTATGGATATTTTCGCAGGGATACTATATGTGTTACTTATTCTATACTTCAATTTTACGTTAGTGAATTTCTGCCTTCTGCTTGCGATCTGGTACCTGGTAGGATTTTTCGCGCAAAATCTCAGTGTTCAATTTATGTTTTTCGATTCGTGCTCAGTGTTCGATTTTGACGTCAGGCTATGTAAAAGAGAAGCTCTCAAAGAGCAAAAGAAGGAAATAGAAGAAGACACTAAAATCCATAGGAATCGAAAGGGCCTTTTGCGACGAGTAAGAGACGAGTAAAATCGAAGCAAAACTAGTATCTAGCCTACAATTTCCTTATAAAAAACTTAGAATTTTGAGATTGTTGATGATTTAGTATATTATAGTAGTGGAGATTTCGAATTTGATTTCCTGCGTAGTCGAAGAATTGATTAAAAAAAATTGTCGGATGCTTGGGAAATCATATTAAAAAGTATGAATTATTAAAATGACTTTAACCGAGTAGCTTAAATTTTTTGGTTGTTGGTAATTTATCGAATTTTGGCCTGCGAGCCCTCAGTGTAATGTTTTGACTTTCGATTTTTCAAGGTCTTCTCTTAAAAACACAAAATTACTAATTCGATCGACATTTTATGGTAGGAAAAGACTGCATTCATATTCTGTGTTGAAGATAGAGCACTGTTTTGTGAAGATTGTGATGAGCCAATTCACTCTACCAACAGCCTTTCAAGAAACCATCAACGGTTCCTAGCCACTGGAATCAGGATAGCTCCAAGCTCGAGCTGCTCAAATGAGATAAAAAAGAGGCCAACAGAGCCTCCAAATCCAAAGAAACAACTGGTTTCTCCGAATCCTTCGCAACAATGGACTGTTGATGACTTCCTCTGTTTTTCAGAATTCGAAATCCCCGACAAGGTGAGAAATCGAATTCGTGCTTGAACTAATTTGCGTATATTTTTTTTTTCTTATCAAAGGATGAAAAAATAGATAGAGCATTCCCCTAATGAAAGATCATTCTATTATTGGATTTCGATCTTTGTCTGTTAAATTCTGGTCATTCACTTGGAACTTCTATTTGCAGAAAGAGCAGCTTGAGTTTGGAGAACTCGAATGGTTATCCGAGATGGGTATCTTAGGTGGGCAGATTTCTCGAGCAACAATGGCCACAGCCGAAGTTCCTGAGCTTCCTAGATTGCAGCCAAGTAACACCTCATACGGACCAGCCAAATTGTCACAGCCTTTGAAGAAGCCTCGGATCGAAACCTCTGGCAAAGACGAGGACTATTTTACCGTCCCTGATCTTGGTTGGGTATAATTTGACTCCATTAATCTCGTTTCAGCCGAAGAAACAACTTAATTATCTTGCTATTTAAGAATTTCAAGTGGGTAGTCGTCGATTCGATATTTTCCTCACAAACACATTCGGATTGTTGATGTGTGACTATTTGTACACTAAAGAACGAAGGTTCTGCTCTGTTGAATGAATTCCTTAAACTATATGTTTTGTTGGCCATGTTGTAATAAATTGTACTTTTAGATCCACTTTACTTTTGGTCATGTAAATGATTTTAAATTATAGTAACGATGGAAATAGTTTCTCAGGCGTTAAATTCTCATTCCATCTAAACCAAAAGCACATTTTTAGACATTGTTTTAAATTTTATCAACCTAGCCTGTGTGTGATAAATTCATTTTTGGCGTGCACCTACACATTGGGTAGGGTAGCCAAACCCGAGTGTTTGCAGTTCGAACTAGAGCCAAGGGTTCGATCCCTATCCAGTATAGTTCTCACCCGTGTATTTGTCGTGGCAGTTCTTCATATAGAATATCGATCTTTGGAGTCCAATTAATAGTTTTGAATGTAAAAAACTATTAGACTGAATTAATCGACTCAAAACCAATTCAAACTCGATACAAATCCAAAAATAACTCGTGATTCAGTTCAAACAAAATCTGGTCCCAAAAAAAAGTTTTAATGCCGTGCTTAGATTAGATGAGATCTATTGGATTTGGGGCAAATCAAGATTTCGTTGTGTTCATTTCTCAATATCTAAAGTTGCTATTCCGATTCCATGGTTCAGTCTCAAAATCGGACCACACACGGCGGTGCCGGAAAATGGCAACATACATAAAAATATTGGTATTTGCATGCTGGGATCTAACCTCCACCTGACAACCTTTGTTTTTAACCATCTTTAAGAATACAAGAATGCATTAAATAGAAAAGAAAAGTAGGTCAATCAATATAAAGAAGAGAACAAACCCACCATTTTCCAACCTCACTTGTTAAGATAATCACTGTTCTTTGCATGATATTTGAAATTCAGTTTGAAACAGCCACCATTTTTGTCCTCCTTCCTTATAAAAAGACCGTTGGAAATACTAAAGTAAATCAACAATTCCAGACAGAAATATTTGCACAGCAATGGCTAACACTTTGCCTGTTGCCTCCTCTCTATGCTTGAAATTACTTGTTCTGACTGTGGCTCTGAGTCGTGCAACAATATATGTTCATTCCTTGACTCTTGAAGCCGATGTTTTCGGCCTTCGATCACTCAAACGGTCAGTGGACCCGAATTCGATACCACCTTTTTCGTATCTGGATAGCTGGGACTTCACGTTTGATCCGTGCGAAGCTTCTGGGACACAGTTCCAGGGAATTTTATGTGATACGCCTTCGGACAATTCATCCAGCAGAGTTACAGTGATAGAACTTGATGCTAATGGCTACGATGGCTTCATTTCACACACGGTTGGCAACCTCACTGAGCTGACCATACTCAACCTCAGCAAGAACAGGTTTAGAGGGCCTATTCCAACTTCCATTTCAAAGCTCAGACGATTGACAAGACTTTCACTTGCTGAGAATTTTCTCACCGGACCGATTCCTGCTGTTCTGGGCGAGCTGAAGAATCTGCAATACCTCGATCTTTCGAAAAACAATCTTTCCGGCTCGATTCCGACAGGGATTGGCGGATTGAGAAGCCTGACTTACTTGAGCTTATCAAACAATGGATTGTCATCTAGAATACCTGATCTTTCTGGAATTTGGCAGCTCAGATTAGTGGATCTCAGTTTCAACAAGCTTATCGGGAATTTGCCAAATTTACCGGTGACCTTGAGAACGTTGATTATGAACCATAATTCAATCTCCGGCCACCTATCGCCATTGGAGAAGCTCAGAAACCTGAGATCGATCGATGTCAGCAGCAACCGGCTGTCGGGTTTGATAGGCCAGGAAATTTTCTCACTGCCCAAACTCGTCAGTCTCAATGTTTCCACTAACTTCTTGACAGTCTTGGAGATGACGCCCTTCTTCCAGACTGCCGCGCCACTGGGTATGCTGGACGCCAGCCGGAATTATTTGGCCGGCCATTTGCCTGTCAACTTGGTCTCTTTTCAAAACTTAACAGTCATTCATCTCGAACGTAATCAGTTCCATGGTCCAATACCAAGACAATACGGAACAAAGCTGGAAAAATCCTGGAAAATCGTCTATTTCGATCACAATTTCCTGACCGGAAACATACTCCCGGAATTCGTCACTTACGCCAGGCGGTTTACCGGCAGCTTAGCGTTCAACTGTCTCCAGTGCACGGCGAACATGACCATGTGCGGCGCAGGCCAAAAACCAGTTTCGCAATGCGTTGGACAGAACAATGGCAGTGGGTGAGGAGCTTAGTTGTTTGTCTATCAAATAATTTCATCTCATAATTTACTGCCTAGATTTCTTCGCTAATCGTAAAAAAAAAAAAAAAAGGAACTCGTTTGAATGCAAAACCAAGTGTTTGATCGTTGAACTTCTTCTCCTATCCAATTTCTGTTTGTGTTGTTTCACAATCTGCACATCGCAAAGCATAGAGATCTTCAAATTTTATGGAATAAACCATTTGAATTCCGAGCCATCAGCCCGATCCGGTTTGAAGTCTCTTTTTCCCGTTGTCTTTAACTATTCTTTGCTAATAATATACAAGCAAACACCACTATTTATTGATATGATCCAATTTGACTAGGATCCATAAAAAAAAAATATTATTTACTTCTGATTTATAACCTTAAGTCAAAAATTGTCCCCCCATAATTTCCGTGTTAAATATAGTGTTCTCTATCAGTTAGTGTACTAAGTGAGCAACATATATACAATAACCGAATATATTATATAGTATAATCTTCCTCAACAAAATTTTCTCATGCAAGGTGCGACGAAGATACGAAGAAGAGAAAAGAAACGAATCGCAAAAGTTCCCGCCAGCAAACAGAATTTTAAATACTAAGGTAGCTCATGTTCAAGAGCGATGAACATTGTTACTACTAATCCGAGTCAATTTGAATCAGGAAATCTACACCACATGAAAAGCTACAAAGGGTTGTATAGCCCAACATGACAATTCTATGAGCAGATCTAAAAACACGAAGAATTGAAGATGGGGATGAATATATCAATCTGAAAGGAACGAAGAGCAACTATTTACCTTCGGCAGCCATCCTTTTCTTTATTTCTTGGGCTGTATTGAATATCCCAAGCGTAGGCTGGTTGCAAACGAAGCACTTCTTGTTTTTTGTGTGATGCTGTAAAAACAAAAATGACAGCATAAAAAACCCATTCTTCTGAATCACAAGCGCGAAGAAATCAAGCCAAAACAGGAAGAAATTGACATACTCAGCAGTGGAAGAGAAAGGGAAAAAAATAACATGAAGAAATTGACATCTTCTGCAGTCGAAGAGATAATGTTCAAAACAGAGCACAGTTATGTTGGTTGAGTGAACCTAATTGTATCGAAGCATTCGTTTGTGCTAATGTGAAGTAAGTCACATAGACAGTTTGGAATGACTTAGATTTAACAACTCAACAAAATCTCTGTTGAAAGCTACTTGTAATTCTTTGTTGGACAAAACTGAAATTCGAGAAGCTCTGATCAGGACAAACTCATGCGTGCTTTATTGTTTAGATGTAACAGAATGAGAGTAACTCATGGAAAATTCAATCAAACTTCGGATGGAGAAGTAAAAGTCACATTTCATATGCTAAGAACATATATTACTCAATTAGCTAGACCTGAAAAACAAAACTAATTTTCTTATGTCCATATATAACTCTACGGGATTAGTGTAGTGAGAGCATATGTAAGGAAATGATAAAATTAAGACAGAGAACTACCTTTAATGCACAATGCTCGCAGAAATAGTGTTTGCACTTCGTTACAACAGGGTCTACAAATGGCTGCCGACAAATGAAACAAGCAAAGGGCAGAGCATCTTCTTCTTCTTCATCGCTTAGGCCAGTGGCTTCATCGCCTCCATCAACCAATCCCTTAGCGAGGCTTCTCTTCCTTGCTTTCTCTGCTTCATCCCATTCCTTCTCCATTTGCCACCCAGATTTGTAATCCCCACGATCATGCATAAACTTACACGAATCTCCATATCCACAGTAACCAGTCTCTTTGTAATCCTTGCAAATGTCAGGTTGATAATCAAATCTGGCTGAAGCTCTTATGTGAGCAGAAGCTCTAAGCGGTCCATGTGACCCACCAGCTTTCTCACTGGCAACTGTTTGCTCCCTTCGGAATCCGGCTTTGTAGTCTGTGTAGCCATGGATGCCTCTATAAAGCTTCTCATCCCCAGTACTCTTGCCTTTACCCTTCAAAGCCTCCTCTGCCTGTTTAAGAACTCTTTCCCGAATAGCTCGAGCATCTTTCGAGAAGTCAGTCTCGGTTTCTAGCGTGGCCGTTGCTCTGCTATCATGTTCCACTTGAATTTCTTTTGAAGACTCAAACTGAAATATGGGTTTTTCCTGTTCTGCATTTGGGTCCGTAGACAGAGAACTCTTAGAGGGCCCGGAAGTAAAGTAAAGCTTGCTCTCAGTCTTAGTGTTCTTCCTCTGATTTAGCAGTATCGAACTCTCTGAATTCAAATCACCATTTTCATCATCTTCACTAATCCTTTTTCTGATGTTTTTATTTTTTGAGGGCTTTCTGAAAAAGTTGCAAACTGGAAATCCAAAAACAATGATATAAAAAAAACAATAAACAAGAGAATTAGCAGTGTAATCAACTGACAGTATACCATGTTCTGCCGGATGATTTTCACCAGAATCTGCCATGATAAGTGCCAACCAAGCAGAATAATAATATTCACTGTAATTTCAAACGAGAAAAATCAAAATTAGTACGCATAAATCATTCATGATGTTGATATGAAAAAGAACAACCTTGTAGCCAAAAAAAAAATAAGTATTGATTGCCTTAAAGGCACCCTGAATCATATAAGCAGCACCATATCAGTTCAAAATCAGTATACAATTGCTCCGAGTAGCCCTAACAGCAACTACCCAACTAAATCACCAGTATATTCAATAGAATTCATAAAAGAAACCCTCCCATTTTGAGGAACTTCTCCTGTCACAGGTTTCCCCGCCTGGCGGGAAAAATTCCTTTAAACACACGAACAACCACCGAAGAAAAGAAGATCTCATGGACAAATGTCCACGAAAAGAAAAATCACAGTGACCTAAGATTAAAGAAGACGAAATAATGTAATTCTATGTACGTGTAAGTTTTCCGAAGACAAATTTGTCTCGAAATTCCAATCCTCGCTCAAATTTAACCTCTATTGAAAGAGGGAGGGAAAACCATGGCCGATTTAGCCTCCGAACGATGCAGTGAAGCGGCAGCGTATTCATAGCTAGAGAGAGAGAGAGAGAGAGAGACGTACCCTAGTATAGGAGGAGGAGGAGGAGGAGGAGGAAGAGGAATCTACGCCGACGCCGGTCGCCGAAAAACAAGTCGGCGGCTTTGAGGTTGCGGCGGGAGGTTTTGGAGGGAGGACAAGAAAAGAAGACAGTCAACCGACCTCCCACTATTTCTGTAATTTAATTATAAGTATCATATTAATTTATAATTATTATTCTATTATTAAAAATAGTGCGTAATTAAAAATAACAAAAATTATACTATTATTATGTAAGTTAATTATTCAAAAATAGTTTATGAGATTTAAAAATATTTTGTAAATTATAATAATTAATTTATTTTACAATATCGAATTATATTTTCATTGTGAAAATATAAAAATATCATTTTGCCTTCCAAGTAAGGTTAGTACGTAAACGCAATAATTGTGTACATTTTAATTTATAATTTACGAGTTTACTATTAAGGATATAGCAGGCACAACATTGGGACGAATCCATGATGAAAAATAGCAGGTAAGTTGCTCGAAAGTTTGGAAGATGCACCAACGTCTTGGTCTGTTGACTTAGTTGTCTCTCTGTCGTTTGATAAATTAGTACAATAAATTACTAACACTGGTATATGAATTATACGTAAGTGGTACGCAGAAATATAAATACGAGAGACTATAACAAATGCAAAAGAAAAGAAATTTTATTAATTAGAAATATTAAATGCACATGTTTTGATCAAAAGGAAAGCAACTAAGTAAAGAAAGAGTGGAAAATAAAATAAAATAATAAAAGTTAATTCTTGAAAATAATAACAGGAGATGGATTTGTCATTCGTGTGATGTCTAAGCGCGACCATTGATGAGGGCGAGGACATCAGCCTCGGTGGGAAGAGCTGGAATGGCTCCCTTTTTGGTCGTTGTAATGGCTCCACAGGCGTTAGAAAACACCAATACTTCTCTCAGCCTCTTCTCATCCTGCATTTTTGTTTCAACACACAAATTCATCGTCAAAACTTCGGTTAAATCGTTGAATTTTAGGAAGTTTATTTGAATTGAAAGTAGTATTTTCACTTACTTCGAGGATGGATTGATCGTCGACAATCTTGCGTAGCAAAGCACCGACGAACGAGTCACCGGCCCCGGTCGTGTCGATTGCTTTCACGTGGAAAGCCTCCACGGATCCTCGGAAACTCTGCATGTTTTTAATAAATCATGGGTTACCACCAACAAATACAATCGAATTGTTCAAACAAACACTAATTGATATTTCTCAATTATAACTTCAGAGCGTAACTTTTAAAGTTGGCAAAACGGAAAAAAAGTACACCAAAATAAGCTCCCTTGTCAATCATCATTGTACCACACAAACTTTATTACTTAACCACCCATCCATCTCCTATTTCCTTAAGAAATAAGGAAAAACAATAGCATTTTCAGAGATTAAGCAGATCATGTTGGTGAAACTTCAAAGACAATCGACAAACAATGTTAGATCCACACTTAGCAGTACAGTTTTGAACGTGTCTAAGAAAGCATTTTAAAGAAACACCAAATGATCCACCAATCAGCCAAAATAGTAAAAACCCAACAACTTAGATAAGACTTGCCACTACTCCCACGCCAATTTAGCAATTAAAGCACCACCTACCAATTATAAATGTCATTATAAACAGATAAAGTCGAGCCAAAAAATATCAAGTATAGTAAATATTTTGCCAATGATCGAAAGACGCGTTATTAAGACATTGATGATCAAAATTTTCTTTGTTCTTACCTTGGTGTAGTATCTGCAGCCGTGCTCCCCAAGAGTGACGAGGAGGAGCTTGAGATTATCATGCCACAATGACAATGCGGATTCATCATCAATTTTGTTACTTCCAGTGAGGAACTCCAACTCCACATCGCTAACCTTGATAACTTCAGCTTTGTCCCATATGCTCAAGATCTGCTCGCGAGCCTCCTTAGCGGAAGGCCACAGAGGCAGACGAAGATTAGGGTCGTAGGAGAGAAGTGCTCCGGCGTCCTTGGCCGCCTGCATAGCCTTAATATGAGCCGATCTGCATGGCTCCACGATCAAGCTGATGGATCCGTAGTGAAACACTTTTGCCTAATCAAACAATTTTTAATTTTTAATTTTGGGCGCTTATATCAATAAAGTGTGAAAATTAAAACCAACTAAAAAGCCTCGACTCGCGTCATAGAGATGAATTCTTCCCTTGTGGAATTCATTCCAGATTTAACAGTCAACAAGAAGAAGAACAAGCAAACAGGCCTTCCAGGATTTTGAAAAATCAAGAGGGCGTGGTAAGTCAAAAGTTTGGATATATTTACTCGAGGAGCGCGTGAAAGGAAAAACCTCGTTGACTCTAATTATCAAAGAAAAATATGCATCGAGGAAGTAGGCTACTCAGGGGCCCACACTCTACCGACGTCAGATAAACATCGGGGAAGGAGGATTTACGGTGGAAGACTTACACGGGGAAGAGAAAGATCCACGTGTTCATCGTGATTGTGGGACCACCTATTTGAGTGGGCCCACAAGGATATAATTGCTGACCAGACCTAATTTGGAGGAAAGAGCGCGTCAGATTAGCTGCTCCCTCCTCCAACAGTTCGTAACCAATTGAAAACATTTTCGGGGAGAGTATCTCGCGCACAGGGAAAATAACGAAACGGAAAATCGTTCAGAGACAGAGACGGGAAAACTTACGGATCTGATCAGCTCAAGATTGAGCTCTTCAGGCTTCAACAACATGTCGGCGCTAGGATTACGGTAGAACATGAACTCCCGCTCGCCGTCAGCGCGAAGAGTAACGAAAGCCAAGGCGGTTCTAGCGCCCTCGTCGAAGCTGATCCCGTCGCCAGAGACGCCGTTTTCCTTCAAGATCCCAGCGAGCATGTGGCCGAACTCATCGTCTCCGAGCTTTCCGACGAAAGCCGCCTTGCCTCCGAGTCTGCTCACAGCGATCGCAACATTGGCCGGAGCACCTCCCGGAGCCTTAAGAAAACCAGGGGCTTCGGCCAAGGAGACGCCGGAAACGGTAGGAACAAAATCGATCAACATCTCCCCGAAGCTAACAATCAATCCGGAAGTCGAACCATTGGTGGAAGCCATCGCTGAAGAGTAAGAAAAAAGAGAAAAATCTGGGCAGAGAATGCAGGAAGTAGTCGTGGGAGTGGAGAGAGAGAGAGAGAGAGAGAGAGAGAGAGAGAGAGAGAGAGAGAG
>CM039521.1:22612806-22661083 GCA_022433055.1 Begonia peltatifolia
GAGAGAGAGAGAGAGAGAGAGAGAGAGAGAGAGAGAGAGAGAGAGAGAGAAGATGAGAATTGGGATGCAGAAGAAGGGAGGAAGGGGATGTCTTTATAGGGGAAGGGAGAAGAAGGAGGTGGAGTTTGGGTAGGATTAGGATTAGGATTTGAATAACAAAAACCTGTAATTCAAATTAATTTAATTTTAAATCAGATTTAGCTAGCATTAAATCCTAATTAACAACCAAGTTCAATCTCTTCGATTAGCAATTCCATATTTATCTTAATTTTCTATTATTATTTTTAAAAAAATTGTATAAAATATCACATGAAAATATAAGTTGGATTAATTTCCTTCATATTTATTTAATATTATTAGTTATTCTTTCACTTTATGTGTGATACTAATTTAATAAACATTTAGAATATTATTATAAAATAGACTAATGTTAATTATTGCATCACTGAAAAAGGCAATTGACGTACGATTCTTTTGGGATTTATTAAGAAAAGCCTGAATTTTCTCAACTGAAAAATTACAAATCTAATACATCTTTATCTTCTTCAATAAAAATTAAAATTAATTATTAGCTAATTATATTAGTATCTACAAATTTAATTACGCTAAGACTCCACACGCAACTATTCAAATCGTCCTAATTTGCAAGTTTAATAAATAGCAAGTGTTGAGTTAAAAGATGTAAACCCAACTTATATACACATCTCTTAAAGACAATTTTATTAGGCCCGTGTGACACAAAAGCATGCGTGTCATAATCCAGTTATACAATAGTTAGCCTATGAATCTTCTCATTAGATAAAACTCGGGGATCGATATCCCACTTCGAATTACATCTAGACAAGGTGTAAAACTTGGATCCCTGACCGCCTAGTCTCACCCCCGACCTTTGGCTGGATGACAAGGGTTATAAACGATTGATTTTAAATTATTTGTTTAAATTTGCCATCCCTCGCTTGCTCGCGACCTTGCCTCGAATGCAGTGTGTGTTCGAGTGTTTATGTCAAATAATATGTTGAAATTGTCTTTTCCTCGGATGATTCAAGATAACCCAAGACCCATGCCCACAAAAATAATGTACGGACGATGATGCCAAATTCTAGGAACACGTGCGGTTTTGCCGCCGACAACGGAGCACAGATTTGCATTTTGCCGCAAGGTGAAATTTAAAATATGGACGAGAAATGTTTTTAATAGTTGATTAATTAAGATAATGAAAATTTTAATTATGAATAAATTATTAAATAAGTAAAAAAATTCTAGAAATGTTATATTAATTATAATTAAAATTAAAATTAAATATTAAATATACAATTAAGATTATTTCTTAATATATTGAATCCTTCTCAGTGTTGGGTATCTGTACTTGCAGTTCATATCTAAAAGCCACTTTAGGGCTTCCTTCTCGGCCGGCGAAGCAGCAGCTCAGTTTACTAACAAGGTTCTCCTCTCCCTCTCTCTTCGTTGATTTCAATTTCTTCTCGGTTTCTAGTATCTGGAATTGGGCTTCGGTCGTTTTTGCTTCCTTTTTGTGTGTTTTCTTTCCAATTTATGACTGCTGCTCTTGATTTTCATGGCGGATGACTGTGTAGATTAACTTTTCTCCGCCGGTAATATTTTGATAGGCCTATCATTCATTTTTAGTTCGTTGGTATTTCAATCTTAGGTTGGATTGTAGACTACTTTGAATTCTTTCGAAGAAATGAAGAAATTGATAGCTCTAGGATTTGAAGGTTCCGCCAATAAGATTGGTGTTGGAGTCGTAACTTTAGATGGCGACATTTTGTCTAACCCACGCCACACTTACATCACACCTCCTGGCCATGGATTTCTCCCTCGTGAAACTGCACAACACCATTTCCAGCATGTTCTTCCCTTGATCAAATCTGCTCTAGAAACTGCGGGTATTACTCCCGAAGAAATTGATTGCCTTTGCTATACCAAAGGACCCGGAATGGGGGCACCTCTGCAAGTTGCTGCCATTGTTGTAAGGATTCTATCTCAGTTGTGGAAGAAGCCTATTGTTGCTGTTAATCACTGTGTTGCCCATATTGAGATGGGCAGGATTGTGACCGGTGCAGATGATCCTGTTGTTCTGTACGTGAGTGGCGGCAATACACAGGTAATCGCATATAGTGAAGGAAGGTATCGGATCTTTGGCGAGACGATTGATATCGCTGTTGGAAATTGTTTGGATCGATTTGCTCGGGTATTGACTCTCTCCAACGACCCGAGCCCGGGATATAATATCGAGCAGGTATGTAAACAATTTTTGTTCCTCGATTCATTTTTCTATGAATTGCTGAAAACTCAAATACGTTGATTAAAATCGATTGAATATCTAAAAAATTTCAACTGTGATAAATCACATAATTCAAAATTTCATATAAGTCGATGTTCGAAATAGTGTCGATTTGAATAATATCATGGATGATAAATTGTAGCTTTATGATATGATTTTCTCTGTCATCAGCTTGCAAAAAAAGGCAAACAATTTATAGAAATTCCTTACGTCGTGAAAGGGATGGACGTATCATTTAGTGGAATATTAAGCTTTGTTGAAGCAACTGCTGTGGAAAAGCTCAAGAATAATGAGTGCACCCCAGCTGATTTGTGTTATTCCCTGCAGGTAATTTATCGACATATATCCTTTTCCATGATCCACCACGATACTATATGGTCGTTTTCAGTCAATTTAAACACGAGTTACATACACGAACAGGGGGTTAAGATAAAGATTACACTGAAAATACTTTTAGAAAATAACTCTAAAACATATCACACTTTTCCCAACACCTTGCGGCAGTGGCAACCCCAATCTTCTCTTCTCTCAGTTTCTTCTTCTTCTTCTTCATCTTCTTCTTCATCTTCTTCTTCTTTGCATCCCTTCTCAGATGAACAGCCCTTCTCCGAGCTCCTTGTGTCATCCTTCCACTCTATCTAGTTTCGTTTTCTTTCATAAAAACTTGATTCTAAATTCGATTTAAGTTTTGAATCATCCTTTGTCTGATACAATGCATGATAGACTTGTCACTGATATACTTTCTTTGTGAGGATGCATCCCTTTTTCAAGCTATTCTATTTTGCGTTTTTTTTCAGAGAATTGTCTTGTCTCACCCACGGTCAAGTATTGGACAAACTGTATTTTGTCAACAATCGTTTATTTTCTTTTCTGTAAATGAAAATATCTTGTAGGAACTAAAATCTAAGTTCAGTATCTGTGATATACAAAGTGAATAATTCAGGGGGTTGAGATAAATATTTTAACGAAAATACTTTGGGTTACCTTCTTATACGCATAGTTATTGTTACAAATTACTGATCAAAAATATTTTTGTTATTGTAGGAAACATTATTTGCCATGCTCGTGGAGATCACTGAAAGAGCAATGGCCCATTGTGAAAAGAAAGACGTTCTTATAGTTGGTGGGGTCGGCTGCAATGAACGGCTGCAAGAAATGATGAGAATAATGTGTAGCGAACGTGGTGGGAGGTTGTTTGCTACCGATGACAGGTATTGTGTCGATAATGGAGCAATGATTGCTTATACTGGTCTTCTTGCTTTTGCCCATGGCATAACAACTCCAATAGAGGAAGCGACTTTCACCCAGAGGTTCCGAACCGATGAGGTTCATGCGATATGGAGAGAACAAAAGGAATTGGCGGAAAAGGATGGGCTTTCATCTATGGCTTCTTGACACCAAAGGTGTGTATACCCTTCCACTTGGAATGATATTCAAGTGATTCTAGAATGTTCTATTGGCTAGTATGCACCTCTTCCTAGAACGTTCTTTTTTTCTGGTAGCGACCTTTCTCCAGCAGTGTTATTTAGAAATGTTTGTTGTATTGGCTGTTGATCTCAAGCTGTATCTTGTTCATGTATTTCAACTTTCAAGAACTCAAATTATCTAATACCCCTTCATGCACGTGATAATCATATGTTAAATTTTGAAGTGAGCAAAGTTCTTGCTCATCATTCAATTCAAGTTGACTCGTCTGAGTATATTTTAATAATAGATTCGAGCATGGTCTAACTCTACCTTGGATTGACTTTGGACCTAAACTGAAGGGACGATTGACATATATGCGAACCATTGTATAATTGTTGGGCGCATCCGATATAGAATTATGTGGTCGCAGCGAGAAATGTCGGAGGCTTCACCTAGTCTATAAGTTCGTCATTTTTAAAATTGTAGAATTATTGGCGATGCAGCCTGGACATGGATGTTGTATTTCTCATAACTTTATTTGGAGTTGCAATTATAGTTATGAAATTCAAAAATGATCATCGGATTTTACTAGTTTTTTCAACGTAGTTCTAGTGTTCTCACTAAAGCTGGCATAAATTTCTTCAAAAAATGAAGTTTAAATTGCACTCTACCTTAAATTTTAGTCTTGAAATGATTTCGTTAATTGTAAATTAGAGAGATCATTGCTGAGTTGGGAAACTCATTCTCATTTCATAAATAATGAATATGTACAGTTTATAAAAATAAAAAAGGGTAATTGAAAATGAAGCACTAAGCCAAGACCTTCATCATCTTCTTGAACTCTGTGTAGTCCACCATCCCATCTCCATCGTCGTCCACCTTCATTATCATCCTCTTGCAGTCCTCTACGCTTCTCCCTTGCTTAAGCCCTAGCGAAGCCATTACCGATCTCAGCTCGTCCACGCTGATAAACCCATCTCCATTTTCATCGAACACCTCGAACGCTTCTCTCACCTCCGCTTCCCCTTCCCTCTCCGCCATTATCGACTGATACAGATCTCCGAATTCCCCTATGTCAACGCATCCATCTCCATTCGCGTCGATTTTCTCTATCATCTGGCTTAGCTCGTTGTTCGGGATAAAAATTCCCATATTTTCCAACGAAACGTTTAGTTCCTTCTTCGTGATTCTTCCGTCGCCGTTCCGGTCGAACATCTGAAATACCCTCTTGAGCTCCGCCGGATCAATCGTCTTCACGCCCAGTGATGATAATGGAGGCGAAGACGATGGTGGAGGGGGCGGTGACGGCGTGGATTTTTCATCGGCGAGAATATTCTGGGGAGGAGGAAACCAAGAAGAAGGGAGAAACTGGCTGATTTTCTTGGGAACCAAAGAGAAGAGGAGAGAACTAAGGAGGTTGTAAGGAAGGAAAATCCTGAGCAAAAACGTCGGCATGGCGAAGATCCGAGCTACGGCCGAAGAAACTCGGAGAGAAGATCGGAAGAAGCGAAGAGACTAGCAGATCAGAGATCCATGAATTGAGTGAGAAAGCTCGAAGCTTGCTGTCTCCTTAAATATGAAATTTGAGGAATAAAAAATTACGACAAGAAAACGCGTTGCTATCATTAATTATTGCTAATAATGTGTTTGGTCTGCACTTGGTTTTTCGTACACTCTTAAATAATTAAAAATAAAAAATACCAATTAAATATAATTATTAAAAACAAATTAAGATGTCAATCTTTATTTATATCCCAATTCTTGTCCTAGGCAATTTTCAAGTAATTTTGATCATGTTTTAATTGATTGAGTCTCAATTGTCGTAGAATTTTTGGAAGCTTAAGCTGTGAATGACTCATAAATTAAGTATATTTCAATTGAGACAGTCCCAGTGTTGATGAAGCTGCAAAATTTTCTTAATTTAGAAAAATAGTTTGACTTAACAGTTCTTTTGATAATTAGTCATCAGAATTATTGATGTAATATAGTTGGAGAATTAAGACTTTTGACTTCTAAATTAAGAAATAGGTGGAAATTACTCTAAATTTAGTTGAGGGTAAGAATTTATATTATTTAAAATATTAATGGAAATTTTTTTGAATAAATTGGATTTATTTATTTTTTATGTATTAAAATTGTTATTAAATATGACAATATTGTTCAGTAATTTGCCTTTTTACGTTGTTTGAAAAAAAGGAAGAAATGAAGAGAGAGTTGACTAAGTAGAATGAGTCAAAACTCTAATGTGAAGGAGGCCGGCGTAGGATGATGATCCAACGGCTACTATTGGTGATTGAGAGGTGAAATGGGGTGCTGACACTTGGCTTTCCGGTATTTCTAGAGCGAGTCCAAATTAGTTTTATTTTAATTATTAATTACAATTTTTGAGTGATGCCATCTATTTTATTTGATGCTAAACATCATTTAACTCATCTAATTCCCAAGATTTGTTCAAGTTTTAGATCAATAAGCAAACTTTGACAGCTAAAAATAACAACATTACATCAGGATCGTTCTATATTTTGCATGTGAAATGAAGGAATTTATTGCACGACGAACGGGTGTTGTTTAATTATCGATAAATTAAAATATCAAGCATGATTCGAAAAAGTGGGTTTAGCTTATAAATTAGCAGACAATGAGAAAAGGCATGTGTTGTAATGACAAGGATTGACTTTAACCAAAGCCAGCTAAGATGCTCCAAACAAGACCCACAAAAGATGTACAAAATATTAGCATGCCTCCCCCTACATTATTCATCTGCTAAAACTGTCCCAAAATCATCATGCATTACTTCAAACTTACATCCACCAATTAAATACTGACAGCACATTCTTCATATATATATATATATAAGCAATTTGTTCGGATGAGCCGAGTTGTAGCTAGTAAAAAAAAAAAAAAGAATAAAAAAATATACATGATATTTAATACGTACTTGCACGAAACCTCAGTCAAACAAGAACACACTCAACCCACCACCAAAACTTGTTCATGCAGACGTCTTCTTATTTTCTTCTTCCCACTGGTCAGATACTTTAAGCTCGCATAAATCAGAGGATCCTTTGATCAAACAATAGGGGATTAGCTATGAATTAGACGAAGGCTCGAGCAAATAGGACGTAGTTGATCAAAACTTGCCAAACGTTTCTCGAGATAGCCAAAGTATTCCCTCCATTGAGCTGTGTTGTCTGAGTAAGGGTAGAACTCGAGCACAGTCACATTTAACTGCTGTTATTTCTCTGACGTTCTTACGTGGAGCTGAATGGAATGAAAGCATGTGCGAAGGTTTCTTCTTCATCAAACAAATTTGGATTTAACTCCAAATAGAGGGATTTTTAAACTGGGTTGCCATTGCATCCAACAAAAACTTAGCGAGATCTCCCCCTGCAATTTCCTTCTCTTTCTTGAGTTCGAGATGACGAACCTGAATGCAAAAGGCAGCCGATTTATAGAGATCAACATTAAAAAAAATTAACCCATCAGAGTACTCAAACAGACTTTGATGATTGACCATCGAAAATGACACTGTTTTTTTTCCTATTTTTTGTCTCTACACTGCGTCTATCCGTGTAGAAACATGTCTTTCATCAATGTGAAACCTCCATTAGAGACATCAAGAAAGAGATGATAACAGAGGAAAAATGTAATCTTTCCATATACAAAATTCTAGATATTCCTTATAATGCAATTTGTAATCAAGTTTAGCACTTTCACAACATGAGAATTATCGAGGAATTGCAGTTTTGAGAGTACAGCTCACCTTAACTGAATCTCTGAATGACACTCCAGTGTCTGTTATGATAACGAGACATTTTATGTCATGCTCGTTTGCATATTCATACTGCTCGGTCAGGCTTGGATCGGGAGCAGGAACAAATTCAGCCTGATGTCCAAACGCATTATTTAAAGATACAGTCAATCCATATTCAATCTTAAAACCAAATTTCTATACTGAAACAACCTTAATGTTTTCTTCCCACAGTTCAGCAACAAGTTCCATGCGTTGTGCCAATAGTCCTCCTCCTCCTTTTGAACAAACAAGAACACCTGTGCTGCCAGTCTCATTTCTGTACAGTAAGATAATAGACAAACAGGTATAAAAATTCAAATGCTTCTTCAATGTACGACAAACAACCACAGAGTCCCAGTAAAATACCATCACAAATTCAACAACAGAGTTACAGGACACAAAGAAAATAGAAACCACAGGTTTGGCAACTCCGGCCCAGAATCCTACCATGAGTACACACTCGGAAACCTCTATGATCTTTCACAGTCATTACATCAAAATACTGCAAACAACATTCTCCTTTTTCTCTTTAACTCGCAACCTCCCAAGTTACTCTCCCTAATCTGCCAACTCAGCTCCACCCCAAATCCAAAACTGCCTTCCTTATCAAATAACCAACGTTCCCTCTCCTTTCCACCAGATGCAACATAAGAGTTCACAATTGTATTTGTGAATATGAAGTGAGAAGATTAATACCAAGGTCATGTAAAAGTGACGAAAAATAACATATGCAAGATGAAGAAGATGCACCTAGTAGGTTTAAAATCGAGAGGACATTGCTGAATAATAGTCTCCAGGGCAATGCTGGTCCCAACACCACCTGGAGGATTAGTTTTCTAAGCCAAGAGACGAAGAAAGAAAATAAAATTAGTTACTAATGAGAAAAAATAAGTTCTAAGAGAATTTTAAATGTTTTTATAAGAAAGAAAGATGAAACTTGTCTTCATGTCAAGGGTATCATGGCAAAATTAAAGAAAGTATATGTAGAATAAAGCAATCTACATAATCACGGGTCCACATTTGATGGAGCAAATAATCATAGCGACCACCAACAGCAAGCAAAGAACCTTCAAGATGTGATCCAGAATGATTCTCCTTCATTAAGTATATCTGTGCAATCAATTCAACTCAGCAACAGAGATTACTGGGATTCATGAAAAATGATTATATATCAAATACAGCCAAAAACTTTGGTTTCCATTGTTCTCTAAAGTTTATGATTTTCAAATAAAAATTGAGGACATAAAGGTCACAAGTTTGACACCTGAAAGAATAAATCTCTATAATAGTTCTCTGGTGGTGGCATCAGTACATCTATGTAAACATTCTTGTCCATCCTCCAAACAGTCAAGTGCCTAAATAGGTCTGACAATTCATCAAGCGCCTTCCATGTTGAATTTACTGCATTTCGATTGCTATAAATGATATAGGACTTACTGGTCATTATTTAATTATATTATTAAAATTATGTCCATACCTGTTGGCAGGGCTCCTCTCAATCTAGGAAGAGCCATATCTACCGCATCACAGAATCTCAAAGCAACAGTTTGCAATCTATTTACAGCAGCTTCTGCTAAATTGAGTTCCTGAAAGCAATAATGGCTTATGAACAAGACAATTATGTATATAAGAGAGAGTCCTAACTCCAGTAAAAAGTATCTTAATTATTAATTGTTAAATCATTCCTAACCTGCAAAAGTTGACGCCTTATCACAACCCATTTTGATTTCCTTTCCGAAGACTGAGGACGTAAAGATCCCATAATTGAAAGAAGCTGCATTTAGAAGATGATTCTTCAGAAGGACAATCTCAAAAACCTCAGAGACGCAGAATATAATAGTTCATGAATGATTTACCTCAGCCACTTTATGTCTATTCTCAGCCTTCACTCCTACCCAGGACCAAATTGCATCCAGAAGGTCCCTGTGGTTTAAATGTATATCAC
Organism: Begonia peltatifolia; assembly: GCA_022433055.1. Classification (NCBI taxonomy): domain Eukaryota; kingdom Viridiplantae; phylum Streptophyta; class Magnoliopsida; order Cucurbitales; family Begoniaceae; genus Begonia; species Begonia peltatifolia. Next base: position 22,622,254 of record CM039521.1, read on the forward strand.
ATGAATTTGAATGGAAAAAACACGAGACAATGTCCATTGTCACCTGCAAAATAATTGACTCAGCGAACATTTTCTTTTTTAATGCAATCAGGAAATAAAATGAGTGTTATAATATACATAAAAAACTACAAGTTGCATATACACTAAGCAAGTACAATGTCCACATTACATCATATCCAAAGTAAAGTCAGATATGCAAAGTAAAGTAAAGCTAGCCATATGGAATATCTCAATCCAAGTACAAAAATTACAAAAAAAATTCTTTTCTAGTTTATGGTCGAAGATTATTCTCTTTGCAGACAAACAATACAATTATAGCTGGCCTGTTGAAATAAATGAACCCAGTCAAGAGAGCGTGAAAGAGAACCTTAATGACCTCTGCCTCTGTCACTGCCGGTGCACCTCCAATAATGTCATAATCACCCTGTTAAAAACAAATGAAGAGTCTGAACTTTCATGGCCAAAGTAATATAACCGTACAATTAATGTCGATAAGAAAAAATATTTACTTAAACTCAATGTTTCTAGCACATAGCTAACAATATGTATGCAGCATACTTGAAGGTAGCGATTAGGAGGTGAGTGCCCAATTGCTCTTCTGTAGACACACGCTACTTCATAACGTTTGAATGAAGATTTCTGCAAAGAAAGTATATACATGTGGACAGGTGTTAAAACTAATATCAACATGCTCCTTAGAGAGAAGAACACGCAATCATGGAAGAATTCATCTGTCAATCATATCCAACAAAGTTCAAACAACAAAAATGCAGGATGTAAAGTAAGTCATCATTTAGAAATCTATTAAGCAATTATATCTATATCTTAGGCACTTGAATGAAATAATAAATGAGTAAAGGGAAGAACAGAAGACACAAAATTTAAACAATAAAGACATGTAAGAGTAAATCTTTCACCTGAAGCATTTCTCATACATTTGTTATAGAATAAGAGTAAATCTCTTACCTGATTTGAAATGACCCACCCAAGAAAAGGGATGCGCAGCTCATAACAAAGTTCAAGCATGTCTCCTCCATTGGTCAAAAGTTTGACCGTGTTCCTTTTCATTCATAACAACCACTACTTAGCAAGGACTGCTGAGGCAATGATGAGCTATTAAGGATCACAAAAACTAAATAATAAATTGTTCAGTTAAGAGAACCTATTAAACAGAGGACACTCATCCAACAAATGCATATGATTTATCTCCAAGTGTTTTGCACCTTGTCGCCTGAAAACCTCCCTTGCCACCTCCATAGCATAATCACGAACCTCGGTGTACTGAATGGAGGAAGCATCCTCTACAGCCAACCGAAGTTTCTCATCACGATCTTGATCATTTTTCATGCCAAGCATCTCTTCATCAAAAATTGCATGCACAACTTTATCATATACACTTGAATCCTCTGGCGTTTTCATTCTTCGCAAAATATCTGTACATGAAGGAAAAAAGTTAGGCAACCAAGAAACAAACCACTGACAAAAGAAAAAAAAAAAATTGACAGGAAACAATATTCTTTGAAAATTACGATATAATATTACAAATATACTCACTGTCTAACAACTCAGATTCCATTCGAGGAGGAAGTGAATGACGCAGAAGTTGTTGTGCAGAAGGACGATCAGTTGGACTAGAAGACATTAAGTGCTTCAACAAAGACGCTTGTTCAGGAAATTCAGCAACCCAAGCAGGAGGAAGTTCAATTTTCTGTTTCAAATCAGATAGAACAATATGTCTTTCCATTGCAGTTCCAAATGGATGCCAAAGCTCAAAAAAAACAATCCCTAAGCTGTACATATCAGCCTGTAGTCAAATACAAAAAGGAGATCAGCACTTTGGGCCTAGAAATTGCAGCAGGACGAGAATGTCAGAAGCAGCGGATAAACAGAAAATATATTGAAGCAAGATATTACCTTTTCATCAATCTTTGGCCATCCTTGTTCAATTTCAGGCGCTGTATAAAAGTAAGTACCAACTTGACCAGTACCATCAATAGAAACTCCAGTTGTATCAGGGAAACTTTGATCTTGATCTAACTGTTCCAACTTCAAGAACTTAGCTGAAACAGAACATATAAAAGCAATGGATTTAGCATGTTAAATATAGATTTAAAGTCAGTGAAGACTTGCGACATTTTGAACATGGATTCTTATTAAAAGAGCTTATTGATGAAAAACTGACAAACCTATAGACATCTATGCATATGTAAATACATACGCCTATCATATATGCACACTGCATTTTTAAATGGCCAAATGCTGTGAGACAATTTAAACTCAACAACTGTCACTAAAATACTATAATAAATTACCATTAGTTCCAAAATCTTAAGTTGTCAGATAAAAATTAACATAATCACTTACATGTTTCTCAACATATACACATTTATTCAACTTGTTTAGAAATATAAAAACAATTGAGTTAATTTCAACATAACAACTTAAGTTTTTGGAGTTAGAGGATGAACCATATAGTTCATTCATACATGCGCACCTATGATATATAATCCGCCAGAGTCATAGTTAAAAAGTTACAGAAAAATGGAAAAGTTATTGATTGTACCAAGACCAAAATCTCCTATTTTAATATCATTGCGAGCATCGAAGAAAATGTTATTTGGAGTTAAGTCCCGATGTATAATTCCTTGGCTGTGTATGTGCGCCAATCCCTCCACAATTTGGCGAAATAAATGCCAGGCCAGTTCTTTGTCAAACCGATATGACTCAAAAACCTGGCGGAGAGTTCTTTGAACCATAAAAAACAAGGAAATAATAAAAACTAGTGAGGATATGTGAACAAAATATGAAAAAATAGTACATGATATAGATTTGATGATCAATAGACAATAGTAAAACTGTAAATCTTTATTTTATTTTATTCAGCGATCAAAACTCTAGGATAGTAAATTGACTATGCTAATTAGAAGTCTTGAATTTTATTTTATTTTTTCACGTGAACTGGTGGGATGAAATTGAAGCCCTACATGCATTCAACTGATAAATATATATGGACCACTAAATTTCAAGCATCCATCATATACATTCCAAGATTTCAAAGAGGTAGTATTTTTCAATTCGACAGGGCAAACTAGCATTTCCTTATTCAGTTTGTTGACAAGATATGTTAGTGCATTAAATCTAATGATAACAAACATAATTAAAAAAACATGAATCTGGATCTTTTTATTCGTCATGCTAGCAGCGCATTGTAATGCAGAATGACCAAGAAAAGCCAAGCAAATGTACGAAATCTAAACTAGCTACATCAAAAGATATAACCACAAATGCACGCTATAAACCTCTCATGGCTATGGTGAGATAAACATTTTAGCACTGTCTTAAAAATTCTTTTCAGCAAAAGTTTATTCATATATTTATGAACCACAAAAATAACACCATTAAATACAGAATACACTAATCAGGAACAAAATTTCTACCTCGGACAATATTCCATTTGGATATAAAGATACGTTGATTCCATCTTATTCTCGCGCCCTAGCATGTCGGTTGCACTTAAATCTTTATAGCTGAAAGTGGAATTTTCAGGAGTCATTGAACCATAAGTTGAGTCATCATGAGAATCAAAAACCCCAGTCTCAAACCACGCCTGAAAAGTGAAAAGTTCTTACAGTCAATATAACAGTCTAGTGGTCCAAAAATGTAAACAGTCTTCCATTCCAAGTGGCATTTGGGTACTCACCTGATAGTACCGAACAACATGCTGATGCTGCAATCGGGATAGTGTGGCGACCTCCCTAAATACATCAGCATATTTCGTATAAACAAATTTCTAAATCTAAGCAAATTTAAGAAGCAAAAGAAGATGAAGTTACGCACAATATCCAAGAAGACAAACAAAGTGGCATACCAAATAGTATCATATGTTTTTCGAGGAAAACAAAGCTTGCAAGACTAAATCATATGTTTGCTGATAAAGAAAACATTACAACAAGACTGATATGAATGGTTGAAAAAATGAAATAGCAAACAAAATATGGAAAAGAAACTTTTACCTTAAAATGCGATCAGGGAGACTTTTATCCTTCAGCCTAATTTTCTTAACCGCATACTGTCTCCCATCTAATTTATTTTTGCATAAGACAACATGGCCAAAACCACCATGACCTGCATCCAAAAGTAGTACTTTTGAATTTGGCATTAACTACTCAATACCCATTTTCTATCATTACTCAAAAACTTTTGTTATTAATTCCTCCCATTTCTGACTTTAAAATAAATTTCCAAGGCTGCCAAAACTAGCACAAAAACATGCAAAAGTTTAGACGAAATTTTAAATGCAATTTTTCGAATTTAATCTTGATTGGTCATTTTTTGCCAACTTACGTGATCATAAGAATTATCCTAATACACTCCTTGTGTAGACAATTCAATTTCCATCTGGAAAATACGGTACTTGCAACAGACCTACGACAAACTTGTTGATTTTCTTCCCTTCAACATTTTATGAAGTGATATAGATTTTGCAGCCATAAACATTACTCCAAACCTCACGATTAATTACTAAAAGGAAAATATAGGTGTTATATTATTAATCAAGAAGAAAATGGAGGAACTTCCAGGAATCTGGGGTAAATGAAAATTATATTGACTTAAAAGTCATTGCTCATTACCAAGGGATTTTAGCTCCTCAAAATCATTAAGATATCGTGAGCTTTGAAGAGGTGGCCCCAAATCAATCGCAGGTTTCCAAAATTGAGATAAATGTGAAGAATCCTACACAAGATCAAACTTTCAACTAAAAGTAAAACAAAGAATGAAAAACAAAATTTAAGGTGGAGAAGTACGTAAATTGCAAAAGAAACCACTAATGACTGACCCTACATTGGCGGAAAACGTGGTCAAATTGTTTCTCAAAAGTAGAAGATGGTTTAGAAGCCAACTCGAGTGCCAGGTCTGAAATTATCTGAAAAATTAACAGACATGACCATCTTAAATAACACACATAATCAAAATTCAAAACCTGACAATTACTACTTACTCCAAGATTATACAACTCAGAAATTATTTGTGGCAAAGCATCAGCTAATGGTCCTTTTTTAGCACAAGCAAGGCGAAGCAAATGAACCTGATGATAATCGTTCAAATCATCAAACAAAAATAGGACTAAAAAGTATGAGTGTGAGGTGGAAGAAAAATACAAGGTGAGATGAGAGAAACTGAAACAAATCACCATCATTAGATCCTTGTTAACAGTTTGAGATACTTGATCCTGCCCCAAGGAACTAAAAGACCACTCCGAAGGTTCACTATCAGATACATCTTCTTCTTCCTTTGCGTGGTCCTTCAGAATCAAATCCTGTGAAGGCATACAATCAAGTTTTGGAAAAATTATCTCCCGACTATAAAAAAAAAAAATTTAAAAGCAGCATTACAATTTTCTAAACAAAGTTGATTGTCTATTATCAATTTTGAACTCCATGCCCTATATATTTGTGGTCAAGAGCTCAATATCTGTACAAATATATTTTTCTCCGTGGGGAATACCTACTTCATCTGACAGTTTCTCCTTCCATAATCATTTATCGGCTTTTTCACGTTCTTGTTCTTTTTTTCCCTTCATCTGCAAGCCAATTGTTTATATATTTCAAGAGTCCTAAAATCTATCATATGTTCAAAAATAGCTTTAGATTATCATAATACTTAGTCAATACATAATTCTCCACCTAGGCCAAGCCTCAAGAAGTTAGCACCATTTTATTCTTTCCATATTTCAATTTTTTCACCAAGTATTAACACTGAAGTTTAAAAAAGTAATGCTCTTCTTCATTGAAACGTTTTTTCCACAATTTTACAACTCAAAGAGAAAAAATAGTTCAAACCAAGACTATAATTTGGAAGGTTTATTAGTGTTGTACAAAGCGGCTAAAAAAGAAGAGTGGCGTCATGAAGTGACCAGATAAGAATGATATAAAACTTGAACAATACAAGCGTACAGAAACTTCCAACTCATCATAATAGAATTAAACATGAACGAAATCATCCACCATTCTTTACCTGTTTCTCACCTTCAATACCACTATCCACTGATTCTTCCATTAGAGATCTACTTGAACGAGAAGTTTCGCTCTTATTATCACCTTCGCTCTCTTCTTCCAGTGTATCTAATTTGGTGAAAGGAGAGAAAGGTTGACCTTGCGTATTGCCTCCATCCAATGACTTCAAATTCTTATCAAGTTTCTTCTTCTCAAACTTATTCCCAAACTTTGAGCCATCTAGTGAATGAGGCTGCACTGCTGAGGTTAGCCCACTTTTTTCATCCATTCCAAATCTCCAGCTCCACAACTTTCCAGATTCACCAAAGAGATCAATGTAACCATAGACAAAAGGTCCTCTCTTATCGCTTGAATCTGTCATTCCCGTCTGAAACAATGGAGAACTCTCATTTGTAGCGGGACATGCCACCTTAAAGGATGAATTGGTCAGCAGAAAAAGTAAATGATTGAACATACATAAAACAGTATAACAAGAGATGTATAAAGGCATATCTCACTGATTTGCTAGACTGGATCACTGGAACAATTTCAGATAGAAACTCTTGAGCAGCTTCCACCAAATTGAAAATCATCACCCTTCCTTCGCGAGCATTCAAATTTGCCTACATAGAAACATCTATTACTTGAAGAAGGTTCATAATTTCATGAACGAAGAAGATGATTTTAAAATATACAATGATGAATTAGTGCGAAAATGGAAACATGACCATGACAAGGTTTTGATATGGGATTTTGACCTTTTTTTTCCTCGAAGTCTCGAAGTAATGTTAATTTACCATACAAAAAATGACATTCATCATAACTCATACTAGAGTCAGTCCATACTTGATCATGAAGAAGAGACAGAAGCTTATCTACATCAGCCTTTACCAAACCTTTCTCTGGAGTTATCTGCAACTTTGGAGACTTGTAAGGATACCCTGACAAGTATCTGAAAACCAAGGCAAAGAAATCATACATCGCAAAGAAAAATTTTCCAATATAAATGAAAAGAACAAGTAGGACAACCATATTTACTTCACTGAAAGAAGAGCAGATACTTCTGCATCCTCATATCCCATATCCTTCGAGTAAGGCCTGTTAATTTCAACAAAAGTCAGATTACGAATTTTTAAATTCTAGACTTATACTAGTAGAAACCACCACAAACCTTAGTTTGATGTCGACTTGAGGGGGAGAGTCAGAAACAACTCTGCAGTCTTCTTGAAATATTGAACACCTGAGCGTCAGAGTGAAATGGCAGGGGGTAAAGATATCTCAAACAGGTGAGCAAAGGCAATTTCATTAATTCCACGCATTCTTGCCCTAGCAAACGATTATCATAAAAGCTTTTACAAACTAAGAAAATTTTATTTTGAGAAATACAACTACACGTGCAATTGATTAGAAAAAATTTACCAAAATTCAGGGCTATCTCTTTATACTCATGGATCCAAAAGTTGTTCAATTTGCCAGATTGCTAAGGTGCTCTAGACATGGAAAACATTCTCTTTATGTAGAACATCCAGAAAAAAAAAAAAGATTTTCTCAGCCACTTATTCATCATTTTCCAGCAATGCAATCAAGGTGAAAGTTAATTTCTACTCAGTTCAACTGTTAACTGCCAATCTTTCTTCTGGGATGATTCAAACCATTCCATTCAAAAATCCAATGAGAAAAGGGTTATTTCAACTCTTTCCAAATCGACCTTGATACAAAATTAATCATTAGAAGCATGATGAAATAGTTAATGACTTCTAATGGAGGTTAACAGCTACTTACAAGGCAGTGATCTCTTCGGAAAGAAGCTCGTTATCATCGCTAAGACTCGATGAGTGGTCTTTCGAAGTTGTCCTTCCCTTATTCCTTTTCCCACCACCTCCCCCTCCTCGCTTCTTCTTCTTCGCATACCCCATTTTTCCAACACCTTTCTCGCTCCAAATCAAGGCGTTCAGCAGCGAAGCAGGTCCTGCAACTGTTATGAGTGATAAAACATTTGTGATTGCATAAAACTAGGGAAAAAATTCAATCGATGTGAATCCAAGAAATTGTAACATCCACCTAAGGCTAAAAGACTGAAGCGTAAACGAAAAACGCTGGCGCTAAAATTTTCGGTTTCTTAGACGGAGTCATGAAATATTGAAAGTGCAACGAAATTGAGGATGGCTTCCCCTCCAGCGATTCAACCCTCCGGCCTCCAACCGCCGGTGACAGCAAGTAGCCGGTTATATCTCGCCGTCTTTTAAGCGTTTTTCTTTGGACTTCTAATCACAATGAGCATTGCAATTCGTTCATTTTTCAAAAATAAAAATGCATATAATTCTTTTTTTAGTGAAATTAATATCTATCTTAATTGCTAACCTTCCCGTTAAGTCACGTTCTCGTCGAATAAATTACGTTTTTATCTCATGATCTTTTATGCTATATGATGTCGTAAGAGAAATAAGTACATTTTGACGATTTCTATAAAGAAACGAGCTGTAGTTTGACGTCGTCGCTAAAATCGTCAAAATCATTCTATCGAAAGTTCAATTGCCTCGATGACATAGACTTAATTGCCAATGACACTAATTTTATATAATTAATTACTTGTTATTTACTAATAAATTTAAATGATTAATATACGCTTTAAGTTAAAAATATCACGTATTAATTATTTAATTTTTTACTTAATCATCTATTCATAAAGTTTTAATTGATTAATACGAATGGTCAAATTTAACCGAGAATTATGTTAGGTTTATTTTGTTAATATATTTATTGATGTGTCAAATAATGATTTATAATTAATTTATTGTATTAATTATATAATTTATTATTTTTATATTTAAAGATTAATATTAAGCTTAACTTTAATTAATTATTATTTTTAACAAAAATGAAGTATGACGGAAGTTAAAACTATAAATGAGGAAAAAATTAAATGTAAGCATTATTATTTAATGACAATTTTTTTTTAAAATTTATATTTATTAATGTAAATGAAGAAGGTAACGGCGCTACTGCAAGAAACAGCAACGGCCGACGACGGAGATCAAGAAGCAGGTTCTGGATCGCTAATCGTTATTTTCAATTCTTTCCGACTTTAGTCTTCATTCAGGTTCGATCTTTTCTCTCTCTCGTTTGATTTAGTTTGAGGAATTTGAACGACGAGGAGGTTTTGGTAGATGGAAATCGGTTTTCCCTTTTGCTGACGGAAGTAATGTTCCGAGTATTATTTCATTTGGGGAAAAAATCGGAGGAAAAATTTTAAATTAGCGTTTCGTTGGGAAAAAATATCGGCAATTTGCTTATTGATGTGGCTCTCAACGATGAATTTTTGCTAATGAGATAGATGATTTACTGCAAGCTCTGTCGTTGTGACTATGTGTGTTAGTACGCATTACAGTCGGGATAGTACCTCTTTGTTTCGTCTCTAAGAATCTGAAGAAGCTCGCTCTAGTTCACTAGTTATGCAATTGGTAATGATTCTGTAGCTTTATTAAGACATTGTTTAACTCATTAATTATACGAGGATTAGAAGCTCTACTCTTGGTGGTCAATTTTTTTTATTATCACTTTAGTCCGCCTATCCATCCTTTCCAACTCTTACAGTGTAATTAATCTGCATCGACTGCATCTTCTTTTCAAGTACTCCATGTTCATGGTTCCTTAGAAGTGTATAAGGGCTACATGCTCTATAATGTAAAATGCATGGCAGTTGTAGTTATAGTTTCATTTTGATTTTTTCTTCTTTCAGATGGGTCCATAAAGGATTAGTTGTTACATAACTTGTATACAAGGACCTTTGTTCTTCCCATAGGGGGATAGCATGGATATGGAGTGACACTTCGCATGAGTTTTGATTATTGTAGCTCTCCCTCTCGCACTTATTAATAAATAAGTTAACAGGAAATAAAAATGTGCTCTGAGATTGATATTATGGACCTTGTATGATATCTATAGTCTGATGAACAAGTTTAGGGATTAGTTTCTATTACTAGAAGGCAAATTGCTGCATGATCATCCTTGTATTTGGGGTCATTCAAAATCAATCACCCTGGAGCATTAGGTGATTCAAAAATTACCTCAATCATGGGGTGTATTATTAAAGCATAAAATTCACATTTGCAGGAAATTTATCGTGTCCTTTTTTATTACTGCGCGTTAACACTTTAGATTACCTAGAATTGACCATGTTTTTGAATTTTTCTCATAGCTTATATCTTAGAATATTGCATAGTCTAGTTCGAAAAATCATAGTGTCATCACAGGTTAGTGCTAGTAGTCTAGTGCTATTAAATTTTTCTAAAAACTTATGCTATATGGCTTGGATGTATTCTTTTTAGGCAATGGAAGGATCGAATTACATCTATGCATTTTGTCCTTTCAGGCGGTCATGTTTTAATCTTACATGGGATCTAGAAGTGAAAAAGAGTATGCTGCATTTAAAGAAAAGGTAAATCGGACTGTTTATCTCGACAACCTCTCACCACAAGTTACTAAGTCCGTGTTGAGAACTGCTCTTGATCAGTTTGGGTCTGTCATTAGAGTTCACTTCACTCCAAACTACGATGAATCAATGATTATCCAACAAGTTGCATTAGTGGAGATGCAAAAGTTACGCCAGGCCAAGGCCGTTATCTCTATGATGGCTCAGGTCCCATTTATGATGTCTGGAATGCCGAGGCCTGTGAGGGCTCGGCAGGCTGAACCAGAAATGTACGATGATCGTCCACCGAAGCAGACTAGGAAGGTCAAATCCCGATGGTTGGATCAGAAAGATCCTAGTTTTGAGGATGCTGAGAAAGCAAAGTATCTTGTGAAGAAACATGCGGCCAAAGCTGCATTCTTACTCCAGGTACGGAAGCTTTCAGTACAAATTGTTAGTTTTAGTGAGATTGATCCCATCTTGGACTCAAAATTGTTGTCATCATAAGTAGTTTTGTAATGAAATTTGCTATTCATTTTAGCAACTCCTCTTGGAGGAAGAGAAGCTTGCAAAGCAGCAGGAAGCTTCTCTCAGAGAAAATTATAAGAAATATCAGATAATGGATAGTGTCATGGCTGATGGAACTGCTCACAGATTGGCTCGCAATTACGAGCTGGATGTTACCGACAATTAGCAGTGCGTAGATCGATCTCCTGCCCTGTATAATAATAAGTCAGAGGAATTGTATAGAACATAGCATTTTTCCCACTTTTCATTTGTTCTTTTTCAGATCAGTTGATGTGAAAAAATAATCATACTAGCAAATCAATGGCTCATTTTTGTTTGGACTTTGAACAGATGATTGAAGTGTTGTAAAAATTTGACTAGCATGCATCATACAAGGTATGCAACTGGTAACAATCGAATCCAAAAAATAAAATCAAAGAATGGACGTCGAAATTTACGTTGAAAATCTTAACTAGCGATAAATATGAATAATTAGCCTTGGAGTTGTCAGACTATTTAGAATTTGGCCTATTTTTCCACAAGACAAAGATTAACGCACTTATCACAAGCAATTTAGTACTTTCTATTACTTTTGTTGTTGATTGGTATCTTAACTGTTTCTGATTCGAACGTAATTTTGAAGAACATTGGGTCGGGTTTGCGCATCCAGTGTAGGTCTTCGGCTTCCTGATGATTTTTAACGAAAATTCTAACCGAAAGGTTTAAATGGATATAAACTTGGCCTGGCTGTGTGGAGTCAATTGTTGATTGAGTTAGTTGTTATTATTTTGAAGTAGAATAACCTCACCCTCGTCTACCCAATCAAACTCCTCTCTTGTATTGCTTTTGGATGACATCCTCAGGCTCTTTCCCTCCATCGTCACTCATTTCTTATCTCTCTCTCTCTCTCTCTCTCTCTCTCTCTCTCTCTCTCTATGGCGGCGAATCTGCAATCTATCCATTACAGCCACCAGTGTCTTCTGAAGCACCACCAGGCGGAGGCTTATCCCTCCACCTCTTCCTCTATCTTCTTTCTCAAACCCAACAGTGCTAGTAGCTCCATCGCCTTTCGATCTCATTCTCTCTCCTCCACCACCGCATTTTCTCTCTTGCCGACCACCTCCTCCACCTCTTCCACTGTCTCCTTCGATCAGCTCCAGCACCACCTCTCCACCCAAAACTTCCGGCAAGCCGACGAGGAGACTCGTCGGCTTCTCATTGTCCTCGCGGGGGAAGCCGCGCAGAAGAGAAGCTACGTTTACTTCTCCGAGGTCCAGTTTATCTCGGAATCTGACCTCAAAGCCATTAATGAGCTCTGGAAGGAACACAGCGGTGGAAAATTCGGATACAGTTCTCAGCAAAAGATTTTTGAGAAAGTAAACAAAGATTTCACCAGATTTTTCATGAAGGTTGGGTGGATGAAGAAACTGGATACTGAGATTGAGCAGTACAATTACAGGTCGTTTCCCACCGAATTCATCTGGGAGCTGAGTAATGAAACGCCGGACGGACATTTGCCATTGACGAACGCGCTTAGAGGGACCCAATTGCTGTATAAAATTCTAAGTCATCCGGCATTTAAGGATGTGGAAGAGGATAATGGAGACGACGCTGAAGCTGATGAGAAAAATGGAGGATTGAAGAGATTCAGAGATGGGTCGAAACCGTTGAACAAGAATGTGTTCAAAACGGACTATAGCTTTTGAATTTGAGAATTCTGAATCTTACCCATTACAGAACAGATCGAATTGACGTTTGGGTTTTGTTGTATGTTTGCAATTGAATCAGTTTTTATACCATTTTTTTCATCTACCATTATTCGAACGTTCATATTTGGCTTTAAAGCTGCTTGTTTTTGTAAGAAAAACTTGATGATTGGTGGATTTAATCGATAGATCTCGAGGAGGAAGATGATATCCTGGCCAAATGGAGAGAAAAGCTGATGACTTTTTTCAAAAGAATCTACTGTATCCGTCTAAAACAAATCGTCAAAGCTTCCCCCTCAGTTCTTCCCTTTAAAACCTACAGGTTACGCTTAGAAACTTAGGAATCTGAAAGTGAAATCATAAAATAATAAATTATATTAATTCATAAATGACACTTTATAATACGTAGTAACATTACGCATAGACAGAAGGAATACGCTCAAACTACGAGTAATTTCAAGTTAACCTCCCTTCTCTTTCTCAAACGAAAAATCAACAGCTTAGCGAGAAGTTGGGATCTTATTTGATTGTGTAGAAAGTTAGAACTCCATTTTGTTTATTAAAATAATGTATGGTTTAAGTTGAGTAGAATATTTAATTTTTTTAATGAGATAACTTTTGGAAAACAGTCTCTTTTTAATTGTATAAAGTTAATTTTATTATTTATTAACACTAAGGCACAAATACAAGTCATCATGCAATTGATGTATGAAATAATTTTTTAAAAATCAAGTCTTATTGAAATATTGTGCACTAACATTAATTAAGAGACGCAGGAAGAAGAGAATAGAAAGGTGAGAAATAAAGTTAGAAAAAGATAGACATTATTAAATGGAAGATTTAAAAAAATGATTAAATGTAATGAAGTTTAAAATTATTAAGGTAAAGATCAAATAAAATATTGAATTATAGTGTATTTTTTAATTTAAACAATAAATAATTTTTTTTCGTTAATTCGAAGATCAAACTATCCACAATGAACAAATTAACTCAATTCATTAAATGGACGTTAAAACCTAACACGTGCCACGCATGGCAAATTCAATCAAATCCAAATTTCAAGGTTCTTTCTTCGCCATCATGTCTCTCTTTGCAGTTCACTCGCTCAAAGGCGGAACACCATAGATGCTCTCTTGGTTGGTTTGTCTAGTATTTCAGCTTCTTTAGTGCCAATAAACTTAATGAATAAACTCTAAGTTTATTCGAAGTCTAATGCTTTAGTATATTTCTTAAACTGATTTACACACAACAATATGAACATGAGAAATATCATAAGAAGAATTATAAATATTCATTCTAACAACGAAAAATTACATAGAGGAACCAAATCCAATTTTAACTACATGATTCTTAAATTTCAATGTTGGCATGCTCTTAGTCAAAGGATCGTTGACCATCAATTTAATGCTAATGAGTTTGATGACCACTGTGACATCCTTAACACATTCTCTTATCGCTAAATACTAAATGTTAATATGTTTACTTCGACATCCACTTTTGTTGTTTTTAGCCATAAAGATTGCAGCTGAATTGTCGTCAATATATCTTCAGCGACCTATGAATATAATCAACAATTCTAAGCTCTAAAATGAAGCAATTCATCCATACATCATGCGAAGTAACCTCAAAACACAATACAAACTCAACCTCTATAGTGGATGTGGCAAGTCAAGCTCCGTTTTGTGCTTCTCCAAAATATAGCTCAACTAGCAAACATAAAAATATATCCTAATGTTGATTTACGAAAATCAACGCAACCAACAAAGTCTGAATCACATACAAGCTACCAGTCCGTTTATAGGTAAGCATGTTGTCTTTGGTTCCTTAAAGGTACCGTAAATTTTCTCTGTAGTAGTTTAATTGTTTTTACCTGAGTTACTCTGATATTGATTTAACATCCCAACAACAAATGCAACGTCAAGTCTTGTGCAGACCTGAGTATACGTCAAGCTTCCAACAACCAAATCATATGGAATGTTCTTCATTTGCTCCCTCTCAATATCGTTCTTCGGGCATTAGTTCCCATGAAAATTGTCATGCTTCACAATAGGAGCTATACTAGGTGAACACTCTTTTATCTGATATCTCTCTAAAACTTTATTGATATAAGTTTTCGGAGACAATTCCAAGAAACCTCGGAATATGTCTCGATGAATCTTAATACCAATGATATAGGAAGCATCCCTCATGTCCTTCATGTCAATGTTTTCAAAGAGATCGTTTCATCTCATGTAATAAACTTTTATTATTAGATACAAGTAAAATATTATCCATATATAGGACTAAGAAAAAAATTTTGCTTGCACTAATTTTTTGGTGTATGCACTTATCTATAATGTTCTCTATGAAACTGAATGAATAGATAACATTATGAAACTTAAAGTACCACTAACGGGAAGCTTGTTTCAATCCACATGTGGAGTTTTTAAGCTTACACACTAAATACTCACCTTCACTAGAGGAGAATCATTCAGGTTATTTTATATAAATATATTCCTCTAGATCTTTATTGAGAGAAGTTATTTTCACATCTATTTGTTGCAACTCAAAATCAAAATACGAAATCAATGCCAAAATTATGCAGTGAGAATCTTTCTTAGATACTTTGAGAAAAATTCTCATTTTAATCGATTCCTTCCTTTTGTGTGAATTCTTTAGCATTGAGTCTTGCTTTATATTTTTCAATGTTGTCTAATGAGTCTTTCTTAGTTTTAAAGACTCATTCACATCATATTGCTTTTACACCATCAAGCAACTAGACAAGATTTCAAACTCCGTTTGAATTCATAGAATTCATTTCTTATTTCATAGCATCATATCATAAACTTGATTCACAGCAACTTATGACTTGTGAAAACGTCTCAGTATCATTTTCGGCTCCTATATTGTAGTCTAACTCTTGTAGATACGCCACATAGTCACTAGGAATAGCTTTTTTTTTTCTCTAGTCGTATCGACATATTTTTGAGGAATTTGTTATTCAATTGGTTGATTAACAATATCAGGAACTTCCTCAAGAAATTGATCGATATGATCATTATAAGTAGTTTGTGAAATATTATTTATTGATTGTATAAAATTCATTTGAGTTGTAGTAATGTAATGCACAACAATCAATCTGTCACTTGAGCTACAGGGTTGAACATTAACGTGATATCCTTCAGAGACAATATCCTGAAATCGATTACTTTCACTAATCAAATCATTTTAATGAAATTTAACATTTCTCACAATCCTAGTGCTATATTCCTTAGACCTCTCAGCATATCCAATGAAATAGCCGCTAATGGTTATTGGGTGTAGTTTCTTTTCTTGTAGATTATAAACTCTAACCTCATGCGGGTATCCTCAAATGCGTATATGTCGCAAACTCGGTTTCCAACATTTCCATAACGCAAATGGTGTCTTTTCAACAGCCTTTGTCGGAATTCGATTTAAGATATATAATGTCGTCTTAAGTGCATCAGGCCACAAATAATTAAAAATTTTGGAGTTGCTATGCATACTTCTCACCATATCCAATAATGTTCGATTTCTTCTTTTTACCACACCATTATGATACGAAAAACGCGGCATGGTGTATTAAGCAACAATATCGTGTTCGTGAAGAAGTCTAGTAAACAGACCAAGTGCTTGTCCATACTCAGTGTATCTATTATAATACTCTCTACCTCCTCACAATTTTAATTTACTTATCGCATTGTTTCTCTACTTCTGCCTTGAAAATCTTAAAGGCATCTATGCTTCATTTTTATTTTGAAGCAAGTAGATATACATGTATTGAGAGTAATCATCAATAAAAGACATGAAGCATTTCTTACCATTTGAGTCCATAACCAGACTACAAATATCTGAATATATGATCTTTAATACTTCACAGCTCCTCTTTGCACATTTCTTAGATCTACTTTCCTTGAATGCAATCCAAACATGTATCAAAATCAATAAAGTTTAAAGTATTAAGTACTTTATCATCTTCTAATCTCTTAATTCTCTCCATGAAAATATGTCTAAATCTCTGGTGCTACAACATATAGGAACTCTCATTTATAACATATTATTTCGTACCAGTGTGAATATGCATAACATTATTGGTGGTATCATTTTGTAAATCAATATAATAAAGACCATTCGACATTGCACCATTTCTAACAAAATTAGATTTGTAAAATAAACTAAAGTTTACGTATGAAAAAGTAAAAAAAAAACTATTAAGATACAAGTTTTAAAACTGAAATAAATTCCTAGAAAAACTATAAACATAAAAAGTTTTTTACAAAATCAAAATAAAATCACGGTTCAGAACTAAATTGCATGGTCCAACAATTTTCGCATGTGAACGCATCTTGCTTCCTGAATAGATGTTTGTTTTGTTCACTTCCCTTTAGTTTTCGAAAGTTTCGTATACCCTACAAGGTATTCAAAATATGGATTATAGAACCATAATCAATTCACCATGTGTTATAAATAATATGAGTCATATTAGATTCATAACAAACAAATGAAGTTGACATACCTTTCTTTTCAAGTCATGACTTAAATTTGGTGCAATATTTCTTTGTGTTATTTCTTATCACATAAATAGCACTTAATTTCCTTCTCAATTTCACCAAATTGGATTGATATTTTACCTTTCCCTTTATCTTTCTTTTTGGCTCGAGTCATTTTCTTTCCGTAGGTCGTCATGAATGCAATCTCACCTCTTTCCATAACCAGTCTACCTTTCTCTTAAACACACGTGGTCGTATGTTCACTAATAGGCAATTTATTCTTATATGTGTTGTAAAAGATCTTAAAATAACTGTATAATTGTGAAAGAGTACTCAGAATATAGTGCACCAAGAAAGAATCAGATGTATCAACTTTAAATGTCTTAAGTTGAGCCATAATGTCCCTCATCTGCATGATAGTGTTCACGCACAACATTAACTGAAGGAAACTTTAAGGATAAAAATTTCACCATGAAGGTACTAGCAAATGCCTTATATTGAAGTTTCATATTGCTTTTCTATAACCTTCAACAATGCCACAACATCATTATGTTGCTCGACAGAACCATGAATATCATTAGCGATTTTAGTCTTTATGAACATCGCACTAAGATGATTTGAATGTTCCTAACATTCATAAATAGCAAGATAATCTGGAGTGTTGGTCAGAGTATTCATAGGTCTATCTTTCCACATAACATAATCGATGTCCAAGAAGAATCACCTCCTCACATACTTTATAATTATCACTCATTAATTTAAGTGTATCGCATTTTATATCAGAAAAACTAATGTATGCTGCAAAATTAAATTACACATGATTAATAAAGATGCAAAACTAAATGTCATAGTTTACCGGTGTAAATCATGCAATATAATGAATCTAATGACATAAAACTTGCTATTGGGCTAAGAGTCGCTTACATAATCTATGCAAATTAAATCTTAATATATTCATGAAAATGAGCTTGTCCAAGTGACAACCCAATCGTCCACCGTTGCTCAAAACTGTGGTCCGATTATCAACCCCATTGTAAATTCGACGTTTTCTCATCATTCTGACCGCCAAATGGAATGATTGTACCGGAAAAATACTCGCCGATGAATTGTTTCAATAATGCCGAAAACTTAAACATTAAAAATTAAAATTTATGTTTAAAACGCCGTGACAAAAATCATAAATGCTCTGGTACCAAATGTCAACGTAATCATATTGATCTAATATGCCTTGCAAACGAAAACTAAAGTGTTTCAGATCGAAGTGCCGGAATAACCAAATTGCCTTCCGTCATTGATGTTGAAACAGGGACCGCTGCTTATCCTCCTTCAAGAGTCTCTTGTGTGTATTTTTTATTTTTAAAGGAGATAGCAGAGATAGGGGATTCTCAACAACAAAAATACCTCTTTCTTATAACTTCATCGATCGACAAGTTATCAAATGGAAAGGCCGGTTTCTTTGATGGAAACCATTCACAAAACCAGACCATAACTGTGGTTCGGGTAGTTTAATTATGAAAAACTGCTAACATCTCCAACTTTGGGCAGATGATACCAATGCGAGGGTCGGGCTTTAACGAGCCTACTACTACCTCTCCCAGGGCTTAATCAGCTCTGCCTATCAAACCTGAAAGCTTTGGACCGTGGTGGCGGGTATCGGAGAAAGGATTCGAAACGCATTAAAATAATCATAGGAGCTCAAATTCTTCACTGGCTTCGGAGCCGATTATTTTTCATGAACTGTTAATCAAAATTTATAATACAAAATAAATCCAACCCACTTAACGAAGCCCAGCCTACTGCGAACCTCGCCTAACCAAGGCTATCCCATTTTTTTGAACCAAGAGGCCCCAAATCTGATTGAAGCCCAGACCAATTTGTGAAGTCTATCCCAATTCATGAAGCCCGGCCCACTTCTTGAAACATTGACATACTCCCGCTGTGAAACGCAGCCCAATACAAATCCTTCCATGTGAACCCAACCTAGTTCCCGAGACCAGAGCACCATGAATCACGAAATTTTTCCATTCAACTGTGCCCCGAAGACACGATCAAAGCAATGCCTAGTGTGATTCTTCCACGACATATTCTGATCTGATCCCTTCTAGCATTAGAAAAAGTCATGTCCATTCGAACATCTGCAATGTCCTTCCACCCGTTTTTCATTTGTAATATAAAGCAAACCGAAGGAAAAGATTGACACATTCGGAAATGACTTGAATTCAAACAATGATTTAAATCAAGTCTTACTGAAATTAGGTTTTCTTTTTGTGTCATATGCGTTTAGACTTGACTTTTTCTCCAAGTCCAATGGGCCTCCATCGATGCCTTCGGTTGTTACCAAAAATTTTCAAGATGGGCTCCAATGAATTTAACGTGACTGTTATTTTTTTAATAATCATTCTTATTTGTCATTTTAAAATATTAAAAAAATATTTATTTGACAAATCAAAAAAGTGATTTTACCAATTCTAATTCACTTCTAATTGCTCAAAGAATGATTAGCCAGAATTGCATTTTGTTTTTGTGGTAAAGTTAGGCTGTTACGAAACAAATATGAAAATTGATGTCAAGCTTCAATCCAATTCCACTCCCTGAAAGAGAATTTTAATTCAACACGAATTGAAGTTAGCTCGAGAGTGAACGGCACTTTCCCGCATACAATATCGACAAAATGAACGACAAACGAGTCAATTTGGATTCGATCCATTGAGGCAGTAAGCTTAATACAAATATAACTATTTTGATCATATTCCATAGTTATTACCAGCTGCCAACCGGATTAAATTACATAACTCAGTGTAAGATTGGTTGGTACCTATTTACATTGAATCATATGGCTGAGGGTTTATATTCTTCTAGATAGATATGTAATTATTCATTTCCTATATATATTACGCAATAAAATGCTGAAAAAACCATCTCGATCACAAATCCATTCTTGACTTTCATTAGAATGCGGCAATCGAACCTGTTCATAGTTAGATAAACAACTTCACCTTCGTTGGAGGCACATCTGGCAAGTAGTTGCCGCCGTATGATTGGCATAGGTACATAGATCACACGACCAAAAACTAGAATTATCCACATTTCGGCTCGAACCACTGGTGCGCACAGAATTTCCCTTGCTCCTTCCAGGTTTTACTTTGATGCTTCCAGCAGCAGTCTTAGCGCTGCTCGTCCCGCTGCAAGTTCCGCAAGCATCCACATCCGAGAGACCATTTTCTAAAGCTCTGACCAGATTCTCAAAGTAATTTCGAGTAACACTGTGATAACGAGAGAAGGAAGATGGAGATATTGAGGAACTTCATTAAAACAGACAATATAATTACAAATTTTGACAGAAATTCCAGATGAAATTGATCTAAAAAGCAACACGTTTTCATTCTTTTTCCTGTCTGTGAATCACAAACATGGAAGACCTCTTTTTTGAGGCCAAATTTTGCAGATGCAGGTTAAAAGATGAATTTAAAGAACACAATGAGACTAACTCGGCAAGAGAAAAAGACATGCACATACAGAATGAACTACAAACACACTTTGCCCAAATACCTGGTCAGACCAGCCAACTTTGTACGAAAATCATTAAATTCTTTTGATGGCCCGTCAGCTGCGAGGAACTGTTGCAGTTCCTTCTCTGCACATTGATGAAGCCTTTCTAAATTAGACTCTGCATCGCCTGTAGAGGAAGAAGATAGGCTCATTAGCTGGGAAACAAAAAGGCAACCATAATTCTGTTCCAGCTTTAACCATATACTGACAAAATTACCTTGCAAGTACTCAAAAAACTGTCTTTTAGCTTGGTCATTTTCTGGAAGATAGTACCCATATGCATATGTCCACTTCAGAACCCGCCTACACTCAATTATCTGCAAACAGGCAACAACAAAATTTAACGTAACCAGACCAAATGATACCAATTTGTATTATTACCACTAGCATAAGTGCAACTGTTGTTGTAATATCATTATTGACACATCCTATCTATTGGAAGAATAACAAAGAACATAGATGGATAATCATGTTATTGCTATTCCAAATCAATGGGTCCGGTACCATCTGGTTGCAGTGAAATTCAGTCCAAGCAGGGAAAACCGAAATCTAATATGCCGGATATAAACCAGAAAATGAAGCTTAATTAATTCAAGAAAATAGAATAACAGATTTTCTAAACAGATTTTTGATTTTACCTGTAGCCAGGCCTCTGTTATGAATTTGAGCTGAGATTCAGGAGTGCATTGTGTGTCACTAAGTTTCTCAATCTGATAAGAACAAGAAATCCACAGCAAATATTTATACATCTTTGGATTGAAATGTAAATATAGACGAAATGAATGAGAGATTTTTAACTTATATCTTCATAAATTATGCCACCACAAATAACAAACTTCTATTTTATATAAATCGGCAAAACTTTGAACAACATGTTGTAACACAATGCCTTCAAATGACAAATTTTCTATTTGAGAGATCAATAAAGTGAAGAACAACTAGGTTAAGAAATAAAAGGAGAATAAAGTATTTTACTTACATGTACAGTTTCCATTTGATACAAATCCGCTAGAGCTTTTTGTCTTGACTGCATAACAATAACAGTTAAAATATAGATGAGAAAAAAAATAAAGAAAAACACACCAAATAGCAAATTAGCAAGCCTGATTTCAGAAAACAACTTGAAATTGAGGAAATTTAAGTAGAAACATCCATGAAAATCTATTGGCACAAATTACTGTGCTTTATCGGATAATATTAGATTCCACATAATGGCCACATTCCACTATGCTAGAAGTGTATTTTTTTTCCTCTTTCAAATTAGATGAATATTTTCAATTTATTTTTCCTTTGAAAGGGAGAAATACCACCGCTACCCTAAAACTGTGCTTTTGTATATATTTTATTTTATCAATACAATTGTCTTTTAAAATTTTTTTGTGAACATGTAGTGGTTAATAAGATCACTTTCTAACAGTCTAATAAGGTTTATGGTGGGTAACATACCGACTGATTGCTTGCCCAACGTTCATAGTAATGGGTGTATCTCTCTAGAGAGCTTTTAGCCATTTCCCTTCTTCTCTCGGCTTCATCATACTACAGGAAAATACAGAAAATGAAATTACTTACACCAAAAGATGAAAGACAAATCAATCAATGACATCCGCATTATAAATCTCCTACTTACCACACCTTCTTGTTTAGCTGTTTCATAACGATTACAGGCATAAAAACCACCTGTTCTCTCACCATGATCAGACCATACACCTAGGCATAGCCTACATTAAATAAAGTAAGTCACTTACAATCACATTTACAAATAAAACACAATGAAGCAGAATCCAAATAAAAAATAAATATTCAAGCAAAGTTGATTTTAGTTGTATGCTGGCGGTAAAATAATCCCATAAATATTGAATTCAGTCACAATTTTTTCGGTGAAACAAAAATATCATAAAAGCACTTATTATATCAAGCCTTACCAGCAAAATTCGAATTTACAAGGTGGTGTGCACGTCATATGCATGCACCCATGGTTCTTCTCAATTGGCCGCTTACACTTTGGACATGGCTTGGAATTAGCTAAAATCCTACAATTTTAAGACAGATTAGCATTTTGTGGGAAGCAAAAATAATCAATAAATATACGATAAAGCATGCAACATAAAACATCATATTATAACAATGGACAAATAACAATACAAGTTCTGGCACAAAATCCCAAAAGACTTATATTACCAATTCATATTTTCAGATTCAGCACTGTTCTTCATAATCCACTTCTCTACAGTACCACAGTCTACGGGACGGTGAGCTTCCTCCGTACACTACAAATTAATGGAAAGTAAAGGAAAAAATATTAAAGCAGAATACGTTCTACTATTCATGATTGTAAAATATATAGAGTACAAATCCAAATTAATGCTTAGAAATTAGAATCAAATAAACTAATTTAAAAAATAAAATAAATTACACATGTATAAACAAAATTAAAATCCTATTAATTAAGAATACCTAACAACTCTAATTTATTTATTTAATTCTGAAACATTAACTCCTCAAACTGGAACAAAGATGTTCATCATGTAGATGTTTTTCAAGTGCTTACTTGTAGATAGAGATGTTATACGAGCAAGTCGAGCCGAGAAAGACTCGGCTCACCGAGCCTGCCGAGCCTAACGAGCCGACCTTAAAAAATTTCTGACCCGAGCTGGCTCGCGAGCCGCGAGCCTAAAGAGTCAAGCCGAATCGGCTCAACGAGCGTAACGAGCCGTTGCGTTGCTGAGCGGTCTGATTCTCAGCAACGGTCTGATGACCGTTGCTCAGAATCTCAGCTTCTCATCAACGGTCATCACCGTTCTTTGACACTTTAGTGTGAGAGAAGAAAAAAAATAGCGGGAAAAAAGATTGCTGAACTGAAGGGCAGAAAGTCGACCGAACTGCTGAAGAGAGTACAGTCGACGGAAATAGTTCAGCGATCTGGGCAATCACCCAGCGACGATGGGCGATTTATTGCCTAGCGCTCGGATGATCGATCGCCCAGTGATCAGAGAGATGGGCGATCGATCGCCCAGCTCTCCCGACCCCGACAACGATCAAAGATGCTCGAGGGCCTGAGCTTTTGGACGCTGCGCTTCCATCGGAAACATCGAAAAGCTCGCCCAGCGTTGCTCATCGTCGCAGGGCAATGATCACTCAATGCTTGAACAATCGATCGCTCAGTTATCCCAACCCCGACGACAATCGAAGATGTTCGAGGGCCCGAGCTTCTGGATGCTGCGCTTCCATCGGAGACGTCGGAAATCTGACTCAACTTCGCCCATCGTCGGAAAGCTCAGTGCCGAGCTAGGCATGACCGAGCCTGCTCACGAGCAGGCTCATCAGGCTCGCGAGCACGGATTGTCGAGCTTGACTTGACTCGTCTCTTCTGTGTGGCTCGAGTCAAACCCGCTCGTTATTGTAACGAGCCGAGGCTCGGCTCGCTACAGTACAGAGCCAAACGGGCGAGCCAACCCGCTCATTTAACAACACTACTTGTAGACCCCTCTTGTGAGAATATCTGCTAGTTGTTCAGATGTTGGAACATATGATATCCAAATTTCCCTTCTTTTAAATTTTTCTTTGATAAAATGACGATCAATCTCCACATACTTTGTTCTATTGTGTTACATTGCATTATGTGCAATGTTGATAGCCGACTTGTTGTTACATAACAGCTTTAGTGACTTATCAGTCTCGATCTTTCGTTCTTTTAGGATATTTTTAAGCCAAATATTTTCACAAATTTCTTGAGCCAATGCTCTGAACTCAGCTTTTGCACTGTTCTTTACCACAACATCTTGCTTGTTGCTCCTCTATGCCACAAGGTTACCCATACAAGCGTGCAATAGGCTGATGTAGACCTCCTATCCGTTTCAGATCATGCCCAATCAACATCTGTAAAAACTTCAACCTGTCTGTTTTGACTTTTGCTGAAAGTAATGTCCTTACTCGGACTTCCTTTGAGATAATGTAGAATTCTGTAGACAGCTTTGAGGTGATTTTCAGTTAGACAAAGCATGAACAGCCTTACTAAGCCTACAACAAAGGCTATATCATACCAAGTATGAGCTAAGAAAATTAGTTTTCCCACCCGTTTTTGATATCTGACTTTATCCACAGGCACCTCATTCTTATTTCGACCAAAACTTCTAATTAGGATCAATAAGTGTTAAACCATGCTTGTATATGAGGAGACCTGTCTCTTTGAGGAGATCAAGTACATATTTACCCTCAGATATAGCAATGTCATTCTTTGATCTGACTACTTCCATACCTAGAAAGTACTTTTGATTTCCCAAATCTTTAAACTCAAACTGATGAGGTAGAAGCTTCTTCAATATAGCTAGCTCCATCTCATCATTTCCTGTCATTACTACATCATCCACATACACAATCAGGATAGCAATTTTACCTCATGTAGTGTGTTTATAGAATAGTGTTTGATCCGATTGGCTTGTGAATAGCCATGCTCCTTGACAGTCCTTGTAAACCTAGCGAACCATGCACGAAGGGATTGATTGAAGTCATATTGGCTTATCAGTCTCGATCTTTAATTCTTTTATAATACTTCTAAGCCAAATACCTTCACAAATTTTTTGACTCAGTGCTCTAAACTGAGCTTTTGCACTGCTTTTTGCCACAACATCTTACTCATTGCTCCTCCATGTCACAAGGTTACCTCATACAAACGTGCAATAGGCTGATGGAGGCCTCCTATCCGTTTTAGATCATGCCCAATCAGCATCTGTAAAAACTTTAACCTATCTGTTTTGACTTTTGCTGAACGTAATGCCCTTACCCGGACTTCCTTTGAAGTAATGTAGAATTCTATAGTCAGCCTTAAAGTGATCTTCAGCGGAACAAAGCATGAACCAACTTACTAAGCCTACAAAAAATGCTATATCAGGCCGAGTATGAACTAAGCAAATCAATTTTTCCACCAGTTTTTGATATCTGACTTTGACCACAGGCACCTCATTCTTACTACGACTGAACTTCTAATTAGGATCAATAGTTGTTGAGACATGCTTGCATCCGAGGAGACCTATCTCTTTGAGGAGATCAAGTACATATTTTCCCTAAGATATAGCAATATCATTTTTTGATATGGCTACTTCCATACCTAGAAAGTACTTTAGATTTCTTAAATCTTTAAGCTCAAACTAATAAGCTAGAAGCTTCTTCAATGTAGCTAGCTCTATCTCGTCATTTCCTGCATTACTATATCATCCACATACACAATCAGAATAACAATTTTACCTCCTGTAATGTGTTTATAGAATAGTGTATGATCCGATTGAGCTTGTAAATAGTCGTGCTCCTTGATAGTCCTTGTAAACCTTGCAAACCATGCACGAAGGGATTGCTTGAATTCATATAAGGACTTCCTTAGTCTGCAGACCTTTCATGCTACACTCACATTATCAAAACCCGGAGGCATTTGCATGAACACCTCTTCTTTTAAATCACCATTAAGAAATGTATTCTTAATATCAAACTGCAATGAAGTCAATCCAGATTAGGAGCTAGTGAAAAATAAGACTCTGATATTGTTGAGTTTAGCAACTGGGGCAAAAGTTTCTTTATAATCTAGGCCATAAGTTTGCGTAAACCCTCAAGCTACAAGCCTACCTTTGTATCTTTCTATTGAGTTATCTGAGTCATATTTGATTGTGAAAATTCACTTGGTGTCTGCAAGGTGTTTTCCTTTTGGAAGCTTTGTCATCTCCCAAGTTTCATTCTTCTTCAAATCTCTCATTTCTTCTAGGATAGCCTCCCTCTACTTTGGAATACTTAATGTTTCTTATATTGTTTTTGGAATTTCATCATCAATGATTCTAGTGGTGAAGACTCTAAATATATGTGAGAGTTTATGATATGACACATGACGAACAATAAGATGTTTGGTACACTCACGAATTCCTTTCCTAAAAGCAATGAGTTCACTAAGATCACTTTGGTTTGACCTATGGGTTGTATCATGTTCACAGTGGTCATACTCTAGACTTAAATAAAGAGGAAATGAATAGGAGTAATAGAGTTGAGATTACTTGAATCAATACAAGATTCAGATGGTGGCATTGTTGGAATTGGCAGTGGATCAATACGTTGTTTTTCTTTTTTTCTCAACGAATTTCAGAAGTGGGAGCCACAATACTCACAATTTCATATCCTTTTTTTGTTGTCATGTTTTGGTTATAGTTAAGAACAGGTGTAAGCATAACAATTGTTTCCCAAAACTTATCTTTACTTGTTTTCTTATTCTCCCCCTAAAAAGAAGTTTTCTAAAAAAATGTTTGTTTTTGAAGAATGTAACATTCATGCTAACAAACATTTTACTTGATTTCGTATCAAAACATTTATATCTTTTTTTAGTAGGTGAGTAACCTAAGAAAATACATTTGGTTGCCCTAAAATCTAATTTATTTCAGTTATGATTATGAATGTGAACAAAACTAGCACAACCAAAAACTTTAGGTGCTAAGTGAGTGAAAGATCATAAATATAATTGTAAAGTTTTTAACAGAATTTTAGTACTTTGTTTGGTATCCTATTAATTAGCTATGCAGCATTAAGTATGGTCTCGTCCAAAAAATTTTAGGTACATTCATGAAAACATGAGAGCTCGAGATACCTTTAATAGATATCGATTTTTTCTTTCAACAATTCTATTTTGTTGGGGTGTACCAACATTGGATAATACTTTGTTCTACAAGAAACTTACCAATAATGTTGCTAAAATATTCTCTTCCATTATTAGTTCTAAAAACTTGAATTTGAGACTGAAATTGAGTTTTAATCATAAAATTAAAAATTTTGAAAGTTTCAGCAACCTCATATTTTTCTTTATGGAAATAAATTTATGTGTATCTTGTATGATCATCAATAAAAGTGATAAATCATCTAGTGCCAGACAAATTTCTAACCCTAAATGGTCCCCAAATGTCACTATGAATAAAGAAAAAATGTTTAAATGACATATATACTAACGTAAAATAAACAGATATCTTATGTTTAGCAAATTGACAAATCTCACATTGAAAAGAATTAATATTTTTATTTTTGAATAAAACAGGAAATAAATGTTTCAAATAACTACCAAATCTATAGTGCCATAACATTATTTCATTTTCTAAAGATAAAAAATTAGAATAACATGGTTTCTGAAATTGTTTAGTCGAAAGATTGTCAAAGGCAAAGTAGTAAAGACCACCCCTTTCTTTAGCATTATCGATCATCTTCCCCGAGTATTGGTTTTGAAAATCACAGCCAATAAATACAGATTTGATTAGATAGTTAAAATCATGAATTATTTTGCTAACAGAAATTAAGTTACAATATAAGTTAGACACATGAAGGACATTATTTAAGATAAGAGAATGTGAGACAATGATAGAACCTTGTCCAGCAACAGCAGACATTGAACCATCTGCAATTTTTACTTTTTGAATGTCAAAATAAAGAAAATAGGTTGAAAACATATAAGATGAACCTGTCATATGATCGATGCCCCTTGAATCAATGATCTAAGGGTCAGATTTTTCTAATGTAACACAAAAAACTGCTGCATAAATACATTTTTTGTGCTAAGGAAGATGAAGGATTGGATGATAGATTGGATCTGGTATTGGTAGACTGATGCAAAATCCATAAACGATACAATTGTTCTAAGTTTTCTTTGTTGAAGAAAGAATTGTTACGGGATGACTGAGATGTTGCTGGTTCTTCGTGAGAAACCTGGAAGCTTCCTTCATTGTTATGAAAGAATTTGGCTGGATTGAAATCTGCAGGCTTACCATGTAGCTTCCAACACTTTGCTTTAATGTGCCCGAGTTTATGACAGAACTCATAGACTGGTCAATATGAGCGCTAAGGATACCTCTAAGTGGACTTATCTAGTTTAGTGGTCATCAAAGCTGAGGTTTCTGCTGTAAAAATGGTTGACTCATAGTCAAGCATCACCTGTCGACGACTTTCCTCTCTGCGTACTTCAGCAAACACCTCACGAGTACTTAAGAGAAGATCTCGACTAAGTATCCGTTCTCGTACCTCATCCAAGTCTTTGCTCAGGCCTACCAGGAAATTGAAAACTTTTTCTTTCTCAACTGTTTTCTTAAATAAGACACTATCCTTTGCACAGTTCCACTTGTAATCACAAAACAAATCAAGCGTTTGCCATATAGTTTTGAGGTCAGTGTAGTATTGAGTTACACTATTTTCTCTTTGTTCGGCTGTCCTTATAGAGTTTTGATCTCAAAAAGTTGTCTTGCATATCCAAAATCCGAGTAGGTCTCCTTCACTGCTTCCCATATCTCATTTGTTGTTGGAAGACAACTCACATCTAGTTCCATTGAATTCACCAGCCCGGACGTAACCATTGAGTTTTCAGTCTCTCATCTGTTGTAGCTTTCACCTTTATATCCAGGCTTCACTGCAGACCCGGAGAGATACCCAAACTTGACATTTCCTTGAACAAAGAGCTTGACGCTTTGATGTCATAGAAGAAAGTTACTCTCATTTAACTTATAAGAAGTAACAGTGAAATTTTAAGTAAAATCACTATTAGTACTGGTGCGTAAAGTTTGTTTTGTTGTGTTGACAGAATTTTTTCAGCTGTGAGTTGAGGCAGAGCACAGGGCAGAGGCGTTCGAACTTGAAGGAATGAGAGCTCAAACAGAGAATGCTGGACTTTGACAGGAGATTTTGACAACCGAACTTCGAAGGTAGAACTTCGTGAAGAAAAACAATTGATAGCGTGGAGGCGTGGTCGTTGGACTTCAAACGAAAACTAAGAGAGATGCAGCCTGTGTGCCGTGAGCGTGAGGGTGAGGTGTGAACTTCTGCGTGGGCGGGGGGCGTTCTGAGGGTGTTTTTGGCAAAAAAACACTTCTGTTTCGCAGACGGGCAGTTAGTGCATCGACTTCGGCGTTCTCCTCTGTCGTCGAGCAGAGAGTGTTTTCGGCATTCTCCTCTTCTGCAAACCGGCAGATAGAGCACCGACTTAGGTGTTCTCCTCTGTGGTCATGGAAAAAGAAGACCGAAATATTCACTACTCTAATACCATAAAGGATAAAATATTAGAACAGAATATGTTTTACTATTCATGATTGTAAAATATATAGAAAAGTACAAATCTAAATTAATGCTTAAAAATTAAAATCAAATAAACCAATTTAAAAAATAAAATAAATTATATATGTATAAACAAAATCAAATCCCTATATATTAGGGATACATAACAACTCTAACTTATTTATTTAATTGTGAGTCATTAGCATATCTCAACAGAAAGCTACTGTGTGTAACACATGATAAAAGACTAGAATGCAACATAACACTTCTAAGAGAGAAAAACTTACGTTCCAACAAAAGCCATAAGAACACAGGCAAGTAACGTCATAGTTGCTGTTACCAGCACAATAAATCACAGCAAACTCGCAACCCGGTGCTGGGCACCATTTCGTCTACAGAAAAGGACCAAAACCAAACAAAGCAATGAGAACAGGAACAGATTCTAGGAACCAATCACGCCATAAATAGGGCTCCGAATACCAACAATTTTTTAATAAATTGTGTCTACGGAGAAAATATCATTTAATCATATATGACAATTTTCTATTTCAGATAATAACCTAAAAATTCTGCTAAGTCTAGCTTGATCATAATAATTGCAGAGTATACCTGCGTGTAAAAGTTAAAATAGAATAGATAAAATGGTCAAAGAATAGCTATTACATTTCAAAATTGCCAACAAAAGATAAGCAGCTAAAATCTAAAGATGAGAAATGGAAAATTAAGAAAAATCATGGTTGAAAAATGGTCAAGGTCTTGAATATCAACATGTACCTTTTTATTGTCTTCAACAAAAGACCTCAGGAGATATCGAGAATACTTTTCCCTGTCTTCATTGCAAGCCAACAAATTAATCATGTCTCGACCAACAGCAGCACCACAAGATGGATCAGGGCATCTCAACAGTAAACATCCAGGACCATCATTAATGGATGTTCCAATGTAACCTATCACAATTAAAAAATCAAAGCAGAGAATAAGAATGTATGTTGAGGATGTTTCTGAAATATTCTAATAAATAGACATGCTATATAAAAGCACTAAGCAGAAGGTCCAACACGCCATAATGGTGCAAACAGAGCTTGCCACAGATGCAAAAATAATGCCAGGAAATTCAAATTGGAAAAACTAAAAAATAAAAATAAAAAGATTCATCTCAATGTAATAAGAACCAATAAAGAAACAACACAAACTTTTCCATTGAACATATTTGAAAGACGTTTTAGGTGCAAGCGGAGCTTGATATAGAAGCAGAAAATAATATCAAGAAATTCAACATTGAAAGAAAAGTGGAAAAAAAAAATCGAAGATTCTTTGTCATGTGAATGCACTAAGAACCAATACAAACTTTTGCATTGAACAAGCTTGAAAGACATGTTTTTATGTATTTATTTTAGTCTATACAAATCAAAAGTAAAAATCTATACTAAAAGCTTAGCTGATATATCCATTCCTTTTTAGCTTATCGTAGAAGACTTAAAACTCACTAAATTGACTGAAAACAGGCAGATACTGTGCCGGTAAGTGCAAGAAATATTGGAGTTTCAAGTCATAAATAAATTCAAATTTGACAGTTATGAGAAATTTAAAATAGTTGACATAAAACGCAAAATAACCTTTCCAACATGAAGTGCAAAAAGGATGACCACAAGCTGCTGATTTGATCCCACCCATAGGATAGAAGTCAAAACATATCCCACAAGTAACCTGCCATCAGTAATAAACATGTAAAGAAGGGCATAAACACCAGAAGATTAAGAAAAAATATGGTCAAAAGAATCTAAGTAATCAAGCATTTAAATAACTTACTTCACAACCATTTAAAATCTGAACTGGAGCATCCAACAAGCCAAGTTGCATTCTCACTCTTTCTTCATCAGCAAACCACTCATCATGCACTTTACTAACACTCCTGCAACACAAATTATTTTCATTCTACTGTCACTTGAAAAATAGTAACAACAGATTACAACAGAAAAACGTATCATCATGTAGTCATAAAAATATAATAAGAATGAATGAGAGAGAGAGAGACAGAGAGAGAGAGAGGAGAACAAATTTCTAGTTATTAAATACAAGCTTCGAGTTCAGAACAAGAATCCAAAGTTTTACATCATAAATAGCTTAGCAATCTACTTATATTGATATTATTATTATTATCCCTTTCAATAATAACTTACCAATTAAAGTGGCGAAGTAAGATGGTAGCTGCAACACGTGAAATTGAAAGTACTGTAGATATTC
Source organism: Begonia peltatifolia (assembly GCA_022433055.1). Lineage (NCBI taxonomy): Eukaryota > Viridiplantae > Streptophyta > Magnoliopsida > Cucurbitales > Begoniaceae > Begonia > Begonia peltatifolia. Next base: position 22,654,208 of record CM039521.1, read on the forward strand.
TCATAATATCATCCTCTTGTCGTTCCCGTATATCAGATTCTTTCAATATCGTATAATTTATCTGCCCAACATCACAGTATATGATGCAACAAAAAAAATCACAAAAAAGGATGTGAGAAAGCCTAAATCAAGACGTTCTAAACAAGCAAAAGAGATATTGAAGTTCCTATTTCGGGGTTATGGAGCATGGAAAAAATGGATGATGAGCAGCACGAAGCTCCCTAGAGAAAATTAAATTTCTCCAAGTTTCGAGTTTTTTGCCTATCAATATCGTATCGATTTACCAACTGCACCAAATCACACAGCTATCAATTAGCCAGACTTATGATGCAATGCACACCACAAGCAAATGTCCCAACCTCTTACTTTCTATGATCTGAGCTATTTGGTGTCAATAACAAGCAGGAAATAAACAAGAAGCATTGAGTTTATCTTCTCCAATTAGAGAAAAACACATTGTGCGTCATCAGGAATAAAAATCGAGGTAATTTCAAGGAAAAAAATGATAGAAATCTTCGAACCTCCTGGCGACCAAACTCGATTTTATCAAGATCATCGACATCTTCCTCGACCGATTCGTCAGCTTCGACATCGTCATCATCGCTGCAATAATCAAAGTCTCCGCTGTAGAAATCATCATCCAAAGACTCGGCGTCGTGGGCGTCGTGCATATCATCATCGGAGTCCATGCCGGAGCCCCGAACCTAACAAAAATTCCCCAAACAGCTACTTCAATGGCCCGAGCATCGAAAGTCAGAAAAAACCCGATCGCCGAACACCGTGTTCGGCAGGTGAGAAAGCGAAAGAAAGATGGGGAAAAGAGGAATTCCAAATTATCGAGCGAGAGATGAGTAAAATATAGAGTAAGATTTCAGGTTTCGCTGGTCTTCGACGTACAAAGACGTGGTTCCTCTCCTCTCTCAAGGTTTACCTTCTCTCTCTTTTAGAGTATTTATATATATATATATATATATTTTAATTATTTTCTCAATTAAGTTTTTATAATTTTATTTTTAAATGACGTTCTTATGTGTATTCACCAATACATTGTCACGTGAATGTGTTCATATCCACAAAAATATGCCACGTTATTATTTCCTAATCCATCATCTACAAGGATCTGGTCATCTACTTATATAATTGATTAAACTGACTAATTGTAATTTCTATGACTAAAATTGAAAAATATGTGTCTCGCGTGACTGCATTGCCTTAAATAAAAATAAAAATAAAATGTTAATGAATAAATGTTGTTCAGTAGGACATGTACGTGACTTAAAAGTTGTATGGTTTTCAAATATTATTTGGCTTGGCATAAAGTCCACATAACCTAATTTATTATATTTTTTTAATTGATTGACGGAAATGCTTTATTATAACAATATCTTTGATTGGACCAGAGGCTGAACAAAACTTGTCCAATACGTGACGCATAACTTAGTTATATTTTATATAACTAAGTTATACTCCAACATAAAGGACATCTAGATATTAATGTCAATAAATGTATATTTTAAAATAATTATGATAAGTTATAAATAATAAATAATGAGCAATCTCCTGAAAAAGTCATCATTTTTAAGGCAACTTCAATATCCACTATAATGGCTATTTGTAAATATACTCTCTGTTTGAAAGAACGGCTTTCGAATAAGAGTTTTCACAAACGAGCTACCCATCTTTAAGATCAAATATTACACAGAGAGGAGAGGATTTGAATGCAAAACCACAGTTTGATTTAGTGTCAAGTAGGAGTACCCGAGTAGTTGTCTCGAAAGACTGATTCTAAACACTCCTTGGCTCGCTGAACCTTTGATTGAAGGTAAAAACTACCGTTCTTGGAGTTCCGCTCGAACAAAATGTCGTATTTCTAAATAATTATCCAAAATGTTCAGAGCTTGATAACAATAAAAAAATAGTAAATTTATTCTTTAATTTATAATTTATTTTAATTATTATAATCATCAGTAAGTGATACATAAGAGTTACGTCAAAATGTAAAATTAGAAGATAGAATCAAATAATAAAAAATATGACATAAGAGTAAATATACATGACATTCTAACCTTCAAGATATCTTCCCATGGAGTTTCCTCCGCTACGCCGAGAATCTGTCGAGCTTCTTGATGTGTCATGACTTTGCTCGCTCTACGCACAGTATTCTGCATCGTTTCTTGGGCAACACCATTTTTTGAGGCATCTGCACAGAAGAGGAGCAGACACAAATCAGAAAGAAAAAAAAAAAAAAAAATCTTTGGCAACTTCAAAAATGCAATGAATTTTGGTTGGTCCTTGTGTATCATTATCATGTATGCTGATCTATTTTTCGTCTCAATCTAAATCAAGTGAAAGTAAACAACATTCCAACTTTTTTTAACTTGACTAGTTTTATGAATAGAGGTAAGGCAAATCTCAAAGAAAATCATACCGAGTGATATAGAAAACATTAGATGCCTAGGGGATCGAATTCAAGACTGATCAATTAGGGGAAGAGTTGTCAGAACCAACTGTTCCAATCCCTATCTTAAATTGTTAAGCATTAATCATAGTAACTTTCGTGTGCAAAAATACATGAAGGATTTTCCAATCGTCCCCGTTAGAATTTGAAGATTCCAAGGTAATCATAATGCTAGTTGGGAAACTTATTTATCCAAAGTAGAATAAGAACAAGTTAGAAGACCGCCAACAACAAAGGATGGAGTTTCCATCAACATTTCAAAATCACACTCTCACAAGTTTAATTTGGTTATGCACAATGGCTAACTATCTTGTTGCCAGTTGAAGGAAGTATTTCCATTTCTTTCTCCACTAGCATTCATTCCCTTAATAATTAAACCTTCTGCTTTGACTCTTTTTTTTAAACTATAAGAACAATATTTCATAAGAATAGTAGATTTCTTTTGCTAGTTATGCACACCATCTAGTTTACTGTCACGACTGGGCAACTAATTGAGAATAGTTATCAGATCATATAACCACAATTTAAAACTTAAGTTGTTAACAATATACAAAAACCCTGAAGAAAAACTAATAAACATGTATCCCTAAACTCGAAATTAAACTAATAAACAATGGCATTCACTAAGTTAACAGAATATGATGAACATACTAGCTAGTGCTTGACGATAGGCCTGAACCAGAGCTCTAGCCATTATACCTGAACCCATCACGATCAAATTAGCCAGAATCTTTGCAGCCTGTGAATAGAAAAGCATTACACGAAAATGAATCAATTGTAATTAAAATAGTGAACGTAATATAATGGAAATTGATATAGCCTCTCTACAGGCTTCGCCGCAGCATGTAAGCTCTTCAAAAGAAAAATCCACGATGAACATAGAATCTAGCCAGGTAGAAACACGGTACTTCCCCAAAAATCAAAAGTCGAATTTTACCAAGCCTCCAGATTTAATAGGAAAAGGAAGAGACGAAAAAAAAAACACGAATAATTGAACACATACTACAAATGTCGCTAAAAACTGCAACATCTCAAAAAAAAAAAAAAAAAAAAACTAGCAAAAGCGTGATCAAACAATCTGGCTCAACATATATTCCACAAACAACCATAAAATAAAGCAGCAGAGAATAAATCAATAGAGAGATTAGCAGAAACAAAACAGACCATTTTCGGTTACTCAGAATCAATTCTCGAAATGACGAGCCCTCTTCTTCCCCGGAAAAGTACAGGTTTCCTTCCCTTCCCAATTCGGGGAAACAAACTTAGACAAAAAATTACCGAGTAAAGGATTATCCGAAACAGTAGAACAGACGATTTCACAAGTTTGAATTTAAGACAGCTTCTGCTCCTAGACGAGCTCGATAGAAAAGTCGGTAGCCAGGAAACTCGGACGATTCTGCCAACCCTAGCAACGAGTCACAGCAATCCCATATTTATTATGATTATTTATTTACTCAACAATTATAAAATGAACAATTTTGATTGATTAAAATAATTATGTCATAAAGCATTGTGTTTTAAACATTTTTAGACTTCATTATTTTATACAAAAAAAAATAACATCCTAGAGAGATAAAAATAAATGAATTAGGGTTTTCTTTTTTGGGAAAAAAAGTCGTCACGGTGCCTTGTACACAAATGATTTAACGACAAAACCGATCATAAAGCATAAACTACTCACAAACCATACGTTAGCGTTTATTTTGTTAAAGAAATTGTTTGATGTGTCGGTCACTTGTTATTTTATATGTTAAAGCTAAATTACACTTTAATCTAATTTTTATACGTGATGGTGTAAAACTTCCAAAGAAAGTGAGGGTGCACGTGTTTAATTATAATTGATTATTTTTAATGCAGCTCCACTTTGATTTGCAATGTATTTCATGATTATCGTGGTGCGATTTTAGTGTACAAGCTTCATTATAATTGATCTACCTACAATCAACCTCGTCACGAGATCAAACCGGGCTAATCGATCCAAAGCTTTGAGGTTTATACTTGGTTCGGGTCTAAGCCATTAGACAATCATCTTGATGATTGTCCATATCTATATCAAAAAGACAGGTCCAGGGTATGGTTTATGATGGACTCTAGCCCATCCTAATGACTAGCTGACTTATTTTTTTTAAATGAGGTTATGTTTTTTTATTTTATTACGACGTATTAAATTTTTCAAAAATAGAATAAAAACGTAAAAGTAATATATTTTTTTTTTAATTTTCTTCTCACTAGGATCTTGTTTCTAATTTGTGGTTTTAGAATACTAGACTCTTACGCTACAACACTAGACTTTGCAGTGTGTTCGTAAAGTTGTTATTCGGTTTGGTCACGATTCTATTTTAAAATTATTTATATTTTCGGTTATGAAATTTGAGATATGTTTTTAGGTGTGGATCAGTTTTTCACGATTTGAGTTGAGTTCTAATCAGTTTCTAGTCAGATTTTCACGCACGACTTAGTTTGTTTTCAAGATTTTTGACCTAAAAATCTGTGAATCGAATCATTACCCGCAATTCTTAAAATTGTAGATCCAGGACCAGTGCCTTTGGTGAGTAGAGCGGAATCAAATTGCACGGGTTAGTTAAACCGTCGAGTCTGGGTCAGTTTCGTCCAGCATACTAACTCGAGTATGAATGAAGCAGACTTGTGGGTCGGTCCATGGGCCAGACTTCTCCCAACCGACTCGTTAATTAAAATGAGACAAGAGTGGTCCTATGATAAAATGAGCCGGGGCAGATGTAGATTAATTTTTTTTTAATAATTATATAGTTCATCCATGGATGTAAATACTATTTGACTAGGCGGACCCGTGTGTGTGTATAAATTCCTTGAAGTCCAAATTCATGCAAAATGCCAAAGTAAATCACAGCCCACACAGTTTTTCCACATCAAATCCAACATTAATGAATAATACAATTACGTAAATAAAGGAAAATAAATTCCACAATTATAGAACGCTTGGCCAGAGAATACGCGAAAAGATGAACTTAGATTAAAACATATAATTTCAATCTGATTTCTGGTTGCATGTTGATTTCGAAGCACGATTAATGAAGATTTTCCAGCTGAAGCATTCCGTTATTCCAATAATTGAAACTACAACCTGTAAAACAGAACAGTCGAAGTAGAATTAGTCGTTAATTTCCGGACTTCTTTGACAGTAAGATAAACAAAACGTTTATATATATTACTTACTTGTTGGGTTCTTTGAATTTTGGAAGACTAATATGGTGGCGGTGGAGAAGCGTAAATGTAGGCTGGGGGTGGAGGAGGAGACTTGTAGTAGTACGGAGGCGGCGGAGAAGGAGAAGGAGGTGGCGGTGACTTGTAGTAATAAGGTGGAGGGGGGGATGGGGAAGGTGGAGGAGGAGATTTGTAGTAGTATGGTGGTGGCGGAGAAGGCGACGGAGGAGGTGGGGATTTATAGTAGTACGGCGGTGGAGGAGATTTAACCGGCGGTGGGGGCGACTTGTAGTAGTACGGCGGTGGGGGAGAAGGGGGAGGAGGCGGTGGTGATTTGTAGTAATACGGCGGCGGCGGAGGAGATTTGTAAGCGTAGGGAGGAGGCGAGTGTGCTGGCTTAGGGATGGTCTTTTGGCAATCTCTGTAGGGTTTTCTAGGAGCGTAGGCAAAGGCGTCGGCGGAGAGAACAACCTCGTACTTGTTCTTTGACTGGAGCTTCAAACTAGCGCCATACTTACCCCAGTTGAGATTGGTTGGGATGTTGCATGGCGAATACTTGGGCGCCAAGTGGAGTTTTGCCTTACAAGAGGCTGATCCGTACTTAAAATAGTCAAAGCCTTTGACTATAACGCTGTATCTGCCATAAACGTTGGTTGTATCGTAAGCTTCGATGTACTTCTTTCCTGCCACGCAAGTCACCTTCACGACCGCGCCTGATCCGATCAACAAAACGTTAACTAATTAATTACACGTGATAAAATAAATTTTAACCCAGTATTAGAGGATTAGTGATGTAGCTATGGAGGTTAATATGTACCTGGAAGAGGTTTCAGATTTTGAGATTTCTTGGGATTAAACCAGTTGTAGCATTTGTCGCAGTAGACACTTCCGACGACCTTCACGACCAACGGAGTTTGGTGTGGCGGGGGATACTTTTTGGGTGGAGGAGGAGATTTGTAGTAGTAAGGTTGTGGGGGAGACTTCTTGGGTGGAGGAGGAGATTTGTAGTGGTAAACCGGCGGAGGAGATTTCTTGGGAGGCGGTGGAGATTTGTAATGGTAGGGTGGCAGAGGATTCTTTTTGGGTGGAGGAGGAGATTTGTAATGATAAGGTGGTGGGGAAGACTTTTTAGGGGGAGGGGGAGATTTGTAGTAGTAAGGTGGCCGATGAGATTTCTTGGGAGGAGGTGGAGATTTGTAATGATAAGGTGGCAGAGTAGACTTTTTAGGGGGAGG
>CM039521.1:22661183-22741396 GCA_022433055.1 Begonia peltatifolia
GGAGGGGGAGGGGAGCTGTAGTAATATGGGGGTGGAGGAGATGGTGGTGGAGGAGAGGGTGGTGGAGGTGGAGGTGAGTTGTAGTAATAAGGTGGTGGAGGAGACGGAGGTGGAGGAGGAGGGGAGCTGTAGTAATATGGCGGTGGAGGAGATGGTGGTGGAGGCGGTGGTGAGTTGTAGTCATAAGGTGGCGGAGGAGATGGGGAAGGTGGCGGCGGCGGAGGAGATTTATAATGATAAGGCGGCTCAGAGTTATGTCCAGAGACTGAGCTTACATTACTGCATGCAAACAGTATAGCCAATGCAACACCAAAATGGGACCAAAACCTACCCCGAGAGGGGTCACCAGCAAGACTCTTCATCGAGTTTGCTGGGAAAACAAAAAAAAAAAAAAAAAAAAAACTTTCCTGCAACTGTTGTCTCGCAAATTTTCCTAGGAAAGTTAAGTGTTTCTAGAGAGAGAAAATGGGAGGAGAGGAGAGAGAAGAGAAGCTTTGAGATGGACGAGTTAGAGATGGATGGAAAGAGTCTGAATTTATAGTAAAATGTCAGAGGAATAAAGAAGGCATGTACTGTCGTCATAGAAGACTAATTCCAAAAATTATTAATCAGTTCTTGGTAACTCATCACATGCTTCCTTTAATTAGCTGGAATTTATAAATAATTAATTAGCTTAATCACATTATCTGACTTTAATTGGTCAACCATAGAACTGGTCTCCAACTACTCACTCGCCTCCTCGACAAAGCAAGAACAACGAAATGTTTTGAAAAACAGTTTTTTTAAATGTTTTTATTTTTTATTTTTTATTTTTTATTTTAATCAAGAACAGAACGGGTCTTCGAATGATCTTCCAAACTTTTTGTTGGGTTGAATCTTTGGTGATTTTTTTTTTTTTTTTTTTTGTTATTATTATTAATTAGGGTTTCTCTGCAACTGTCGAAGCTTTCCCTGAAAGCTTGAAGAGCTGCCATCCATGGAGGAAAGAGAAAACCTTTCCAATAACGAAGCCTTTCCAGAGACAGACCAAAGAGAGAATAGCCATTTTTTTAAGACATTGCAGTTTCTCTTGAAAATGACTAACTCTGCTCCTCCTCCTCCTCCTCCTTTCTCTCTCTACAACTCTCCCTTTCTCTCTCTCTCCAAGTCATGATGATCCAAATTCACAGTGGTGGTTGATGTTTAAATTTTTTTTTATTATTTTTAGTCGTGTTTTTATGGATTTATTTTTGGGTTAGACAGCCTTCAGTTTAAATTTGGACAAGATAATTATGATATTTTTGCCAAATACTTTGGTGCCACAAGAGTTAGTCGCTTTCGAAGCTGGTGACATTGATACATGGAGATATGATTGGCGAAATAAAGCTCGTTAAAATAAATATGAATTCTTTTAATTGTACATAGTGATGACGAATAGATCAGATTGATTCGCCAGTTACGTGTTATGAGCTGTGTGGGGGCACGACAGAGTAGTGTCTATTGTACAAACCATATTTATTCTCTATTTTTCACACGTCTGACTTTTTTTTTGTAACGTGATATAATACCAATAACTTTATTTATTTATTTATTTATCATTAAAAATTTTCACGTGAAATAAATATTTACTAGTAGGTTGTTGTTGTTAATTTTATCACTCGAGATGATTCTAATGATTTTTTTACTGTTTTTTTTTTTTTTTTATATTATTACTGCACATGCTAATACAATTTAAAAAAATATCTACTGAATAATTAATTTAATATTATTGTTTGCATGTGTATTTAAATGCTACTATAGATTTTTAAATTAAAAAATATTAATTTTTTATGACAATGTATTTTCATTCTCATTCAAAGGCATTTCCAGTACAATTTGGTTGTATTAAAGTATTTCAACTTAAGTTAGAATAATTCTTTGCATCCTTAGTCTTTGATAATTTAAATAAAATCGCTTACAATCAACTAAAAATCAAGAATTCAGATTTACATTCCGGTTTGCTCTCGATTTATAATTCGCCTTTTTGTTAATGGTGGTAAAATTCCGTACTCCCCCTTTGAACAATTGATGTATTCGTAAAATATTCGATCATTAATTTTTATGTGCATCCCATCACTAAGTACCCCCTGCCTGAGCCACGACCTAGAGCGTTACCATAATTTAATTAATTTATAAAAATAGAGTATATAATATTATATCACACAGCTTAAAGAATCTCCAGTGGGACAATGAAGAACGAGTAAATTAATTAACAAATATATCTTTCCATTGACTTCAACAAAATTAAATTCGTACAGCAGCTACAGCTGGTCGCTAATGGATTATTAATTAAAGTCATAAACTCACGTAGTTTAATATTAATTAATTCTTTTTATCCATATTTTATTTGAGATATTAAATATTTTTTAATAATGTATTTAGAAGTATTAGGGCCTCTGAAATTATAATAATATGTTCAACTTTGAATAAAATATGTATTTAATTATTTACTCATTTCTTCGACTTGAATTTTTTTTATAAGATTTGGCCTTTAAAATTCGAAATAATTATAATCTTTATTTTTTCAAAATAAAAAATAAATTTTCTTTTTATACTTTTATATAATTTAATTATTTCTACTCAGAATTTAATAAGATTTAGTTTCGAAAATTCAAAATAATATAAACATTGTAATATATGGAACATTTTACATAATTTACCAACCAATAATATAATATTTTTCACAATTAATAACAGTTATTAAAGTGGCATTAGTCGGTGCAAGAGATTGATGGATTATTTTACCTTTTTTTAAATTTACATAATTTAATTAATAAATTATATTTAATTTCCCGATATTCTCTCATCTCACATTCTTCACGTCATGGCTCAATTATGCAATAGTCACCCCCAGCTTCTTTTAATATTCATTAATCTTTATTGTTCTTGTTTTTATATGAAAATTTATACACGTTTCCACAATTATTTCAATAATTATATACTTTTGTTGTTAAATAAAATTAATTATCTTATAAAAACAAATTATTTTAATTTTATTCATAGAATAACTTTAGTTTAAAATTTTTTAGCTATCGGGTTGCGACAATTTCCGCTCTCTAAGTATTTTTCACGACAATTTTCAATCTAAACACCGATTCTTACAATTTTCATCTTGGGTTGTATTTGAGTTTTTTTTTTTCTTTTCTAAATACTAGCATCAGATAATCACATATATTATTCGTCTTGAGTTTGATTGTTTTCTTCACTTCTTGTTTATATCGATTACGGTTTTTATATAATATGAGTCATTAATCTTCGAAGAAAAATTGTTCTATTACATAGGACAATGCAGAAATTGTTAAAAAATAATAGTTTTTAAATTTAATCTAGGTAAGAGTCGAACAAAAAATGAAAAATGAAATTAAAGTTTATGTGAAAAATAATAACAGGTAAAACATCATAGGTAAAGGAGATAAATTTACAATAAAAAAATTAATTATAGATGAGAATTTATATACATTAAATTATATAACATAGTCCAAAAATAAATAAATAAATTCGAAACCGCGGAGAGGTCTTTATTGGTAGAGAATAGATCTTATCATCCCTTCGATTAAAATTTTTTTTTTTATCGTTTTTGTCTCAACACGAGCCGTTTGGGTTCCTCATTGGCCACGTGACAATTTGCAAACAAAATTTTTAAAATTAGTTTAATTGCATTTCCTATAATGGTTTTGGATGGTAAGAAACACAAGAAGAAAAGAATCGTCAGCTAATAACTAATTATTTTAATTAAATTTTGATAAAATAATATTTAGAAACTTGTGTAATATGCGTCTCTTGCCCCTGTGAAGATCTGTCCCTGGACCGAAGCTTATTCTAGGTTAAGAGTGATTAATTAAAATAAAGTAAAAAAATTAATTCTTAATTAAAACTTGCTATTAATCCATGCGTGTTATCATATATTATTTAGCCATTGCGGAGCTCGTAAATAAATTATATTTTACTGCTATTATAAGGTTCTATTTAATTATGTTTTAACATTAATATTTCTTAATTAAAAATAACTCATTTATATAAAAAAAAAAAAAAAGCACTCTAAAAAAGATGATATATATATATTTTTATTGAGAATAATATTATATTTATTCTCTATTTCTGTTTTTTATTATTATTTTATGACATATCAAATATAATTTAGTATAATTAATAATTTATTTTAAGTATTTGTAATTTTGATGTAGAAAGAAATATCGAGAGAGTTCCTAAATTTTGAAAAATTGTTTGAATAATGTGAAATCCAAAGAACGCAACAAAAAATTGCAACATTGATCTTCCACGATTTAGGAAACAGAATGAAAACTAATAATTGCAAAAATAAAATATAAACGAAAAGATATTTATAAAATAAACTTCAATTGCGAAATTAAAGCCCGACAACAACTATTTTTGGGCTAGAAATAAGTCGATCACTAGTATACTGAGTATGCTCGTGGACTTCTGTGATAACGTTGTCTGGATATATTATAATAGCGATTCAGTTTAAAGTTATTGTGGATCGAAATTTAAAAAATTACTTTGCATTAAATTAATTAAATAAATTAATATATGATATCATCGGTCACGATCTTATTTTTGGACTTGAAAATAGACCATGCGACACTCATTATCTCTCGAACACAATGAATTGCCCTACGATGAATTTTATTGACACCAGATGCTGCGATGTTAGCATCGCAAACTTTGTATTTAATGAGCGAACGTTGTTCGTTGATCGATAGCGTTGAAATGAAGAGTATGAACAATAGCACTACTTTTAATTAATATTTAAATTTAGAAAATTAAGAGTGGAAAAGAAAATTGGGCGAGAGAAGAGGCCGGACCAGAACCATCGGAAACAATCCGAGCCTCCCCCGGAAAATAACCCGAAGCTAATTCTGTTCATTTTCTTTAGCTGATGATTTTCACTCATTCCCAGTAATCTCTTTCGGAAAATCTCCCTCTCTGTTTTCTCAGCTGCGGATTCGGATCGAAAACCCCCGAACGCTAAATTTTTGTTCTTTTCCAAACTGGAAACTGTACATCGATACTGATTTCTCATGGAACAGCCGTAATGTTTATAGTTTTTTGTTTGTTGAACGTTCTGCGTACTCTATGGTGTCAAGAACGAAGAAGAACGGGGAAGAGGGTTTTGTTTGTTTGACGAGGTGTAGCTGGGTGCTTTAGGTAATGAGTTTTTTTATAATTGCAGTATCTACCAATGGTGATTACTGACCTTTTTCCGATTAGATATTGTTGGGAACCTGATTGATGTTTATATGATTTTTATGATCGTAAATGGTGGAAACAATTCTGGATTTCTTTGATTTTGTTGGGGTTTATGAAATTGCAGTTGCATATTTAGTTATGCTTTTATTGTCTTGAAATTTTTAAGTTTTCTCTTCCAGTCGGCTGTCATTGACAGAGGGTTAACTCGCCAGTCGGCTGTTGGTGTGGCGTATGAATCAGCTGAGCACAAAGTGAGCGTTAAAATACAATGAAATTGCTACACATCTTCTAGTTTTAATTCCCAAGCTATATTGATTTTTCTACCTATTTTAGCATTTCCACATGTTTTAGTGGCTGTTCTATTCTTCATTTTATCCTTCATTTATTTGTTCATTGATTGAAACAAAACTGTTTTCTCCCCTCAGGCCTGGTAGAGTTCTCTGCTCGTATTTTTTCTCAATTTTCTTCTTTTTGTGAGGTAGTCAATCTCAACCAATGGAAAATAGAACTGTCAGCTTTTATTCTTACTTCGCCATTCTTGGAGAAAATCCAGAAGTTGGCTCCAGATCACTGGTTCAACCATCATTATGAACCGTAAAAGAGATTCGTAATGCGAGTCCAGCGACCCGACTAAAAACAAAATCAGGTTGCCAAGCTTTAACAGATATTATGGTTGCCTAAGGTGGCCATTTTATCGTAATGGTGTTATACTCTCTCCATGGGTATAAGAAGAATGATGCAGAGTCCATTTTTCTGTTTTCTTTTGTAGTGAACTATTTCTTCCCTATTAGACATCTCTCTTGTAAAACTCTCCCGGTTAATTCCCATTCTTTCAATTTTTAAAGCATTTTAGAGAAAATATATCATTTTTTTCCATAATTACTGTTGCATTTGTTTGGCAGTGTTCTGCATCTTCTCTTCTTGGCCTCTTTTTCATCTTCGTTCCATTGTTGCCAGGTAAACTTTCGAGATATATGGTTGAATTGTGCTTTTCGAAGAGACTAAAAATTTAAGTTGTTTGATTGAAATTAATTGAATTATTTATGCTTCTTATGTGTCCTTTCACGCAGGAGTTAATTTCTTTCGTGGTCGTTACCCGTGAATATTTTAATTTTTGTATGATGCAAAAATTAAAACTTAGATCTTATGATTTGATATTGAAATAAATTACGGACAATCTCATAAAGTGTAAAAGTATAATAATTTACGTCTTACCTTAATGTTCGAAAATTTCTTTACACTTGGTTGGGATAAAGGGTAAAAGTAAGAATAACTTGATTCTTTGTGTTATGATACCATGATAAATTATTAACAGATTTGAAAAATTGAAGTCGTTGAAGTTAAGTTCATCATTTGTACTTGGTGCCATGTACAATAATTAAGAACCAACTTGTTAGATATTTTATTGATGCAAGTTCTTAGGTGGTCATGTTCCAAGGGAATATGATGTTTTGTTATTGCATGAGTGCTTCTATTTTATTTAGTTATGTCAAGTAACCAAACTCTTTAGAATAAATCCTACAATATTTGCTCAAAAGATTTATTAATGATGATGTCTATGCCCTCTTTGGATTTACGTTCTCTGTTTGAAATGTGCATTTGTGGTGGTGGAATAGAAAGAAGCATCTTTGTTTCTGATCCATTATTTGAAGGAAGAAAGCCAGATGATTGTAATTCAAATTAATACGATTGATTTTCGTCATTTTCAGATCGATTTTTAGAGACTCGGCCAATAACACATGTTGAATTTTCATTTGCATTTTTCAGCTGTGCCTGTGCCTGTGCCTGTGCCTGTGCCTGTGCCTGTGCCAAGAATATTAGGTCAAGGTCTGGGCCGACGAGCCTTGCTCTAAACTAAAAATGATGGTCCAAGGTCTTACCCGCCGACCTTGAACTGCCGAGGTGGCTTGCAGACTATCTTTTGTTTTTTTTTTGAACTTTTATGATCTCTTAGAACGGGGTCATGACCCAACATCTCGAGCTGTGCTCGCTACCATCTTGATAGGCAACATTAGTTATGTTTTGTTAAAAAATTAAGACAGTTTCAATAGCTATGCGACACCAGATCACTAGGGCCGACCTTCACAATGGTCTTGAGCGAGCTCGGTGGATGATGCTATGGTGTAAGGTCGAGCGGGACTAGACCTGAATTTGTCATTAAAATAATAAAAGTCCGTGCACAGATCAAGCCAACCTTGGGCTAGACTACGAGGCCGAGGCCGAGGCCGAGGCCGACTAGACGCTCAAGTGAAAAACTTACGTATGCTTAATTACATGAAGATCATTGGATAATTGAGTAGAATGTCTGCCTTTTTTAATTTAATGTTCATAAGCTTGTCTGCTGGGGCATCGCTCAGGTTGATCGATCAAAGACTGGTCCATGAGCCCAGTTTTAATTTCAATGAAAATGGCTTGAGCACATTAAATTGCACATGGATTTAAGATCTTCCTGCACCTATTTTAACTGACTTCATCTTCCTCGTTATATCATTATATATAATGTATGTTACCCCTCCCTTTATATTTTTCATTGATTTTCTTCTTGCTTTAACTGATTTTAACCTTTCTTCACATGAAATTTGTCTTCATTTCTTGAAAATCAGTTCCTAATTGAATAATGATTTTCATAGAGATACTTGTTGCAGGTAAAGGATGATGGTGGGTGTTACTAAAATTTGACAGTGGTAACAAATCTAAACAGGTTTGTCCGGAAAACAAATCATAAATGTCACAATCATAATAATATAATATAAATTATTTCAATGATCAATAGTTTATTGTAATGTCCTCGATATTATCCGCTTTATGTCGAGGTTCTTACTGATTTATTTTTAATATTACCTCAAAATACACGGTATTATTTAGAAAATAAAAAAATTTATTTATTTTTTATTTTTTCAAATAACCTGAGATTGTCCATTTTCATTAATATGAGTTTGGACCCGTTATTTTTTCACGGTGGACTGCCATATTTATACTGTGAATAAAAGATTTCAAATAAAAAAAGAATTACTATTATTATTATTATTACTTATTTGAGGAGACACGCACCTAAAATTTGAAGCATTTAATAAGAAATTAGTGAACAAATAATAGGCTGGAGACAAGGAGTTAGGTGATGAATGAATGTACAACACTAAAAGAAGACACGTTAAATAAATGAAAAATAAAATAAAAACCTAGTTTAGTTTCAGAAATTGAAGGAACGAGGTCATTAAATCGGATATATTATTTATTTGTATTTTTAAAAAAATAATTAATGGGAAATTAATTAAGTTTTGGAAGAAGGAGAGGTGTCGGGATAGAGCAGTGAAGAACATTTAAAAGGGCATTTAAAGAAGGTTCATGCCCCCAACAATATCACACAGAGAGTGGCTCTCTCTATTTATTGTTCTTGTTGGCCTTCCCCTATTCTCCTCTCATTTACTCTCTTTTCCTCTTCCCATTTACTAAGAGAGATCGTCTATGTTGGACTCCAATTGCTAAAAACCCGTTTTCGTGATACGATAGTGTCTATTTTGAATCGAAATTCTCACGGTTTTGTTATCAATTTGTATCTCAAAAAGCATTGTACTAACCTAGAAATAGATCTTACTTATAAACCACAAGCAATGTGAGATTGGAAGTCATTATGATTTGGGTTAGACTCTCACAGTTTCCTCCCGTCTTGCGCAATTTTGGTCCAAAATAGAATTGGCCACCGCACGAATTCATGCGACTCGAGCTCGAAACTTCCCAATAGAAACATTTTCCAGCAGTGCCGGGTGGAAATGGAACGGAAACAATGTTTGAATTGAAACCCGACAATTCAGTCCTAGTTCGGTCAATTCTCCCCCCTATAGTAGTAATCGTAACATGCTCGTGGCCAGCCCTATTTTCGTGTGCTCTTGAGAATAAATTTTTGAGTTTTTACCATCAAAATGATCCCAACTTGTGTTCAGTAGGAAGCCTCAATCATAAACAATAATTTCAAGCATCTTCATCGTATTATCTAATACTAAAACTCCATAATTTTCTTAATAATCATCGTCTTGAGTAGTTCAAAATATACGAAACTAGATTCGAAACTTTATATATTCATGACTATCTACGCTTAACCAAATTTATCAGTTTTTCATTCAAATCGAACTTTCCGGGGGAGAACGCTCATTCGAAGCGGTATGAGTAATCACACAATCTCGTTTCAATAAATTTAGTTATATCATATAACACAACCAAGATTAAATCAAGAAATTGGATATGCATGGAAGATGTCATTTTGTAGATTGGCCTTAAATGCAATGAAGAAGGGGTAGGATTTTAGGGCATTAAAGTGGTATCTACACTTCCCCCTCTTTAAATGCCTTGGCCTGTCCCTCTTCAAATGTGTTTTGATTAAATCCAATTTAATAGACAACCTCTTCTTCGCATGACTATCTTCCAAATCCAACTTTCAAAATCACAGATTTCTGATTTGGTTTTTCCCTGAAAATATTATTTTTTTCAACTTTCCTGTTTGGATTTCGAGAAAGTTTCTCCATTTCAACTTTCTTCTAGGTTTAGAGGAAAAGGGTTTATCAGAAACTCATTGGTTTTGCTGCAGAAAGGTTGAAAATGGAGTTTCCTGAGCTTTCTTTAGCTCCTGCTCGGCCGGCAGTTGATCAAATGTCGAACAGTTCTTCATCGGATCCTGAAAGCAGCCGTTCGAGGAAGAGGAAGCTTTTTCCCGATCAATCGCCGATTCAAAATAGCGTCGATCTTCACGTCGAACACCCTCTACCGTGGGATTGGGAACAGTGCCTTGATCTTGAAGTAACACCATTGCTTCTCTCTCTCTCTCTAGAAATTTTGAATAATAATGTCTGTTTTATTGCTTTTGCAGTCTGGTAAAATGTATTATCTGAACAGAAAAACACTGAGGAAGACAGTGAGCTTGCCGAAGGAGAATCAAAAGATAGACCTGGAGCTGAATATGTCAACATCAACGATGACCAACTGCTCAGAGCAGTTCGGCAATGGCGGAAACAATAACCCATTTGAAAACTCTAAGAAATTGCTCCATTTTTCATCAGCAAACAACACGATGGCGCTAGCTTGTTTGAATTGCCATCTTCTTGTTATCCTCTCCAAAACTTCCCCCTCTTGCCCTAACTGCAAATACGACCATTCTCTTCCAACCCATCAAAATCCTCCTCCGAAACTCTCTGCAACGAAGTCTCTCCACACGTTGAGCCTCTTGAATTGAATGTAATCCCCATGGTAGCTGTAAAAAAGCTTCAATCATGCATAGCCCAAGATGACGAAGTAAATATGAATCTATAAATGTGTTTCTTCCTTTTTCTGTAATTCTATGCTCCGTTCACCATCGTCTCTGCAAATCACTAAAACTACATATTGAAGAAATGAAATATACGAGCTCGCCCAACTGGTTTTAATGGCGCGATTGCTTGTTTAGACGAGATTTCTACATATTTCTATGAATTTTAATGGAGAAAAAAATGAAATTTGGACAGAAGCTGATAATGGATTGGGGTTGTTCCAGTTTCCAAAGCAGAAGCGTCAAGTGCCATTGGCACTTTGCAGCTGTGGTGATCTCAGGACGAGGGTTGGTAAGGATTGATTGGTTAGAATTCAAAGATTCATGGGGATTTGAGCTTTCTTCTTCGATCATCAAACGCTACTGATCTGATTTTCTGACACTTTTTTTTTTGTCGAATTAATGCATGAAAATATGGAATTACATCGTCACTACACAGCTACAACTATGGAGGTCGGTAGTATTTCAATATGGAGAGAGAAATCTCTTGGGAGTGGGACTGGTAATGAAAATGCAATCGAGAAATGGGATCGGCGAATCTTTATTCTTTATGTAAGTCCAAATCAATGGGGGTTGATGGCCGACAAGAGAGGAGTTTGAAGCGCCTAAAATGGAAAATAGGAAATTTTCTCAATCAGAGCAGAATCCAAAGTCAGACTCCGGCCTGATTCGCACGTTTTCTTCTGATTCCAGTTCCACGAAATTCGTCGCCGTCAATACACTGCGCCAATCGACGACGGAGAATCTGCGGGGGTTAACGATCGTACTGACTATTTGAAACCTTTCTATTGTTCTTCTCAGCGGCTTTATCGTTTTCCTCGCTTGTCCTAACTGCAATGGCCGCCATGGTGGCGACGGGTGACGGCGGTTGTCAGCTCCTCTTCCACCGTCCGTGTCACAAGAGACAGTATTATGCTCTAGTGATAACCAAAGATAACTCGGATTGTGAATTTGGAGTACAAAAACAACGTCAATCTTAGAGCACATGACATTATAAGATGTCGTGAATATCGAGTCGATACAAATATTATCATAGTTTACAAATAATAAAAAGTGCGGTCGAGAAGAACGTCAGGTTTATTCAAGATTGTCATATTATCTGTCTCAATTGTCTTCAAAGAATGTTTTTTTTTTTTTTTGTTCAAAATTTAGTTGGAGTGTTTAGAAACTTAATCACGGAGTAATCAACAAAAATACCGACCTAGTGAACCTGTACAGTACCCTAATTTTAGTAAGGGACCCAATTAAGAATCTCCGCCTTACTTTAGAACCAAACCACGCGAGTCAATTTAGCTCAATTCAATCGGAACCGGATGTCTACGATTCAGGGTGTTTTGGACTGAATCGGCATATGCCCAACCGGTGGTTATGATAGTCATGAATTCCTTCAAAGAGAATAAAAAAATAGTCGCACAACCGAGCAAGTTTTAAAAAAAAATTTAATTAAAAGTAAAAATTCACGAAGAATTATGTTACAAATAATATTATAGATTACGATAAAAAATGAATCGTCAAACATTTCGAGATAGAGCAACGAAATTATTGAAAAAATTACTTGGCATAAACATAATAATCAATCGCTGGGGAAACATAAATAATCAAACTATTGAAATATTTATATATGAGTCTAATAAAATTTTATTCTATTTTTTTAAGTTTTTCACAACACGACAATGAAGTCAGCTCATTCCGACCAATTCTATGTCGTCTGATTCTTAAAAGTTGATTCCGACCAAACTCTCAACATAGTATTTGACTACTCTGTAATCCCTATGAATATTTCCTCGTTGAGAATATTTAGGGTTTGACTTTAAGAGCAAAAGTCAAAGATTTAAGGATTCTGTAGAAGAAGAAAATTACAACGTGTTTCACGATCATTGGCTTCTCTCTTTTTATCTTCTTTTTTTTTTTTTTTTTTTTCAATAACCCACGATACAAAAAAAATATTTATAGTAGGTCAATTAACGTTTCAACCATTAAAACTAAAAAAATTAGGGTGTAACTAGAATTAAGAGACTCGTCTCGTTGAGACTGTGATAGTTTTCATCCCAAATTTTCGTTATTTTTACCGTAGCGAGTGAGATTTCACCGATAAATTTTAATTATACAAGCCTCGTGCAATAGTTTCTCATCGTTGAAATTAGTCGAAAGAAGTGGATCTTGAATAAAATATCGGTGGTTGCGAAGATTAAAAGCATCGAAAAATATTTGGATGAAATAGAAATAAGCAAAAACAATATTGTAAAACAGTTTTGAAAAGTATTTTCAAAGAAGTAGGACACCGAGGACAATATGGAATTTGCTTTTACTTATATTTAATTCCAGAGTTCAGCATTAGTCTAATCTGCATGCTACATGTGGTTTTGATAATTGGCTTTGCCGTCCAAAGTCAAAAGGCATTAATTTCTATTTTATTTATTTATTTAATTATATTTCCAAATAAACTCAGTTTTTGGCATCGTGATCACGTCATTGTCCTCCCCTAATTCAAAGACAAAATCGTATTTACTTTGAAAGTTGAGGAGATATTTTTTAATAATAATAATAATACTACTTTAAATAAATCATTAAATGTAATTCTTTTTTTTTCTGTATATATATACGTGTATCCCCCTTGTAGCATGATCATCGCCTTTGACGATTAAGGAAAGAGAATTCTAGTTTGGAAAGTTTGTCAATATTAATGTACTAAGATAGAGATTTTAGTTGAAAATTTTGATGTCTTTGTTTTTCGTAGTTGAACCAAACGAGGGCTCAGGTACAAAGTAGTTGCTCTCGGGTAGAGACTACCAAGAAATCATTTTTAACGACTATTATGAAATCCAATGGAATGTCTTTTTCGAAGAAGGAAGAATTTCTTTGCTGATGGTGAAAGGAATAATTATGTTTAATGTGGTGTGAGTGACGATTTATTATATGAGCGTGATGCTCTTCCTTTTTTTTTTTTAAATGCAAAAAAAAAAGAAAAAAGAAAAAAATTCAAATTTGGAAAATAATTTTGAATTATGAAGAAATACAAATTTATGTGGTTATCAATACGTATAAAATCAATACTACTAACCGATAAGTTCATACAACGTGAGACTCGCCACCATCACATGTCTATTGAAAATATTGTAATTTGGTTTCACCACATGTATCGAGTTTTGGACTTTTCAAACTAGATCTACAATATTCAAATCACTTAAATCTACGTATTGTGTGTTCGTAAGTTCTTTGAAAACTTTTGATCACATTTATATGCATTTACACACGCTAAGATGAACGCATAATAACAATTGGTAATGAAAATGTCTCGATAATATTTTTACACATGCATGCAAGCTCGACATGATACACATGTATTTATATGCATAAAACTTCGAGTGATTGCTTAATCTGTGCTCAATTTTGATCAAAAGTCGTACGAAATTTATTGTCTAAGTTTAGTTCTTTATTTTCAGCCATATAGAATGACATCACTACAAAACAATTAATCTTATTTTTCAATAATAATATGAATCCAAGAAAAATAAAATATAGTTTTACTTAAAAAGTTCAAAATTCAAAGTTTCATGAGTGATAATTTACACGTGTCGACGCGCTAATTAGACTTTTCCGAGATCATACTTTAAATTCTAAGTCATACTACACAATTGGTGTCGTCAATTAGCATATATTTGTTATAGAAGTACAAAATTCATAACTTTTGGAAAAATAACTTAATTTCTTCCGACCAAAGTAGTTAAAAAAAAATGTAAATTTAAAAAGGTTTGGTCATTAGTGGGAACACAGCAGAAAAAGTTGATTACTTTATTAACAGAGAGATTAGTTAATTAAGTAATGTGGTCAAAATAGTCATTTTCCTTGTAATATTATATTAATAAAGACAAGAGATGTCGTTTGAAATCTTTCTTTAACGCCTAGTTTTCCTATTTAGCCCTCCATTTCTTGCCCCCATTTCAAACTACATAAAGTACATAATCATAATATTTTTATTTAACTGTCGCGTTAATCTCTTCCAAAATTAATAACCCCGAAAAATAATCAGGGCGTTTTTGGCATTGTCTTGAAAATGGCTAAAAATGCTTATTTTTATAATTTTTAAACTCCATTTAGAGCTAAGATACAACAATTAAGTTGTCTGTAATTTAATTAATTTATTTTTCATTTTTCTACCTTAAATATTTAATTACTCACCTACTTTATGGACATTTTTTCCCATCATTTTATATCTCAATTTTAATATAATTACAGGTAATTAGGTGTTAAATTACTATAAAATAAATAATTAAAAATAGAAATTCTGATCTGAATTGTCTTTTTAATTGAAATTCAAGCGTCTGTTAAACGTTGAAGAAAATCAGGAGGACGGCGCGCATGAAAAATGAAAATCAATTGTAGTATGTAACCCACGCGCTCTGACTCCCCTTTACAATCACGAGAAAGCGCGTAGCCTGATATAATATAATTCACATGCTTTTATTCCCATATTAATAATCTATGTAAATAAATTCCCCTTTTTTTTTTTTTTTTTTTTTTTTTTTTTTTTTTTTTTTTTCAACATAGTAGACCGTCCTGATTTATTTGTACTATCTAAATTTAACATTGTTGTTTCGTTATGTTGTACGTTATTTTCTCATATTTAAAGAAAACGACAAGATCTAGTGTGTAAACTCGTACAGAAATATAGATAATATAATATTTTAATAAAAATAAATA
This sequence comes from Begonia peltatifolia, assembly GCA_022433055.1. Classification (NCBI taxonomy): domain Eukaryota; kingdom Viridiplantae; phylum Streptophyta; class Magnoliopsida; order Cucurbitales; family Begoniaceae; genus Begonia; species Begonia peltatifolia. Next base: position 22,676,407 of record CM039521.1, read on the forward strand.
TTCGTGATATGCATTTAAATATATTATTTTGTGTACAGCAATGATTAAATTGTTTTTTTTTAGATAAGATTTCAAAATTGTTGACTTTTGATTTTTCAAAATTTCAATTTTTTCAATGTTTTTTTTTAAAATCAAGTTATTTGCCCTCAAATTTTCTAAAATATAAAATTATGAGGGATCGGGTTTTCTCTTCTTTCTCACGTTTATGTTTAAATTTCATTCTCCGAACTAAATAAAAAATAATTACAATTTCATTTTGCAAGAACTTTGACTAACCTAAATGCTTAGTTTTTATATAGTTTAGATATATTAATTAGTTATTAACAAATTTAATATATTAATTAATTAACTAAGCGAGTATTAAGCACGGTTCTTGAGCCGCGTTGAAAAGTCTTGCTCTTTTTTTTTTTTTAAGGTCTTAGGCAGCACACAAATCATGCGCAAATAATACTAAATATATGCCACGCGCCACTACCACATATGCCAATGACTCATAGTCAAATTAAAATATGTAAATGTTTTAAACTATATGATAACTTATCTCTACAACATAAGTTGAGAGATCACTTCATTCTTACATAAAATTGCTCGTTATCCGTAAAATCGGTAATGTTACGTTTGCTCTCTAATCTTACAGTTTATCTATTAATTTGTATTATGCGTCAACCATTACTCAGATATCTCGATATCATTCGATTTCTATGCCAATATCAGCTTTCGAAGAAGATGTTTTGATCTTCAGACAATTTCTCAAAGGCTATGAAGGTCGTTTTACCGTATTGGTTTCCTTCTCGAGCTTCGTGGGAAAGAAAACACCAACTCTGAGACTTTTATTTGATCACAACTTAACATAGTCGGATGGATCTTTTAAATTTCACTTTAGGCGTTAGCTAAAGATGTTTAGATTCTTTTGGCTTATGGAATGAAATGCGAAAAAGAACTTCATTTTTTTTATCCTAGCGGAATTGATTTAATTTCTAATAATGGGAAAGTTTTTAGAATCTTAGAAATCATGTATACTCGTTTTCTGTACTTGGATTTTTTTCCCACGAGATTTTTTTTTGGCGATCAATGTTTGGACGAACTTTTTCTCTTCTATCGGACATAGATTTCAACAATTATTCTTTGATGTGTCTAGTTATTGATTTGTATGAAAAAACCAAATACCAAGTGTCAACATAGTTATAATGTACTTGAATTTTTTGGTCTGTTCGTTGATTAAAAGATGGATAAATTTAAACGTAGACTTCATTTCCATAGTATAATCACACAATTTGACACGTCATCGACGTATCATACGAATAAATAATACTTTAGAACGTAAAATTAAAGTATAAATATACCGGTATTGACGGAATAATTTTGAATAACAAAACACAAAAAAGGGTAGTCTACGTGGATTAGGATGATAAAATTGAATTGGGAAAGAAGGGTGCGTGTGACTACAACCCGTCGGCGCAGTCCAAAAGTCAAACGTTTTTTAACAGTGTAATGCTCTTCCAACTGAGCACTTATTTATTTTAATTTCTGTTGACAAAAGATGAGAATAGTGTTATTTATTTAATATTCTTTTCTTTAAATTCAATATATTAACATAATCTGAGAGTTTAATTTGGTGGGTCAAATCTGTTAATGGGTGGTATCATTTAATAAATAAATAAGTTAATTGATTAATAAAGTAAACTGATTCAATTGTTTCAGCAAGTCAGTGTTGGATCGACAATTTTTTAGGCTTGAGCGTCTGAAGTATAATATATTCACGAGAGAGTTTCAAGTATAAATTAGTGTTTCATTATGAGTGGAGATTTGGTTCAAAACTTAGAATTTTCAGGTAAAGTTTTGGGGTTTCAGTATGATGATATGATAAATTAGTTTCGGTTGTTTAAATTTACTGGAAAATTGACGCTCCGAGCAAAAATCGTAAGGTCGTCAGAGGTTACGATGCCAAGCTGGGACTTCGTAGAATTTTAAGCTCTGACTCAACGGGTCTATTTTGAGATGTATTCATCTAAAATGATGTGTCTGTTTTGATGGTTTTTTTTTTTAAAATTTTTATATTATATATAATTTTCACTACAAGTGTATCTTATTTTATTGATCGCCTAGGTTGTGCGAACAAAATTTGACCGACTTGCGTGGATATCGTGTTTTGCTATGTATGTTTGACGGTTGAAGAATGTATTTGTTTGTGGATTAGAGTAACGAGACAACTATAAGTGAACTTCAACGATAAATATAAAACTATATCGCTACTAAGTTCAATCGATTCACTTCAACAACTCTATTTTACAAGTTTTAGTGAAAAAGATCTTCGGCAATTGACGCATAAATAGGCTCGACTCGTATGTCCATAGTTTTGTTGCATTTTGAGAGTTTTATTTTTGTGAGGTTAGTATAATTAATAAATTAGTTCAGCTTCATTGAATCACGACTTCTTCTGATTAATTTATAAGACTTATGATGTAATATTAAATAAATTAATGATAAGGGTTGAATAATTCAGTATTCTTGTGCGTTAGATTGTTTCTCATTCTATCTCGGGTCACTAGTAGAACGTGACAAAATCAACATTTATCATATATAGTTTAGGTATACGAGACAAGGGTTATAGTTTGGAACATTGGGATTATAATTAATAAGCTAGAGCCATGGCTACCGACCAAATAAAATAGGGAATAAATAATTTTAATTAAAATATCACTTAAATGCTCGCCAAACATATGCCTTTCACTTTCTTAAGATCCTTACCATACGCCCCTTCTCAATATTATATAAATCCCTTCGCCATGCTTCATCTGTCTAGATCGTCAAGCTCACACTCTCTTCTTTTCTCTTTCTCTCTCTAGGTTTACTGTATAATGGCCTGTACCAGTTCTGCGATGAATCCGAAAATGAAACATGTTTCTTTTTCGGACGGCAGCAGAAGAGGATCTCGATCTTGTTCTTTTAGGCAGATGAGATTGCCGATGAAAATACCTAAGACCCATTTAGCCAGAAACGCCATTGTTGCCACCTTAGCAGCTATAGAAGAAAGTAGGAGATCGACCAATTCTAGTTTGCCACATTTTTGGAAACAAATTCATGGGTCGAGCAACTGGGAATATCTGGTTGAGCCTCTGCACCCGCTTCTCCGTCAAGAGGTCGTTCGATATGGAGAATTCGTCATCGCTTGTTATAAGGCGTTTGATCTTGATTCCAACTCTAAACGCTACTTGAACTGTAAATATGGGAAGAAAAGCTTGTTTAAGGAAGTGGGAATGGAGAATTCCGGCTACCAAGTGACTAAATATATCTATGCTACGCCGGAAGTCAACATTCCGATTAAAAACGAAGGCTCTTGCGGACGGTGGATTGGGTACGTCGCCGTTTCCTCTGATGAAACGGTGGAAAAGATCGGCCGGAGAGATATCGTCGTCAGTTTCAGAGGAACAGTCACTAACCCTGAATGGATCGCCAACTTCATGAGCTCGCTTACTCCTGCTCGTCTCGACCCTAATAATCCTCGATCGAACGTTAAGGTAGAATCTGGTTTTCTCAGCTTGTACACTTCCGACGAAAGTTGCTGTAAATTTGGATTAGAAAGCTGTCGAGAGCAACTTCTCTCAGAAATATCACGGCTTCTGCAAATCTATGAAGGTGAAGAGGTTAGTATCAGTTTAGCAGGGCATAGCATGGGAAGCGCATTGGTTCTTCTTCTCGCTTACGACGTTTCAGAGCTTGGACTGAACCGAAAAAGCTCCGGCCAGAAAATACCGGTGACAGTGTTCTCATTCGCCGGACCTAGAGTCGGGAATTCCGGCTTCAAACAACGGTGCGATGAATTGGGTGTAAAAGTACTAAGAATAGTTAACGTAAATGACCCCATCACAAAGCTCCCAGGGGTTTTCTTCAACGAGAAATTTAGGGTTTTGGCCGGCAAATATGAATTTCCATGGAGTTGTTCTTGCTATTCGCACGTCGGAATCGAACTAGCGCTAGATTTCTTCAACATGCAAAACCCTTCATGCGTTCATGATCTTGAATCTTACCTCAGCTTGCTCAGACGTCCCAAGTCAGTGGAGACTCGAAGATCAGACGGTGCAGATTTACTCACAAGAGCTATGGGGTTGTTCTCCAATTCACAAACTTCAAATCCATTCACAAGAGATAATACTGCAAGTGAAATGGTGGGTTTGGTTGATCTATCACAAAGAACATAAAATAAATAGTCGTGGCTAATTTTAGGTCAAAAAGATTCAATAATTAACAATTTCATTTAGCCTTGATACCCAATTTCCCCCTTTTTCTCATCTTCTTTTTCTCCCATCTTAATAGTATGAACTAGGGTTCGGTGACGTCAATTTTCATTAAGACTATTTTAGTGAATGAGTAATGTGTTTTTGGAACTAGACATGGTCACCTATAATAACCATTTGCATGCTACCCGATGTCGAAATAGTAATTTGGCCACACTACTACGCATCCGATATATCAAATAACATTATTTTTATTAACTATAATCGAAGAATATTCATGTGCGATCGTTTGCTTCGTTGTTGCAAAGATGGGATATCTCTCGCAAGCTCTTTCATCAACATGACTCTGAGCAAACATTCATATGCATAAGTATATGCATACGTATGTATAGAAGACAATGCTTTCCCTCTCTCGATTAAGTTGATGATATCACAAATCTCATCACTACTAAATTTTTTAACCGAAACATTTTAAGATTACATTATTTATTATTTGTAATGAATCGATTGAATGTGTGGAGTCCTGCGGAGCTCTAAATACAGTATTACTCCTTTTGGGCCGAGTCTATATAGATTTATTCTTGAGATTATATCAAAACACGTTCTACTTGGTAAGACAAAGAAGTCTGCTTATAAAACACTTTATTTTCACTCTCTCAAGCGATAAAAGATTATACATCTCTACTGGTATGGGTTAGACCCTAACAATCAATAAAACTTGTGCCTTCACGAGCCTGGCTACCATAGAATCCGTATCGGTATGAAAACCAAACAAGATTTCACATTCTTCATTTTGACAAAGAGAGAAGTACGATTTCATTTATGTCATTTTCAAAGAAGAATGGAAAAGACGTACTCAATATCTTCTCTTCTCTCTCCCCTTAATCTCCAATGATTTAAAGGTGTCTTTCTTTTATGCCTTTATAAAGCAATTACATATTTTTGCCACGTTACAAAAAAAACCCAAATACTTTTCTCGACCTAAATATCTAATATCATACTTTAATTCGTCATTTATTCATAATTTGAATAGTCAAAATTGGAAGACACTTATACTAATAGAAGAAAAAAAAAATCAAAGCAGCAAACGCTCCAATTCCAGATCTACAACCAACCAGTTCTAGTCGTGCAATAGTTGATCGGATTGTTTTCATAAACAAACGGAGCATTCGAGATTCGTTCAAACTTTGATGCACTACTGACGTTTTACGTTGGAAGCGTCTCATCGAAATGTAATCTCATGGTATGAAGATAGCATGGAATATTTTAATTCACGTATTTTTGATAACAATAGTAATTTAAAAGAATATTTAAAAAAAATATAATATGATCTCAATCCTCTTAGATATAAGTAAGCTCATGAGATTTTTTTAAAGAATTAATTGTTTATTTATATTTAAATTTTGTACATGAATGAGAAATCATTAATATGTCATATTTTTTATACATAAATTTCTAAAAATGTAACGTTCCATGTTTGGACCTTTTAATAACACGTGGAATATTTTTAAAATAAAAAAACAAAAATATATATTTTTTAAAATTATTCTTTTGAATAAAACAATTGAGATGTTCATATTTTTTTTCTCCACAAAATAATCGATAATTTTAGGGTTTTTAAATTACCCTTTATGGGCTTTGGCCCATCTTAAATTGGAATGACAAAACTCCTAAAAATTTTATTCAAATCTATTTTTATTTTTTTTTATTGTGAAATTTTTTTGTTTTTTTAAATTGTTGTTTTAGATTTTTTTTTTTTTGGTACTAATTTGAATATAAAGACATCAAGTTACTCATAAATAAACCCCGGCGTAACATTTATTATTTATTATTAAGTTGTAGATAGAAGTAATGAATTATCGTAAATATTTACAATTTATGGTAAAATGCAATTCATATAACTAAGGATTAGGACAAGTGATGCCCTAAACAATAGTTTGGAGCAAAATTATTATTATTTTTTGGACCGTTGGTAAAACAATTCACTTTTCCATAAAATCTATTAATATTATACGATTTTTTTTTTTTTTTATGCAATGGTTTCTTTACTCGCTCGATTTCACGGATGTATTCAATGTCAAACTCGTTTTGAAACAAGAAGCTCAGTCGTTTGTTTTCTAATCTTTAAAATCGAGTATTCTGCTAAGTGTGCGTAAGAAACTGAATGTATCCGGGTAATTATGATTAGTTAAATAACATTTGATAAAGTTTAACAAGATATTCAAGGTTTAGTTCAGGGTACCAAATGTTTATGATATAAAGGCTAAAATTGCACCGTGCTCTTTAAACTATTGTTTCCAAATCTTTTTCATTTAAAATAAATGAGGAAATATTTTAAATAATTAATTTAAATTAAATAACAATGCAAGGTTGCTAGTGTGGGGGCGATGTTCGCATTAAATGCGGACCGTCTGCCTTCGCCAGCTTAGAATTGGTCACCCGTCTTCCATTGTTACTGAGCTCGTTCGCCTTTCTCTGAACAAACCCAGAAAGCTTTAATCAACTTTTCATTCCTATTTCCGATAACCCTTTTACTGATTTCTGAAGACGGGGAAAAAACTTTCTCGGAAACCCATCATGTCGTCGTCAGATGAGGATGGAGGGGAAGAGTACTTGTTCAAGATAGTTATAATCGGAGATTCAGCTGTGGGGAAGTCTAATTTACTGTCTCGATATGCTCGCAACGAGTTCAATCTCCATTCTAAGGCTACGATCGGCGTTGAGTTTCAGACTCAGGTTATGGATATCGACGGTAAAGAGGTGAAGGCTCAGATTTGGGATACCGCCGGACAGGAGAGATTTCGGGCGGTCACTTCTGCTTATTACCGCGGTGCCGTCGGTGCTCTCATCGTGTACGGTATTAGTCGCCGAACTACTTTTGACAACGTCAGCCGGTGGCTTGACGAGCTCAAGAGTGAGTTTATATTCGTTTCATTCTGACGTTAACTTTGGTTTACGCAAGTACGATGTCTGTGAAAAAGTAGATCTGGAGCTTATTAGAGTAAGGTTAAAATTCTTTGGGACAAGATGAGGAATGCAAAGCATGATTTAGGATTTCACTCGTACCTTTTTCTATGATCTTATAATGGAAACTTACACTCAGAAAGATTTTCTGATGGGCATTTTAGATTTGGCTGAATAAGATCTTTCAATTCTAACTCCACGATTTCCATTTAGTTTCTTTTCATACCATTTTACTGATGGATATTGAATCCTCTTGTGCTTGTTCTTGTTGATTGCTGCCTCTTCTTTTTTCGTGCTCTTAAGTTTGTGATTTTTTGTGTGAACAGTTGTTAATGTCCTGATTTTTCCCATTTTCAACAAAATCAGCAATCTTGTGTTGTTCCTACCTGATTTAGTTTGGTTAATTCTGCTAGACGTACAAAATCAACTACTGTTTTCAATGTTTATTGATTCTTGGTTTCAAATTATGTTTGCCATAATCGGCTTCGTATAATTTTGTCTCGTAATTTCAAATTATTGTATCAACAATGCAGCTCATTCCGATTCAACTCTAGCGAGAATGCTGATTGGGAATAAATGTGACTTGGAGAATATAAGGGATGTGAGTGTGGAAGAAGGAAAGATTCTTGCAGAAACAGAGGGATTGTTTTTTATGGAGACTTCTGCATTAGACTCTACAAACGTTAATACAGCTTTCGAGATTGTTATTAAGGAAATATACAACAATGTCAGCAGGAAGGTCCTGAATTCGGATACTTACAAAGCGGAATTATCTCTAAACCGGGTTAGCCTTGTTGATGATGGAAGTGGCGGATCGAAGCAATCAAAAAGCTATTATTCCTGCTGTTCCAGGTGATTTATTTTTCAGTCCCGTCTTCAAGTATACGACAAATTCATCATATTTTTATATCGGTTTTTTTGTACGACTCAATTGGTTTGTTTCTAATTCCCTTCCAACTGTTTTCTGAATGTTTGATTTACACGAATGTGTTGTCTGAAATGTTCTTCTGCTCATCATAGTTCATGAGATACAACTACTTTTACAGAGTATTATCAAAGAGAATCTTCTATGTTTGTTGATTGCTTTAGTCTGTCATTCCTCCCTGTTTATGCAAACATGCATGTATGCATACAAAACATTGCAACCAAGTCCCCCAAAGTCTCTGTCTAGAAATTTACGAGTAGAAAGCAAATTTGCAACCATTTCAAGCTTTGTTTTTTTTTTTTGCCTAGTATTGAACTTGGCAGTTACCCAGATCAAGATCTGTGTGCTCGAAGGTTCGATCGAATAAATGGCTTTCTCTATTGATCACGAAAGAGAAACTATCGGATTGACCGAGGATAGGGGCTATTTTGGTCAAAAAAATATTTAGACTAGCAATCGTCAATTATCCGTGAGTTCAAGAGTTATATTTCACTCTACTCTTCGCGTTGAAAATTGAGTAATACCATCTTTTTATGCAGTGTATTATTATTGAATTAATTATTTTTTGAACGCAATAAATTCTAAAATTTTAATTAATTATTTAACGAACGTATCATTTACTCACTGGCTCAGTAAGACGGGATGACTTCTATTTGAAATCATATAAAAGTCGGGAATAATTTGGGACACAAAATGACACTAGAATAAAAAGACTACCATCAATCATACAATCTAAGAAATCACCAACAAATTTCTATATCATCATCAAAATATAGAAATGGCAAGAATTAAACCTTACCCGCTTGCACAAAAGCTACAATTTTTGTTCTTAAATCCTCCACAAGATTTCAGAACCATTGTTATGGACAAAGATTTTCATTGAGATCTCCAATACTTGGCCAATTCAAACCCATTTTTGCAGTAATGGTAGTCTTCAATGGCTTGATCAATCTCGGCCTGAGTGTTCATCACAAAAGGTCCATACTGAACCACGGTCTCGTTCAATGGCTGCCCTGCAATCAACACGAATCTCAGAGTCTTCGAAGATCGATTCCACACGCTCAGACCGTCTCCAATGCCCAGAACAAGAAGGTGATGAGCTGCTACGGTCGATGAATTTGGGGCTCCAAAGACCCCCTCTCCTTCGATTATATACACGAACGAATTCCAGGATTCTGGGATTTTTTGATGCATCTGAGCCCTCGGTTTTAGAGTGAAATCGAGGTACATCGTCGGAGTTCTGGTGTAGACCGGAGACCGGATTCCCATCGATTCTCCAGCGATAACTCGAACTTCAACTCCGTCGTTCTCGGCTCTCGGGATGTCTTTGCTGAGAAGCTCTTGGTATCTCGGTTCAATCCTGCAAGTGAATTTTGGCTTTTTGAGCGATTTTTACACAAAAATGTTTGTCAAGCACTCTGAATTAAACAAAAAATGATGATTTTACATTTTGTCTTCGGACGATAAGTTGATCCAAAGCTGCAAACCGGTTTGGGCACCTTCACTGGCAGGCATTTCAGAGTGAATAATCCCTCTCCCCGCAGTCATCCACTGAAGAAAAGAGATCATTTTTTTTAACTAAAAACACAAATTTCCACTTCGAAAGTTCATCTTCAAAGTACTAGATTTGTGTGTAGTTTTACCTGCACATCTCCAGTCCATATTGTGCCCTTGTGCCCTGCAAAGTCTTGATGAGTAATCCCTCCCTGCCATTCACAAGAAAAAAATTTACTTCGTGATCCAAAGCCCTCATGTTTACACTAAGTCGGATTGGATTATAGTCGACTACCTGCAACATATACGTGACAGTTTCAAACCCTGCAAGAAGAAGCAACTATGAGAATTAGATCAAACGAAGAAGATGAAGATAGAAAAAAGAGCAAAGAAGAAGAATCCATGGATATAAATTTTCGGACCTCTGTGTGGATGATCTGGAAATCCAGCAGGGGGACCCACTGTTAGAGCAAGCAGATTACAACTGAATCAGTAGTTTTCTTTTATGAAAAAAATTGACTGTGTAAGAACAGAGTATGTTGGTAACGTAGAATATGAACCCGTGCTAGTTCTCAATACACTATTTGAATTTATTATGGGGAGTAAGTGATGGTAAACCTGAGAAATCATCCAACATGAGGAAAGGATCCAAGTTCTTCAAATCACTCCTGAAAGTGATTCAATCAAGACAGTGAGGATCAATAAATTAGGTCAATATCCAGATTATAAAAGCAGCAATTCAAGAAAATTCAGTGATCAAAACAGATAGATTCAATAAAAAACGCGTAAAAATGGGGGAAGGAGAAAGAAAAACGTAGAATGAAGAACCTCCCGATCATTAGACAATCAACAAGGAGGAAGAAAAACCCAAAAACGCCAAAACGAAAACCTCAGGATCATTAGATAAACTTGAGCAAGGAATGGAGGATTGAGGTACCTTCCAATGCCTCTCCTAACAACAGCACCATCTCCCTCCCCCTGAAGCTTAGCTAAAACCTTCTTGATCGGCAATCTGGGTCTGTCGAAATGAGGAGATTGATCTGATTGAGACATTGTACTTCTCACGAAACAATTTCTAGCTGCGATTACGCTTTTTGGACTGAAAAGTAGCTTCTGATTTGCGAAAGCAGCTCTCATAAGCTTTTTGAATCCGATGGTCGTCTTCCCAATGATTTGCCCCTCTATTTAAAGAAGAAGATCGAGGGCTAAAAAAGACGGAAAAGGGGGTTGGTTGAGACGTTGAGTCTCTGAAACTTTGACACAATCAAGAGGCGTGGGGAAATTGAGAGAGGGCCCAATTTTTCCTTCCATTGTAACGATGACGCCGAGCTTTCGTCACCCAAATCGTAGTTATTCGTCGTCGTCGTCTTCTCCGGTCAAAATACGCTTTTGCCTTCTTTCCCATGATCGCCGGTTCGTTTTCTTACCCGATTTGAACGGAAATTCATTGCAGGTGTCATACTCACTGTTCGTATTGTTTTTTTTTTTTTTTTACTTTTTTTTTTTTGTGTATGTGTTTTTGGTCCGGTCCGGTTCGGTTTTATTCATTCCTATTATGAATATCTCAATTGATCAATCAAACTACCAGTAGATATGTAAAATTAAATGTCCAGTTAGGTTATTATCATACTTGACATTAATAGTCTTTAAGCTAAAATTTAAAAAAATTAAAAGTACAAATTGATCGGACTAAATTGAGTTTGCTTAGATATTTAACACGTTATTAAAAAACCAAGTTTTGGTTCGGGGGAGTGAGAACTGGTTCTCACGGTTCAATTCTTAGTCTTTAATCCAAAAAATTGATCAAATTGACAAAAACTAAATTTGTTAACTGAACAAAAAAATAAGATCAACCCGAAAGCCCTAAGTTCCGAAATATCATACCCGAAACGCGATCTTGAATTAGACGACTCCTTAGTAATTAAATTATCTAATTTTAGTATATGACTACAATAATTAGATTATTACATTGTTTCATAATTATTAATTAGTCAAATTGTATATTTGGATTGGCTTTATTGGTACTTTGATGACCGAACCAATTACGCATTATTTTTATGATATTTTAATTTTTTAATAAGCCTAATTTGACTACTTGATTTCTTAACTAACAATTATTAGACGTCCTAATTTGATTATTTGATTTAATCAATGTAATTTGATTGACTAATTAGTAACTCGATTATGTCTTTTGATATTATGATTCGACTTGTAATCTAGTTTTTTTAACAGGTTTAGATAAATCTTAAGTGAATTTAGTTTGGTTTGGTTTGGTTTGGTTTGGTTTTTCTTTCTTAGTAAGATTGATTTAATATTTATGAACAAATACGTGACAGCTATGATGAATGGTCGTCATCTGAAAAATAAATATAAAAATGAGTTTAATATCATAATTATGTGTCCTAATTGAATAAATAAATAAAGAAGTCGTCATTGAGTAATGATTGAACTAGTGTCTATTTGAATTTCCAGCATCCAAACCGGGCTTATATTCCTAATCCACATGACGTCCTTCCTGCCTAAGCACTACGTCATTAATTAATTATTTTTTTATAACACGATTTATTTTTGTAATAATAATGCCAATTATTAAGTTATTGCTCTAAAAGGGTACATTAAAAGTTTATAAAAAAAAAAATAGATATTATTGTATTAATTTGATCGCTTATCTTTATTTTCATTGTATCGATGTTTATCATAATTTATATTATTGTTCATTGTATTTTATAATAATTACGAATCATTTTACGTTGAACCTCGGCACCAGCCCTAAGATGGGGGGCTTGGTTTACGCTTTCATTTATCAGATTCAACATTTATTATTTTAATAAAAGATTCAAGCGCGATCCAATCTAATGTTGATTTAAATTTTGAACGTAAAATTAGCTTGCAGGATTTATCTAATGGGTCGCATACTAGACCAAGTATTGTACAAATGACATCGAAGCTTTGTAGTCTTGTGTCAAGGGGCTAATCACGTTGTCTTGCTTTTGTAAACAAAATATAACCTAGATGCTAAAGTCTCGGTTTTAGTTTTGAAATTAAACATAAAATACCATATATTAATTACGATCAAAGGTACGTGAGCCAAATCTTTAGCCAATATTTTTTAGTATGGGTTCGGACAAAATTCCTTTCAAGCATGCTTGATTCGTACACGAACCTGATTTATGCGAACCAAGCTTGGTCGACCTGATTCACTGTCGAGGTTCAATAAATGATACTTTCATTATATGCGAATTTGTGCTTATTAGTTAGCGTGTTTTATGATTTAATACGTGATGAAAGCAAAGAAAAAAAACAAAATATATTAAACTATATTATATACAAATATAAATTAAAAAATATTAATAATTTGTTAAGATAGAAAATTATTATTTTCCTTGCCAAGTGCTAATGACATCACCCCACATGCCCACTCAAACAATTACTATTATTAATTTTGTTCATAAATATTCCACCTAGTTTGTTCCATGGTTCAAACTAATGAATGTAATTAATTAATTACTAAAGAAGCTCTTCAATTAAAAATAATCTTATGTCTTAAGTCTTTAATTTTTTTACTAGATTTATTTAGCGTTACCGTTAATGTAGTTAAACACGAGAAGTTATGATATTTTTTTTCAAGTGTTAGTAAATTATTCAAGAAATTTAAATATTTTATTTTATTGTGTATTATTTTAAACAAATGTTATAATTTTTAAAACGACACGATCTGAAAAACATAAACACGCCGTCTATTGTTTCTTACATTTTATACGAAGTTAATGTTGTGAGTCATCCTCCTTAAATCAAAGTATGTTTTCTTAGTAGCTTTTATGATACTAAGTTTATCTTTTAATTCTACACTTTGTTCTTCTATTGGGATATGACATTTACATGTCACTCATTAATTGGTGTAATAGTTAAACAAAATTATAAATAGTTAAAATAAAACGTCAATTAGACCAATTAATAAGTTACAAGTTATGAGATAAGATTAAAATATAAAACTTTATAATGAATCTAACATTACTGTATTTTTATTTGAATCGAGATTTTATAATCTATGGTGAAACTTATTTTTCCAACGCATGATTTCATATCAGAAAGTGTGTATAGCAATAATTATCGAAAAGAAAATTAATGACGAGATAAGTTAACGAAACAGGTAAATAATGAGAAAGAGTACAAAACGAACTAATAAGAGTTTCGGATAGAAAGAACGAGCACTACCCATTTAATTATTTCCATTAATAAAAGATATAGTAAAATATAAAATAAAATCGAGAAGTGAAAAATCCACTGAGTAGATAAAAAAGTCAGCCCACCATGGATGTTTTGTAAGAACAAGGATGGTGTTTATGAACCTTCCAACTTAAAAGTCAACTTCTAGAAGCTTAGGTAGTGAGCCCACCATATTGGTTTTAGTGGGCAAAGTTTAAAAGAAATGCCCACATTAATTGATGAGATATGAACATTGTTCTTATGTTTAAGTGCTCCGCTCCGAAAATATGGTCCGGTTTCGCAAACGCGTCATTTTTTATGTCTTTGAAATCATACGTCATAGAGACATTAAATCTTTTGTTCGTTTTTGTTATCTTAATACAAGAGATGTCATTTGACAATACATTCTTTGCTCGTTATAAAAAAAAAAAATTAATAATAATAATGTAGTTCGAAGAAGTTTTAAGGTCATTAATATGTATAAATGATGGTCAAATTGGGACCTTTTTTTTGTTTTTTATTATTTGTGGGGATAATACGAACTCTTCATGTACTATTTATTATTGAGAATCTGTATATAGAGGAAAGAAATTCTACGCCAAAAAAATAAACTAAATATATTTTTTAAGGATAAAGTGTTATTAATATCTAAAATTTAGAGATCATTTACAAATTAAACATTATTTTTTAATAAATTGAATCTCTATCTTTCATCTATCGACAATTTGAATATTGTCTTCAATTTATTTATTAATTTAAGACATGTATATTTTTTACTTAATAAGATCTTTTGAATTGATTTATTATATATTCTATGATTTCTAATTCGATTTTAAATTTTATCATTTGATTGACAGAGTTTGAAATTATTGAATAAGAGTTTGATAGAATTCGAATTAGGGTTAAAAAAACGACATAAGCTTAAAAATCAGATTAAACACTTTTTTAAGTGAAAAAGTGGCACACACGTGCTAGATTCAAAGAAGTGGTACACACGTGCTAGATTCAGAGAATAAATTGACGATAAAATCTAAATTACTGATATTGAAAGGTGAAACTTTTATTTGAAAACAAAAAATAATTTAAAGTATCATTTGTAAATGATATTAAACGCTACGTCATAAATTATATTTTTAATGATTGATAATGATTGAAATACTCAAGTGTACAGTCCAAGAGGCGAAAAAAGGCTAGTATTTATGCGTTATTTTACAATATCAAAAGAACAAAGGGCGCTAATTTAGTTAATTTTTTCATAATTATACTTTAGTATTATTATTTTTTGGATTTTTAACTAAATGAACTTAACCAACAAACCCACAAGATTTGATTATGGGTCCGAGTCATTTACTAATTTACGAGAGCGAGTATGTTCGAGTAGTTCTTCACTTATTGTATCCGTGTGTTTGCTTGATTTGATTTCAGTAACCTATGCATTAAGAGGTCTAAACGATTAAATTCATCTTAAACCAATATTTTAAATTAATAGAACTCGTAACTTATCATGGTATTATCTTATTATTTGCGAAGTTTTAAATTTCTATAAAAAATTAGAAATCTTTCGCCCAACCACTTAATCAAAACTCTACCTCTTAACCATTCGAGATTATTAGTAATTTATTCTAAAATAAAAAAGATATTTATTTATTATATATTTGTACTATTCAACTTTTAGATATTATCTTTAATTTATCTATTAAATTTATATGTTAAATCCAATCATATATAATATGTTTTCGATTCAATCACGTGTTTTAAATCGATTTTTAATATCCGTAGTGATTTCTACTCCAAATTTAAATTCTAATGAAATCGCTAGAGATGTGATCGATAAATTTTCAAATTGAATCATAAATTGAGTTAAATCACCTAATTGAATGGAAAAATTATATACATGCATTGAATTTAATAAATAAATTAATTAAAATGTCTAAATTACTAATATTTGAATTAATCAGAAAGGAGTGCAAATGGTATTTTGTTTAAAATAATTAAATTATAAATTATTTAACAAAAATAAGCTCAAAATATGAGCCCAAGCCCATTGATACCTACGTTGCTTTCCAGTCCAGCTGTACGGTTGTGATGGAGAGTGCGTTGTCTCTGCATGTACGATCGAGATTTCCTCTAATTACTATTTTCAAGAAAAATTATTTTATTAAAAAAAAACTAATAATTATTTTTTTATAATTTATTATATTATTTACGTCAATAATTATTTCTCATTTTTTTTCAAAAGCCTTTCCCGAAAAGGTAACATTTTCATTCATCGAGGATGATACGCCACGTGTCACATTCCAATCCCCATTTCATTCACGACGCTATCAGTTTTTTTTCCCGCTTTAACCAAAAAAAAAAAAAAAAAACGGGGAGAATTCTCGGAGCCTGAAATCTTCTGCTTATCCTCTCCGTCAGGAGAGAGAGAGAGAGAGAGAGAGAGAGAGAGAGAGAGAGAGAGATCTGGACGAAGTTAGTCTTTGGGAATGAGCTTCTTTGTTTTGCTGAAATGAAGTATTGAGCTGGAAATTGAGCTTCAGCTTGCAGAGCGTTTGCTAAATGGTAATGGCTATCGGCGGTTCCGTCTCCAACAATAATTTTGGTTCTTTAATCAGCTCGGGTAATTTTCTGTTTTCCTTAGTTTTTTGTTGATTTCACTGCGATATTCTTGCTGGTGTCGTGATGCATCGTTTCTATTGTTCGCGTTTTTTAAATTACACATATTAATTTGTCAATTGATCAACTTTGTTCCTCTTTAACTTTGCTCGAAGATGGATTGACTTCTACAGATAATAAAACACTAAACGACAATTTTCTCATTACTCTAAATACGTTTGATTGCAAGTATTTCTTTTTGTGCAAAGATGTCGAAGGTTTTTTCTGTTAGCTAATCATTTAGCTACTTTCCCAATTTCAAAATAAAGCTGTTTGTTCTATTTATTTCAATCTACTCCATGAAAATTTTGTCTACAATGGAGTGTCATCGTTTGGAAATTGCAACCACGTAAAATGCCCTATCCAAACTAGCAGTAGGTCGCCAATGCGAACCTGCTCTTTGTTATTTGAAATTGTAAAAGCTTGTGTTGCTGTAGCTGTATCATTTAAGATAATAAACATGGTTTGAAGATTCGATAAATTACCTAACAATTTGAAAAACTTAAACCATTGAGTTGAAATAAGTTTAATCATTTGACATTCCACCTCAATTGTGGATAAATTATTTTATTGGCCAGTACATGTGAATATTTGTAATGTTTCGAATGAGCTAATTTTGGACAACATATCTTTTCTAACTTATTATACCATGTTTTGATACTATTATAAATTACCAACAATCCGAACAACTTAAACTATTCGGTTGAAGAGAATTTAATCATTTATACTTCTTAACAAGGTTAACACGCTTGAAGTAAAAGAAACCTAAGTGGGATTGTAACAAAAACTTCTATATTATTATCAGGTCGATATCACGAGTGGTTTCTCTGCAATTAAATGAGAAACTCTCTAATCTTGCAGGAAAATTATGTAGAACAGAGCAAACAATGTCACAATCAAGAGGAAAGTGCTCAGGCATTCTTATGCCTAAGTGTGGTCAAGGAAATATCCTTTCCAAAAAATTACCTTGTATGGGAGCTCACAAGTTTTGCCCTTTCGGTTCACATCTTAGTTCTTTTCCTTCTTCACATGGGATTAGCAGATTTTCAGAAAACTATCGTAATGAAAAGCCAGGTCCTCGACCTGTGATTTTCCAATCTAGTGACAGAGCAAATCTTCATCAAAGAAACTCTTTTTGTGGTTCTTTGGTTCAACGAAGAACGCTATATGGAATTAATATGTATTATGGGCAGTTCTTTAAATCTGGACACGTTAAAATAAATAGAAACAAAGTTAGATACAAGTCCGAAGATTTTGGCATAAGAGAACCAAGTGCAGACGCATTGGCATCTGCAGACGGTTGGAGTGAAGCTGTTTTAGCTGAAGGTAGTCTGCAAGAAGTCTCTCCTTGGTGGGAGCAATTTCCTAAGCGCTGGGTGATTGTACTATTATGTTTTACTGCCTTTCTACTCTGCAACATGGACCGAGTGAGTTCTCTTTCTCATTTAAGCTCTTTAAGTTAATGATTTTAAAGGTTCACGGACTCATATCAACTTCCAACTGTTTATTGTCAATACATTTTATGTAGTCTTCGAAGTTGCTGACAGATGGCCTATTGCTACTGATTTTGTTCTAATGTTATGACATCTGCTTCAGGTGAATATGAGCATTGCAATACTTCCAATGTCACAGGAATTTAAATGGAACAGTGCAACAGTTGGCTTAATTCAGTCCTCTTTCTTCTGGGGCTATTTGCTAACTCAGGTGGGTTCATGTACCCTGATTTATTTAGAATTATGTGGCGACCATTTCCTTGTGGATAATAAGTTCTTATGTTAAGCTTCTTGTGTGATTATCGAGGAGCACACTTTTACTTCATGACCATTAGCGTACATAATTGTACAGTTCTTACATTCACAGAGTTAGAACCACCTGTAACTCACCAATGTGACATTCATTTCATTTCATCTTATGGAATTTAGATTGTTGGAGGTATATGGGCAGACAAAATTGGTGGGAAGCTAGTGTTGGGTTTTGGTGTAGTATGGTGGTCTGTAGCTACCATTTTGACACCTATTGCTGCAAGACTCGGGCTCCCTTTCTTGCTTATTATGAGAGCATTTATGGGAATTGGTGAGGTTGGCCTCTGCTACCCCCTTATTATTCTTATTGACTTTATATTCATGCCTTGTAAAATATCTCTTAAAGTTTTGAGAAATAAATTCCTAAAGGTTACATGCTTTCGTTACAGGGTGTTGCTATGCCTGCCATGAACAATATACTTTCCAAGTGGGTTCCTGTGTCTGAGAGAAGCAGATCACTTGCACTAGTGTACAGTGGCATGTATCTCGGTTCTGTTACAGGGTTGGCCATCTCTCCTATTCTTATCCACAGTTTCGGATGGCCATCCGTCTTTTATTCATTTGGATCTCTTGGAAGTATCTGGTTTGCCTTGTGGCTGAAAAAAGTATGTTTTCTACTGCTTTCCTGCGATTGAAAGTGGAAAGTTCAAAAGGGAATATTTACATAAAATAGAAAATATGATGATAAGTATGGTACCTTCAAATTTTTACCTATTTAGACTGACATTTAAAGAGTATTGAAATGATAACTAATATAAAAGGGAACCAGAAATTTTCTGTTGTCATATGATATTGGACTTGATATTGTGACCTACGAAAGTCGATTAGATTTTGATGTGGTATGTGTTATTTAAAATATGTAACTGCAGAGAATTTAACTTGAGTTCTTTTGTATTTTCCTTATGTTCTTTATACTCAGGCGTATAGCAGTCCAAAAGAGGACCCAGAGCTGAGCGTAGCAGAAAAAAAGATAATCTTCGATGGCAGCGTTTCAAAAGAACCTGTTTCAGTTATTCCTTGGAGATTAATTTTATCTAAAGCACCTGTTTGGGCTCTAATTATCTCCCATTTCTGCCACAATTGGGGTACCTTCATCCTGCTGACATGGATGCCTACATATTATAATCAGGTAGAAATTATGTGACATCAATCCGGAGGTTATGTTATTAAATGATGCATGAATGTGCAGAAATGTTCATTAAGATTTCAATTCACTATTTGTGTATTTTCTTTGGAACGTTAGTTTTGTTTGTTATGCTACCTGCTGCTTTATGTTGTCCTATTACTGTTACTTCGCAATTTATCAAATGTTAGTTTCTATTTCAATTGCATGGTTCAATTGCTGGATCTAAAAGTTACTTTTTTCTTTTCTTGATAAACTGATACAAATTTATCATACAAACTTATCAACTATATATTGAAATCAAAGAAGTGAAGCGGTAAAGTTGGTAATACTTTGTCTCAGGTTTTAAAATTCAACCTAACCGAATCTGGTCTCTTCTGTGTTTTACCCTGGTTGACCATGGCTGTCTTTGCAAATATTGGAGGGTGGATCGCAGACACTCTAGTGAGCAAGGGTCTTTCAATAACTACTGTTCGTAAGGTCTGAATTTCTATTACTTTTGAATAGCTTAGACTCCTTATTATGTTTTAATAACTCAGACAACGTTGTATTAGGATATATATAATCCAGATTAGTACGGCTAGTAGATTTATTTATGTTATGTGTATTAAGCTTCATAACCTGTAAGAGACATCATGAATTGAAAAAATAAAGGGGTACGCACTAACTGTCATTCATGATCTTGGAGGCATAGAGAAGTTGGGTTTTATATAGAGTATTTGACTGGAGTTATTTCTACAGTATTGTTTCAAAGTCCAATGATGACCAGTATCTGCTTGGAAATATGACCTTGTTCGGCTTCTTCAGCATTATTTCACTTGAAAACCTTGATTGATATTGCAGATCATGCAATCTATTGGGTTTCTTGGACCAGCCTTCTTCCTTACGCAGCTGAGCCGTGTTAATACACCTGCTATGGCAGTGCTATGTATGGCATGCAGCCAGGTATATGCTACTTTAAATCAGCTCTGCCTTCGCTTGAGCCCCCACCCGAATCACACTACTTGTGACTGCTTGGGGTGGGAAATTCATTTTACTATTGAAGTTTCCAATGCCTCATATTTTCAGATCTAGGATTTACATAGATTTTACTTTTGAAATTCTTTTTTTTTTTTTTTTCCATTCTGGGGCACACTGCGAAGTGTGTTACCATTGCCGCTTCTATACATACCCACGCTAATTTTGTGGAAATGTCTGGTCACCAAAAAAAAGGAAAAAAGAGACAATGAAAGGGCATCATTAAATTAAATTTATGTTGTCACTATAAGACAACTTGGAATGGAGGGCCAAGCAATATAACTTAAATCATTATGTCTAGCAAGTGATGACATAAGTAATTAACTTGCTAATGATTAATTATTTTGTCGGTGTGCTTATCTTACTATTTAAATGCAATCTCGGGTACTGCAATACATCTTTGTATTTCTTGATTCATTTAAGCATAAATTGTTCTTCTCAGGGCTCTGATGCATTCTCTCAATCTGGTCTCTATTCCAATCACCAAGACATCGGTCCTCGCTATGCTGTGAGTTAGTGCTATTTCATAAAATTCTTTTGTTTTCCTTTTTCTTCACTTTCACTGAATGCGATGATACTCTTAAAAAACTTACCACAGGGAGTGCTACTGGGATTATCAAACACGGCAGGTGTTCTTGCCGGAGTTTTTGGAACGGCTGCTACCGGATACATACTTCAACGAGGTCCAGCCACACATTTACTAAAAGCTATTGATTAACTCATCATTAGTTTACAGTTTTGACTCCAAAATTTCAGTTAAAACAATGGATTTTTCTTCTCACAATCCATTTCTGCAGGTTCTTGGGATGATGTATTCAAAGTGGCAGTCGCATTATACCTTATTGGGACATTAGTCTGGAATCTCTTTTCCACCGGAGAAAAAGTTCTCGACTAGTAAAACATTCAAGTAGAAGGGTTAAATAATGTGATAAACAAAGTAGTGACGGCGACGATTCATCATTCTACCGAAAGAATAACATAACCAATCAAGGTCCGATTCCTTTACTTCTCACAGCTTCTTGAGTTGGCTCCTAAATTACATTTACGGGCTATTCACACCCTTCAATTTTCCCCCACGGCCCCATAATTATATAATGTTCAAAAGATCCTGTCTTGTATATTTCAGATCAAACTGCTGCATTCTTTGAAATCTCTGCAGCTGAGATAATTCAATGTCTTGTTTGATACTACCAAACTTTTGCGTTAATTCTTATAAAACTTGATGGATTTCTTTGTGCAATCTACCTGTTCTCACCAAATATCTGTTTTGAGGTTGAGCTTCTGAAGATAATCAAACTCCAACACTGAACTGATATTCTTTAAACACCTACTTTCCACCTTCATCTCTCATGGTAGTATGCAGGTGGATAAACAAGTTTTGAGAAACAGTCTATAGCTCCCACTGCACACTTGATGTCTGTTGATCCATGGATAGGGAAGTGAACACATTCACATGAAAGGATTCAGCTTTTCCCCGGAAAATTGACTCTTGAACTTGACAATTATGTTCTTCGGATTGGTCATCGAGCGTAAGAGGTATGATAAACAACCATTTATTACATCAGAGAAAACCAAGGGTTCCAGCAAAAAAAAAAAAAACAATTGGCGGAGAGAAACATAGGACGGTGGAAATCAGACATTCCTCGTTGTCTGGACCTGAAATAGATCAAAAATACTATAGCAGAAGACTAGCTTTATCCCCATCATTGGATTTATTACATGTTTCAATCAGAAGTACAGAAAGAACATCAGAAAAACAAACAATATCTTCAAAGAATTCTCATTTTCTTTTCTCTAAAATAAAATACTTCCTCATCAGTACCTTATCTCTCTCATATTTGTCTCTCTTTAGGATGATATATGGTTATATAAATGAAGATGGTGTATCAAAGTAAGAATCCTCTCTTGATCCAATAGCATTGCCGCGTTTGTCCACGTAAGCAAAATGTCTGATGGTCCCCACATTTCCTTAAATATTCACATTAAAAATTACACCCAACCACCAAACATCCTCTTCAAGCAACCTCACCTACCATTTCATAACTCTCGGCCCCACCCCTCCGTCGCCTTCGCCGTCACCATTAACGGCGCTGTCACTCTTCACCATTTCCAAAATTCCCTTCAACTCCCGTTGCTCCACGTTCACCTTCAACCCCTCCTTCATGAACAACGTCAGCGACATTTTCTGTTCCACTTTATGCCCCTGCACCACCGTCAGCCGGTGCCGGAGCAAAACCGCCGCCGCGATCGACTTCATTTGCAGATAAGCTAAGTCTTTTCCCAAGCAAATTCTGGGTCCGGCATTGAAAGCAACAAACTTGTATGAATCATGGGCTATGAATTTCTTACCATCAATGGTTAGCCATCTCTCTGGTTTGAATTCTAGGACATCTTCTCCCCACGTCGACCTCATTCTCCCCGCTGAATATATTGAGTACGTCACCGAAGAACCCGCCGGAACGAATGTTCCGTCCGGTAATATATCATCGGACACGACGTGTTTAGAGTCCTCCGGTACCGACGGGTAAAGCCTGAGTGTTTCCGATAGTGCTGCTTTGAGATAGATCAATTGATCTATTTCCTCGAATTCCAATGGCTCATCCAACCATTTTGAGACATTCTCTCCACGTGTCTCAATCAGAACGGTGCAGAGTTCTATTAAGATTTTCTGCTCGACGATTGGGTGCTGCGTCATCAGCCAGAAGAACCAACTCAGCGCAACGGATGACGTGTCTCGTCCAGCTAGGATGAAATTGAGTGCCACGTGTTGGAGAAATGTCGTAGAGTAGGATTCCTTTTTCTTCATAAATCTTGATAATAAATCATCGTGTGGGTTTCCGTCTTTTTGCTGATTCTCCAACTCGAGCTTACGTAAATCGATCACACTGGATAAATACTCGTCTATGTGAATTAGGCTTCGGCTCAAGCTGACTTCCATTCCGAGTCGAAGCCATTTCTTCAGCTTCCACAAAACCTCTGGCAAAATAAAGCGCTGAAGGGAGGCTTCAGTGGCTCTGTCGAAAGCCGACGCAAAGGCGTTTTCTGGAAGCCCAGCCGCGCAAGTCTGTGGATCCTTTCCGAAAGCCAAGCCGCAGATATTATCAAATGTGATCCGAAGCAATAAATCCTGAAGATCTACCGGCTTCGAATTGAGCTGAGCCGTCTGGAGAATTGGACAAAACCTCAGCTTGATGGCTCGGCTCACCCACCTAGCCATTGCTTGGCGAAGTGTGCGAGTGGTAAATTCCAGTGCGGCAGTCTTCCTCTGAAACAGCCACGTGTCGCCATCAGAGTTAAAGATCCCCTTGCCGAGAAGATCATGGAAGACAGCTTGCCACGTTGGCCCCTTCGGGTAATTATCGAATCGGGTCTTCAGGATATGCTCCAAATTTCTCGGGTCGCACGTGACAGTCACAAGGCCTTGCTTTTTAGCGAAAAACGGAATTGCCCAGATGCAGGTCTGGTACGTGCCGCCACACGCGCGAAGATTGTCACAGATCCAATCATGCATACGGTCGCAGTTTTCAATAAGACCAGGAAGACTACCCAACATGGGCCATACACGTGGACCCTTCAACGACCGTGAGATGAAAGTAAACCATAGAAGATAGGCCGTAATAGCCGTTAAAACCAGAAAAGCCATAGCCATGTCCATTTTAGCAAGCAAAACCAATCAACGAATCCAATAACCAGACTCAACTTTCTGGGAAATCTGGTTTTCTGTCTGGTTTTCCCGGACAGTAACTTTCCTAGAGAGAGAAAGTAAAAAACTGAAAACGTACCTTCAGATTCTTCAGATGATCAGTTTCTTCGGTAAGTCGGAGGAAGATCGTCGAAAGGGAGAGGTTTTTCTTTCCGATCACGTTCTTTGAGCTGAAGAACTTTGCACAGACGAAGAAGATCAGACGAAGAATAAGATCTGGAAAAAGAAGAAAGCTGTGGAAAAGAGAAGAGAACAGACGGGATACAAATGGAGTTAGAGAGAGGTTTTATAGGTGAAATGGTATTGAACAAGCAACTACTAGAGCCAGCAAGACCGATTATTCTGGACACTAGACCACCTCTCTCTCAGTCGACCGATTTTTTTCACACTATACCACCTCTCTCTCTCCCTCTCTAAAATATGATAAGCAAACCGCCATTAATGCCCTCAGAGGTCGTTGAAACTCTTAAAGGTAAAACAGGCACACCGCTCTCATTATAAGAGCACCACCCTAGCGAAAACCCGCCACCAGAATTATCTCTCTCTCTGACAAACAAGGAACTCACACACCTAATTTTGCAGAAACTGGAGGAGGGTCTTTAATTCATGCATTCAATGAAGATGAATAAATGAGATTGGTTGAGGGACTTAGAGATAGAAAGTAGGAGAGAGTAACACACACACACCACCTCCAAAAATCAAAATTACAATTAAACGAAAACCCTAATCTCTCCCCACAATAAGATCAAGTCTGCATCTCTGTGATATATTTTTCAAATATATACACATCATATATATGTATATATAAAGCATTCTGCCATAAATGAAAATAAGGTTGATCATGTGGGCTTTGGTTAAAGTTAGTTGAGCAACCTACCAATATTTATAGCGTTTTGCCGTGTTATTCCTTTCATTATCTTTTTTCGCAGTTAACTGAGAAATAATCTGCAGTTTCAGTAAAATCCAATTCTAGTATTCATCGCAGTAGTTGATCAGGTTTGACTCTCCATATTGTTTAATCTATTTCTTGGTAAATCTGCAACTCTGCGACATCAAAAGAAAAAAAAAAGTCAAACGCAGGCATTTTCTGGGCAATGTTTTGTTCGCACTTCAATGCTTTCTTCGTTCATTCGATGCCAAGTGTTGTGATAAAAGTTCCAGATTGTCACCATTTCTAGAGAGAGAGAGAGAGGCATTAGTCAAAACTAAAATACGTATAGATGGAAGTATGTGTACATGGGTTTGGTACCTGCAGCGAAGGTGTCTAAACATCGTTGACACTCTTTTAGTAGGCACTACTCTGAGAAAAAAGGTATAATACAGTCTAGTCTCACATATAGCACAGCACATTTACTATACAGCAAAGTTATTTATTTAATGTCTTAATTATCAGACAATCATTATTATGGAAATAGCGCCTAGACTTTGATTAATTAAGTCGCGGAACAATCACTTAAATACTTTGGGTCAGACGATATTTTCGTTGCCATCCCATTCTAGATCATGACTATATAAAAGGATCTCAATTAATGCAGTCGATAGTGCTATTAATTTCGCTATTGCTTACTTTATTTGCCTCTCTTGTTGGCTAGGGAAACCCATTAATAACCTGAAAAGGTAGGAGAAGTATCTTAATTAAGCTTGATTAATGGGAAAAAACGTGATTAATGAGAGCATGGAGGTGTTAATACTGTCATGATTAAGTTGGACAGCTATTTAGTGTGAGAAATTCACTGCATCAAAATTTGAAATACATTACAAGAATCTGTATACATGTAAAGCCTAGCAAACCATCCGTAAATACGGTTCATCAATTCTAATATTCAACACCCATCGACTCAATTTGATGTCACGATAGGTTCCTTGGAAAAATTCATAATTATTTTTTGAATTTTTCGTTTCTCAACGAGCTTTTTCAATCCAGCTCGAATAGAATTCTGGGTCATCCAACAATAGACTATTCGAAGTTGCAGTATTGACTCTTTTTGGGAGTTTGGAACATTGTTACATCTTCCATTACAGAAAACCAAAAAAGGTCAAACAAGAAATCGGAAAAGGGAGAAAAGGAAATATAAATAAAGACTACATTTCAGTAGGGTTTGGTGGTGCAACCCAACAATTCTTTCAATTTTATTCCCCAAAAATTCCTTCTGATCCAAAAACTGCTACTGAGTTAGGGTTGTCAAATATTGTACATCTCATGCATGTATAGAAGAGGAAATGTAGTAGATAAGTTCATTTAATCCCATTGAATTCCCTTGACAAACTCTTTTCTTCGGCTGAAAAATTCACACTTTCAGTTCCTCGGCAACTCTAAACGATTCTTTTTTTCATATACAATATTTGAACCCATACCTCGATGTTTCATTTGGTCTAATTTCGATCCGTAACTTTGGAAATATGGAGTAAAGTATTGGTAGATAGAGTCTTAAAAAAGGAGCGGAAAAGAAGCCAGGGTGATGTACAAAAGGGGAGATGAATTGAAGGCATAATTGGCCAATCTGGGTAGATAGTCATATGGTTGGGACAGGTAGATTTTAGATGGTGGCCATGACCCATTCCCACAATTTCCCATATTATATTATTCTTTTTTTTTTTGTACATTTTTATTTTCTTTTATAAAATTCGTATGAATTTAGATATTGCTTGAATTCCTTAATCTGAGTTCTTTTTTAAGTCTTCTCGATAGACTCGCATTATGGATATTTTTTAATATTTTAATTTAACTTTATGGTAATTTACATGTAAGCTTTAAATTGTAAAATTGCCGGTTGAAATTTGATTTTTGTAGAAATTTTTTTCCTCTGGTTGTAATTTTTTCTCGAATGAATTTTTTCAATTAGATCTCAATATTCCCTTTTGCATTTTATTTCAATTATTTATTCAATTTAACGCATTGTGAACACAATTTTTTGAGTGCGAGGGTTAGAATTTGAGAAGATTTTTAAGGACTGAAAAAGATTAGTGTTTTCGTGCAGCTATCATCAATATAGAGTAATTAAACTCATTCCTCAGTCTTGAGAGAACTCCGCTTGCATATTGATGTCATACAATTTTTTCCAACGACGTGAGATTGTGCAACGTTGTTGTTCTCTCACGAGACGAGTCGCCACAATCTTCTCTCGTAAGGGTTCCAATATCCCAACTGAGTTTTGGTTAGACTTTGCCTCATCATTTTTGAAATGTCACTCCCGCTAACAAGACATTATCTGCTTTGGACAACCAAAGTCAGTTAAATATGTTCTTGAGTTTTATAATAAAAGAAAACTGTACTTGTATATTGATCTCTTCTAAACGATTTGAGATGATACGAACTCAAATGTTATTGGCTGGGCCTGTGGCTAGGCCTCGGTGGAGAGGACTGGTTTACCAGCTAACAAAAAAGAAAGAGGCAGGCTTGAAATCAAAACTGTCACTCTATAACAACGAAAGAATAGAAAAACGTCTAAAAAACCCAACCAATATCTATCAAACTTCTCTAATGGTGAAGCAGAGGTATAGAGATAATGGACGAAAATTAAGTTTTGCGAAGAAGTATATACAGAACGTCCTTTGGCCCCTACCAAACCATCACAAAGTTTGTAAAACAGTAAAACACCAAGCTATGAGTTCATCAGTTCTAACGAATTGGATAAAATGAGCAACCATGTTACACTGAATCGATCAAGATTCGAGCAAGCCAAAATGTTCAATCAGGGTGAAAATTAATTTGACCTTTTGTTGTGGTTAAGAGTTGTGCATTCGTCGCTTCAAATATTTGTAAGTCTCTGCTATCTCCTGTACAAGTACTTGGACAGAGGAAATTTAAGGCTCCTGGCTACCTGATAATCAAATCAAACACGTGCTAATCATAGAAATTGATCCAAACTAAAATTCTCCTTGAGTTTAATGCAGAGAAAACTGGGTTCATATCAGCAAAAGAAGCAGTAAATTTATACCTCAAGAGCAGTTTCTTCGGATATAGTGGATCGATATCGAGTCGAGCCTTCCAGAGAGCAGCTTCCTCCTTTGACAATAAAATTTGCATTGTAGAGACTGGAAAGTTGAAGAAGAACATCAGACATGAGTGTGTTATCCATGTTTTCAGTTCCCATTTCTTCGGTATCTTCCCCGTCTTTGTATGAAATTTCTGTAATGGAAGTGATACACTGAAATATGGCAATCAATCTTTCCAACGGGAATGTTCCAGGTCCTTTCATAAGTAATTCCTGCTCTGCCATTTCCTTCTTCTCCATCGATTTTTTCGAAGCTCTGGATCCAAATTTCGAGATAGATGGTTGAAAGGAGTTCAAAAAATACTTGTCAAAATGATAATTGGGGAGCTTACAATAATTTGCCAGCACTCTAAATCTTCTATAATGATATTCATTCACAAAAGATTGAAATATTCCAAAATACAATAAGAAGCACTTACTTTCGTTTTCGAGTGTTAGATCCCCCAGTAGAATCAAACAGTGAAGCATCTAGGGTAGCCGGGTTTCTTGAAGCAAGAAATGCGGAAATAAGAAGATATTTTGCAGAAACCGACATATGAAACCCCAATTCATTGGAAGCTTTGCTGCCTTCATACCTCCCGGCACCTTTCTGCTTTTTTGCTTTCGAAATTTCTCCTTTAGGAGAAGGCTCAGTTGAAATCTTGAATATCTCATTCAGTGAAAGAGCAATATGAGGCTGAATATGGCTATACAATCTTCTCTTCATGTCCTCAGTTGGAACAACACCCAGATCACTCAAAGGCTCAGTGTAAATTTTAAACAATCTTGACAAGACGATAGATATTTCATCTAATCGTCTGGTTACTCTAAAGAAAGGTCTCAGAACTATACTGTTACAAAGTGGAAAAAAGAGAAAAAGTCGTTTGAAAATCTCAATATATAGGAAATATACACATTCAAAAAGCAGAATGATTTGCTTACTCAAGAAAGGAAGAAAACAACTTCTTGTTTGTTTGATTTTGCATGAGAATCTGACGGAGATCATCTTCCATATAGTCGGGAAAATAAACAGGGATAGGCTCTACATAACTCATAGAAGAATAGTATGTATCAGGTGAGGCATTGCTTATGAAGACCAAACCCACCTCAGTCTTCTTCAGAATTTCATAAAGATTAAGTAATAAAGGTAATACAGTGGAATGCTTATCCCACTCCCTAACAAGCTCTAAATGGTCAAAAATCAAATAGATTTTATTTCCATTAGCTTGGCCAGTCATCTTTTTGGCACTTGATTTCCGCAAGTTTCTCTGAAGCGAATCCTCAACAGTAGTTAAGGCTCCACGAAGATGGTTGATGAAATCAGATGGCTTTTCGCATCGTTTGACGCTCAAATAACCATTTTCTGCATTCTTCTGATGAAGAAGCAACTGGTTTAGTATAGATTCGAACAAGATCCGGGGATTATAACAGCTGAGACAGCTTGAATACACAAAAGGACGGTTGAGATGCCTAAAGATCTGTAGGACAACGCTAGTTTTTCCAGTAGAAGTACCTCCATAAATAAAAAGAGGAAGCATGGGAGAATTCAAGGGACCCAAAAGTTTCAAAATCTCGAAAATCTCATTACGTCTACCAGGAAAGCTAGAGAAAAGATCATCCAAACTAATGTCCTCCCCAAACACGAGATCATTGACAGATGGACTGTATGGTTTTCTCTTTCTCTTAGTTGTCTCCACTGCATTCTTTGAGGTGATAACTGAAGTGGACCTGGTCATCATTCGGTTGATTTGTGGGTTTTCTTCATCAGCCATGACTCGAAAATGATAATTACAGTGAGAATCTAAGGCTATTCCGGATGTGATCGACCTGGTGAGCCACATCAATTAAAGATATGTCAAAAATGGGAAATATTACGAAACAAATGTACCATTAGAAATCAAACTCTAATATCATCTACTGCAAGTTCTCAAAACAACAACAAAAAAGAGCAGAAACAATCAAGAACACACAAATATATTGTTGTTATCTCTCCACATTAGAGTTGCATCCTTCTAATATTGCATAATTCACAACAATAAGAGGATAAAATACGAGGAAAAAATCAATTATACTTATGCTTTACACGTCTTTCGCACACTACTCTGGCATGATAATCACCTATATTTTTCAAAACAGCAAACGGGAAAACCCAAAAAAAAGGTGCAGTCAACCTTTTTTAATATTTCAGGATTATCAAAGAAGAAGACTAAAAGTAAAAGTTAAGCTTGGTCAGAACTCAGAGCTCCCATCTTCCGCCCTATCATGAAATTTTAGCATCATTTATCTTCCGCATTCAAACGAAGCGATTTCCACAAGGAGGCAAGGGATTTCTAAATGGCTTGTCAAAATTTAGGAGAAAGAAAGCAACTTCTATGGTGAAAAATAGGCAAGCTTTAACCAAGAAACCTCCTTCATTCAACTATAATCCAACAAAAACTGCTCATTTTTATCGAATTTTCTTCTCCATGTTAAAATAGCGAAGAAAAAAACACCAAAAATGAACTGTAATGACGAAAGGATGAATCTTTCAGACTTCCACCAGAGAGAGAGAGAGAGCGCTTGCCTGGGAGGTCAGGCCAGGGCCGTCGCAGGCTGAGTGGGAATGGAGGGAAGACAGGAGATGTCGAAAGACGGAGGGAAAAATGAAGCAACTTTGGAGATGGAAGAGTTCTTTATTTATTTATTCTTCGATCCTCGATTCTATTTTATTTATACTTTTACCCCGAAACAGTAACACTGACCCAATGTGTAATATCATAAACTATCAATGCTGAGGCAGATTTTTCAGCCGGCAGACGAATGATCGGATCGTTGCTTTCTCCCGACGAAGAAGCGCGATCGGAGCTAATCATAAGCCCACAAACTTTCGCTCCTGATAATATTCGATTTCCCGGGGCGCTTTTGTTCCAAACAACTTCCGATCTTCTGTTCAATCGCCGATTTTTAGGTTTGTCAAGGCAAGAAATGGTTGGGGACGAAAACAGAGCGCGAATATTCAATCGGAAAATGCTACAAATAAAATAAAAAGATCCTGAAATGAAGTTGATGGAAGAAAGAACAAACAGAAAAAGAAGGTTTGAGGGAAGGATTCTCTGGAAGAAGAATCAAACCATCGGCCATCCTGAATTGCGGGGAGCTTCTAATCCCTTTTCCCTCCTGCTGAGCAACCATGATCGATGAATTAGGCTTCAAGCTCCACTCCATTACAGACAGGCATTGGCTCATCAAGCAGCCATTGGAAACAGCCTTGACCGCGACATACACTAGAATATCATCAGCTCTGAGAGGCTTACTCAGCGCCGCATTCAAGACTTGAAGCATCAGTGGCTGTATGCTTGTCCACGGAGAAATTATTTCTTGTTAAAAGATTTTAGAATTTAATTTGTCCAAGTTTTTTCAGTCTCTATTTTGACATTAATTTTTGTATTAACACTGAAACCGAAATTGAAACTGGAGTTTTAGGTTCGGTT
The DNA here is from genome assembly GCA_022433055.1 of Begonia peltatifolia. Taxonomy (NCBI): domain Eukaryota; kingdom Viridiplantae; phylum Streptophyta; class Magnoliopsida; order Cucurbitales; family Begoniaceae; genus Begonia; species Begonia peltatifolia. The sequence continues at coordinate 22,707,972 of CM039521.1, forward strand.
CTTTTACCAAAAACCTCAATTGAACCGGACCATAAACATCCTTACAGAATATGACTAAATTATCTTACCCTTATCATTAATTCATTTAATATTGAGTTCAAAACCTTATAAATTGATAGAAAATCAAGTATAATATTGATGTGATAAATAAAATAAAAATTAAACATTTATCAAAAATAAAACCTCGCAAAAGTTAAAAATCTCAAAATGCACTAGAATTATGGAAAGAAGCACAAGTCTACTCCTACGTCGATAATTTTTTGGTCTTTTCGACTAATATTAGAAAGATATAGTCGATTAAACTCAATAGACCTAAAATTTTATATTGAGATTATGAAATATTATTGACGTATAATTCTAAATTATGAAGACTGAGCTTCAGAAGATTGAATATGGGATGTATTATGTATACGACTTTGTTTGGAGTTGAGAGATTATGAAAGAGTGCATGGCTCTTGATAAAATAAACAAATTAGACAGATGTCACAAATTGTCTAAGCTACTCAGAAAAGTGCAATACTTCGAACCATTTAGCATCTTCACACAACTAAAAGTTACTACATTTTGAACGTGACACTAAAACTGGCAAATTAATTGTCAAATGTTTTGGTAATAGAATTGTCAAATGTGTTGCTTGCTACTAATTCACAACTTTCTTGAAAAGTAAGAAAATGTAACTTGTCCATTTTAATTCTTATAATTTGCTTTTTACTTTAAAAAAATAAAGGATAAAATTTGTAATTATCTTAATACATTTTGCAAGTATTAAAGTTTTGTCGAATAAATTGTTAGGGTATGCAAGGGATCACGACAAAACTGTTGGAAAAATAATAACGAAATTGGCGAAAACAATGATGATAATACCACCGCTGTCAAACGTGGAAAGTATTTATCAGGATAATTCCTAGGAAATAATGTTCCTCGCAATATCCTTAGACAGAATTACATTTCCAAGTAAGTTCCCAAGAAAAGTTGGAGGGTCACAAACGATCCACTTAAATTTCAGTCTCATAGACAGAACTTACGTATACAGTACAATTGCACCACTAACTAAACGGTACGAGAAACGATAGCAGATGCGATCCGAAAAATATCAAGAATATTTTCTCACAACGTAAAATTATAACAACTAAGAAATAAGAGAAATAATAACAAAAAAATGAACACCGAGAATTTTACGTGGAAACCCAAATTGGAAAAAAATCAAGGGGACTGATTTCAGAAAGATCTCGCTATGAAAAATAGGATTTATAATATTTTCTAGATATCGAATATTTTAGAAAATATGCACTAAGAGAAATTCACAATTCTTAGAATTCACCATGTGTACAAAAGCATCACACATATTTTTTTCTCATACTCTTTATTTTCTCTCCCTCTAAAAATCCTCACTATTTCTGTTCATCTTCTTAGAGAAGAAACTCTCTCTTCTGTACGGATCTTTGAGAATCTACATTTTTCGGGATACTAAATTGTCAGGTTGAGACCTCTATTTATAGAAACTTCAGCGCCAGAAGGAAAAGAAATGTTTCTTTATGCATTTTATTAATAAGGTGGGTCCCTCGTCATAATAGAGGGACCTCACAAATCTCTTTCTCCCGACTTATGATGAGTGATCTCCAGTCCTGCTGAGCTTTTACAAAATTCGTATTTATTCTTTGTAACGTCTTTGTCATTATGTCAGAGTCATTATCGTCCGTGTGGATTTTCTCAAGATATATTTGTTTGGTGTCCAACACATCTCGTATTCAATGATACTTGATATCTATGTGTTTTGACTTCGAATGAAAGCTCAGATTATTGTTCAAATGAATAGCGCTTTGACTGTCACAATATAAGATAAACCTATCTTGTTGATGACCCAATTCTATCAGAAATTTTTGGATCCACAAAATTTCTTTGCATATTTCTATCGCTGCAATAAACTCAGCTTCTGTTGTAGACAATGCCACTGATTTTTGCCGCTTAGATTGTCATGAAACTCCTCCCCCTCCAAATGTAACCAAATACTCTGATGTTGATCTTATAAAGCCAATGTATCTAGTCATATCTGCATCAATATAGCCTACTAGCGAAGGTTTCTCACTTCTAAAACACAAACTGAATTTAAAAGTACTTTTAAGATATTTAAAAATTCATTTCACTGCATTCCAATGCTCACTGTCTGAATTTGTTAGAAATTGGCTGACTACTCCACCAGAATGTGAAATATCAGGTGTTGTACAAATCATTCTATACATCAAGCTGCCAACTGCTGAGGTATTTCTGTTTTTCCTTCTTTAGTGGAAAGATTTTGTTCAGAAGTAAGTTTGAAATGTTTAACGAGTGGAGTATTGACCAGCTTCGCCTTATCCATGTTGAATCGGCTGTGAATTTTCTTGATATATTTCTCCTGCGATAGCCATAACTTTCTGTTCTTCCTATCACGAGTGATGCTCATCCCAAGTATCTGTTTTGCCGGTACTAAATCTTTTATGGTAAAAGACTTGTTAAGTTCATTCTTTAACTTAACAATTTTTTCTCTGTCATTGTCCACAATCAGCATGTCGTCGACATAGAGTAGGAGGATTATAAATGTATCATCCGTGAACTTTTTCATGAACATACAATGGTTTGAAAAAGTTTTCTTGTACCTTTAATTTCTCATAAAGAAATTGAACTTATTGTACCGTTGTCTTGGGGCTTGGCTTAATCCATACAGACTTTTCTTCAATTTACGCACTAGATGTTCCTTTCTTTTGACAACGAACTTTTCGGGTTGTTCCATGTAAATTTCTTCTTCTAATTCACCATGCAAGAATGTGGTTTTGACATCGAGTTGCTCGATCTCCAAATTGAAACTTGTGGCTAATTCAAATACCACTCATATGGATGACATTTTCACAACAGGTGAAAAAATTTCATCAAAGTCAACACCATTTTTCTGACCAAAGCCTTTTACAACCAGTCATGCCTTATACTTTTGTTGCAAATTTTCATCTTTGAGTCTGTATACCCATCAATGCCTTTCTCCCTTTTAGAAGCTGAATCAGTTCATAAGTATGGTTTTCATGCAATGATCTCATCTCATCTTGCATCGCATCCAACTAGTTCTTCTTCTGTTGATGTTTCTTTACTTCTTTATAGTACTCAAATTCATCGTCATCAGTGATCATCACATACTCGTCTACATAGTATTTTCTTGATGATCGACGATATCTTGTTGATCTTCTAAACTATGGTTCTGCAACTAGTTCAAGAGAAGTCTCTGTTTTTCTATGATCAACATTAACATTTGCTTGATTATTGGATTTGTTGGAATCTTCTCTGTCAAAAGTTAATTTCATCTGATCAACTTTTATTAGATGTTCGTTTATGATCTCTATATCTTTCTTCTTGTCTTTAATGGTTTGATCTTCAAAGTAGATAACATCTCAACTTCTGACATTTTTCTTGTCAACCGAATCCCAAAGTCTACATCCGAATACTGAAAAGTCTACTAACCAAGCTGTATAAGAAACGATACAGATGCGATATGAAAAATACCAAGAATATTTTTCCACATCGTAAAATTATAACGGTCAAAAAGTAAGAGAAATAATAACAAAAAAAATGAACACTGAAAATTTTACGTAGAAACCCAAATTGAAAAAAAAAATCATGGGGACTGAGTTCAGAAAAATCTCATTATGAAAAATAGGAGTTACAATATTTTTCTAGATATTGAAAATTCTAGAAAATATTCACTAAGAGAAATTCAATATGTACACAAAAGCACCACAACTATTTTTTCCTCATATCTTTTTTTTCCCTCCCTATAAAAATCTTCGCTATATCTCTTCAGCTTTTCAGAGAAGAAGTTTTCTCTTCTCTACAAATCCTTAAAGATTTACATTTTTCAAGATATTAGATTGTTAGGTTGATGCCTCTATTGATAGAGGATTCAACGCCTGCAAAGGAAGATTTCTTTCTTTGCGAGGGGTAAGCGCCTGCAAAAAAGGAATTCTTCAAAAAAAAAAAAAATTTCTTCTGCATTTTATTAATGAGGTGAGTCTCTCGGCACTGCAGCTCGCCAAAAGTATAATTTTTTCTAACTTAAACTTTAATCTTTAATCTTTATGTAAGACTTACTTTCCTTTAAAAACAATCAAGTCCTACATTGTCCAAGGTGTAGAACATATTAGTTAAACACGACCTGATCCCGTGATGACCCTTAATAGTCGAATGGGACAAAATTTTAAAGCCGGAAAATCAAAGCTATACTATACACAAACTAGAATTGTGGTGGTGACAAAAAAATCAAGACAATTATTTCATCGAAAGCGAAATGGAACCACTTCATTCCATGAAATCTAGCCACAGGAGAAGTTCTTTGTAAGACAGAGTCAATCAAGGGTCATTACACGCACTGACTCTTGACCGTTCAGCCGCCAAACAGGCGGCTATTCGGCTCTAGTATGGCCCGATCATCTCAATCTCTACCGTTCGTCTCTCTCTGTCGCCAACATTTGATAAATCTTAGCAGATTATAATTAAATAAACTTATAATTAATGTTCAGATTTAGTTACCATAATCATTTAGATCATCACCGAGTCTTGCATGCGTCCGCCGTTGAAACAGTCCGCAGGGAATGACATCCTCCCCAAAAAATACATAAAGATGGATGCTTATTTTCTGAAATATCCTCCATTTTCACCGTGCTTCGTGTTTTCTGCAGCTGGGTTACTCTCAGAGTGTGTGTAATTAGCTCTGAGCTTTGTTTCTTCCCCTGCCATGGCTGCCGCGGGGAGGTTTCTGAAGAAAAGCTCCGGTTTGGCTGAGAAGTGTTTCACTGTCAAGAAGTGTTTCTCTTCTCAGTCCTCCATTGATTCTTCGTTCGCTCAGAGACTCAGAGATCTGCCTAAAGATCTACCTGGAACCAGCATCAGAAAAGATGTTGTCCAGGTACAGAAATTCTCGACCTTTTTCAAAGATCTTAAGCGCTTTTTTTTTCATGGTTCTTCGTCTAATTTCGATTGTTCTTCTGATTTTGTTGCTCTATTAACTCATTTCTATAATTTTTTTTGCAATTTCAAGTTGGGTTTTCGTGATTTTCATTTTCTGCATCAGTTCTCAAAAGTTCATTTATTTCCTTTTTGTTTTTTTTATTAAAATATGGTAAATTTGACGAACACTGATCTGACGAACACTAATTCATTAATCTAATATTATTGTTCGAAAATATTTGCCATTTTTATTGAAATTCATTTTAAAATTCTCTCCGTCCGATGTTTCTATACACTTAAAAAAAATCTTATTTTTCGAAATCAGAAAAATATTTTGGTTGTTGAAAACAGTTTTTTGGTGAAAATCTTTTTTAAAATTATCTTTGCAGCTCATTGGAAAAACTCCATTAGTTTACCTGAACAAAGTTACTGAAGGCTGTGGAGCTTATATCGCAGTAAAGCAAGAGATGATGCAGCCTACTTCCAGCATCAAAGACAGGTATCATTTGTTGCAGAAAATCTAATAGTAGACCAGAAATCTGTCTTCTCGAGAAAAATTTACTTATTAATGATCGTTTCGTTTTGATTTAGTTCTTGTTATGATATTTAATCTCGAACTATCGGGGTGTTTTACTATTGCAGACCGGCATTAGCCATGATCAATGAAGCCGAAAAAAGCAACTTAATTTTTCCGGGGAAGGTTAGCTGGTTAATGTTTTAAGAAATATACAAAAGATTCCCTCACTGATTTCATTGGTTTGACTGTAAGTTTTTCCTGTTGGAATTTAGACGACTTTGATCGAACCGACGTCGGGAAACATGGGGATTAGCATGGCGTTTATGGCGGCTTTGAAAGGGTACAAAATGGTTCTAACCATGCCGTCTTACACGAGTTTGGAGAGAAGAGTGACGATGAAAGCATTTGGAGCTGATCTGATACTCACTGATCCGACCAAGGGGATGGGAGGAACGGTGAAGAAAGCGTATCAACTTCTGGAAACCACACCAAATGCATTCATGCTTCAACAATTTTCAAATCCGGCAAATACGCAGGTAAATTAGCCATCGATTGAACGCACAAAGCTTGGATTTTCTCTTTTCGAAGGAAATTTTCGACCAGAAGATGTATGATCGAGCTGAAAACTACACAAAACAGGTGCACTTTGAGACTACAGGGCCTGAAATATGGGAGGATACAGAAGGAAAAGTTGATATCTTCGTGATGGGGATAGGAAGTGGAGGAACTGTGTCTGGAGTAGGACAATATCTCAAGTCACAGAATCCTAATGTTAAGGTTTTTTCTTTTTTGAACTTGTATTTACTCAAATCACTACCAATTAATCTAATGGATTCTGTTTTTAATTTTTCGTATTTTCGAAGATTTATGGAGTGGAGCCTGCTGAAAGTAACATACTTAATGGTGGCAAACCAGGTACGTTAGAATTTAGTCACCCGAATTCCAAATAGATCGAGCTGAACTCACATTTAGTTATTAGGATTTTTCGGATACTTTACATATTTGCTTGAGTGGCAAATATTTTGTTAGTGATTTTTCTGTTTTTGTCAATGATTTTTTTTTCTATTAGGATTTTTCTCGTTAAATTTTGTGCGGCCAAAATTTGTATTTTTCGTGTTCAATTTCAACAAGGTACAATATCTAAATCTGGTGTTTGATATGAACAGGTCCTCATCACATTACAGGTAACGGGGTCGGATTCAAACCGGACATTCTCGACATGGATGTGATGGAGAAAGTTCTAGAGGTGCATACCATTCTTCTACAATTCGAATTTCGATTAGTCTTCTGCAGTGAAAACTGAAAGTTTTGATCGAATTCGAACTTGTTTTCCCAGGTCAGCAGCGAAGATGCAGTGAATATGGCAAGGCAATTAGCCTTGAAGGAGGGCCTTATGGTGATCACTCGATCTAGTCTCCACGTTTTCAGCTTTTCATTTCTGATTACAGGCTTAGGCCTTGTTTGGAAAATTGTCATTAAAAACTCTTTTGGAAACAGTTTCCAAAAATAAGTTTTTTTTACAAAAAGAATCTGCCAAACAAGCCTTTATTTATAAAATTGGTTTTTGTATCAGGTGGGAATATCATCCGGAGCCAATACAGTTGCAGCGCTCAAGCTGGCTAGGATGCCCGAAAATAAAGGCAAACTCATTGTGGTATAAAACACATAATTCGTCCATTTATCAAAACTTTTACGCTCTAATCTCACTTCATGGACACTATTTTGATTACTTATAAATATTTTTACAAATAAATGAATGACACGGAAGATTAAACAAAGAATTATTGTATTTGCTTTGACTTTCAGACGATTCATCCGAGTTTTGGCGAGAGGTACTTGTCGTCTGTGTTGTTTCAAGAGCTGAGGAAGGAAGCAGAGAACATGCAGCCAGTTTCAGTGGACTAAGAACAACTGGCTCTTGGTATTCATCAGCCAATTATAAGACTCCAGATCAGCTGTGTTCTTCCATTTGCCAATTTGAAAACTATTAGTTGAACTAATAAACATTATGCAGTTTGACTAAGATTACCCTTAATGTTTTCTTCATTTTTTCCATATATTGTTTGGCCCTTTATGCATCCAAGAATCGTGTCCTTTGTAAGACAAAGTTCAGGTTGAATCCCAATTTCAAAGGGGTTCCAAATAACTTGAAGTTTACATAACGGCAAAAGAGAAGTGCAGAAAGAGCATGTGAAGTGCTAGTGCGAATTAGTGAAGTGATTGTTTCAGGTTTTGCAACATCTAAAAGAGTTGAGGTAGCATCGGTTGTCCCAATCTCGGAGTCTTACCTTTAATTATACTATATATTAGCAAATGGACTTCCGCGAGTGTGAACGCTAAAACATTTCAACTACATGATCAACTTCTTAATTAATGTATTGCACTCTGATACTGAAGGCATCATTACCAAATTTCTATACCATCACTAAAAGTTGATCATAATGGCAACCATAAATCTCCTAAAAAAATGGGTCCTAATTGTTTTTCCTATATTTGGAATATTCTAATCTTTCTTGCATTCAGAATCTAAGGTCATAAAGGGTGCAATAGTCATGTACCTTTGAAAACTTGTACTACTCCTGGAGTGCAGCCTGAGTGCGTCTCAAGACTCAAAAGTAAATATTAACAAAGACTATTTAATAAAGAATCAAACTTCATGTACCACTCACAATTGCTTCTTTGACCACCGATCTTCATCGCTGTCAGGAAGAGGGAAGGGTGTTTTCATTCAAAAATTTGCCAACTGTAACACCAGAAAGGAAAACAAAAATTTGACATTTTTGAAAAATCTGCTTCTGGATATTATATACTTTGACTGGGCATTGCTTGATTGGGGCGCTGTCTAGCTGTCTTTTTGAAGAAAATGGGTACCTAACCTGGATTCGGTTTCATCATCATCACTATCAATGTTCTCGGGCGAGAATCTGTTCTGGTATCCTCTGCACTGCAAAAGAAAGACATTGAAGTAGTAGCTCACCAGATCTGCCCTGCTCTTTTTAGGGAAAAGCTTGACAATTTCATCCCAGAAACACTTCTCTAGAGATGGAGGATTTGATCTCACTGCATTCTTAAACTTCCTCTCTTCTTCCTCTTTCCAGCAACTCGAAACTCTTTCCCCCATTTTATCGAATTCCCATTCATCGAAAGCAGAGCATAACTCCAGCTTCAATTTTGATCTTTTCTCTGCAACATGAAATTTTACGCAATTGATTGAACCGGGCACTTGGCAACCACATAAATTTTCTCTTCCCTTTCCAATACGATCGCGTTCAATTAGAAACTTATTATTTCCTTTCTCCAAAGGCCAAACTCTGGTCCCCAACCACTTTGATTCGCTTTCAAACACCACATTGTTCCATTCTGGCACTTTAGCTTGAAACTGAGACCCTATTAGAACCCGCCCCCTAACAGAATCACCTGCTGAATATGGAGAAGGGGAATCGTTTGTTCCGACCATCTCATTGCTGGCGAATTCATCAATCTCTGACAGACGATTTGGAGTTTTGTCAAAATCAGAAAGTGGATTTAAATAAACTCCATTCTTAGATCCTGTGGTCTCCAAAGAAGCTCCATTGATGCACCTTAACCTCACTCTGAAATTGTAGCCAGGGCCTTGATCATCATACAAGGAAGGATGCATCCTTTGATTTTTCTAAAAGGCGGGAACATGAAGTGACCAACGCAATGTAAATATGGACATAAATGGGAACTTTTACAAGTAAAATAACATCAAACAAATACATTCAGAATCGAGCTACAATCTGAAATTAAACTATGGGAGCATTAAGAAATGAACTATAATCTAAGATCAAAACAATGGGGAAAATAAATTCTGTGACTCTGACATTTTTATATCCCAGTTTCAACTGCACAAATCACAATCCAAGACACAACAATCCATATTCGCGGAGATAAAAAGTCAAGATGTTAAAGTTAAAATTGTCATGACTCATTCTTGTGAGGACTTGTTGGTACTCAATACTAAATAAAAATATTACAATTTCTAATTGATTTGGGTTGTACTATATAAGTAATATTTCATCTCCCACTAGTACAAAACTTTTTCGAGTGAAATCCAAGAACGAAGTAGTATGGGATCTCAACCCAAAAAAGACTATATTATACTATTTAGTGGAGTTTGAAATGTTACAATAATAATTGTAAAAACAAGTTGATTTGGTCTTTTGAACACTCATCCTGGACAGTTTGAGAATCCAAGAAATGCACATGACATACAAGATAGCACTTCAATCATAAGTTCTTTTATCCTTTAAGTTTAGAATATTTAAGTGTTGGAAATCAAATTTCAATTAAATTTTTCATGCATAACAAAGCAGAGTGGATCGATCCAGCAGAGAAGCACTTCAAGTAAATAAATATCAATATAATTGACTAGGCAAAATGAATTTTCGGGTAAGGTCATGAAGTTCCTTGTGATTTTTACCTGCCAAGCAGATTGGTCAGCACTTGAATCCACATGTCTCTTCAAATACATCTCTTCTCGAACCAACAAAACTTGTTTCCATCTCTCTTCAACCCCATATGATTTCCACTTCGACTTTTCAGGGACTAAACCAATCCTAGGATCACATGGGTTCTTTGCTGCCTCTGTAACCCAGTTTAGAAATTCAAATATAGATTCTCGCTTCCTCTTTTGGCCACAACAATCTTCTTTATCGAACCTATGACTCCCAATCACCTCGCCATTCTCATATTTGCCAACTTTCCAAATTGGGGCAATTCCACAGTTAATTCCATCATCCTCCATAATCAACACACATTTGTTAGTGTCAAATGTCTGAGACTCCTCGGATTTTGCTCGATGAATGTCCTCACCAGACACCACAATTGAGCTCAGACTCAGTTCTTCACCATCCAGAGATTTCACTCCACCACTTGTTGACTGGGAAGTTGAATTCTTGACGTCACTACCATCATTCTTGTCCCCAATTTTTATCTCATTTATAAAATTTGAGTCTGACAGTAATTTAATATGTTGAACCACTATACTTTTCTTCTTCTTCTTCTTCTTCTTCTTCTTATCTGGAATCTGGAAAAGTAATCCATTGAGCTCCGCCTGCAACAACATATTTCTACCAAAAATCAGTAATAGTAGTGTAATCACTGTTCAAACTGCATTCCAAGTTTCTATTCTCCACAATCTCTTCAACCATCTATATAACATATGGCTGAAACAACAATCTCGCTCGAAAAAAACTACACATCGCCCGTCTCGAGCACAGATCTCTTGTAAATAAACACCCAGGGATTGACGGAACGATGATTAAATATTATTCTAGCGAGCTTTTATGTGAGACTGGACAGACTATCGATGTCGAATCCTTCAGAATCCGAATCAAAATCGACTCAGAACCCAGTCGGTCCAAAAGATTGTGTGGTTCCGGTGCAAGCTAGGGCGGACCTTCCTCGTCAACATGGCATAGATTAAATTCGAACCCTAATTCGTTCTCAAAATGATCGACCCGTGGAGTTGAATTACTTTCAACCCCAAATTAACGCACCAAAATCAAGTGAAACAAATTACCCACCATCGCAATTATTTTTCTTTTCTTTCAGAAATGAAACTACACGAGACGATTCACTGCTAAAAAATTTATCATTTTAAGTTGTAATCTATCGCGAAAGACATTCAGTTGGCGGGTAACAGGGTAATCTAGGGTTTGAACAAGCATGAACCCCGATGAAAAACCCTGATATGCCGCGGTCAATCATAATGACAGAACCCAGAGCTGCTCGTATCAGTACGTAGAAAAGTATAATGAACAGTAAACAGTAAAGAGTTTGTTCTTGCATGAATGCGATTGGAGAAAAAGAAAATGTGGAAGACGGGGGGCTACATTTCGAAGTTCTGAATAGATGCAGGCCCTCTTCTTCAAACCCACCATTTTCATTTGCTCTTTGATTTGTGTGAGACAAGAATAGAAAACGTACCAGTCTTATTCTTCGAGACTCTCTACCTGTTACCTCCTCTCTCTCTCTCTCTCTCTCTCTCTCTCTGCTTTTTTTTGCTCTTTTTTTCTTTTTAGCTCTTTTATGGGAGAAAATACGAAGAATAATTATATGGATCATAAGGGTTTTGAGGAATGGCTATTACCTCTTATTTATAGCCATTAGGTTAGTGTTGAGACCCTAACCATGGTTAAAATTCAACCCCATAGTTTAGTTAAGAATGTGGCCACTGTGATTAGGAGAAAGCAAAATCATATTTTAATATTAGTATTTACTACTCTACTATTGGTTTGGGCATTGGGTCCCACTAGTGACTTGGAAAATAAGATTTAATTAATTCGACTAATAAGAGTTCACTCTGCGCGTTAAGAGTAGTTTGCTTGTTCCGTTTATTTTTATTGTTGCACATTATTTTTTTGCAAACATTGGAGAACCTTCAATTTAGGTTTGAGATATTTCACTGTTCCAAAATACGCGATGGGTAAGAAGTAGTCGTTCGAAGAAACAAAACAAGAGTAGACAAGGTAAAACAGGCTCCGCGATTTAGCTTGTTTAAGGTAGCATAAGACAAGGTTTCAAACCTATAAAAATTGAGTAACTTTGGGTATATTTTTTAATTTTATATCAGAAATTGTGAAAATAATTAATTAATGTAATTTATTATTAAAGGTGAATAAGTAGGAAATTGGCTATTTATTGGTTAAAAGGAGTGAGGTGGCAAAGTATTCATGCTCATATACCACGTGTAAATCTTATGAATACTACTAGAGATGACATATTAAGACTCACTTTAAATTAATTAGTAAACATTGTTAAGACTCATTAAATTAAATTGAAGCCATTATATTTGAAACTTGAAAGTCAAATTTAAAAATAATAACTAAAAAATGGATAAATGATATTAAATGAAGTGACGTGTATAATTACGTGACAATATATTGTATAGTTAGGACATTGTTTGGGCTTTGACCTTCGGGTTTAAATTAAGATTGCGTGTAATACATGGAGCTAATTGTTATTATCAAAAGGATGAGGGAAATTGTAAATAGTCAAAGTGCAAGAACTGCATTGTAATATAAAAAACTTATAATGGGCAAATAAAGAAATATATAGCTTCACGGCCCCTCAAGAGAAAATGTAATAATTAACAAGGGCCTTTTAGTTATCATTTATCAGAAATTCCAGCGGTGATAATTAAAAATAAATTACTGATTATTCTTTTAATATTAATTTAGAATAATCTTAGTTCAATTTAGAGGTTAATAACGAAAAAAAAAAATCTTATTTTTGTCGAGTGATGGGTCATTTTTAAATTTGAATATCTTTCGCTATAACAGCTTTGTCGATTGCAGCGATAATAAGTATTGAGTTTTCCAATTAAATTTTTTCTGAAAATCGTCAAAACTGTTATTATAAAAATTGTTTCTGTTTAAAAATCGTCGAGCAGATAAAATCACGACAAAGACAAAAACGTAATTACCAATGACTTTCAATTGAGAGAGGGATTTGCATACCCAATCGTGGCCGAAACTCAAAATGGAGTGGTAAATCAACTCCTTTCTTCATCTCACTATTGATTAATGATGGTCAAGTTTGTTTGAACTTCAAAAAGAAGAAGAGGATTTGCCCTTGGACAAGACGACAGATATGCCGTAAAAAAGCGCGATTTTTTAGAGTGCGTTAATTTGCATGAGATTGAAATTGATAACAGTCACTGTTAAGCTCGAGAATCCATGTCCAGATGTCCTCAAAAGCTGGCAACATTCGCTCGCTGAGCCGATTCAGAGCCGACGCTCCAGACGATCCACGTATTTGATCCCAAGCTGGCTCATTCCTTCTGCTCCAAATTACTCAGAGCCGCATCCAAAGTGGGTTATCTTCCAGCCGGAAAACAAGCTCACGGCTTTGTCATAAAGTCAGGGTTCAACAATGTTTTGTCTATTCAGAACAAACTTTTGAATGTTTACGTCAAATGCAAGGACTACAATGGTGCGCAAAAGTTGTTTGATGAAATGCCTCTCAGAAACAAGGGGTCGTGGAATACGTTGATTTGTGGGGGTTTTCACTTTGGTGGGGATGACAAGATGAATCTTCGTCTGGGTTTCTCTTATTTTAGCGCCATGTTGCTGGAAATGGAGGCTCCAGATCATGTCACCTTGAGCAGCTTATTTCATTTTTGCGTTAAGGCAAATGACATAGTTAGTGGTAAACAGCTTCACTGTTTCTCATTAAAATCTGGGTATGATTCAAATTGCTATGTTGGAAGTTCTGCAATTGATTTGTATTCCAAATCCGGTTTGGCCAAAGATGCCCGGCAATGTTTCGATATCGTGGTGAATAAGGATTTGATTTCTTGGAATGTGATGATTTATTGCTATGTTGTTAGTTCTTCATCCAAAGACGCAATCAAAATCTTTCGTTTGATGCGCTTGCACGATGTAAAAGAGGATGTTTTTACTTTTAGTACTCTTCTCAGTTTATGCAGCATAATCAAATCTTTGGAATTGGGCATGGAGCTTCACTGCCTTGCAATAAAGCAATCATTCGATTTCGATGTTCTATTAGCAAGTGCATTGATTGATATGTATGCGAAAAATGAACGTATAGACGATGCTCGTCAAATATTTGACGGGATGGCCTGCAAAAATGTTGTATCTTGGACAACCATGGTCGTCGGGTATGGAAAAAATGGTGCTGGGAAGGAAGCTGTGAGACTTCTTCGGAGGATGTATCGCGAAAATTTCAGACCCGACGAATTGACTCTGGCAAGTGTTCTCAGTTCCTGTGCTAACGTATCTGGTTTGGTAGAACTCATTCAAGTTCATTCTTGCATAACTAAATTTGGATTTCATGGCTTTTCATCAATTGTTAATGCTCTGATAAATGCATACTCCAAATGTGGTTTTATAGCTTGTGCATCTCTATGCTTTAGCTCAGCCGTAAAACGTGATCTGGTCACTTGGACATCGATCGTTAATGCATATGCCTTTCATGGTCTTGCAGAGAAGGCGGTCGGATCGTTTGAGAAAATGATCTCATCTGGAATGAGGCCAGATCGGGTTTCATTTCTTGGTGTTCTTTCGGCTTGTAGCCATGGAGGACTAGTAAGTAAGGGTCTTCTTTATTTCAAAATCATGATCAGCAAGTATCGAATTGTGCCAGATTTTGAGCATTATACGAGTCTAATTGACCTTATTGGGCGGCAAGCTGGCCTTCTCGACGATGCTTTTCGTCTTTTGAGATCATTGCCAATCGAAGCCGGAGCTGATGCGTATGGGGCGTTTATCGGAGCTTGTAAAATCCATGGGAATTCAAAACTAGCAAAATGGGCTACTGAAAAGCTCTTGGCTTTGGAACCAAATAAGTCAGTAAACTACACTCTCATCGCCAACATGTATGCTGTCGAAGGCCAGTGGTGTGAAGTGGCAAAAATTCGAAAAATGATGAGAAACAGATGTGAACACAAATCCATAGGCTATAGTTGGATAGAGATAAATGGGGAAATTCATTCGTTTCTTTCGAATAATAAATCCCATTCCCAGGTTTCAGAAATTTTAAGAATGTTGGAATTGTTGTTTGGATCAATGAAATCTTGTCGGATTTCGGAACAGTTACTGACCGAGATCTTCGAACGATCTACGATCCTGTGAATCTGGACTGACTTAAACTGTAAAACCAACCTAAACGAAGTTCAGTTTCTCATTATACAACAGGTATGAGATGACATCTTCAGTACTTGTGAATTTTTCTCTACAAATTAGCTTAGATATGCAAGAAAACATCAATCAAAACACTACAAGTATGATGGATTGATTGGTTTTGGCTGCAGACTACCTTCCCTTTATTCAGTCATCTAACATTCTCCTCAACGCAAATGGATTATACTGAAGTTTGTTTCGCATAATTTCTTTCACATTTTAGTAAATGTATTTTTGTTGATATTGTCAGGTGAGGAGAATTCTTACCATTTAAAAGTGCTGTGAGTGGATCTAGCAAAAATTCGAGTGCAAAACGAGCAGTCTACTGATCAAAGCAAACGATATCTCCTCAAAGACATATCGCTGACAAAATTTGGTGGAGAAGTAGCTTTTTTGGTGTGTAGATTTTGGTTCCAAAACAGATTCCTTAAACTATTTTTGAGCAAAAATTATTCATTATATCTCATGTGCTTGTAATTATCATTTTAGTCATATTTACTTATCTTGACTCATTTGATTTCAATTTCACAATTGATTTTGAATACAGACCTTAATTAAACTGTCTTTTAATTTGAGAAATCAATTGTGTATCACGTGCATAGGAAACCGAGGGAGTCAAAATAAACAAAATGACAGTTGCTTGCCAATTTTGTACAACAAGATCAATGATATTTTGTATCTCACACAGCAAATGCTTCATGATACATTGATTTCTAAAAGTATGATTCTGTCTTCTCTGTGACATCATTGTAGCAAAACTAGAATTACAAGACTTAGATGTGAATTCGATGTATTTGAACATATCGTTATATCTAACGATCGAACTATCATTATCTGACCATATATCTTCAGTCTCTGCTGGTTTCTTCTCTTTGCAATGAATTCTGCCTGGTCAATTCATAGCTTCTCTCTGGGAGTCTCTCCTCTTCAACATTTGTCGCGTTTGATTTTGAACAGAGGAAGAAGAAGGAAGATGTATATATTGTCAAGTGCCAGATGCTGCAATCCACCATACTTTAGAGAAAAAAACAGAGAGAGAGAGAGAGAGAAAGAGAGAGAGAGAGAGACTGTGTTATTAACATTCACCTGTGCCAAATCCAGTAGCTTTCACTGGTTTCCATTTTCCAGCTAATGGCAGCCATAGCTAAAGCTATGAAACCGGCTATTATAAATCCCCATCGAAATCTTCTGATGAGCGTCTTAATAATATTTCGGACCCATCCTTTAATAGTTCGCCACCTGCACGATGCACAAACGAGAAAATCATGCAATCAAGTAGACCTTCTCAATTTTCAAAAGCTGTTTTCTGACCTCCCAATGAAATATTACATGTTTTTTAGATAAAAAGTTATTTTCATAGAAGTCGATCTGGTCCCGAGTCATGGAATGATGTTAAATTGACCAAAAAAGTCAATAGAGATCGCTTACCTGTCAATAAGGTTGAGACAGTGCCCACTCAAAAACAAATTACATCGAAACTTGGTCAATAATTCAATCAGAAATCCAAGAACAAGACTGAGGGATCCAATTGCCAAGACGAGAAAAATATTGGAAGACCTGAAAATTTCAAAATTCGTAAAAAAAACAATTGACGATCGTAATAAGATCAAAACTAAATATATGAATGAAGTTACCTTGTCGCGTTGGTTGCAGCCATGAGAGCCGTAAGAATTGCTACAACGGTATGAATTGCCCTTTTATAAACTTCATCAATTATAGCAAGATAGACAAAAGTGCTAACCACAGCCATGAAAGATAGCCAGAAGTCCATAAACTGAGGAAAAAAAAAAACCTTAAAATCATAGAATTTCCTAAGCCGAAAAGTTGCAAAGGGAGGAAAAGCAGACGAAACCTGCAAGACAGAGAAGGATAAAACACACCACGTTCCGACATCACAAGCATGGTACAGTGCACTTGCTGTTCCACTTGCCGTAAATATCACCCACTCGGAAAATGCCTGAACAATGAAAAATCATTCTTCCAATTATATTGTCAATAACTATATTTTCTTAGTTGTCTAAGAAATTGGTAACAACTCGAGAAATAAGATTACCTTTTGTCGAAGGGTCCAAATGGCTGGAAATATAGCTGCGGCATTGGAAGCGATAAGAAAAACAGATTGTTGTACATGCCCTGCCGGGGATCCAATTAACAGGTAATATCACTCCAAAATCTATATTTTTCGGGCTATATTATTCTTATTGTGCAAAGCTAAAAAAACATTATACCTTTATCAGATACGAGTTCGATACTACAGTCGAACCCTCCGTGGTTTAGATCGCACGAGCAATAGCTATGAAAAAAAAAGAAAAAAACAATGAATAATCTCAAATACAAGGTTTTCGATGATAAACTCGGGCTACATTCCAAATAAAATGAAGAAAAAGACTAATTTAAGAACAACAAATAATTAAAGAGGGTTGTTAACTAGATAACCTGTAGATAGTGAGTCCACTAGCATCATAAGCGCCATTGCATTTTCCATGAGAAGAGCAACCTTTCGGGCATCTCTCGAGTGAAATGGACAAAGTAGTCTGATCGTCGATAGCAGAATTTGTCGTATTTACACGTCTCAATCCAAAACCCCAAGTCCCTTCTCTTGGATATACGATATGAAAATCTACTTTATTGTCTCTGGAGTCATATAGTGAGAAGAACATTGAGCCATCGCTATTACTGCTCTTGTTTGCATAATAAAAGTCCCTCCGGCGAAAAGAAGGAAGCCCGCCAAATCTCGTGTAAATTTCGTAATTTATTTTCGAATCTGAATTTAGTTGAACATGAAAACTTCCTCCGGCCCCACCTTGAGGAACATTCAAAACAAAATAAGTCCAAACATTTTCTGAGTCTTCACTGTGAGAGGAGTTTCCAAAGAAGGGTTCGAGAGGAAATTTGTCTGAATCGGAGGAAACTGGTCCGGTGACCGGCAAATAATAGGATTCAAATGGATGGTGTCGCCGGAGAACTGTCTGCAGATAACCAACCATTCTCAGCTTGTCAATAAACTTGCCTGCAAATCGGTAATCTTCAAGAAATCAACAGAAATTAAGATGTTTTATCTTTGATGAAATGGATTAAAAATAGAATGTGTCAATTCCAATCAAGATCAAAATCTCATGTAATTATAGCCAATCAATGATTTATTGGTAACCCAGAATATTTTAAAGCTGTCAAAAAAAAATAAAAAGAGAAAGAAAGACATTAGACAGCATTCTGATAGACAAAAAAACAAATATGCCTCTTTATTACAATCTAACCTGAAGGATGTTTTTCCTAAATGCGCATTCCGATCCGGCTCTATCCATAGGGCATTCTTGGACTTGGGCTTCCATAGAATAGCATACCGACGCATTATTTATCGATACTCCTTCCGAAGAAAAAATCGGAAAAATCAAAACGTACAAGTGACCAGATTTTGGTGAGTCGATAACTAAAGGAGCTTTAATTAAATCACCCGAATAATCATGTAAGGAAGCTGAAGGAATCGCACCATAACGAGCAAAACACATTAATTTAACCCCACTAATATTTAAGCCATTCGTTGATGGTATTGAGTTGAAACTAAGGTTTGAGGCTAAAATCATCAGCTCCTCAGCCCCGCCCGATATGTCTAAAGAATAGAGCTTTTTATCAACATTTCCAATGCAAATATCTTTAGAGTTACTTGTGCAAAAAACTACGTTTTGAATCATTTGATTAACCGAAGGAATCAAACTTCCGGACTGGCTACATGAGAGTGAATCAACGGTCTGATTGCAGTCCCGACCCCATATCGTCGAGGTTGTGCACCCTTCAACAGTGACATTGACACTATATGTATAAGCCGAGCCTCTAAGAATCTGAAATAATGGCAAGATGTTTCTTAGAATTCACATTCTCTTGATAAAAATTATAGAGCCAGTTCAAATTTCAAGTAAGTCTCGTTCTAACAAATGGTTACTATAATGAACGGAACGAATTAATCCATTAAAACTATACCATCTTTGATTGTGTTCTCATCGGTCCAATGCCATTGAAAACACCAAAATACCAAACTCCTGGAGATATCTGAACAAGTACATAAAATATTAGGTACACTTGCCTAAATTGTCGGTACGATAAACAAAGAGAAACCAAGAAACTACTCGGAAAATGCTCATTCAGAGAAAAATTCAAAACACAGTAGTTCTGAGTAATTTCAAGGAAAAAGTTTTGGACCTGCTCATTAGTCAACTTTATTGAAATACTTTGCTGCATAGGATAGCAATGCTCCAAGTTCTGAAGACCTTCTAAACTAGCAATTGACACGTTTGAGAGAGGAACTACAACTACAAGAAGGAATCTATCAGATTTATTAGATTTGAGAGAGAACATAATCTTGTAGAACTTAAAAACACGGAATACTGGTGATTATAGACGCTTGTTTAGTCAGAAAAACCCGTATTTTTCTATCCACATACGTAAAATTTTACTATGCAGAGCGAAATATCATATAACACGATTGAAGATCAATGCAAAAATCAAAATTTATCCATATAACCTATAAAATCATCAACCTGACTCTTGTATAGCAGCATTGGAAACGTCTGGCAGCGGGAGACTGCCATCTCTGAAGCAAATTATCGGCCATTCACTTTTAGGAGCTTTTCTTATGTCTTCGATATCCTACCAAAAATATTGAATGATAAGCGGCAACATAATAAGAGACTGCATGAAAGACAGATTGAAATGGAATCTGGCTTACAAGTTCTACGTCTGAGTTTAACATTATCGACAGCGAAGAAAACGATGGCGGTAACTCGACTGCAAAAGGGGAAAAAATACCCAGGTACGTCAAAGTTGATATACACTTTAATTTGAATGTCTAAAGAATAGAAAAATGAGCAATTGCAACAAAAAATCCCAACTTTCGAAAACTTTTTGCTTAATTCTTTGTTACCAACATAACTTCGAGATTAACCTACACTTCTATACTTTATTCCACAAACAGAACACCACATTTCTCGCTGATTCAAGTCACCAAATTAGATATTTTCAAGTCAACCACATGTGCGCTTTGTCGGAAGTAAAATAAAACAATGCCAACATACGCATAAAAAATATGCGAAAAAAGTGATCGTTTTATGGATTAAACTGCAATACAGCAAGAAACTCACGAGATTATGAATGATAAATTCGATAGATTTAAAAATGAAAATCAAGACTTTGACAACAACCCTGTATTTAAGAAATAAACGAAAGTGAACAAAACTAATCAAAATCGCAAGTTATGATCAATATTTGGGTACCTCTGGTATAGCTCCAATCAAAAGGACCGAGCTCGGTTTCTGGGTAGCTGAAACTGGAGAAAGTGAAGGTGTTGTAAGGATCCAGCTGAGAATTACAGTGGCCAAAGAAGGTGGAAAAGAGAAGAAAAAGAAAACCCAGAATCATACTGTGAAAAATACACAGATTCGAATTCGAAGCCATTCTCTTTCTTTCTTTCTACTGATTCTGATGAACCCACCAAGAATCCTAAAAGAAATAACAGAATCCAGAGAAGACGATGGGTTTTTCCTTCAATAAATTAGACTAATCCAGTCTAATATATGCACAGGCATTATTAAAATCGTAAAAGGGTATCGCGATTCGAGGAAATTTCTCCGGTTTTCTCTTGCTGAAAGGACTTCTTTTGCTCTGAAATTGAACGTTTATTTAGGCTTTCTCAAACGGAGCTGATGGACGATCGATACCATTTTTGAGAAGCAGATTTGCACGCGCTGTCGGGACACGACAAGTATTGGAAAGGAGTTTCTATCGTGGACAACACGCTGGGGAGGCGAGAATGTTGGTGTCAACAATCCAATGTTGGAAAAGATTTTCAAAAGGTCTTGCAAAATATCATATAATATATAGTTTTATTTAATATAAGATTAAATTAGTGTGACAGTCTTATGACATGTTTTTTCATTAAATATCAACAACCCATTTTCAAAGTTAATACTACATTTGTCCACAATTTTTACTTCATCGTATAATATAAATATTTAAAATAATAACGTATATAAATTATAAATAAACGACAAACGTTACGTCGGAATGTAGACATAAAATTATTTTTTTACTACATTTTTTCGTTAAGATTTTTATAGTTACGATTTTACTTTTTAAATAATCATAATATAAATATCGGTCAATAAATTTAATGTAATAGTCTGGTCTTATTTATCTTATGTCAACACGTTAATATCAGCTATAACATCTTGATTAGGTACTTGATAAATCAGATTAAACCTCGAGACCAGCGTTAAGTTAGTAAATTTATTCTATTTGTTTAACATATTTATAATTTATGATAATTATTCTACCAATCAATTAATAACATATAATGTTATGTCATAACGTAATTCTATGATATCTAAATTAGATCGAACATGTAGCTTCCAATGTAGGAAAGATAACTCGGTTGATAATTCTAAAAATAAAATAGGTGGTGTAATGCTTGTCGTGTGATGAAACAATATTTTGTTTTTATTTAATTTAATTATTAAATGGTAGGAGCTTAAAATTAAATAAAGAATAAAATAGAGAATATTATTTTCTTAACCTAAGGCAATATAATATAATGGACGTACAATGCTAATATTATTTTATTTTTACAATGAATTTTTTATTGACTTCCAGAGTGTTTATTTAATTAATACATCGTATTCCATTGAGCAAAAATCTTTATTCTTTTAATATTAAAAATTATTTCTGTAATTATCTGAAAATAAAATTAAATATTCCGACAGTTTCTCAGATTTTAATTTTGAAAACATTTGTCTGGTTTTCACGAATTTATAATTATGAAATTAAAAAGAATGACAAGAAAATAATTCTAAATGAATTTATGGCAAGAGGTACCTTCTATAATTTTAATATTTTTTAAGATATATATTGCGTGTGACACTAAGATAATATTAAATATATACTAATGTTGTATTTTCTTGAGAATAATAATATATTTTTTAAAAATATTTAATGTCGTGTTAAATAATAATAGGTATAATTAGTGTAATAAATTAATTATTTATAATTCATTACACTGTAAGTACATTAATTATTATTTGAATAAAATATTAAACTTAACGTTATCTTTTTCTTAAAGATCAGAGACTTCATATGAAAGCAGTAAAAAGCAACGAATCTACCAAGCTTCTAATTACTTGAAAGATGGAGGGATTAAATTCATTTTATCCAAAAATTAACATCAATAATCTCTAACAATAATTGATCATTTACTCCCAATATTTAAAATTAATAAAATTATAATTTAATTTGTGGAGAAAATTGGAAAAGGCAGAAAGGGAGAGAAAAGATAGTATCCAGCACAGATTCGCTTGCATGTTGGTTCTGACTCAAGATGAGATCCTCCTTCGAGGGCTCGAAATAATTATGTAGATTAATTATTATTAATAATATAAATGTAAAATTAGTTCACAAATTGAAAAGAATAATGTAAAATTAGACTTATATTAAGAATTAATTGAAGAAAAAGAGTGAAAGGGAGAGAAGAGCAAATCAAAGCCGTTGGTCCACCGTACGATGGAAATGGACTTTTTTTTTTTTTTTTTTTTTTTTTAATTTATAAAGACATTGAAGAATTTTCTTATCCTTTCTCGGCATCCAAACGCTAAATTACCACGATTCTGCACCTTTTTCACAACTTTATGTGACCATCACTTTCCGGGGGGTGCTTTTGTTGCACCAGATCCATGCCAAATACATGTTCCTTCCAAAACATATGAAAATACACCAAGATCTAGGAAACGAGTCTAATAGAAAAGAAGGTAGGTCGGGTCGGACAACTCAGATTGTCAAAGTCAAAGCCCTTAAATCAATTTTTACAACTTAAGAAGATTTATTTATAAGTGTTTCAAACCTTTTTTTTTTTTTTCTCGTTTTACTAGTTTTAAATATTAAAATAATTAGGATATGATTTGATTTTAATCCTTGTAATTTATAATTTTTTTTAATTTAATAACAAAATTTTATCAAATAATTATATGAAAATGAAGCTAAAATTACGAGGATTTTAATAGAAATTTAAAGTTATTAGGGATCAAATAGACTGAACACATATATTACATGTATGAGCAGGACCCTTTCGGTTTTGTTGTTTGATTTTAGAATTCTAGATCAAAATCGAACTTGGTTAGTCTCAAAAGCAATTAGCGTCAAACCCTTTTTTTAGATTTTGCTTTTTTTTTTTTTTTTTAAATATTGCTTGCTCGATTCAAGCATAAGTTATGGCGGCCTTTTGATTTAGGGTTTAATTTTTTGTAATTTTTCAAATTAAAAAAAAAAACCTACGGAAATAAAAACCGCAAACCGTTTGTTTGATTTATGATAATTTTTGAAAAAAAAATGAAACCGAGAATGGATGCAAACTTCAATTCTACGCTCTTAGGTTCTAAACTCGGGTTTTTTAAAGTAAAAACTTAAATGTACTAGATTTAAATACTTGGTCGATTTAGTTCATTCGGCTCAACTCAAACTCATGTTGTGACAAGGAAAAGATTTAGTACATTTTATATACATTACCGTGACAATAATTATATAAATATGTAGAATAATTTTGATTAATTTAATAAAAATGGAAACATGAAATTAAGTAATAAAATGGTTGGAAATTGGAAAACTATTTGTCTGACGCAGAGCCGTCAGATTAAGCATTAAGATGACGACTGAATTACAGAATTGCCCTCCTTCTATTTCATTGGCCAAAACAAGTGAGAGCAGAGGTGTTTGGTCTAACTGCGACACACCCTAGTAAAACCCCCTACTTTCGATGTTGGGTGGGCAAGTCTAAAGTCACCTACAACAAAACGACTCCATGAATAAACTAGACAGGTAGGCATGGAATAAATCTTAACCCTAAAAATCTTTCTGATTTCTGACGAACACGACCACCCAGAGGAAAAGAAATTAAAAACCAGGAAACCCTTTCGATGATTTCAGCTACAAACGCAGAAAATTTGACGAAGATGATGAAATGCAGAAACTTTATTCACATTAGCGATTTCAATGAGCGAGCTTTCACTGGCTTTCGCATCCTCTTCTTCCCACTATCGCCGTTGTCGTCTTCTTCGTCGTCTTCATCGTCGTCCTCGTCGAGATAGTCGAATTTCTGGTCATCGGTTTCAGATGAGGAAGGCGAGCTAGTAATGCTTTGATTTCCAGCTTCTTCTTCGGCGATCTTGCTTCCTTCTGTTCCTCCTCCCCTATCGCCTCGCCGTTTTCCCCACAATGGTCCGAACCCAGAATAATAATAGAATTCGTATGGATTTGAGCTTCCCGCCGCCGATTTCTTAGCCGGGCGAGAGGCTCTTGCTCGCCGTCCGCCAGTTGGTGGTTCTACGGAGATGTTATATGACCTAAGGAGGCTGAAATGGTAGTCGCAGAAAGAATGGTCTTCTTTAGCTTCTTTCTTGCATTGCCAACCCTTACCATCCTTCTTTTGGCAGTAAACTTTTTTCTTCGTTCCTTTGCTTAGCCCAATTATTATTTTTCCGCCGTTATCGTTCAACTCTCTATCTCCGTCCTTCTCCATTTCATCTCCGTTCTTAATGCATAGATCCTCTAACTTTGTCGACCCGTCCATCATCGATGCAACGCTGCGTTTACATTTAGGCATGTTGTCTCAAATCTAAACTACACATACTGTCAAACACAGTTCGCCGCACAATCCACCATCGAATTTCAGTTATAGTCACTCACTACCCAGACGATAATGCTGACAATAAAGAATTAGAAAATCAGAAAACGGTACCTTTCGACAGCTCCAATGGAATCGCCTGGACTTCCAGTTCCAGTGAAGCTATCATCGACTTCGAGCTGCGAAAACCATCAAATAACAACGAAGAAACAGCGAAATGAAGATGACCCATTAACCTAATCGGTGATTTGAAGCGAAATACGATACGAGAGCGAGAAAAATTTAGGGTTTGGAATGAACCCTAAACCAGGAAATACCCTAAATGGTAAACGCATATATAAACGGAAGATAAAGAGGATTCAGACAGATCTGTATGTAAAATGCAGAAACGAAAGAGGAAAAAGAGAGAGAAGGGGGATAGAGATTTTAACCTGGTCAGAGCTAAGGTCGAAAGGAATCACATCCCATGGCGACTGGTTGAGCTGGCAGACATGCGACTGCTGCAGTGTCTGGGAGAGCTTGGCGTTCTTCCGGATCCTCATAGTGGAAGAAGAAGAAGGATAAGACGATAAATCGTCAGATAAGAGCTGTCGAAGAAAAACAATAAAAATGGAAAAATAATCAAAGGGGGGACGACGAAAGAGGGTGGTTTTCTAGAGAGAGAAAGCCTGCGTTCAATCTTCTACCCTAATTTCCCCTACAATTCCTTGCCGTTTTAGAGAGAGACAGAGACGGGGCTCTTCGTATTTGGGTCGTGAAGAATGGCTTCTTCTCCTCCTCCTCCTCTTCTTCTCTTTGCAGATCTCACACAGAACTCGATAATCAGGGTTTTAATTTTTTTCTCTTTCTTGGCCCCTTCATGTGTTTCGATTTGTCTCCTAATTCCCGATTTTGCCCTTAGGTTTTACTCTTATTTACAATAGGTAAAGAAAGCTGCCGCTACCACACGTCATGATAGTTGTCCCTAGCGTTATTTATAATTTTCTCCACCGAAATTATCCACTGCAAGACCATCCACATTAAGTCTCTGATAATCTAGCTTCAGTCCCTTGGATTCTTTGGATCTCCACGTGGCCGTTTCTGAACCAACTATCAGTAAGGCTCTACGGTAGAAGCGGAACACTGGAAAATTTGACGTGACAAGGGTATTTTAGTCATTACGCTACATAGTCGTCTCCAAAGTTACCGCAATGGACATAATGAACGTGAACGACACGCGCTCGATGTTAACGTACTGATAAGATGAAGTGGCGACTGATAACATCCTGGTCCAGGCAATCGGGGCCCCACCTCACGAAGAAAATCAGACGGCTACGAAAGACGAGGATCATGATAAGCAGTGGAGGGGGAGAGAGCAGGGGATTAATTAAAAACAATGTAATTTTGTTTTGCAAGAATAGCACTAATAGAAAAGAGAGCTAAATATAAAAAAAAAAAGAAAAAAAAAAAAAAGATAATAATAGGGAGAGCAATTAAAATTTGTCACTGTCCATAAATGGGCACCCCCAAAAGGGTCCTACTATGATAGGGTCACTATGACTCGGCTCCATATATAATTGTCATTTTTAACACCTACCCACAAATGCTTTTTCAGATTCCATTTTTCTTTTATTTATAATTATAATGACTAAGAAATTTCAAGTATAATTGCTTTTTATAAATGCAGTTATCATTCATGGCGTTCATTAACATATCTTTTTAGGTTAATACAAGTCTAAGTGTGTGTAGACATTATTGTAGTTTAACTATTTTGTGACTTACAAAATAATAATTGCATCATTTATCATATAGTAACCGACAATTTAGACTCTCACGTTTAGGTGTCATTTATAACGAAACCACAAATTTCTTTTCAAACAAAAACTAAGCATCAATTTGTTGGCTGCAATAAGTATACTACTGTTCGTTATTTAATTTATTGAATTTATCGCGTGAAATGCACGTGACAACGTTTATTTATAATTCTATCTCACTTTTAAACCTAACAGAAAACCAATTGTTCGGTTCTCTTGTTGAATTTAAAATTATAATAACGTGTGAAATAGATGATCATCAACTTTTAAAATAAAACATGCGAGATTTGTTGTAATCAGAAAAATAGTCCGACACATGCATTTCACGGGATGAACTTAATATATTAAATAACCACAATTATATATTTGTTGATTCCTATTTTGTTATAAATAAAATTCAAAATATATGTTATAAATGACCACACTTTACCATTTATTATATTTTATTACACAAAGTTTATATTTCTTATTTCAATGAAAATTAAATTGAAATAATAAAGAATTAGGAAGACGAGCAAAATAATAATGAATTAGGAAATAGTAACAAAGCAGATTATATTCCTAATACATCTCATTAATTATTATTTGTATTTACGTCTATTTTGGAATACCTACCAAATAATAGCAATTATATTCCTAATATTTATTAAAATAATATTATCGTTAATTATTGAATATATAAAAGAGTTTATACAATTATTTTTTAATTAAATTAATATATAAATAATATTAATATTCATTCCTTTTTGAAATCAGTTATTTTCTGCATGAATATCCTTCGCATTCATTGGCTAGTAATTGCTGTACTCACCGCGTGGGAGCGTCTCTCTCTCTCCCCTGTATCTGTCTCCCTCTCTTCCCTCTGTCGCTCTCTCTCTCTAGATGTCGAGTATAATATGCAGAGAATTCGGTGCCAGTCTTTGGATTTTCCTCGCGTTGCATCAATATATAGATCCAAGCTTTTAAAAGCCATTTGAGTCTCTCTGCGCGCTTGATTTTGTGTCTACTCCTCTTTTTGTACGTTATTAGGCCTTCAAGGTGTTACCATTGCAATGGCGTCTCAGCAGGATTACGTCGAGAAAATGCAACTTCGACAGAATTACAGGAACGTTTGGCATACTGATCTTACTGGCACCATTGCCGCTGATCCTCCTTGTACGTTTCTTAATTTTCCTTTCTTTTTTATTTGTTCAGCGACGTGCGAAAATCATTAGAGATAGAGAGAGAGAGAGAGAGAGAGAGAGAGAGAGAGAGAGAGAGAAAAGTGAAAATGTTGTGTTATTTGTTTCTCGCTTAGGAGAGAAGAAGGTTAAATATTCGTCCGAATAACTCTTGAACTGTGGTTGAAATGGTGATTGAACTTTATTGGGCAAAATGGGGACATTCTTAAGTTACTGAGGAAAATCCTGAAAATGAAATGGTTCTCGGTTTTTTTTTACTTGTCATTTGATCTAAACATAATTTAAAATATGAATTTTGAATTTCTCTGCTCTTCTACGTGCCAAAATGATCGTCAGAGTTTGCATTTCTTGCACAACAATGTATATACCCTCAATTCTACAAGTTCAGATGTTAATATCGCAGATTAATGTTTTTATTGTTTCATCATCTCTACAGACTTTTTATCTGCTTCATCATCTAACGGAGATGCCGCTTATTTTTCATTCTTTTATCCTTATCAATTGCTAATTACAACTTTTCTCTAATAGAATCATATCTGTTTTTTTCTTTATGCAGATTGTTGCTTTGCACTGTTCTGGTAAGATTTATAAGTTCCCCTGCTTACATTAATTCTTTTTTTTATTCTTACCACTGTTTTAAAAAAATTACGAATAACAAAAAATTTGTAGCATGCATTTTATCGAATTAGAACTGGTATCAATAGAAGAACACGCCAGTTATTAATCGGAAACCTAATTCGAATAAAAAAACTATCACAATAAGGAAATAAAAAAAAAACAGAAGATTACTTATAATAAAATAATATAAATGTCCAAAGTATAAGCTTGAATATATTTGGAGATTTTTACTGGATGTGCATTTGGTGTAAATAAGCACATTTTGTTGGGAAGAATTAACTCTAAGTTTCCTAATTTTTTCCTTCATGAGTTGTTAGCCAAGACAAGAAACTGCTAAATCTGCAAAGTATTTTTAAACTGAGATCATGGTTGGCTACTAATCAAGAAAAAACATAAACTTAAGCATTCAAACGTTTATTTTTTTCTTCATAAATTACAATTTTAATAATAGACTTCAGTTGAATTGATATTTCAATTGTAATTTGATTTTATATCAGCGTCTTTCCTCCTCAATCTACTTAAAAATTTAGTTACTCTGGCATATTGAATAGAGAACTATTAAATGAGAACTTATTGATTAACTAAGGAATGCATAATAGCCAAATCTTTGAAAGAATGATCAAATGTGAAAGGGGGTGATCAGATATCTCCAGTTGTAGAGATATTTGAAAGTAGAAATATAACGAACATTTTTAAGAGAAGATGCTTGATGTAACTGAGTGGGCTGGTACGAAATGAAAATTGAGGTCATTTCACCAAAGTGCTATTTATTTATATCTTGTAGCCATTGTTGTTAAAATTTCATTATGATATGTTGTTTATTGATAGTTCCCTTATTTGTCATTAGGTGAAAATTTTGGATCTTATGTATCTAATATCTTTGGCGTTCCTATTTAATTCATCTTGGTTTTGTGACAGCGGCCCATGTGTTTCTTACCTTCTACGTAAGCGGGCTCTCTATAACGATATGAGGAGGTATTTATTGGCACAATTTTTTTTCAACCTCAATGTTTGAAATCGTCCTCAATGAAATTCCTTCTTTTTATTTTCTGCAGGTACACATGTTGTGGTGGTTATATGCCTTGCAGTGGTCGATGTGGAGAAAGTCAGTGTCCTGAAATTTGTTTATGCACTGAGGTACTTTAATGTGTCTGTTTCTTCTCTTCAGCTTACTTTCACTTCATGTACTTCCTGTTACTGACATTGCCAATTTCATAGGTTTTCTGTTGTTTTGCCAATTCGGTTGCCTCTACGCGGTTTCTTTTGCAAGACGAGTTCAATATACAAACAACACAATGCGATAACTGCATTATAGTACCCTCTCTCTATTTCTCTGTTTCTCTTCCTTCCTGCATCTATTGTGTCTGCTCTCACATATGTATAACATTTGATATCATGTCTTTATACGTCTTGCGTTATCACCTGTTGAATTTAATTTTTTCAGGGATTTATGATGTGCCTCTCCCAACTGGCCTGTATATGTTCCATAATTGCTTGCTTAGTGGGGAGTGAAGAGCTTTCAGAGGCTTCGCAGTTATTGTCCTGTCTATCAGATACAGTTTACTGCACGTAAGGCGTTTATTCATCAGCCTGAACCTTTTCATGATTTACTAAATCTTCTTCAATTCACTGATTTTGACTCTTTTTTAACAGGGTTTGTGCATGTATGCAGGTAGGTAAAAGTGAAAATGCTTAAATAGTTAAATCTCATGTCATCAGCTTGAGTCTGTTCAGTGCGACCATTTTTTTTTTTAACATTCTTAATCTACCAAAAACTAAACTTCTGCTACGATAAATTCGATCTTGATGGCAGACCTTCTTGAGGTTTTGAATAAACGCATTAATGTTCTCCTTCCCTTCTATGTGCCTTAAACATAGGGATTCGTCAGTTTTAATTGTGGCATTGGCCTTTGATCATTGAGTTTGCAGCAATGTATAATTCCTTTTTCTGTTCCTAATAATTCTACTGTGGTGAATTACAGACGCAGCACAAGCTAGAAATGGACAAAAGGGACGGCAAGTTTGGTCCACAGGCAGTAATGTCCGTACCTCCAATGCAGCAGATGTCTAGGATTGATCAGCCAGTTCCTGCACAAGTTGGATATTATCCAAACCAGGCATACCCTCCACCTGGTTATCCACCTCCTTCTCAAGCTCAAGTTTACCCTCCACCTTGTTATCCTCCACCTCCTCAAGCTCAAGTTTACCCTCCACCTGCTTATTCACCTTATGGCCAACCCAGGTGATTCGGATCATGCTGTCTGTTTCATTCAAGTACATGCAATCGAAAATTTAATCTTTACATGACTTTTGCATGAATTAATTACAGGTACTGTTAACTACATCATATTTTTCCATTGTACACATTTTCTTTCTATATGAATTCTATCAATAAAGCTCGAGTTTATAAAATGAATCCGACATCTTTTTCTTACTTAGTGAGAATGCTAATTTTTTTTGGTTGTTTTAGACAAAATATTCGGATATTATATTATATTGTTATGATATTCTTCATCATTGCAAGGTAGGAAAAGGAAAGCAATGAAAGTCAGTTCTTATATGGTACGTTTGAAAATTTGGAAATAGGTTGTTACATCCTATTTTTGGAAGCTGTGTTGAAAACTTCATATTATGTTGGAAAACATTTTTTGCTTTAGAAATACTCTCTTAGCAATTTTGAATATTGTTGTCGATGCGTGATCGGATATTATGTGTCGAGTTGATCGCCTTTGTTGGCCAAAAGATAGACATTTGTTCCATCTTTTAGCATCTACAATTATGCTTGAATATCTTCCTTGGTTGTTTCTCATTGCCCACTTTTACAAATTGAAAAAAAAAATTTAAATTCTACCTGTCGCTGAATTAAGTGTTATGTCGTCACTTAAAAATTTAATCTCCATAGAACAAAAACCATTTATTTTTCAAGACGATTAAGTCTAGATTTAGAATTTATTAAATGTAGGCACTCACAGCTACCGGTACCAGTAACAGAGGCGGAAGATAGAGATTGATCAGCAGCCACCATGACCAACTTTCATCAATCTGTACAAAACTATACCTACCCTTTTTCAAAAAGAATCTACTCTCTCAATATCACCTATTAAGAAAAATTCCTTTTATTAGATGATTAGCATTAATTGCAACCCTAATCTTTTGTCAGCTTTCGTATTTACTTGCTCCACTTTCCACTTCTAGGCTAAGAATTACGATTACCCACTTCTTAATTTAGTCATTTCCATGACTACGGTGTTGCGTATAATAGTAATCTGCGCGAAAAAGAGTATCTTGCAGAGGAGTATTAGGAAGACGACGGTGAATTGAAGAGGCGAACTTGAAAGAAATGAAGAAATTATTAAACCTTTTGAAGTTCATTCTCCTTGTTTACCCTTTTCTTTTTTGGGTTAAGAGCCAAAATTTCGTGGATTATGTACAAGAAAGATGAAGAAAAAAAAAGGGATGATTTGTATCTGATCGGAAAACCTCAGACGGAACTGTATTCACTGTAAAAATCTGATGCTCCGGGGGCCGCCCATAGCCGCTGATTTAGCTCGTTCTGCATCTCGTCCGGCAAAAATGGTGTCCTACAGAGAGGACACGTTTTCTGATCATGATCCATCCACCGGTCCAAGCAATCTCTGTGGAAAATGTGCTTACAGTTTGCGAGTCGTCTGATCTCCTCCCCTCCTTCGAACTCGTAGAGACAAACAGCGCAGCTCTCCGGAGACTCTCCTCCGCCGGAAGCCGCTACGAGCTCCGAAAACTTGATGACCGGCAGCAATTCTCGGATCAGGAGCGCCGACACGCAGGGAGAATCGGAGACTCGGCTCTGCGCTTCGGGCCAAACGGCGTCTGTTTCGACAAAATCGGAGAGACCCAGAAAGTGGAAGAGAGACGAAATGAGGCTTCTGATGTAACCCAGTAGAGAAAGCAGATGGAGAAAGAGATTGGGGAAGAAGACCTCCGTATACCCAACCGGAAACCCCATTCAGATCCAAAAAAGAAAACCCAGAAATTTGCAGATGAAAGAGGAAGAGTCGGTACGAGTTTTATACTACAATTCTGCAAAGTTTGAGAGAGAAACTCGAAGAGTGAGAGAGAGGGAGATGGGGGGAGGAAGCTTCAGATGCAGAAATAGCGTCTGTAACATATTAGTACTGCTGCTAGGAAGGTGATAAAGTAACTGGCTGTGACGCAAGCGTTCGTGAAGGAAGAAACGAGATTGTCTGCACAGAATATTTCGGCGTGGATGCCAGCGCCGAGTGCAGAGACAATTACACCAAGGCAGTCATTCTAACTTTTCCGGAAGGCTGCGTTTGGCTTCAATTCTCTCCTAAATTAAAATAATTAATTTTATTAAATAAATAAATAAAGCTTGCTTCCCACGTGCCAAAACGAGTAAAGTACATCCAAATAGCCTATACTTTGGAGATTATTTATTTATGATTTTAATAATCTTAATACCATCAATTTAATTTAAAGTATAAGTTTATATCCTAAGATGGAACAACTCCACGTCATCGACAAATACACAATGTATTATTTTGTGATTTTTTAATTTATATATTTTATTTGATCCTTTTTATTACGATTATTGATTTGGTTTTGAGAGAAATAGACGAAGTTAAATTTTTATAACATATGTTATGGACGTGCACGAACAACAATAATTATGAAGTATATTATAAGTGCATTGTATAATTAATTTAATTTGAATTAATGGTCAAAATCACATGATACTTCTCACAAAGTTCTTTGATTAGCCAATTTAGTATAATAATAATAATTATTTAATTGAAAAACGTTCCACGAGTGACGAGGTGTAATCAAAGTCTTGAATGAATGATTAAGTGTTCTACCACTTTGATTCTGATCATGTGCAATCTCAGGATTGCCTACTTGCCCTCTGTACTAGCCACTAGGAATAGCCTTTCCATCAAACTTCTCAAACCTAAAACACTAGGAAATGAAGGGGAAGCTTGAGAGAGAGAGAGAGAGAGAGAGAGAGAGAGAGAGAGAGAGAGAGAG
>CM039521.1:22741406-22758666 GCA_022433055.1 Begonia peltatifolia
GAGAGAGAGAGAGAGAGAGAGAGAGAGAGAGAGAGAGAGAGAGAGAGACATCGTCGGTGGTGGGAACCATGGCCAACCAACAAGACATAAGGCTTGTGCTTTTGCCTTTGGCGAGGACTATCAGTGTTATTATTGAAAGCAGAACTTAGGGAAGGAGGGAGAGAGAGGGAGGGAGACTGAATTGATTTGGTTTATGGGTATGTCCTGCCATGGATAGGCTTTGCCTTGTCAGTCCATGACAGCCATGGCCACTCCTATCTTCTCAAAACTCCAAACCCACTCTCCACCATTTTCCACATGCATTTGAAAAATAGAAGCTTTTTCTTTTCAGTCCCATAAAGTCGATGAGAAAACAGAAAGTCAAGAACTACGTGTTTTCCTCACTTCTATTTTGAAAAATCATTTTATAAAAACAGCTTCGATGTGTTAGGTTTAAGAAGAATTGGAGTGATAAACCATTCATATTTATATTTCCCGGAGCAAACCAGATTATACAAGCTGACCTAACACAGTTAATGGAATACCGAGTTATGTTAATAAGAGCGAAGAAGGGGACCCAAGAAGAAGCAAGGCGAAAGTGTCGGATCTATGTCTGCTCATCTCGAACCCTTTTCAGCCATGCAAAAACCATACACTCCACGTTTCTCTTATCGTCTTCTTCTTCTTCTTCTTCTTCATTGACCCTTCCTTTGGATTTTGCAATGTTCTTTCAATTCCATCGACTGGTCCATTTCAAACTTCTCAGACCACTTTCCCTCTCCAACTACCTTTTCTTTCTCTGCTTTTATTGTGGTCTTTGATACAGACATCTCTCTCTCTCTCTCTCTCTCTCTCCAGAAAATCTTACATGAGTGAACGAAGAAAAAAGTGGCGAGGGAGGAAAAGAAAGTGATAAGATAAGATGCTAAGGAGCCCAAATGTAGGGTTCTTGAAGTTGATCTGTAGTTCCAATCGGTTCTTCTACAGTAATGTTCATGTCATGATCAAACCCATGAAACGGTTTCCTGATTGGCTTCATGGGTCGAACCGTCGGATGGGACTCAGTCGTCTGTATGAATTACAAATGTATAATATGCAATTTTTCGTTGAAAACTAAACAATTGCAAAGGTTGAAAGTGGAAGTTTAGACAACATGGTAGTCAAGTTGTTTAGTTATGGAGCGTAATTCGTGTTTGAAGATATTTTGATCATATTTACTCTGTTATTATATAATTATAATTTGTCTATTATATAAAGACGTATTTAAGCTATCAGAGTAAGTCTGAGAGTGTGGGATAAAAATCATTATAATTCGTTTTTGTTTTTAGTGAAATCTATCGGCGACCAGCAAATGTAGCTCTCACAACGAGAGTGAACCACTATAAATCTTTGTGTGTTTTTTCTTTTTGCTTTTTGATCGTTCGTTACAAGTAGATTATGGCGTCTAATCCTAACAACTGGTATCAGAATTTCAGGTTGAAATGGTTTTAAAAATCAAAGTTTGATTTATTGAAAGCATCAAACGATTTAGAGTTTGCAATTTTGAAAATTGAAATTGTAATTGGATTTGGAAGGAAAAAGAGAAAGAGCAAATAAAAAAAAGAATTTATTCTTTTGATTTCCATGGCAGAAAGGTGGATATTGAAAAAGGAAAGAAAAAAAATAAAAAAAAAGGGTGAAAAGGACTTGGCTTTTCTGGGTTGTCTGCTTCACCAGAAGAAGAAACCACGTAACTACGAAGAACAGTTAAGACGCAAAGTAGAACACCGCGAGCCCTAGTGTCGTCCGCTGCTTGTCCGGTCACGCTGCCAATCTCAAGAACAGAACCACCTAGCCCATCTCTTGCCGCCACCGAGAAGAATTCCGAAGCTTCCGCCGCCGTCCGTGAAGATTGCCGAGAGAAGACAAGCGCTGTCCTCTGTCCGCTGACTGCCGTCCACCCACTGTCATCGAATAGAGAGGGAGCCGCCGAGCGTCGTGAAGTACAGCTCTCCATCGTCGATTTGTTGTGAAAAAGTTCCAAATTTTCACAGTTTTTGTTCATTGTCTTCGTTCAATGAAGCAAGACTCCAATCATTATTTTGTGTTTTGCTTTGGTCCATGTGAAGAAGAAAATAAGCAAAATTGTTTTCTGTACGGTGGGGCTGTGCCAAGAAGAATTGATTATTTCGATAGAATTTTTGGGTAATTATTTTTAGACGAATTTATTCCGAATATTTTGGGTAGATTAAATTGTTTTAAAAATTATTTATTTATTTGGCAATTTTGTTGGTTCATAATATTTTGCAAGGAATCAATTTTTGGACTTAGATATCTGTTTTAGGGCATTGATTATTGATAATGATGTCAGGTGACGATAGCACAAGACACGGTATTGGAAAATTTGATAGGACAGATTTTGCGCTCTGGAGAATGCAAATTGAGGATTACTTGTACGGAAAAAAAATTTCATCTTCCTTTGGCTGCGAAACCAGAGAAGATGGAAGACAGTGAATGAAATCTCCTTGACAGACAGGTTTTGGGAGTCGTCCGATTGACGTTAGCCAAAAGCGTTGCTCACAACGTGGCGAAGGCGAAAACCACCATGAGTCTGATGAAGGCTCTGTCTGATATGTACGAGAAACTCTTGCGAATAACATGGTATTTCTAATAAAAAAACTTTTTAATCTGAAGATGATTGATGGTACTTTTGTTGCAGCACATCTGAATGAATTTAATACTATTGTGAATCAATTGCTATATGTAGATATTGATTTTGGGGATGAGGTTCGTGCCCAAATTTTGTTAGCATCTCTACCGAATAGCTGGGAGCCTATGAGGGTAGCAGTTAGTAACTCAGTCGGAAGCGCAAAATTGGTATTCATCGATGTGAGAAATCTTATTCTTGCCAAAGAAGTTCGTAAAATTGATTCTGGTGAAACATCAAAAGGTACAACTCTAAATGTTGAAAACAGAGGCAGAAATAATGAGTGAAACTCCAACCGGGGTAGAGGCAGATTCAAGTCAAAGAACGAAAGAGGTCAGTCTAAGTCCCGGCGAACACTTGAGTGCTAGAATTGTGCAAACATAGTCACATGAAAAAGGATTGCAGAGCACCGAAGAAGAACGAAAATGTCAAAGGTGATAGAGAAAATACAGTAACAGAAAACATCACTGACGCGTTATTTTTTTCAATCGACAGCCCGATAGACTCGTGGGTCTTGGACTCGGGAGCATCGTTTCACACCACCGCACACAAGGAGTTAATGGAGAATTATGTAGCTAAAAATTATGGGAAGGTCTACCTTACAGACGGTGAGCCATTAGATTTTATGGGCATCAGTGACATCAAACTGAAGATGAAAAACGGGTCTGTTTAAAAGATTAGTAAAGTGAGACACGTGCCAGGGTTGATGCAAAATCTGATTTTAGTTGGACAGCTTGATTGTGAAGGTCATAATGTTAGTTTCGGAACCAATACTTGGAAGGTAACTAAATGAGCGATGGTCGTCGCTCGAGGTCACAAAACAGGTACCTTATATATGACATCTACACGCAGAGACATAGTTGCTATTGTTGATAGCTCGAAGAACACAGAGTTGTGACATTGCAGATTGAGCCACATGAGTGAGAAAGGAATTAAGTTTCTTGTCAAGAATGGTCAGATTCCGGGGTTGAAGTCTGTCGAGCATCAGCTATGTGAAAGCTGTATTTTTGGGAAACAGAAACGTGTCAATTCTTTAAAGGTTGGGAATGAGCTGAAGAAGGAAAGACTGGAATTGGTACACACCGACGTGTGGGGACTCGCAACCGTTTCTTCTCTTGGTAGATCATCCTACTACGTGACGTTCATAGACGATTCAACAAGAAAGGTATGAGTTTACTACATGAAGAACAAATCTGATGTATTTAATGTTTTCAGGAAGTGGAAGGTCTTGGTTGAGAATGAAACAAATATGAAGGTGAAGTGTTTGAGGTTCGACAACGAAGGCGAGTATATCGATGTGGATTTCAAAGAGTTTTGTGTTGTGAATAAGATCAAGATAGAGAAGACTATTCCTGGAACACCTCAAGAAAACGGAGTTGCTTAAAGGATGAACAGAACACTGAATGAATGTGTAAAGAGCATGAGATTGCACGTTGGGTTGCCTAAATGTTTTTGGACAGATGTAATCAACGCACCAGCCTATCTGATCAACAGAGGACCCTCTGTACCTCTAAATTTTAAACTTCCAAAAGAAGTCTGGAGCAGTAAAAATGTAAACTTTTCTTTTCTGAAAATGTTTAGTTGCTTATCATATATTCATATTGATGAGTTTGATAGAATCAAACTTAATCCGAAATCTAAGAAGTGTTTTCTTATTTGTTATGGTGACGCCGAGTTTGGTTATCATTTTTGAGATAATCAAAATCGGAAGATCATTCGCAGCAGGAACGTCATCTTCAACGAACAGTTCCTTTATAAAAATGCTGATGGTAAAACTTTTAATAGTGTGGATTCTGCATTAAAAAAACCTACTATGGTTAAGTTGAAAGACTTTTCAGCTAATAATATTCCGACAGTCGAAGAAAATTGGGATGTTGTTGAAGAAGAAGTTGATAAGAATGCGGCTCCAGAAGTAAATCCGTAAACGCCGATTGCAGAACTGAGAAAATCATCCAGAATCAGCAAACCAGTCCACAGATGGTTTCTGTCTCTTAATTACATTCTGCTGACTGATAGAGGCGAACCAGAATGTTATCAGGAAGCAGTACAGTCTGATGATTTGATTAAGTGGGAGGCAGCCATGAAAGATAAGATGGACTCGTTGAAGTCAAATCAAATTTGGCAATTGGCTGAGTTGCCGAAGGGTAAGAAAGCACTGCACAACAAGTGGGTTTACCGAATTAAAGAAGAACATGATGAGAGTAAACAGTACAAGGCCAGATTGGTTGTCAAAGGTTTCCAACAAAAAGAAGGTATTGACTACACCGAGATCTTCTCACCAGTTGTGAAGTTGATGATGATCAAAACTTTGCTAAGTTTAGTTGTGAAAGAAGACTTTCATCTTCAGCAGATGGACGTGAAAACTGTTTTTCTTCATGACGATTTAGATGAGAGGTCTACATGTGACAACTACAAGATTTCGAGGTAAACGAGAAAGAAGAGCTTGTGCGTAAGCTTTAGAAGAGCTTGTGCGTAAGCTTTAGAAGAGTTTGTATAACTTGAAACAGACTCCAAGACAATGATATAAGAGGTTCGATAGCTTCATGAACAGTAATAATTTTGTGAGATATGAAGCTGATCACTGTTGCTACATCAAAAGGTTTGATAATTCCTACATTATTCTGCTCCTTTACGTTGATGATATGTTGATTGCAGGAACAAGCTTGCATGAGATTGACAGGTTGAAAAAAAAATTATCTAAAGAGTTTGCAATGAAGGATTTGGGTGCTGCAAAACAAATCTTTGGGATGAGCATCTTCAGGGATAAGAAAGTTATCAAACTCTCACAAGAAGAGTACGTGAAGAAGGTTCTTAGCAGGTTCAAGATACACGATGCTAAGCCAGTCACTACACTGTTGGCTAGTCATTTCAGACTATCCAAAGATCAGTTGGCCTCGACCGACAAAGAGAATGACTACATGACTACTGTTTCATATGCCTTTGCTGTTAGTAGTTTTATGTACGCGATGGTTTGCACACGACCAGATATTGTACATGCAGTGAGAGTTGTCAGCAAGTTTAGGAGTAATCTATGAAGAAAACATTGGAAAGCCGTAAAATGGATCTTGCGATATTTGAAGGGAAGTTTGGATTTCGCTTTATGTTTTTGAAAGTCAGATTTGGGTTTAGATGGATACGTTGACGCTGATAATGGTGGTGATATTGATAGTAGTAAAAGCAGAACTAGGTATGTCTACACCTTGGATGGCACCGCAATCAGTTGGGTCTTGAACCTTCAAGATGTAGTTGCTCTTTCTAGTTGTGAAGCTGAGTATGTTGCAGTGGCAGAAGCCGCAAAATAGATGATGTGGTTGAAGTCTTTCTTACACGAGTTAGGCTAAAACTACGATGGAAGCGTATTGCATTGCGACAGCCAAAGTGCCATTCATTTGGCAAAGAACCCGGTTTATCATAGCAGGACAAAGCATATACAGGTGCGTTATCACTTCATCAGATCCGCCTTACAAATGGAGTGTTGGCGCTTGAAAAGATCCCCGAGAGTTGGAATCCAGCTAATATGTTGACGAAATTGTAACAAGTGAGAAGCTGAAGTTGTGTGCAATCAGTCGGACTTCTTGGATAAGATATGATAATGAAGCCGCTACAGATGGAGAGATGATGAGATTAGTCTCCAAGTGGAAGATTGTTGAGTTATGGAGCCTAATTCGTTTTTGGGTGTATTTTGGTCATATTTATCTTATAATTATGTAACCCTAATTTGTCTATTATATAAAGATGTATTTAGGCTATCAGAGTGAGTCAGAGAATGTAAGACAAAAACCATTATAACTCGTTTTTGTTCTTAGTAAAATCTGTCAGCAGCCAGTGGACGTAGATCTCATAACGAGAGTGAACCATTATAAATCTCTATGTTTTTTTTTTTCGCTGTTCGATCGTTCGTTACAGGTGGATTATGGCGTCTAATCCTAATAAGTCAGACTCATCATTTGGCCCAAAATTGGCAGTCTAATTCAAACTTAACCTAGTCCAGCCCGACCTCGAGTTAGATTTTTATTATTTTAATAATTTGTCTTATTATGCTTTGATCTTACTTTAAATCAGTTTTGAAATTAATTTTAAATGGAGGGTCGGCTTGCGCATTTTGTTCAACGTGCAGCCGAGACTCACCATTGTACAACTTGTGTCATGACTCGCTTAGTACTTCGTCGTAGAGCCAGCAAAACTATGTTATTTTTTCATCAAAACATAATTGGATTGAGGGTTCGAGATTTTGAGATTGCAACTTTATGGATGCAACCAGAGACGTTAAGAGTCACAACCCCAATTCAAAAATTCTAAAAAAAAAATTACTAAAGGTCGGCAAAACATGTCTTGGACTATTACTTTTTGTTCAGGTTGATCCAGGCATGGACAGAAGTCAAGGTCAAGGCTCGTCCAGCCAGACCTGAGCTAGACACGAACATGATTTTCGTGGACCATGCTGGATCCACTGTTGAGGAGTTTAATCTACTAATGTCTGAAGATTTATCAAACTTTTGGTTCGAACTACAATTCTTATCTATTAGTTTAAATTTAATGAACTTCTCGAATATTTTGCTCAATCTCAATATTAATAGCTCCGAAATCCCAACGTTTGATCTTCCTCATTGAACCGATAGAGTTTTTATTAGACTCATAAGAAAGATGACTAATCTGTTTGGATCGGTACGTGGTTCTTCTATCACAGCCCACTTCATGCTTCAAACTTACCAAATCGCATCACAAAAAAACTGGCTTGAGGACCAAATCAGACTATATCTATTAATTATTGATACAATATTACAAAATAATTTTAATAAAATATTGATTTATGATCATTAAATAAATTGATAAATTTATTTATTTTAAGTTGTGCTAAATTTCTTAAATTCCTAAAGAACAAAGCCAGAATGATAAAAATCCATTTTGTCTTGTCTTCTCTCTCTCCATGGTTGCAATTCATTGCTACCTCTCGGACATGTTTCAGATCTATCCTCCCAGCCGTAGCGTTGTAGATTCTAAATTTTATCACCATTTAGAAGATATCCGAATAATTAATAAAGGTCTACCTATAATTCTCTATTTTTCGCCACGGGGAGTGAAAGAGTCTAATAATCAATCGATGTATGTGATTTTTGAATTTTTTTTTTTTTTTCTAGATCGCATCGATTTGTGAGATGGTGTTACCATGAATGTGACTGTTTTATC
The DNA here is from genome assembly GCA_022433055.1 of Begonia peltatifolia. NCBI lineage: Eukaryota > Viridiplantae > Streptophyta > Magnoliopsida > Cucurbitales > Begoniaceae > Begonia > Begonia peltatifolia. The sequence goes on from CM039521.1 coordinate 22,749,259, forward strand.
GAGATAAATAACGCGCCTTAATTAGGACGCTATCGATTTCATGTTCGTTTTCATCTTTTTCTTGGTCAGCCATTTTGAGACCTTGCAATATTGACATGAACTCCAAAAGATAGGTTAAAGCCACTGCAAATATGAATCCCAAAGGGGGAGTAGAGTGGTTCTTATGAATTTCGAGCACTTTTATGCTTTAAACTTCGTCTCAATAGTTCATGTGCTCCATCCAAAATGTCATTCACGTTGGGAAAAAAATGTGACACGAGTACAATAAAATGAAAATTCTTAAATTAAAAAAATAAATATTTTGGAAGAAAAATTTATGGGTGAAAAACATGTATATTACTTTAAACTTATACGGGAAGAACGAGTAGGTTATTTTTCAAGACAAATAAAAAAATTGTTTTTTGTTTGGGAAAATCGCTGAGAAAACCAAGTGACAAAAAATATGATTGCTTTCAGAGCAGCCATAACGACATATAACTAATTGCTACGTCTCCTGGGATTATTTGCTTAAAAAAAAAAAAAAAATACAAGAAACTAGTTGATTTTCATCCATAATTTATTTTGGGTTCATCACACAGTTTACCCAAAAAATTGAAATTGTAAAATTAAATACAATTTAACCCTCCTAGTTTATTTTTTTTTAAATAAATCCTCAAAATATTAAACTTAACAAATCAATTCTTAGTGACTAAGAACGGGCACGGTGCGACCCAGTCTAGTCTCGAGCTGAGACTGGACCGGACTGTAGGATTCGGCATTTGTATCACGACTCCCAGAGCCAGCATTTTAGAAACTAAAACTGGACGGCAGTTCCGGTCCTAATTCCTTCCACCAAAATTCTAAAATTTTTTTTTAATGTAAAAACAATAAATTTTTAAATAATAGACTAACCTGATCGCAGAGATCCTCACATATATTATCTCTTTTTTTGGAGCATTTATGGGCTGATCCTTCAGTTGTTATCAACCACATTTTCTCTCCCTGAAACTTTGATTATGTTTTCCTCTCCTACTATCCCCACTCAAGGCGATTCCCAGAAAACCCAAATCAAACATCACAACTTCCGAAACTAGCAAAACGCGTCAAACGCAATCGACGAGATTTCGTCCCCACAAGAAGCAAAATTCTCAGATTCCCAATCTCCAAATATCCCTGCGAAACACAAATCCTTCCTAATTCCTATATCGGCAGAGAGATGGGGGGACAAAGAGTTTCCTTAATAACACGTAAAAAACGTGAAAGAATGTTGAGAGAGTGAAAACAAAATCAAGGGCTGAGAAATCCAGAGGAAAAACTGCATCTTCACTAACGGCCGACGGTTGTACAAACTAGATCACACTAAGCAAGAAAATGGAAACCCCCCATTGAAGAGTGACCCAAGTTGATCGACCAAGGCGAACTAAGTCTTCTCTTCTGAGTTTTGATAGCGAGTGAATATCCCGAGCCCTAAATCAAAAGCCAGAACTTGAATGGTCCGGTTCCCAATCCGATTTCGGGATTTTGGTATCCGAACCGTGGACCGAACCGGAACTGATGAGATTTTTAGTGGGAGGACTAGTCTCGGACTAAATACCTTAGAGGACCGACCGAAACAGGACTAAAACCTTCGGTCTAGTTTTGCCCGCCCCTACTGGCGGCCCCCCCGTTCTGTATTTTACACTAGAACGGAGGGTGACAGGGGGCACTCCACGTGGCGCCGATCTTAAAACATCAATCCCAGTGTGGCGCGTTGTTATTGATTGAACTGGAACAAAGGGCCAATGCTTATAGATCAGCCCCCTGTTCCCTAATATTGCCCGTGACTGAAGTCACATACCATAAGAACGGGGGCCGCTATAGGAGAACGACCCCCCGTTTTCACAATTATTTAGTGAGAACGGAGTGCCGTTCTCCAAAATGGGAGGTCGATCTACGAAATTGTAAAAGGAGATATTGTCCATTATTCATCACAACTCTTGAAAACTCTAAAATCTCTATATTTTTTTTTTGCTCCCACAAAATTTTTCTATATTAGCGACATTTATAGATTTCGATTCAAATAGATCTGTTGATTTAGACGAGATGACAACATGTGATGCCAATATGGATTGGTATTTGCAATCCACGCCTATGTACGGCGATTTAGAAGGTAATGAAGAAATAGATATGTATTCAACTTTCAAAACTCTAGACGATAAGCTTCAAACATCAATCAGATCGGAAGATGATGAGGTGAAAAGTATACCAATAAGTGAAGAAATCTCAATAGGATTTTATTTGGGTAAGAAATATAATTTTTTTAATGGAAACTAGAGAAGAAATTATGGAATATTGCTATGACAAATGGTTATGGCATCAAATTCACCAAAAGTGACCTTCAGCGACTGACGACTGAGTGTGAAGAAGAATGTGGGTGGCGACTGCATAGTTCGAAGATGCAAAACGAGCTTACGTTTCAAATAAAGAGTTTGACCGATACTCACAGTTGTGCAAGGAAAATGGAGAATCGACACACTTAAGCAAAATAGATAGCAAATCATTATTCAGATAGGTTCAAAAATCACACGTGGGAAATCTCATCCATTATGGGACAATGAGGAAGAATTTAACTGTCAACATTACACTCAACTTTGCTAGAAGAGCAATAAGCATAGCTCGAACATTTAATGAAGAGAAGAATGACGAACATTACAAGTTACTGTGGTCTTACGCGACAGAAATACATAGATCAAATCTGGGTAGCACATTAAAAATACATATTTATTTGGTGGGCTCGGTCAATAATAATGAAGAGTCAATGGTATTTCAAAGAATATATATGTATAGGGCTACTTGCAAGACAAGTTTAGTGCAGTCTGGTAGACCCATTATCTATTTAAATAGTTATCATCTGAAAGGCTCGTATCCCGACCAATTACTCACATCCATCAGTATCGATGACAACGATGAAATATATCTCGTTGTTGTTGTCTATGTTAAATTTGAGTGTATGGACTCATGGATGTGATTTTTGAAAATATTGAAGCGAGACCTAAACATTGAATTGGGATACAGATTGACAATTGTTTCATATCGACAAAAAGTATAATGCATTTCCTATTATCATTTCAAATATTGAGGTGTTGTGGTAATTATATTGTTTTATGTTGACTCTATTTTTCTTCCACACATCAGAGGTTGTTGTCTGCTCTGGAAAAAGAATTAGAACACGCCGAACACCATTACTGCTTCCGGCATATGTATGCAAACTACAAAACTCACTTTCGTGGCAAATTATACGGAGATGCGATGCAAAATATGGTCAGGGCAATCGCAAGTTTTTATTTCAAATAGAAATAAAGAAGTTGCATTAGATTAACCTAGTTGCCTACGTATATCTTCGAGGCACAGAGCCTAGATATTGAGTTAGTCATGTGTTTTCTTCAATTCTCAAGTGAGAAATGAGGTTGAATAATTTGTACGAATAATTCAATGCAGTTCTATTGCCCACCAGAGACAAACCAATCCTGACCATGATCAATATGATCAGAAAGTGTTTGATAACTTGTACAGTAAAAAAATATGAGAAGATTTCCTTGTCAACAGATGTCTTGTGTCCACAGATAAGAAAGAAGTTTGGGAATCTTGAACGCGCAACTCGAAATTGGAGCCTCATCGTTGCAGGAGGGCAACAATTTGAGGTCAGCAATGACAACGAACAATATATTGTCGACATGAATGTCTGTATGTGCAACTGTAATAGGTGAGAGCTTATTGGAAACTCATGTGTTCATTCTATTCCCTACATGCGTTTTCTGAGAGTAGCACCGGAAAAGTACACGCATCCATACTATCACCAAAAAACTTATTTACAGATGTACTCATACTTTCTTCAATCTGTTAACGTGCAACAAATGTGGCTGCCTGTACCTAGGAGAAAGGAAATCCACCAGCTCAGAAGAAAGCGCCAACTTAATGGGCTGAAGAAGATAAGAGTGCGAGATGTCGACGAGCCATCAAGTTCGATAGTTAGTAGGAGGAACTCAACGGTGTTGTATCGTATATGTCGGCATCAATAACATAATAGTCGAACTTATCCTCATAGAGGATTCACTTTAGGTGCTGCTGCCCAAGACAATTTTATGGCTTTTCACACATTTTGCTCTTAAACACGCTGATATTCTTTTATAATATAGTTTTCATTATGTACAAGAATCTTCAACACACAGATGCGACAGAAATTATTGACTTATATAACACTTATACGATTTATTGTAATTTTTGTAAAATTTTTCAGACTATGTTCTCATGTTGTGGGTGACATTTGACAAATTAGTTTTAACTTTATATTATAATATTAATTTAATAAAATTAAATTAAAAAATAGGCAAAGTTTCGATTATTTTATGACTCATCTCATCGTTATCTTAGATCAATTTCTGCATATTCAAATATCAAATTTATACCCAATAATCAGATCCGATATAAATATAAAATGAATAGTACCACAGGATAAATATAAATTAAATAAAAGTGACACAAAATAAATGATACTATATCATAACAATAAATTATAAGACATAAAATTAAAGGAAGTTAAATTTACAAATAAAAAATAAAATGCATAAAATAAAATATAAAAATTAAACTAAATTACGCCGGCATCACATCTTCATCTCTGGCCTCCATCTAATTCTCGACACTCTTCGCCATTTTCCTATTGGACTCGATGAACTCTCTGTAAAATTCAGTGAGATATGTCTATAAGTGAACAGCTCCCTCTGGCACGGGGTCGCTGCACCATTTAAGGAATAGTATTTAAATCAAAACTCGATGACTTCGTCTTCATCGCAAGGTCCTAGGTCGATCACCAATGTATTCTCTTTCTCTGTGTATGACACTCTGCAACAGTCTCTTCTCGGACTCTGCTAAACAACCCAGAAGAAGAATCAACCACTCCATAACTATTATTCGCCGGAGAACATGAATGAACCAACAAAGTTGAAAGAGAATACTACCTTTTCCCATTTGAACGGATCGGGTTTTCTGTAAACTTCAATCCGATCGATCTGAGAAGGATCCGAAATGCTCCAATCGCACTCCGGGCTTAGTGTCTGAAACTGACTGTACACGCTAACTGTCCGATTCCCATCTTCCTCCAGAACTGCATCGTCGAAGTAATAGAGGGTCGGCTTCTGGCAGGCATTCCGGCTAAACGGCCGGGAGTTGAAGGCGTGGGCCTTGTAACCAGATTCTCTGTACCAGTTCAGGAAAGTTCTCGCCGGCATATCTAGTTCTCTAGCGGTGAATATTCCTCGGAATATTTGAACGGCGTATCCCCAGGCGACGGATATGGTCCAAGTCCGAGATCTGTCGTAGCAGATGGACTGCTGCAGAAGGCCGGCGGAATCTAGTTTTGTTGCAGAGGAGAGGCGTTGAAGAGCTTCAGTCTGATTGAGGTCGGGGAAGAGTGGGTCTACTATGTCTAGATGGTGGAGCGTGACGACGGGGGTGATTGGATGAGCAGTAAGGATGCCGAAAAGGTTGCCATAGATATCACACTGGTTAATATACGAGACGAAGAAGATGAAGTCAGGATTAAAGCTACCTACTTTCCTCCCTTTTCTGTCCAACCAAACAGAAAATAAGAAGAAGAAGAAGAAGAAGAAGAATAAGGCAAATTACCTGATGAAATCCGAGCTCCTTCGTGAGAGGAACGCCAAGCTCCGCCATGCAAGCTTGAAGACGATCATCGGAGCCGTACAATTCTGGGTACCTCTGAATACACCGATCCTGCATTTTCGCCAACTCCTTTGCCAACGGGTAACTTATAGCGAATCCTCCTCCTCCATAAGCCATATTATAAGAAAATTCCATGTTCTGAATATGACTTTCCGACGAACTTCCGATATAATAAAACTGGGTATGATCATATTTCTGCAAAACCCTAATCAAATTATCAGCGATAAAGAACGTATCGTCGTCCCCCATAACAAACCACCTCACATTCTCCATTCCAAGCCTCAAACTTTCCGAAACTATCCGAGAAATTCTTATTGCTGATCTGTGTCCAAAAGGGTGCGTATAGTTGAACTCGGATGTGTCACCGGAAACTCTCACCGGCGGATAAAAGTTAACGTCGTCTTCGGTTACATTCACCGGAACGTCTAACCAGACATTGCCTCTCATCACGTCGCCTCTCCACCATTGTTTGATGTAGTTTTTTCTGTGCTCCCAGAGCTTGGAGGAACCAGCTATGCCGAAAACAACGTGAGAAAGATTCGTTGGATAATGGAGGCCCGAAGTTTTCTCTAGTGACGGTCGAAGCAGACAGTCAGAGGAGGGAGGAACACCGCCGAAGTTTCCAAATACAGAATCGGAGTACATGAAGAAGAAGACGACAGAGGAGAAAGAAAAAGAGAGAAAAAATAAATAGAAAAGAAACAATCTTCGAGTGGACCAACTCATTGCAGGCTTACTCTTCATCATGGAGATTGTTTTCTGGGTTTCTCTCCTCCGGTTTTACGTTCATGATTTCATCCTCCGCAAGAAATAACATCTAGGGTTTCTTCCGAAAATATACGATGACAATCAAAGAGTCGAACTCAGATTTCAAAATTAAAGATTATGTTGATCAACAAAGATCCAACCTTTATCTCATGCCAGCCAGTTCATGCAGTTTTTTTTTGTAAGTACTTCAAACTTGTTTGAAAAAAATCAAAAAACTGTAATCATAAATTCAAGTAACGTAAAATAATGATAATATATTATTATTAATTCAAATAATTAAATGGATATAGAAGAAATTCGTAATTAAAAAAAATAAACATAAAATAAAACACTCATTGAGGTGTTTTTCAATTCAAATATTAGACAATTTTTTTTGCCAATTCGAACACTAACCTATACATTATTAGCAAATCGAACTAATCTGATCATACTGTACATAAGAATTTCATCACAGAACTAAGATGGTGGGTAAAAACATATGCGATAAGTGTCATGCTTCTTATGATATGTTGACATGAATCCGAGGGTGGATTGTTATCGTGAAAGAAAAGCCAATTTGACCTCAAAGTCACTTGGCTTTGGCAATATCATATAGTCGTACTGAATCAAATCGTTCTTTCAGTGGAAGTTAAGAAAATTAATCTTTCCAACCTAGATTGTGATGAGGACTCCAATTACATCAAAGAGATTTTCATAAAGATATTTTTGGTCAGTTGCAGAGATGAAAGTTTCCTCCCCCTAAAACCTAATCTTGATTCTTTTCGAAATCAAATATAGCATGTGGAAATACTTGGTGATGTATTTGGCCGAAATTATCAAGGACTGTAAAGCCGTGTGGGCTCTTAAACTAGAGCGATCGTGTTTCGCTCGAGGATGATCGCGTTTAAACGAGAACAATCTCCGTAGTAGTCTGCATTTAGGTGAGGTCGCTCTTGTACCAAACGTGGGCGACCACATACGACCTAGTAAAAATTCGAAGTCGCCCTCGAAAAGGTCGTGCCTGACTTAGCTTCTCTTTCTGTGATTTTTCGTTCTTTTCCAGTAAATTTCGACTTTTAATATCTAGTCCTTTATTGATTTTATTTAGGATTTTGATCTGTCACACAATTTCTTTGCGGTTTTACCATAATTTCAGACAACTGCATCAACCTATCGATTAACTTCAAATCGCCGTAATTTTGGATTGCCTGTAAAAATGAAGGAGACCTCACCTAAATACTGGCTACCGTGGAGGTTGTCCTCGTGCAAAATGCGGTCACCCTTACTTAAAACTGAAGCGACTGCGATGCATCTACGTGCCAGTAATGATAAAAATTAATTAGTACCTAACCATAATGCTTTGGCTTTAACCTCATAGTTTGATAAAAGAAGAAAACGATACAGTCAATTATAAGAACTACATTAAATGAATGATTTTTAATTCAATTTTGCTTAATAATTTCTCATTGGAAGAAATTGCTCAATCTCTTAACACAATCTTTGCTTCATAATTACTTCCAACAATTACAAACTACAGAATTATATATCATATAGATTAAAGATTACAACGTGAGCCATTACTGCCACACTTCTTGACAGTCTACATTGTCATCTGCATAAATCCAACAATCTGCTCAAATCCCTTCATTTGATCTCAAATTTGACAGCAATGCATCTCGTCCATCCAAAACAATACTGAAAAACCCATCAACTTTCTTCGTAAGCAGATCCAGTCCTTCGGACAGTTCATCTGTTCTTCTTCTCAACTCCAAAACCCCGTTCTGGAAATCTTTCGATTCCTCCAACTGGACACCATCAAGCATGAACGGATACAGTTTGATCATGCATCTATCCACGGATTCGAGCTCCTTTATCGGAGTGAATCTCCCTTCAGAATATATGGTTCTGATTTCAGAATTTACCTGAATCTGAAGATTTGCAAATGATTGCTCCCATTTGAACGTGTCGGAGACGTTCAGATCAAGTAAGTTTTTCGCATCACCGGAAAAGGTGGAGGCAAAGACACTGCAAATGAATAAAGTCTCCACTTTTACTCCATACATCGCCTGCATCAGATGCTTGCCTTTGGTTGAGTTTTTCACCTTTGGTTGATCTAGTGATCCTTGAAGACTATGTAAAATTGTACAAAAATTGTCAGCCCTACGATTACTAACGCTTGAATGCCTTCTCAATCGATCCAATGAAGACAGGTCGAAAACCTCCCCCTTAGAAGACACCAAATCAAGCTTACGAAGAACACACTTAATTACAAGATTGTCCTGGTTCAGTCGGGAAAGCTCAGAAGTGAAAGCATTGCATATATCCAGCAATTTAACACTTATATCCAAGTAAACTTCAATCCACTTCTCATCCCAGTCCGATAGAGGGAGCTCCAGCTTCGTTATGAGTGTTTTAATGGAAGAATGACTTTCACAGAGTGATTGAACTGCAGATATCATCCACGATAAGCTCAGAATATCGTCCTTACTTCCGGGGCTAAGCCTTCTCAGCCGGTGGGATAAATTCTCCTCGAATTCATTAACTTGTTCAACAAATTTTGATGACAACCGATAACTCTTTTTAGGCGATGATCCCTTGCGAAAAGGGTTTTCGAAATGGAAAAAAGGCCGGAGTGGCTCTTGCATGGGACTCATTTCTATATGTTACTGCAGAGCGACATGAAAACACAGAAAAATTAATCTCCACTCGACAGAATCTACAATAACTTATTGAGACAACCATAAAAATCATACCTGCAAATCTAACTCATGCCAACTATTCTCCACGAGTAAAATCATAATCATGTATTTCACACCATCGAATTTACCAAACGATATCAGCTAAATAGCATAGGCATCTCTCTCTAACTACTCTAATTTTTCTGCAAATTTCTCATCACCAATCTAGCCAATTTCTTGAAAACAAGAGAAACCCGAATTTTCAAAACTATTGATCCCCATT
>CM039521.1:22758676-23011437 GCA_022433055.1 Begonia peltatifolia
CTTGAAAACAAGAGAAACCCGAATTTTCAAAACTATTGATCCCCATTTATAGACTTAAAGACTAGATAAAAACTGCTTATCTACCATTCTCTGGCAATTTTCAACCATCTATAATCTACCCTTCTTTGGATCTAATATTCGCAGTACCAATCCAGCCAAATTCTCGAAAATCCTCAAAACCAGATCACCAAATATCTCAATCATCTTTCCCAGCCAAGGTAAACCACGCTCCTCTATTAAACCTAAACGCAAACGAGCTCCAAAACTAAAACCCACATAAAAAAACAATTTCTCCACATGAACCATAGCAAAACAAGCCGATCTACGAACTGAGCGAAAACGTTGTCAAGAAAAATCAAATAGCTTACCTGGGTGTTAGATCTGAGGCTCGGAAACAGGTTATATTCTACACAAAATCAACCGAAACCTGAAGGATAAAAGAGAAAATCTTCCTTTCAATTATTTTGAGAAAGAGAAAAAGATCTAAATCAACATGACCAGTTGTAAATCGGAAAAACAGGAATCAAAAGTGATGTATATGAAAGGGGAAGTCAATGAACAAGAAGGCTTACTCGGTAAACGAAGAAAAGTAGATGGCCAATTTCCAGGAAAGCCATCATCTTTAACTCGGTTGCTTCCAACCACTCCCTTAATTTGATCATAATTAATTAAATTAAAATTATTTAATCCGAATTAACTTTTTAAAGCTATCAATAATAATAATAATATATTGAGAGGAAGGAAACCAAGAACTTTAAAAATAAGTTAGCAAATGTCACGTGAATGTTATTTTAATAAAAATAATTGCTGTGATGTCTCAATTACACCACTTGATCATACCATTATTGACTAAGCAATGTGTTTGATTTTATACTTCATTAATTAATTCTAATTCGAAAAAAAAAACAATCTGTTTAAGAATTCATAATTAAAGTGAGAGGCTTTCTTTTCCAACCTAGAAAATCCAGAAATATGGCATGGTTTCCACGAGAAAATTAATTAAAATAAAGAAAATTGTCAGCAATGTCTGTATTTTAATTACAAATTGTTATAATTGACTAAGACTTGTACATATCTAACAACTAGTGACAAAAACGATGAGTTGGCTTGACAATAATGTATGTTTTGGATCTATGTTACCCAAATTTTATTTAAACAAATATCAGTTGACCTCTAATTTGAATTTTATTTAAAGTAATTGTAGTTCGATTTTATAGTAATATATCAAGTTATATATATACATGATGATTGAATGAGAAGAACCGAACTTAATTCTAAAAATTAACTCAAAGATTGAGTGCATCTCCTCGTATTATATACTGAATCTTATACGTCAGTTTAACATTATTTGAAAGATTATGAACAAGAAAACATAAAGAAAAGTGTTGTAAACTCGTAAAATGCAACATCTTTGACTCATTACCGATACACTTTTCCATCAAATTTGGTAGTAAATCGGGCTAGCCTCTGGCTGAATCCGGGCCGAATATTAGATCGGAGCAGTATGCATCTATAATAATCAAATGATGATGGGTTTATTAGCTAATTACATTGTTTTTTATTAATTAAACTAAATTAAAAATTTTAAATCCAACGTCATTATGTCAAGTCGCACTCAACTAGGAGGATGACCTAACCAACGAATTGCTCCAACACGGCAAGAAAGACGGTGAGATCAGCAAAGCAGAGCAGAAATTTCATAACTTTGATGGAATTTAAGGAATGGGTCTTCTTCGTTAACGTGTTGGAACAATCTTTTCAATGAAAGTTAGGTCAAGTTGAAATTGTCAGTCTTCTTCTGAGCTGGTGAAATGATGAATCGATGATGACGTACCAGACGGGTTTGGCCGCCATGGGAATGACTCGATGTGAGGCAGCTGAACTTTCAACGGCGGATTCCTCTGTAATCAACTCAAACAACTCATTCGTTTTCTCACTTTCAGGACATTCCGCAGTCGGAGGCGGCCGGAGAAAAGAAGCACCGATACCTAGAAGAAACTTGGAGCCATAAAAATAAAGTTTCGGCTGCGCATTTTCCGGCCTGGATTCTTCATCTTTGGAAAGATTTTATGGCTCCGAGCTTCCGTGAAGCAGAAAAACCCTATTGATTGATTCCAACTTCGATTGGCGGGTTTTTGATATCGATTATCAAGAAATCGGGCAACCGCTGAAAAAATAAGATCGAAAAATGAACTTCCAGTGGAAAGATTAATCAATTTATCAAGAAAATATCATCTGTAAAACCTGATCCAACATCAATTTCAGAGAAAAATCAAATCCCAGAATGATAATCCCACCAAAAAACAAATCCATTACTCATGAATTTATATTCATTCTATATGAACAACGGCCTATTAGCAATCCGGTGATCTTCAACAGCGATTTTTCTAGAAAACCAGCTGATGAGGTGATATACAAAGATCAGCAAATCATCTCAACAGCAGCTGGTAAAATGGTGAACTTCATGGGGAGAAATCCTAAATGCTCTCCATCTGACTGAACATATACACCTCCATTGCCAGAAATTTCTTCCACTTCAATGGAGTAAGCACTGACATGGAAAACAAAACAGCACAAAAATCATTAGGCTGTAAAAATCGACCAAAACCAAAGCAGCCAAAGATTAACCAATCACGATCGTTGCACATAAACAATTTTTTGATTTGTATGTAGGAAAAAACAATTTAAAGATTGACAAAAAAGTAACCAACTTTACGACACAGAACTCGGCCCGGCCTGCTGAAACACCCACCCTAAATAGGGCGGTCCGTAGTCCGGCCTGCCAGCCAATTATTTTTCCTCCAGCGCTGCGGGCCGGTAGAACCGGCTTAGAAGGGAAAACTAACCTTCTAGAAGATACATTTTCGACCGATAAATGGGTCCCGTTATACAACTTGTGTAGCTTCGTGACGAAGTCGTACCATTTGAAGTTTTGAAGAACCAAAACCTGCAAACAAAATGCATATATCGTATGTAAAATGATCTATTGATTTTCAATGATTAAAGAAGGTTTGACCTCAAAGTTCCCACTGCACGGATCCGTATTCGGCGTAATTTTCATTCCACCACCGAAGTACATTGCATTTCCGATGCAAAGAGCAGTCACTTGAGAAAGCACCTCCCATTCACCCTCATCAACCTAAATAGATTGCACTTAAATATACACAAAAAAAAATATGATCCTCAATCTTAATACCACTTTCTATACACAGACCTTAACTTTAAGGTCCTGATTATGGTGGCCCATGAATGCTTGCAAAGCACCAATGACATAGCATAAGTTTCCGAATCTCTTATATCTTGATGAAAAGAAACCAGCCTTTGCACTCCTGCAAAAATAAAATAAACGATAAAAGTGAGACGTCTAAGATCCGTTTTTAGTTCTTGATGGGATTTAATTTATAACTTAACCTTACAAATGAATGTCTGCAACATTGATGAAGTAATGAGACTCTCCATTTTCTCTGCTAATAACACCGACATCAATCCGTGATCTCAATCCTGCAAACGAGAATTGATGAACAAAGTAATTAGTTCAAATTGTTAGAATCCAACAATAAACTAAAAAAGAAAAACATAAAATGTATTTAACATAGAAAATCTTTTTGGAAAAAGCCACGTACAAAGCCATAAACTCCACTGACAAAAAATAAAAAAGCAATGAGTTTTTTGACCCAAGATGAATTCATACAGTAACTAAAAGCTATAATAATAAACATAAGTCTGACTGTATCCAGCTGGAAATCAGATCAGGTAAACTCTAACAAAAATTCTAAATTATTCTGGCATCACATGGCTAGTAAGAGAAGAATGATAAAGGTCATGCACCTTTAGCTAATCGCTCGATGGCTTCTTGGGGATCGTTGTTCCTGATCAATCAGAGGAAATGGGCCCCATTTGATGATTTAGGTGAGATAGACATTGGTTCAAAAAAACTCAAATCAAGTGAAACTAGAATGTCCTAATATCAACTAACCATCCAAATGTCCGCGCAAAATCTGACCCAGTACCCAAGGGAATCAGCTGTAGAATGAACAAAACAACCATCAAATTGTGTAACAAGAAGTTAAAAAGTCACTAAAATCCAGTAGTAAGAGAAACTTTCCATCAGTATCTCTCCCTCGTGTGTGTGTGGGAAACTAGTTGGAAACACTTACTCCAAGCGCAGTTGAATGAGTAGTTTCTTTATTGCGATTCGTTACAGGTTTTCCGCCCCTAAAGAAGCCATTAACAACCTGCCAATAGCAATGACAGTTAACCCAATCAGTCTCCAATCGTATCCAAAACTTCTCATGCAAAGAACTCTAATAAAAACCTAAAATAGTGAAGACAAAAACCAAAAGAATATAATGATGAAAGGATAAAATACACCCTAACGAACAATTCAAGAGGTTCAATTCTCTCTTAATTTCCTACTCAAATTCTTTGTAGATATCTAACTAGTATATTATCTTCTACTAAGAAATGCATTCTCATACTTATCTGATGTGCATTCTCTCTCCCGTAATCTTAATTCCATTTCTAACTCTAGCCTAACCGGATTGGAAAATTATCAAACTCATAAACTCAATAGGTCCACATCTCCCACTCAATCAATAACAATCACATGCATGGAGTTTCATTCAATAAATAACAATCAAATTCATTATCTTTAATGTTTCTCACTACACATGAAGATCAAGATGACATCCAAATGACATAAAAGACTGTTGAGTATTAAATTCTTATGGTAATGTATATGGTGTCGAGCAAGTTGCACCTCATGAAGAGTTCCATCTCCTCCAACAGCTATCACAGTATTGGTACCTTCTCTTATAGCCTGCAAAACCATAAAATTAAACAATAAAACATGGTAATTAAACCAGCTGGTCCTATGCCTAGCTAGAAATCTGCAAAAATAAACGTTCTAGTTCCTACCTCTCTTGTAATTTCAATAGCATGAGAAGGGCCTGAAGTCAAAGATTCATATATCTGGCCACAATGTAAATAAAGTTTCAATCTCCAACAATAATAATCCCAGACAAGTCTAGAGAAATAACAACTAGATGTAAATCAGATTCCAATGAGATGACTAAATTACTTGGTAATTAAATTAACAATTGGAAGAAAGTTCGACACAGTTCATTTTACTCTTTTTCCCTGTGAGGTAAGTATACAATATCCCGAAATCTGATCTCACCCACAACAAAATATCAAACAAATTAAGAAAAGTTTCAATCACCCATTACCACCAGGAACTCAAAGAATTAAGAAAATCATACGACACAACAATTATGATCCGAAGGCGACAATATACAAACACCACTCACATTATAATCTTTACCCAAACGAGTTCTAAGATGTGGAAGTAGCTTCTTCCATTCTTTACCTGTCCTACCATTAGCACCTGCACGAACTCAAAAGAGAAACAAGGGCATCAGTTAAGTACACTAAAAACCCTCAAATTCAAACTCTTAACAACCTAATTATCAAGGTACCGCCTAGAAAACTCAATTCCTTTCGTGGACTTTCTATCCGAGCAGCCAAACATAAATGATGGAAGAGAAGAGAACCTTGGGGGTTGACGATGAAAACGAGATCCCTATTGCCAGATGATGAAGAAGATCCGCCGCGAATCGAGCGGTAAGATAAGAGATCAGGAGCCATGGGTTGCTCTGCTCTGAAAACAAAGGATTTCATTTGCAACGAGACGCTCACTCCCACACTTCCCAATGAAATCTGACAATAACAGCAACCCATCATCGTCTCTGCTCGATTTCATAAAAAAGAAACCCGTTTAGCTTGTGATTTGCTAAACCCTAATCACCCTACCGTTTGGATTTCTAATCAGAAAACAAAGAAGGAAAAAGCTTAATCCGTTGAAACATCGTCATTTGCAGAAGGGGAAGACGACGAGGGGCGGAGTAGCCGTTGTGGGTCGTTGGGCCGGTTGGAACAGACTCAACCTGATCGAACCGATAAAATTAGGAGTAGAGATGGAATTGATTGGGTTGGAGCCAATTGAACCAGAACGTTATATGATTTTCGGTTCGGTTCAACTTTTGGGAAAACCAAACTTAAAATCAAAGCTGGTCGAATTGAAAGTTCTTTGTTTATATCTCGGTTCTAAATTTGAAAAGCTAATCAGAATTGAACAGAAGGAAACTAAAATAAAAATGAGTAAAATTAGGCTATTTCCACTCTAATTGTTACCTTGAGCACGTCTAATAATAATTAAGATGAATCGTAAATAATTATACATATATTCTACAAAAATAAAAGCATGTAATTAATAAAAAAAAATTTAAATTATAGATTTATACAAATTCGTCATCAAACTACATTAATTAAATAAATTATTCTTAAATTATACTATATTTTCGTTAAAATTTATTCGCGTAGGAGTCTGCTCTATTAGATAATGTAATACGTTGGGATCCCGCTCTCGAATAATGGACTGTCAGTGTCGAATAACGGATTCCCACGAGTTGGATCTAAATTTGAAAAAAAAAAAAAAAAAAAGCTGAATTCTAGTATTCTACTTACAAAGGCAAGCAAACGTGCAAATCACGTGTAATTTTTTAACGTTTATTTAACATATTGAATTGAATTATTAATAATAAATAATTTGATATTTGAATTGAATATCGAAATTTTGGGTTTCAATTGAAAAATAGATTAAAGTTCGTTACCCTATAATTTAGGTTGGAAATTAATTTTATTCTCTAACTAAATTCTATACTAAACGAAAAAGAGTATGATTCCTACCCACATGATGTGACACGTCATGAAGTCAGTCTCTAGAGTCTAGACGACGTGGAAACCATCGTTGGTCTGACCAGGAAATGATCGTTTCCTTGCCGCCAAGACTGGAAAACTGCGCAGTGCGCGTCCTAATTTTGACCGCCGAAGCTTGTCACAACCACCGCCCTTAGATTCACGCGCCGCCACCAATAATCATGAAACTAGGGAACACGTCTATGATCTTTCTCGAACACAGAAAGGCTCTGGCTTATATTTGACCACCTTCTCTCTTTCTCTCTCTACTCGCATTCTCTTCGTCTTCCCCGATGAGTCTCTCTCTCTCTCTAGACTTTCTTCCCTCTTACTTTCAAATCTGACTGCGCAAGTGGGTATTCTTGTTCGGAGTTTTAAGCAGTACAAAACCCAGATAACGCCATCTCTTTCTCTCAATCTTTTTCAACGAAAGCATAATTCAATTTGTGCTCTTCCTCTCTCTTTTTCAACGCTCATTTTGTTCTTATCCTCCTTCCCATCTCCCCTCTCTTTTCTCTCCAGTTTTCCACATCGTCTTCCTGTCAACCATTGCAGAAATGAAGGTCTGCTTTCTTCATTCGGTTTTCACCCTTTTTTTCTCACTGCTGTCCCACAGTTACTTTCAAGGATTCAGCTTTCGATTCCAGACTCTTGCTTTTTTCATGGGTATATGTTGTTTTTTTGGCATAATTTAATGATTTCCCATTTCGTTTATTTCCTCGGTTGTTGCAGAAGATTGTACTGAGATTGGATTTGCACGATGACGTAGCCAAGCAGAAGGCGTTGAAGACGGTCTCAGCTCTTGCAGGTACTGTATTTGTCTGTAAATGTAATTTAAGAGAGGGTTATCCAGAGGCTGCAATCAAAAGATTAAACTGTTTAATATCGATTTGCAGGGATCGATTCAATATCGATGGACATGAAAGAGAGGAAACTAACAGTGATCGGAGCAGCGGATCCAGTAACAGTAGCGAGCAAACTCAGAAAATTCTGGCCAAACACACAGATAATCTCAGTAGGTCCGGCAGTTGAGCCGAAGAAGGTGGAGGAAAAGAAGAAGGAAGAAGGAAAGAAAGAGGAAGGGAAGAAAGAAGAAGAGAAGAAGAAGGAAGCTCCAGCAGCAGACCCAGTTGCAGAGATGGTTAAGGCTTACAGAGCTTATAATCCACAGATGACGACACAATATTACGTTCAAAGCATGGAAGAAAATCCAAATGCTTGTGTTATTTGTTAGAATATATCTTGATTTTTGATTCGTGGATTCAACAGCATTCGAGCTTTTTGTACATATAACAATGGTGTCTGACGTAGGAAATCTGTCTGCAATAAATCTCGGAATGTGAGTCGTTTTATCAAACCCAGATCTCCGATGAACCCTTTGGGCACTAAGAATAAGGAAGAAAAATCTGACCATGGAAGAGAATATAACTGTCTGATCAAAATGTCATCAACGAATAGCAACAAAAGAAAGAAGTTCATGTCATAACTCATAACCACAGGGTCGGCAACGTCCCCAACCACATACCCGGCAAGGAAAAAAAATTGAACCGGACCCAGCCGGGATTAATGGCCTGCAGGCTTTGTCTAACGAGCCTCCGATGGACTTTTGCGGTGGAATTCGACAAAATTCTGTCACATTGCCGGCAAAATTTTGCAAGAGATGGACATAGATTATGGTAGTAAGAGGCCTTTGGGCCCTTCACTGGCCTCACTTGAAGGCGAGTCAGGCCGGGCCTCGATCTCAGGCCCTCGGCCCTTCCCCGGACTTCACTGGAGAGGCAAACTTTCGAAATGGGATCGAAATATACTATGATGTCAATATATTTATTCTCAAATAAACGCTAAAATGGTTGCCATAAAGTATAAAATTCATCAAACCAATTAGTGTAGTCTTGGTTTGATCCATACATCATGCTTAGATCAAACCAATTAATTTTGGTTTTCTACTTTTAATTTTTGAGAAATGTTAAAACTTTCAAAAGTCAAGAAGTGTGCGTGGGTGACCTAATTTGAGTTTCCTCTCCATCCCACTTTCCCTCTCTTCGTATCTTTATTCGTATTGAGTTGTACACGTTGCATTAAAGTTACTTACAGGTGTCAATTTTTCTCATGTTTTTAGAGAGAGAGAGAGAGAGAGACCGGGGGGGGAGTGGGGATGGTAAGTGGTCAACTTTTGAATTGGTCAAGATTGGTAAAGATTTGAAACAAAGTTAATTACATTGAATGTATGATAATAAAACCGAGTGTAAAATAGAAGTTCGAACTTCGAATATAGCTTGTTTTGTGTGTATACATAAACCCTAGATCAAAGCATCACAAACTCTTGCAAAAATATTCATAATTTTCTGTTGAAATTTTCGGTTTAGCTCAAAACAACATTTTGGTCACTAAATTCAAATGCTTTAACTCAACGAGTTTGAGTTTGTTAAAATGTAGTTAATTTATCGTGATATCAAAGAAGATGATTCTGAATTTAAACATATTCAATGTGTAAAACTAACTAAAGAAATTAACCTATACCTGTTGGGTTAGAAAACAAGGTGCACAGTAATAAATAAATTTTGTAACGAACTATTTTTTTCAAGTCAAATATTGTCCGTTTTAGACAATTCTCGGCTTTCAAGACTTTTTAGTCGGTCACTCAATCTGCTACGGAGTACTCTCAAGTATAAAATTTTTATGAGATCTGTTGTCAAATTTACCCTAAAAATATATTATATTATTTTGAGAATGTTTTCTTCCACATGTTTCATTCATATTTTTCCTAGTGACGTGAAATTGCGTAAGCAGCCATCACAAATTTTAACTCCATAGACTTAAGATTTTTAGAGAGAGAATGCATGCATTGGTGATAACGAAGATGAATTTTTGGGCACGTCTTCCTTAACTTAAAAGGGGCAGTTGAACAGAAGTAGTTGAAGTATAGCTGCCTAATTTATACCATTCTTCCAATACTTGCAGTAAACTAATCTCTCTCTCTCTCTCTCTCTCTCTCTCTCTCTCTCCTCTCTGCAAATGGCTGTCCAACCCCTTATCCCATTGCTCTATAAAAGACCAATTGTCCCAGACATTCACCACTTCATGGACCGCGAAGAAAGATCAAGCGACGGACGCGAAACAGTCCAACACTTGGCTCAATTCATTACAAGATTCTTGGTCTCCAATAATGGAGGAAAGCCTGGAAAGCCCTAACCCTCCATCTCCGCCGCACCAACCGCCGATTTCAACTCCTCCTTACCTCTACACGCCGTCACTTTCTCCTCTGCCTTTCGACCCTAACCACGTCATCGACTGGGCAGCCCTTCTCTCGGACCATGACAGACAGATAACGGACGACCCATCAGCCTCCAGCCCCTCTTTAATGGAGGAAACTGAAGTTGAAAAGGGGAGAGAGAGTAGAAGAAAAGGTTTTACAGTGAGAAAACCAAGCCGTCCTAGGTTTGTGTTTCAGACAAGAAGTGCTGAAGATATTCTTGACGATGGATTTCGATGGAGAAAATATGGACAAAAGGCTGTCAAGAACAGCGTCTATCCAAGGTTTCATCTCACTCTTTCCATTACGTTTCCCATCTTTTTATAGGTTTTACATGAATTTTCGAATAACTTGCCAAGAACTTCGTATCAAGATATTGTCGACTTTATTGTCTTATAGCACGCGTTTTACCACGACTTTACTAGTTTAAAAACAAACCTTACTTATAAATCGGATAACATCAATCGCGCCAAAAAATGTAGAATTATGTGCCCCGTATGTGTAGTTTATTCTAATCTCGAGTTATTTCTAGTTTATAACAGGACAAACAAATCATTTATTACAGAAAAGATGAGCAGCAAGAGAATGATTTGAAGTTCTTGCAAAGTGAAACTGGGTAGTACTAAACATAAGATAGATCTTTCCAAGAACAAAAATATTGCTCATGAATTATTCACATTAACCACGTCCAAACAATACCTTATTTCACGTATTTCTGCTATGAGATTTGGCCCTTTGGACCTGAAAAAAAATGGGTCACCTCAAATTTCATAATCTTTTTCGTGGGTTTCTTGGAAATTATTTTGAAATTACTAATCTTTTTGAATCTCTCTCTACAGGAGCTACTATCGCTGCACCCACCACACGTGCGAGGTGAAGAAACAAGTTCAAAGGTTATCAAAAGACAAGAGCATAGTTGTGACAACGTACGAGGGTGTCCATAACCATCCATGTGAGAAGTTGATGGAGACTCTCACTCCTTTTTTGAACCAAATCCAATTCCTTGCCCCTTTTTGATAATCGAAATTTAAGTAACTAATTCGATGTCTATCGATTTTAATTAAGGTAATCGAGATTCAAATAATAAGGAAATTAATCCAAATCCTTCGATTTGAAATCACCAACCACGACGATCTGGTATCGTCTAATTAAACCATGTAGATTCTTCACCTAACAAATCGCTTTCCCATTTGTGTACTTATCTATGTGTAATTATATGTAACTTAATTTGATTGCACTCTCAATTTTCAATGTATATGAACAAAAATCAATGTCTATTCGGGGTCGAAATAGTGTAAGTAAAGAAAATAGAAGAGATGAAGTGTGTCCCTTAGCCTAGTCTATATTTGCAACTGTCGCAACTCTGTATCGACAACTTACTACTTCTTAATTAATTAACGGTTAAATTTGATTTTTTTATTTATCATTTCAATTCCAAGACATTGAATTGCTTACTAGACAATAATACAAATTTATGGAGTCTTTCTCTTTAATACAATACTGCTTATTTGAGTTAAAATTCACATTTTTTTTGTTCTCGTGTTTTATAAATAAAAAATGTGTTATCTACCCTCTCATCACGAATATAATATTTTCTATTTATGTGATGCGGCTCGAGACTCGCGTCATCCAGCGTAAAACCTACAATATTATATTGTTATTGAAATTGTAATATTTTCCCCTTTAAATATCACAATCATTAATTTCAAACATCAACAAGTAATTAATTTCTAAAAATTAAGAAAAATAATTACATAATGTCATTTTATCTCAAATTAATAATAGATTGTTTGAAGTAAAAATAAAAAATAAATTATATGTAATTCAGCTTAAAACAGACAATATTATGTATTTTGTAGAGATCAAAACTCTATCATACAAATTTAACGATTTAATTATAACCTATTTTTTACCTTTTAAATCTGTCATAGTTGTAATTAATTTCTAAAAATTAAAAAAATATATATACATTTATCAGAACAAAAGCGTGGTAGCGTGGGTAGGCATAACGACAGTGCAAATACAATATATCCCTGAACTGGTCAACGCTGGCAAACTGTATAAAGTAACACCTTGCATTATAAATGCCAGCAAAATTAAAAAGTCAAACAAAATTAATTCAAGTAAATCATAATTGCAACTATCCAGTACCACCCTCGAAGATCCGTGAATCGTGCGGTCTGACTCCAAATACGAAAATCCACAAACCGCATAGTTCAATTGATACTAACTATTCTTGTCCTTGATACTAAAACCAATTAGGTCTAGGGTTTGAGTAGCTGAAAGAGCAAAAACTCTTTTGGCAATAGGAGAATGTCATGAGCACAATCTGCGGATCTTGGAGGGTGGGGCAATCCACAAACTGCATAGCTCAAGTGGTACTAGCTATTTTTGTCTTTGATACTAAAACCAGTCAGTTTTAAGATTCGAGTAGCTGAGAGGACAAAAACTCTTTGGGTAAGAGAAGAATGTCATGAGCACAATCCGCGGATCTTCGAGGGTGGAGCCAGGCTAGCGGTTCATGGATCCCCAGGGTGGGGCCGGACCGTATGATTCACAAATCCTCGAAGGTGAGACCGGATTGTTGCAATAATTATTTACTCAATCAACGTCGTGAGTTCCTTATTAATTGTCAATATTTAAGTTTATTTATATTTATATTTTTTTTCAATACTATTTCAGATTATATATTTAGTTAAAACTATATATTATATAATATTCCTAAGATGCTACTTGAAAAATTAGTATTTAGGAGACTTTAAATTGAGATTGTATTCAAAGAATCACATCATATTGTTCGAATTTTATGAAATAAAACGTTATTGAATTTAATTTGTCAACCATTTTAGTGTATTCTTTGTTCTATATATAACTCGAACCATGTTTATTGTTTCCTAACTTTAGATCCACATTTTCCAGCCATGGATGAGAGGGAGCAGGTCCGGCCGCTAGCCATGTCAGTCGGCAGCCGAAGCACTGAAGAGGAATGTTCTGTCACCAGTCTGAACAAACTCTACAGGCCAGGATTCCGGCGGAGAAAGTTAGTCATCTTTTGTGGGTGCATCATCACTTTTGTTCTGATCTTTACAGCGGTTATAGTCGCTCTAATCTTCACCGTCTTCAAATTCAAAGCTCTGTTAATCCAAGTTAACGACGTTAAGATCGCTTCCCTCGATCTCCTCTACGGCACAACTCCAAAACCTGGATCAAACATGACGTTAATGGTGGACGTCTACTTGAAAAACCCTAATTTCGCTTCGTTCAAACACGAAAATATCACTTCCACTGTGTTCTTCCATGGAATCAAGACCGGAGAGGCGAGGAGCCCGCCTGGGTTCTTAAAGCCGCGGAGGACAGTGAGGATGAACATTTCGGTCGATATTCTGGTCGACGGAATGATGAATAATCCTCATCTGGAGGAAGATAAGGCTTCTGGGCTGCTGAATTTCAGTAGCTACTCGAGAATTGATGGGGATGCAGAAATGTTGAAGATCATCAGGATGGGTGTTGTTGTGAAGATAAATTGCAGTATGAGTCTGAATATTTCGAATGGGTGGGTTCAGAATGAGCACTGCCAGCAGAAGATTGAGCTGTAGACCGCCATTAATGGATCTCCATAACACCATTTTTGAGTCTGTATTTTTTTCCTTTTTTTTTTTTTCGGTTTTACGAGTAAAGTGTTCATGTATAGCAGAGAAATTCCCACGATCTAGAATACTTAAATAAGTAATAGATTATTTCTTACTTGCAAACCACTTCTCTCCCTCTTTCACTGTTGACCTTCTCAAGTTCATCTACAAAGTAACTCCTCCTCCCTCCAAATAATATTTTTCGCTTTTAAGTCAAAATTTGCACCAATTCATTTTTAGAATTAATCCAAAAAGCGTTATACTAAGTAGAAATAAGCACTCTGCTTATAAACTATATATTTTACCCTCTTCTAAGCGATATAGAATTGTACATTTCTATTTATATGGATTGTACTCTCCTTATTTTTACATAGCAGACTATTATGTTATCTCTCTAAAAGGTGATAAATAAATGCAAATTTTCGTGGAACTCTTAAGTTTGTATCGTTACAACAAAACCCTGACAATATGTTGCAAAAACTTATATGCAAGTGAACGTGTCGCAAAAGTAATAAAGTGTAAAAATACAAGTCGAACTCATAAGAATTGTTTTTACAAATTATTAAATTAATTTATTTCTAAATTAAAATAAATAATGAAATTTTGATAATTTTTTAATTTAAAATAAAGCAACACAACAAATTAACTAAATTAAAAAACAAAAATATTAAATAAAATTGTAAAAATTAATATGAGAAAACTCTGGGGTTTACGATTTCACCTAAATTAATCACATTTATTATTTCTAATTCAATTTATTAATATCTATTCCTATATATTGATGCAATTTTACTGATGTATTTATCAATCTCTTTCGACTAATGACTAACTTATTCAATTAACGGATTATTATTTTTCGATTTCTAACTTTAAGAATTAATTGAATACATTATGAACGAGAAATTAAAGCACCACATAAACGTTCTATCTATCTTTAGTGTATAAGATCTTTTTCATGGTAAATTATTTATTATACAATTATTTATCTCCTCTTAGTCTTAAAATAATCCTACAAACATACTATTCTTGATCAGACAATCGCAAACATTAAGAGTAGAATAAATTACTCAACACAATAAAGAAACAGAAAATTAATAACTTAAATTAAAGAAAATACTAAACGTTCTCAATTCGATTACATCTTAGTCCTAGAAAATAGAGTTAGTTCATGATAAGGTAATGAAAAACAACGATAATAATAGAATTCATAGTTTCAAAGGAGAAAGAGAAGAAAGAAAACTACGCTGAATTCCAGTTCCCGAAGTTCTCATTTCGTTTCGGTTTTCGTTTTCAGCTTTCAGTACCCTCTATACGATTTTTTTTTAATCCCTAAACGACTATCGACCAATGATTCGGCCTCTAACTTTGATTTTATAACATAATTATAAATTAGGTCATCGTCTCCTTTGATCAACGGTCGAGATTGTTTCAATTAAAAACCTAAGAAAAATATATTTTCATTTAATCCGCAACAGTCGATCGATCGCCTCTCAATTAGTCTTGTTTTGCTTCCATAATACAACTAGATCCTCTATTGAAACTCCAAGCCGTTATATTTTATTTTATCTGCACACTCATACCAAAATTATCTAATATTTTCAAAAATTTTGAAAAAAAATTATCAAATCAAATTATAAAAGAGTATAAATAACTGTGTAAAATACAAGCTTATCACAATAAAATGGTATGCTCATCGATCTGGTTGTTAGCTGACACTAAAAGATTTAAAAAAATATTAGCTCCTGGTGTCAAACTAAAAACTAAGTTTGTGTTATCAAACTCTAATCCCACGTACTCTCGGAAGAATTTAGTCACAAGTCACCCATGTTTTGAGGATATTGTGCGACTCTTTCTTCATTAATTAATTATTCCTTGACCCCATTTAAAGTGCTCAAGACGTGTTGCCCTCTCTTTGCTTCCACTAAGATGAGAGAGAAGACTTTGGAGAGGAGAGGGAGGGACTATTACTCATTCTTGATGAATATATAATTTTCAAAATTAACTCCAACTCAAGGACAATGATGCCCTAAACTAATTTTTAAATAATATGACTTCAAATTATGTTTCGTCAACGAAATAAAATTTAAAGATACTACACTGTAAGATCGAAAGTATCAAGCGTGTTGGCATCATAACCTAGTAAACATGTGCCTGTAAAACCAAATGTGTCGAGCGTGTTCTCGGTTTGGTTCAATTTACTACTCAAACTGATTGTGCTCTTAATCAAAATCGAGAGTCTAACCTAATATCTAGATTTGTTTCATTGGAGTAGTCAGATCTTGCACGAGGGCAAACAATGAGACCCAGATCATCAGCAAAGCCCAGCAACCAGTTGGTTCAAAAGTAAATGCTTCCAGTTTCAGTTTCCCCATAAACCCTGCATTAAATGCAGCAGCTGCAATTTCCACCCACCTCCTCTCCTCCAAGACAATCCCGCTCCTCTCTCCCTCCGGATGGCTAAAAACCCCTTCTATCTCCTTCTCCAATGTCCTCCTCCCTCCCTTCCACTCCCTCCGCCGCCACAACTGCCGCATCTCCTCCCTCGTCCGGTTACCTCGCCAATCTCGGCCTCGGCTACTCCATCGCCATTGCCCTCGGCTTCCTTGTTCTCCTCTCTACTCTCCTCCTCGTTTCCTACATCTGTTGCCGCGCCTCTCGCGGCCGTTCTCGCTACTCAGACCCGGAACGGGCGAGCGCCGTCGCTAACCGGTCTAACTCCGACGGAATAATTCTCCCTCAGATTTTCTTTGTTGCGGAAGGCGACGACGACCCAGATCGGGACGGAGAAAATTCTGTCGTGGGTCTGGGTCAGAATGTCATCAATTCCTACCCTAAGTTTCCTTTTACGAAGGAGAAGTACATGGGTAGCGAGAACACGACCTGTTCGATATGTCTGTGCGACTATAAAGATTCGGAAATGTTGAGGATGATGCCTGAGTGTAGGCATTTTTTCCATCTCTTCTGCCTCGATGCTTGGTTGAAGCTTAATGGGTCGTGTCCGGTTTGCCGGAATTCTCCGCTGCCGACGCCTCTTTCGACGCCGTTGCAAGAGGTCGTCCCACTTTCGCAGTACGCCGCCGATCGGAGGAGATGATAGACATCTCGGTTAGTTTTTTATTTTTATTTTTATTTTTATTTTTTGTGCATTTCTAGCTCTTTTTGAGCTTCTGATAATGTAATTGTGGGGGATGGATAGGAGTAATAGCCATTAAAAGCCATTGAATTCCATTATTTTCTGACAAAATTGTTCGGAGAAAAGGTTGAAGACACTCAAATTTAGTTTAAAGTTTTAAATGATCTGCTATGCAATGCAAGAAATTGGATGAACATGAATCAAATCATGATGTTTGACTATAATTACTTGCGAACTGCATTGATTTCGCCATGAAAACATCTGCAGACAATTGTTCTTGTCTATTTTCTCTCAATTTCGACGATTTCCCATTCTTCTCCAATCAAACTTGTGCAATTTCAACTGAAAAACCAGGTCAGTAAAAAGACGAAGAATTTTCATGTTTTCAAAGCTAAACCTAGATTCTTGAGTGTTCTTCTTCCATGATTTTCCACCACTGATTTGGATAGAAAGTACAGGTTTTTCTACAGTCTGGGTGGGCCACCATGTCTTTCCTTCCTGTCCATCGCCTACAGAATCTTAATTTTCTTCTTTCAAGATGGCCATGGAAGCAAGAAAATATGATCTGTCATGTGCAGATTCAGCTAAGAAAACGATAAGTATGTACAGAGACGAAACAGAGAATTAGCCATGAAAGAATGAGAACGAGCTTTATTAGGAAGACGATGAACCTACCCATTATGCTTCCTTCCTCTCTTTTTCACCATTTTTTCACTTGGTTTAACGGCAATTTAGCTAGAAACCCCAGTTCTTCCTCCAAGTATCATATCCTGCGCCGCAAAGATCGCAACACCAGAACAACAAAACAAGAGCATTACATGTAGAGCTTTTCAAAATTTGTTCATTTCTTGAGAAATTAAATGTTTATTACATGTTAATTTTATGTTATGGATCTAATGAAATATCGAACTATAGGTGTTTTCCAAATCAAATACCGAATAATTTTTTTTATCAATTCAGACGTCTAATTATATAAACCAATCTTTAAATCAACGTTAAAAAATTTGCACGTGAGTTGCATGCTTGTCTCTCATTTTCCTTTTGGTTCTCTTTGTCTTCATCTTTCTTTTTACCATATCTCGGTTGTGAATCTCTTACCGAGAACATGATTAAGCAATGTGAATCTCTTACTGGGAACATGATTAAGCAACAAAAGAGAAGCAAAACAAATAGAAGGAGGAGAATCCGAAGCTTATCTCTCTGAATTCATCTTCCTCGTTTCCACCCTCTTAGCTTCAGGTACGGAGAACAATGGCCGATGCCTCCAACATTTTGAATCCGACGAGCAAACCCATTTCTTCTTCAGAAATCTGTATCGTGGGTCTCAAGTTTGGAAACTGCAGAACTTGCCTGTGGCTTCTGCAATGGAGAAATCCTCCGAGGTTTTAATATACATCAAGGAGACAAAAATTATTCTTCTTTCAAACAATAAAAAAGATTGAGCAATGAGGGTTTTATAGTCAAATGATCTTTCTTTAACGTTCGTTTAACGAATAGTTCGATTAGCTAACGGTGCATAGTTTAATATTTGAATTGACGAAAAAAACTATTTATTGATTGCATTGAAAAACATACTATTTGATCTTCTCTTAATTTTAATTCTATGTCTGATTTTTATGAAGTCGAAATAGGTTCTTGAATTTTTGAGTTGGGAGAGATCATAAATCCTTGCTAGTTTTTTTTAGATTCAAGGAGCTAATTTAATTTAATTCAATGGGTAATAATTGTTAGTGTTATCTTTATTCTCTAATTCTATCTCTTATAATAAATAATAAATAATTAGTGTTAGACAAAATAAGAGAATAAAATAGAAGATAAATATAACATATTTTGAATTTAGTGGACTCTTTCTTGTGTTGTTTTCCATCAAGAATACGGACTTTGGAAGTTCTTGGGTTTATTTTTTCATATTAGACTTACTAGAATTAGGTGTCATTCGAATCCTATTGTAGTTGGATCGATGAGCCGCTTTGTAAATTTCATTTAGAATTTTATCTTTTCTATAAATTCATGTAAACTGAAATTGCAATACTCGCAATTGTATTTCAATATTCAAACAGTGATATTATTTTCTGCTCGTAATTTTTTTAAAAAATAGATTTTCACGTAAATATGTGTCCTCGACCTTTACATCAACTTCATCGTCTAACCTATAGTAACGTTGGCAGGCAATGCTAGGCTTGGCACGTCGAGCCTCGAATTAAGTCTTAACATTTATTTCTTTAATAATAGATTCAAACTTGGTTACACTTTGACCTAATTTTGAAACGATGGTCGGCCCCACTCGAATTTTATTTAATTAGTTAATGTAAGGCTGGTCTGAAAGCCGACCCACAAGTCAACTATTGTACAACTAGCACGGTACTTGTGTTAGTCTTCTTCCCTTGTGGAGCCAACAACATTGTCTTTGTTCTTTTTCAACAAAATTTAACTCGGTTTTGACTTGAGACGTCCGAGCCTGCCTCTAGTTACAAGTGTAAGGTTTTTCAACAAAGACAGAGTCGCTTGCGCCTTGAACCGTCGATTTCGAGCTGGAGACGCCGAGGACGACTTGCGAGGAAGGAAATAGTGTTCGAATGTTCTTGAGGTTGCATGTCGTTATTGTTAATTGAACCTCACGTTACAATTACTTATTGATTGGTGCAGTGGCTTGCCACTTATGTTAAACAAATTGGAAGAGAGTTGACGATCGAAGAGAAAAGAAGAGGCAATTTCTTGGCTCATCAAAGCCTTGAAGGATCAAAATTGACTTCCTCAACTCTTGTTTGTTCAATGTTAAACTTTTGCATCGAGTTGAAACTGCAAAATGGAAGCACGACTGCTTTGGGGCCTGAAAATGGTCCCGTGACAAGTCGTGAGCCCCTGCCATAGATCTGTTGATTCTGACATCGATAGTGTAAAAGTTCTAGTCGTTCGTAGCCGGATGGGTCACTTTGCATCAATTCAATTCCTTTGTCGTTTCTGGGTAGAAGACAGACATGGAGGAGCCAGAAAGACAAAGCGTGTCTTCACTAATTTTCTTCTTCCTTAAGTAAGTAGAGGCTAGTTATGGACAAGAACAGTACATAGATCAATTCGAAAATAACCAAATTCAAATATGTATTGAAATTCCGAAGTTAAACGCAGCTAATTATTGACGAAGAAGAAGAACAGAACAAAAGAATTTATCATCGTTTTGGTCCCCCTCTCTCTGGAAAAGAACCAAGAAAAAGAAAAATCCTTTGAAATTAAAAAAAAAAAAAAACCCAAATGAAAGCAGTAAGATCTTCGTCGTTACCATCCTCAGCCATGGGTATTCACAGCCTCCCAGACGAGGTTTTTAGGGACAGGGGTGGTCAAGTCTCTGGCTTGCATAGCAGCTGCTCTGAGCGTTTTAATGGTGGAAATGTTAGCGTCGAGAAAAGACAAGCTCTGATACGGCAAATTGTGCTTCTTGCAAAGCTCCCTCACGATCGGAGCAACCTTCCTCAGTTGACACCTCGGTAGCCGAGGAAACAGATGATGTTCCAACTGAAACTGCAATCCGCCGAAGAACCAGTCCATGTAAGAAGAACACGAAATGTCCAAGGTCCCATTTGTCTGCTTCTCAAACCAATCGTTGCCATTCGGAGCACCCAGATAAACATTTGCAGAGAAATGGTTCAGACAGAATTGAATGTGTTGAACAGACGTCACAGTAAAGCTAGCCAGAACGAAGAGCACTCTTTCTGTCCAATTCGGCAGGAATGAAACCAGAAGAGGAAACCACGTCCAGAAAACAAGAATTCCGGCGATGTTCATCGCTCTGTCTGGAATTTTCCTCTTCGAAAACAAAAGCAAGAGGGTTTGAAGATACAAATTCACCCTCGCAACGCACATTACTGGGTAGAACGTTAGATGCTGATAGCTTACGAAGAATCTGGCTAACGAATCGAAATCCAATTTTCTTCCATAAAAGTCAGAGGTTATGGATTGGAAAAGCTTGGCGGAAACTGCAAAAACTGGAATGTGTTGAAGATCAGGATCATGATCGAGGCTGTTGCAGGCGATGTGATGAGCATTATGAGTCCATTTCCACCAAGCAATGCTAATTCCTGTCAAACAATTTCCTGCCAAGATTTGAGCAATTTTGTTATATTTCTTGCTCACCATTACTTGATAATGTCCAGAATCGTGGCCGACGTAAGCGCTTTGCATCCAGAGAAATCCCAACAAACAAGCGGAGCCCAGATGGATTAGAACACTCTCAGATCTCAAAACGCCATAGACGACCAAGAAAAGCAGGACTGAAACCAAGATAAACGAGTACATAACGCCGTGCCCTTTCTTCTCGAACAAACCCTGTTTTGTAAATTCGTTCGCGAGTTTCCGATAATCCTTGGAGATCTCAGAAATTTCGTAATCTTGAAGATAGAATCCGGTGGAGAGTTTTTCCAGATATTTCCATGCAGAGCCGGGATGATAAGCTATAAACGCGTCGGTGACGTCCTGGCCGGCCAACTTCAGGAGAGGTTCATCCCCACCCGGATGATCTTTAACCCAATCGGAGACATCGTAAACCTTGCCCTGGATTGAGATCCACAAATCCCCCGGTTTGTTGTGCCGTTTCAACTCCTCCGGCGAAATGTACTTCCTCTCCGACTCCATAACCGATCCAAACAAGAACAAGAAAAAGAAGAAACGAATAAAAAACCTTCAATGGGTGTTTCTGTTTTTCAATAAAAACAAAAACAAAAACCCATCAGCGGAAACTCAGATTCGATTTCGATCCCAACCCAACCCTCTTCAACGAAGATTATAAACGAGGAAGAAAAGGAAGGAGAGGTTGAGATTAGGCTGCCAGCTTATTCCGCGGCAATGCAGCCGCATTTAGCTGTTTCGACCATCTCTTATAGAAAACCTTAATTACCAATTCGAAGCCAGATGAAACTTCCCGGATTACATTACACCCCTTTTCAAAAGTCGTGATTTTTTTTTTCAACCTCGATCATCTTGCACGCTGATTCGACATGTGGGCCCCACTCAATCAAAAAACCAACGGCCAGGATTTGAAGTCTAAATCTTTGTCATCATTCTCCTAGGTTTTTAGTTGAAGGCATTTACAAACATACTTACTAGATTTAAAAATTTTATTTAATGCATCTATTATTTATTTATTTATTATAAATAGTTAATTTTCGAAAAAGAGAATACTTACACCTTAAGAAAAGTCATAAAATATTATAATTAAAATTAAAATCATGAAATGAACGCGTTTATTTCAACATAATAAAAAATCACATTTTTTTTTTCAAATAATTTATATAAAATAATTATAAGGAAGGATTAAATTTTAATTGAAAAAAATGTGATATTTTTTTTTCTTGAAATAAACGAGTTCATTTGAATAAAAATAATTAGTAAATCATTAATTACTAACAAAACATTGTTAGTGTCATTAATAAAAACCATTAACTACAAACTACCTCCAAACTACATAAGACCTGCTCCAAGCCTATGTATTTATGATATTTAGAAATTGAATAAATCAAATTAACAAAAGCACACCCAAAAGTCAAATTAGGACTAAGGCAAGAACATCCTACTTGCTCTTCTTCAAAATATCTTTTATAATTATTGAAATTAAATATTAATAATGCCGTTTAAAGTCATAGATTTAATTATTGAAAAATTAAAAATACATATAATAAACGAGCATTCTAGTTACTTAGAGATGACAAATGAGCGGGTTAGCGAACCAACTTGGTACTCTAACAGATTCGACTCGTTTAACTTTAACTCCGAGTCGACTCGAGTTTAAATTTTTTTTTTATGTGATACTTTTTATTAGATCATATTAAAATAATTATTTACTAAATACATCAGATTTTATTTATTAATAAAATAATTTTGTTAACTAAACAATTAACTATTATATTTAGACATTATAACGATAAATACTAATTAAAAATATGTATTATATTTATATAAATGGATTGGTTAGTTAGGTTAATTTATAAAATAAAACAATTATGTTTATTCAGAGTAATTATTTTCTTTAGTTATTTAAATTAATTTAAAGAAATAAAAGGAAAGAGAGCGGAAGCCTCGATTGGGTGAAATATTCCATTGACTGCAGTGCAATTCAAAGCACATGAAATTGTCTTCTTAGATCTCTTCTTAGAAGACTAAGACTCTATCTTTTATAATTTTATCGTTCAAGAAATATGGACGAATAAACGAGTCTAAATGACATCAAACATCGGTCGAGTGGAGCTCTTATTTCAGATTGTTCGATTAATTATCTCGTCTTGAAGCAAACGTTAAAAAAGGGATGGACCCTCGAGTGATAAATTATAGTCGTATTTTACTAATAAAACCTCTCCAAATGAGAATATTTCAGTCATGATATCAAACGGAGAGTTAGAATATAATTCTACACTACATATTCCCGTAGATTTGAATAAAGCGAAAGTGCACTTCCCATTTTCAACTCGAATTTACTCAGAGGAATGAGTTGAAAAATAAATTTCTTGAACAATTAGGGATTTTAAATGTCAATAATTGTGAACATTTAATGTATTAATTATAATAAAATTAAAAAGGTTGTTGAGGGTGGTCCAATGTACCAACGGCATGCAAATGGGCTTCCCATGCAGCCCTTTGTTGGATTTGAGTTGCATTGGGCCTTTTAGGCAACCCGTTTTATCTTGCTGAATATTTTCCGTTTGTGCAAGAGATAATTAAAACTATAGAAACCTTAATAAAAAAACGTGACAAAATTAAAAATAACGCTACGTTTAAACTATAGTTTTATTTTTTAATTTCACGTTACGACATGATTTTTAGGTGTTGTTCGCTTATTTTTCACTAAAGGATTATTATTTGCGAACGTTATTTATTTTTTATGCTTTGTAATTAGAAAAATATTACATTATAAACGTACAACACTATTATGTCACATAATATATTCAACAAGTGACTGTAACAAATATGAACTCATATAATCACACGTAGTTCTTGATGGCAGAACTGTATCCAGTCTGATCATCATAGTATTTAGACCAGAGCATAACACCTCCGTACTTGGAAGAGCCTTTAATGGCCGGAAGAACGGTAGTAATCAAATCCGACGGAGGAATATACCCGCTTCCGGCGGCAATAGGCGCCGCCGGCAAACCCAAGAAAATTTTCCCGGCGGGAACATCTGTCGTCCATTGTTTCCAAGCGTTTTCAAGATTAGTAATGTCTCCGGCGGCGTACTGGCATTGTGGATTGTTGTAAAACTGAACCCAAACGTAGTCGAAAAGGCCCGTTTTCAAGGCGTTTCCTACCCAAGCGTCTGGAAATGGGCACTGAGGAGCCGCCGTCAGGTAAACTTTCTTGCCATTCTCGCCGTAGTTTGATAAGAATCTGGCTAGTTCGTTCCAGTGCTGGTTTGTTCCTCCCTCGATGTCGAAATCTATGCCGTCCAGAACTGCGTCGCCCAACGGCCGGGAAGAAGACGATCCTCCCAAGAAGTTGTTCCATAGATAAGTAGCTACTTTTCTTGCATCTGCTGTAGAACTGAGGAAGTAGCCTCCGGCTCCGCCTCCGATGGACAACATTACTTTGATTCCTTTCTTCTGACACGCTTTCACGTCGGAGCTTAGTCCGGTGCAGCCGTTGCTGTACGGGTCGCAGTGGCCGGCGAGGTTCATCATCGGAGTTTGGCCGTTGCCGAAAGTAGGAAGAAAAGCTATGTTTACATAGTCATAGTTTCCGGTCGAACACGTCTCCGCTAATGTCCCTTCGTTTCCGTTCTGTCCCCAGTAAATAGCGATTCCACCAGCTTCTGCTCCGGCCACCATGACTACAGCGAGTAGGCCGAGAATCGGTAGGAGGATCGACGATTTGAATGCCATTTTCAGATCTCAGACTATATGTTTTCCGGTGGGTAGCTCGTGCTCGGAGGATCGAGGCTTTTTATAGCAGTATTGATCTTCCTACACCATTGATATACTGCGTGATTGAATGGTTACTTAGCTGTTTATTAATCTGACAATGAATTTGGCTGATCATCCACGAAATTGAGATTGATGGGTAGCCTTGGTTTGACGTGTAACAGACGTAAGTTCAGTTTTTTTCTCTGGCAATTCAGTTCTCATGCTTCTGCTACAGATTGCATTTGATTGCTTCAAAAAAGTAGTCAAAATCTTGATTTTGATGGCGTTGATTTCTATCCGCTTCCAGTTTGCTTGGTGCTGTACAAATAATTAGAGTAAAACTCGCCGGCTTTAAACTTCCGACCGAGTTTAGGTGAGTTAATAATGAAGTCTCCGACATTATAGTTGTAAAAAAGATCATGTTTTTGTCCTGCAATCTTCTTTGCTGGACAATTGCAAGGAAATCGACTTTTGAAATTCAATATTCTCCCCAAAATCGCATCCTGCGTTGCGCTTTCTGACTTCTTTCTCTAACAGATGGGAACGATCGATGATGACTTAATTGCTGTCAAACTAATGCGAGAGATTATAAAGATTAGTTGGAGAGAGGGGTCGGGGAGGGGAGAGAGAATTTCCAGATGCTTCTTCCATGGAGAAAATTACAAAGAAAAAGAGAGATCTTCAACTCACACCACTTTTGATTCAATAATCCAAACCCTAATTTCAATCAATTCGAATCCAAATTACTTTCCGAAAGGACCGTTGTATTCGAAACCTCCATCTCCGGTGGTGGCTTTATATACTTCCCAATCACCTTCTGGTTCCTCCTATGCTTCATCCTATCCAACTTCTCCTTACTCTTCTGCTTCCTACTCTCCTTCTCCTGATGCCTCGTATTCTTCTCTCTCTCATACACCCCTCTCCAAAACACCTCCCCCGTCGACGGCCAAATCCACCGCCTCTTTGGGTGGTCGGAATCCGCCTCCTCTGCCAAATCCTCATCCATGCTCTTCAGAGTCGAATACGAAAACCATTTCACCCACATCTTCCCTCTCCGCCCATCTAACGGATGATGTTCTTCCATTTTTCCCGAGGCCGGATCGACGTAAACCATCCTCCTCGCGCTGTGGTAGGCCCACACATTGACGAGTAGCTCGAGTAGCCTTGAGTAGCAATGTTTCTCCTGCAAAATCGCAAATTATCTACACAATCTCAACATTTGGATCTAATCAAGAAAAGCCAGAAGGAAATCTAAAATATGGGTTTACTTTGTGCAAACTCAGATGACATTTTCCGCTCAAATGGTGTTCATCATACATTTGTGCATCCAATGCATCCACAAACATTCTGAACAAAAGGGAAAAAATAGAAGTTCATCCTGTGACGTTAGATTTTGATTATGAACCACAGAGAATATAGTCACGACAATTAGCAGACCTCGAAAACATGACGAACTCTAGGAAGGACCGAGTGGGCAAAGCCCAGCTCTGCATAACCGACCATGGATGGCCATCGGCTGGCATTGGTGGTAGATTATCGAGATTATGTTTCAGGCCATACATCATCTTCAGAGAGGCAGAGAAAGTAGTCCTTCAGTTGAAAGACAGATTAAAGGATTACAAATGTTTGTTGTTTTACATATTTCATCTAAAATGGACAGTTTGCTAGTGGATTTAAGGGTCTTACTTGCAATTTCCAGCATTTATCGAATCACAAACCGACCAAAAATCTAGCTTCGAAGGGTTTCGTGGATCCATGTCTGTCCGTGCCCAAAAGTAGAGAGTGTCTCCGTGCCTTCGAGATTGTATTGCGTCTAATAATGCTTTCTCGGCAGTTTTAGATAAAGATACCTGCTTTTAGGACCATGTTAGCATGTTTAATTCACCTTTGAATTTAGACCATCCCAATATCCACTAGAAGTCCCGCAACACATGAGAAATGTAAAGGCAAAATACAATTTAAACCCTAACAATTAAAATTATTTACACATTAAACTATTTTATTTTATTTTTTTATAAATCAAAACTCCTCCTTCCCGCTAGCACTATTTGGATATTGTCACCAATTTATCCATTAAATTTAACATATATATATATATATATAATGTTTTTCATTTAATCAAGTAATTCAATCTAATTTCCAGTCTCTCTAAGAATTTCTAATCGATTTTAATCTCTGTCAATTTTTTTTTCGGCAATTTCGAGTTCTATCAATCAAAATCGGACTAAAAATGTCTAAAATGATCAGAAACTAAATTAAAATACCTAATTAAATAGAAAACGTGGTGTGAACATAGTAAATTTGACATATAAATTTACCATAAAATTTAAATCGAAGATTATTAAAAGGTATAACCTTGATTTGTCAGAAAAAAGTAATATTAGATTTAATAAATAAATGACCGCAAACGTTAGATTCTAAAGTGTATTTTACTCATTATTAAATTTTAAAAAAATATATCTAATGGGTTAAATCCTAATAATCTACTCTTTCTTAGCAAGGTATAACTCTAAAAATTTAAGCCCAAATATGCATATGACGGGTTCAATTATCATTCTAAAGATCAACTTTTCCATATTTCAAGGCAATAAAAATGAGGTTTTCTTTACTACCATTGCATATGAACTTCAATCAAAAATGCTTTTAACTCTTTCTATTAATTTTTCCAGAGCATTCTTTTGGAAAAATAGCAAAAATGCATAGTATATATCAAATGTTTGTAATTTCATTGATTCGTAGGTTGTATCGGCCAAAATAACTTGAAAAATAAACGCATAGAAATCGGGAGCAGAAGTCATCACCTACCTTCCTAGCGGTCGCTCTCCAAGACTGAAAACCAATCCAAGCATTTTTGTGAATTCGATCGACTCGATAAGCAATTGCAAAAAAGGCTCCGTATTCGCCAAGGACATCTCGATAATAAGGGTTGTTAAGAATTTGGAGACGAGAAGAAGCATCCATGTCATCTGCTCCAGGTCGGCGGCCTTTAGAGGACTACATGAATCCATTCACACATCCACATTTAGAACTCCCATCTGGTTATGACTAATGAAGCAATAAAAGTATGCAAATGAAAAAGAGTGAAACAGTATCAATGACTATCTCAATTTCTTCAACTAATAAACTCATAATTAGAAAAAATCAGTTAATAGAACAACAAACCAGAAGTGTCCTGAGCCAACAAAGATCGCAAATATTGAATCAAGAACATTTTTTTTTTACTATGAAATGGTTTGTATCAAATACGAAAATTACAAGAAATCGGGAGGAGAAAGCTCCACCTGGCCATGAACGGTTACTTGAAAACAATTTCCCTACAGTTAGACAGCTTTAAAATTCTTAGAATTATAATCCCATTGTCAAATTTATCAAGGGAAAAAAGACTAGGATCAGACAAAATCACTAAATTAAGCCATTTTGAATCATGGAGATAAACAACATACTCAAGAATAGAATTATTACTTCTGAGTTTATGACCATTAAATATAAAAAAAATGATAACAATTGCATCATAATACTCACCAGCCCAATACCACGGTACAGCGAAGTATGATGTAAGAACGGCCAGGCTCCTTCTCCGAAGTAAGGTTCATAAATGCATAATGGTTGGCCTGTCCTTTCAAGCTCCCCGTCATCTCTTTCATGCAAATCATTCTTTGACCGATCTACCTTCTTAGCATTCCGATATACGTCCTCCCATGTTCCACGAGGTTGTTCACTTCTCTCCTTTACCTACACGAATTGGAAGAAATTAAATTCGTCCTCAAAATATAAAACAAAGAATGTTATAAGAAACAATCAAACATTGTACGCAACAACAAAGGTTATCTGCCCATGTAATTTTTACCTGTTCTTCTTCTCGCCTTTTTCTCATACTGGCCATCCGAATATATTTTTCGTCCTCCCATATACTGTATACAAATGAATCATTGATATAATTTGCAGTACTAAAACTATCTTTTTTAGTGTGATTCCATTTCTTTTCAAACTTGTCTAAATATCTACGACTTCGCGAAGTTATACTGTCGCGAGTTAATCCCCACACCCCGTCGAATAAATTCCATCGCCATTTTTCTTTCAAGCTGGGAGGGATGTCCCCAACCATCTTAACAGGTTCCATTTCAGATGGGGGCTTCAGAATGCCATCAAGCAGCCATACATACCGTTCGATGGTGCCTGAAACCATTAGATTCTTTGCAGTGGCTCTACCTATCGAGGCAACATTACGCGCTAGAGAAGATAATTTTCCCTCCGAGATGATTTCCGAAATGATTTGGGTCAGGACTTTAATATTCTTCTTGGGGAAAAGATAACCATTCACCCTGTCATCAACCTAGTTGTTATTACCATCCCAGTTAGTAGTTTGCTTTAAAAATATATCACAATTACTGAAAGGGTAAGATCTCAGACAGAACAATAAACCAACAATTCAAAAACTGTGAAAAATTAGATCCATACATATCTCTTGATTATGGATAGATCTGGAGCAATTATTGGTTTTTCCAAGGCCATAGATTTTATCAAAGTTTCTGGAAAGGATTGTTCTTCGAGGAAAGAACCATATATCACTAGATCAGCTACATTCAGAGCAGCGTCTACATCCTCAACCGCAACGTGCTTGACAACATCTATTGGATATTTTAATTTTTTCGCAATGGCCTACAGGAAAACCAGTACATAAAATCAAAATCTAAAAATAATTTATTCAGAAAAAAAAATCATAACAAACTTCAATGACATGCACCTCAATTGCCACACTATAATTGCTGGTTGAATATCCACCAAGTACTATGACCTTGAGATGAGAATCTAAATTCTTATCCGAAGGAAACTTGGGAAGTATCGGTAATAAGGCCTGCAAAATAATTGCTTGTTCTAGCCACAAACCTCTATACAGAAATTGACTACCCAGAATCACCAAAACAAAATCTTCACTACTGTAACCCATCCTAACACGTAGATTCGCTTTATCATAAGTTGCAATTACTTCTGCTTCCAAAATTTGAGAAGGAGAATTAGGAATCACAAAGAAATTTCCAGCATCAAACGTGGAGTAAATCATCTGCCATAAAGTAGCATGACTATTAAATAAGTCGATTATTTTACGAATTAAAATATATAAATAATTAAATTATTCTCAACCCACAAACTTAAACTTTTAAAATTGAAGATAACTTATCTAATTGATAGTTACTTGCATCCTACATAAATGAGATAATATATAATTATACAGCAAAATGTTACCGAAAGAACGTAATTCGGGAAGACAACAACATTTGAGCGATTGAACGCTTTTTTCCAATCATTTAAGAGATCCAATTGTCCATACAGTGCGTACTGCCTGGCTCGAATGGCAAGCGTTTCTTCTTGGATGGTCCATATAAGAGGTATAGACCTAAAAGGCTCCAGCAGAAAGCTGAACAAGGACCATATTTTTACTTCATTGGAAACTTTACACTTTACAAATAAAACTCTTATAGGAGAATACAATATATGGTGGATCAATTCCTGACAGACTCCAAAACTCAAAACATATTTTGTCATGGAAACAGCATTCTACATTTTTCACTCTTACCAGGAAAAGATGTCTTTCACTTCAAGGGAGTTCAAAAGAATGCCATCATAGCTGCAAACAAACAAAAAAAAAACCACAAATTTTCTGTAAAAGAGTAATTTCTTTGCATATTGAACTTTCTTAATTGTATAAGAAAAAAACAGAGAGATTTTCTCGTAGTTCGACATGAGAAAAGAAGCAAGGATTGCTTACTTAAGCCAATCCACAGCAACCTCTGTCTCGTCACAGGATTGAATAAGATTGACTTCAATTCCCATTTTCCTCCAAACATTTTGCAATGGTCCATCTTTTAGTGAATAAACCTTTGCAATGAGAGAAACTTTAGAACCAGAAATTAAGTTCTACCGACGTAGTGCCTAGTTTATGTTAGAGGCAGATTTACACAAACAAATACCTCTACTATGTATCCTATCTCCATGAGAGTATCTGCCAAGGTCACCATCTGTACTTGTAGTGAATCAAATAGCAGATCTGCGAACACCTGCAAGAGAAATTGAAGTAATTGTCAAAGATTTTGATAAATAATACCAAACAATGCAGAATCAGTACAATGAAAATCAAGTTTCAAGTCAAGTGAAGTGATTATTGAGTGGAGCAAACTAACCAATGCAAGGTGAGGTTTTCTGGACCCAAATCGATGGTTAGTTATTTCAGAAGAAAAATTCATATCCTTGGCTTCTTTCCGAAATTTATGCAAAAGCTTTGACGGCTCGAATGTAATATCCTCTCCAAATTCTAGTATTCCTAGCTCCTTTAAAAGCGTCAAATCTCCCAAACTTCTTCCCATATTTTTTAGCGAAATCTCCGTGCTATCCAACACCGACCCAGGTAGAAACATTTGAAAAAGAATCACGAAGAAGAGAAACACAGCTACTGTACAAATCCATTGGACGTAATCAAGCTTCTGAAACAATAAAAACCGGGAGAATCTTGATCTGGGTCTCTGAAATAATGACTGTCTATCTGCTCTACCAGTCGACGAAGAACGAAGAAGAGGGTCTCTGTTCAACGAAAAGCCGTTCTCTAACGAACCCATTTACAGTCCCATCTAATTACAGAAAAAGCTTTCAGAGCTAAACAATCTGCTCCAACTTTCTACCAAATCCAGATGAACCAGCCCTACTGATTCAACAGGAAAACTCTCTCAACAAAAGGACTCAAAGCAAAAGAAGAAGAAATACCCAGAAAGATGCACGAAAAATTCTCCAATGGGTTTTCCGGATTCGAAAAGGCGGTGCCAAAAAATGGTATAATCATAGCAGGATGCGTGTGAGTTTGAGTAAAAGAAGGGATAGTGTAAGAGCGCGATTTGGATTGAAGCTGAAGGTGTTGGATTTGGTCGTCACAGTCATGCCTCGTGAGTTGTCAATGATAATTACAGATTTCACATTCGAGCACCGATTTTTGCTGCGTTTTAGCTGCATCCCGATTTCGTGGGCAGTGACAAAACCATTTTTGTTCGTAGAAAATCATCCCATCTTCAAAAAAGTCCCGTAAAGTCAACGACCTGTAGTTACTGGTCATAATTTTCTCCGGTTTAGTTAATTTTCATCAAATTATATAATTAACAAGTTAAATCTATGCTTTGATTTGAAAGTGTCAATCTTTTTACATAATTTTAATTAATTTATAATTTTGTTTTCTCGTTGAACATCATCCGATCCTCTTCGTCTGAGAGAATAATTCCCCATAATTTGGATAATACAAACATTTTTTATGCAACTTTCGTAAAAATTCTCCTTTTTTTCCCTGTTCTTTTGTCGGCAAGATTACAATTATGGGTACCTCAGTCGACAGTACTGGTAAGAAGATCGAGAAAAGGCCAAGAATATTTAGCATAAAAATTATAATGAAATGAACGAATACCAGAATACCATGAATTATCATGTAATTAAAGAAGACATATCTCATGGCTTAATGGTTAAAATTAACCCAAATTAATTAATTTTTTTTTGTTTTTTAAGTTGACTTAATCTAGATCATAAATATTATATAAAAATCAACCACCTAAATTCAATAGAATTAAAGATAAAACAATAAAAGGAAACCACAAGGCGTGAAAGGTTGATTGAATAAGCAATATGCATTTTTGGAAGTAGATAAGAATGGAGACCTGAAGAAACAAAGGAAGAACACCTAAGAGTGTACAAAAGATTTTACTTTGTGCTAAGAAATTAATCGCTTTTCTTTTTAAACATGCTTGTTTGACAAGGATCTCGTAAAGAGTACACCAGAAGTTTCGAAAATAAGAGAAATCCAAATAAACAATAATCATCACCCGGAAGACTGTTCATCCGTCCACCAACAGCATCGAAATCGACAGAGAAGATGGCATCGTAGATCGGAAAAGTCTTGGATTGTAGAGTTATGGGGGTTCTTCACATTCTTGGAGCTGCATTTTTCAAATTATGAAGGCTAAGATATTGGCAGAGAAAAAATAATTTACTTTTCGGATCCAATATCTTTAAATTACCTCCTCCAATGGTTGCTTCTGGCATCCGCTCGATAGAGTATTTGTGTTGTGTGATATACATGATTGGAACTCCGGGGATCTGCCAGTAAGTTACAAAGTTTTTGCATCAAGTTTTGATCCAGTTTGATGACAAGATTGATGATTGGATATACCTTACGAATCCTTCGCTTTAAATCCCGATCGCATGTAGCAACGATGTAGCACTTGTGCTGTTTCAAGTTGTGAAAATCAAACTGAAACACTAAGGACCCATTTGAGATTGATTTTGGAAGGGTAAAAGTGTTTATTTTATAATTATTGCTTTAAAAAAAAATGAGTTGACAAGTAGGCTAAATATAACTTTTGAAATTTGCCTCGATTTTAATTATAAAATTAATTTATTTTCTATTTTAATCTTTTGAATTTTTAAATAATAACACTTAATTGCTCACTTTCTCCCACACTCTATTGCTTCTCTCTCAATTCTTATTCTTATGCCTTTCTATGCAATTTAATACTAAGAATAATTAAACATAATAATTTGTCAAACAAATTAAATTGACAAATCACTTTTAGAGATTAATTTATCAAACATTTACTACTTTTTCTCACCGTTGATTATTTTAAAAACACAGCTAACGGTGATTATTTAAAAAACTAAACAAATACCAAACTAGCCCTAAGTTGAGCTTGTATAAATCACCTACTTTTCATGTAGATATAATGAAGGAAAGCCAAAAATGAATTCAAGTGATACAAAATACCTGAGTAACTCTTTCAACCAGACAATCATCGGCGTATGTACCACTATGAGTGCAAGGTATTCTCTCAAAGCGCGGGTCTTTCGCTATTCTGTAAAATAGCAGGGGAAAAGGTTTTGTTCCTAATGCACTTCCAAATAAATAATACAATAATCTTTTTATTATAAGAGAGAAAAAGAACTACCCTCGGAAAAAATGCAGAGGGTTACACTTAGTTTGCAACAATTTCTCTTCAATTAAATTAAAGAGAACCATAGTAAAAGGATAATTTTTTAAAAAACTTAGAACTACCAGTCTATTTAGCAATAATCAAATTAATGTTGTCCAAAATATTGATAATGAGCTCTTTATCCTTGAAGAGAATAGCATTGTAAATATTCTTATATAATAATTTAAGAGCAGAAAGTAATACCTCAAAGCTACACGATATTTCTGCCCTAATT
The DNA here is from genome assembly GCA_022433055.1 of Begonia peltatifolia. NCBI lineage: Eukaryota > Viridiplantae > Streptophyta > Magnoliopsida > Cucurbitales > Begoniaceae > Begonia > Begonia peltatifolia. The sequence continues at coordinate 22,792,562 of CM039521.1, forward strand.
TCTCAAGCTCAGCCATCACACAATCAGTAATACAAGGAGTACCTACAAAATAAAAAATTTATAAGAAAAATAAAATGAAATCAGAGAGATTGGTAACACAAAAAAAAAAAAAAAAAAAACTTAGACCCTCACATTTTGCATATAAACAGTCCATCATTGCTTTCTCCAGATCCAACTGCACAAAAATTGCAAAAAATGGACAAATCTTAGGCTATTAAAACCTCTCTATACAAATCTTAGGCTATTAGCAGTATGAAATTTATGATAACCATAAATCTTAACAAATATCACCAGCTCACTGCGTTGACAACAACAATATAATACGAAAAAACGGCATAAACAGAGCACAAAGTACTTACTTTATTTCGAATGGAGAAATTGATAAAGTTAGTATCTACCAAAACCAAATAAGGAGGTCCCAAAGCAGAGTTGTGCTTGAAGAAAAGAGCAGAAGAAACATTCGGCCTAAGGCAAAAAGTAACAGAAACTTAAATTCATTAACTTATACGTCGAATGACCAAAGCACTCCATTGAAACCTCTAAAAAAATTACTACAAACAGAGTAATAGTCTTACACATTTCTGGGGAGTTTTTCCTTGCTAAGGTCCTTCTTTTTTGGGTTTAAAACATCTTCTTTATATCTAAACTTGTACAGAAAAAGAGAGAAATGAATGGAAGATGGCAATGTAAATCTGATAGGAACGAAAAACACTGATGATGTACAAGAGACTACTTTTTGACTGCCTTAGCGGATACCATCCTCTTCACGACAGCAAATTTGGGTCCTTTTTTTGCTTTCCCCATAGCTTTAGATACAGAAATTAACGTGAACCTCTCTTCGGCGGGAACAAAAGAATCTTCAACGAGGCTCTCGTAATTCTATTCGCGTTACTACACAAAATCAGCAAACTAGGAAGTGATTGAACCCAGTGATCAGCGAATTCAGAAACAGAATGATTAACTCGAAGGAGAAACTGCTGAAAGAATTACTGGAAAACTCTCTTACCTGTGTTGTTTGTCCAGAAGTTAAGAATCGAGAATGCATAAATCCTTTCCAATTCAGCTTGAAAGGTAAGAGAGAATTAGGGTTTTGGCAGGAAGAAAGAGATTCCCCAATTAAAACGACGACGTACTACTTGTTGAAACCTGGTTGTGGGCTTGGGCTCCCCTAGGCTAAAAAAAAAAAGTGATAATGCAAAATGCCGCGACTTTATTTTACTCGATTTAAAATGTTTGCGCGATGCATTTTAATTAAATTTTCCACCAACAGGAAGCAAACGCGAAATCTATGGGTCATGCGGCTAAATGTGATTATCAAAAATTTGGATCGTGACAATTGAGGAGTGATTCTGTTGACATGGATAAAAATTGATGATATATTATATTTCGTACTAAGTTAAGATGACTTTAATGGTAAGCAATGACCTCCGAGTTTGATGGGTTGTGCTCTATATAATCAATAATAGCGATATAGCATATGTAATTGCCGAAATAAAAATTTGATGTAAATTTTGCTAAATTAACAAAAGAGGAAGAAGTAGAAATTCGACTTGTAAGAAGTTTGAAAAGTAGAACACGACTTTGATGTGTTCTATCGATGCAATTACACCAAGCACCTACAATCCTCCAAATAAAATAATGTGATACCAAAATAGAAGTAAGTAAAGAACGGACAACATTCACTATCATACCCTACAAAAAAAAAAAGAAAACTTAAACGAGTGAAAGATGTTTATGAGTCTACACATGATGAACCGAGAAGGACCAATCAAGTTATTTTATAAATTTTGTTTTAGTTTTTATTAATAATTTTAATGAGATTTGGTCTTTAAGTTAGTTTATTTTATAAAGTTAATATCATTATAATCCAAGTATAACAGTGTCTCGCTCTAGATGAAAATAAGTAATTGAATTGAATTGACTTCAATTAAAGAAAGAACTTATCAAGTTATACTTGTTATAACACAAATATGATAGTGTCTCATTTTAGACGAAAATAAGTTATTGAATTGATTTGACGTTGATTAGAGAAAGAATTGTTATGGTTCTACGTACTTTCTTTGAATCCATTTGAGTCTCGACAATTGATTTCTTAGTAGGTTTAGATTTCATCGGTCTCTCGCAAAGAGGTTTTCGCATCGAGAACAAATCACTTTGTCTTCCGTTGTCGATCTTGATAATCTCGTGGATCGATCAACCAACCGATCTTCCTCGTTGGGGAATTGAGTGCTTGTGGTGTTGAGTTGGTGAGGAGTGGCACAAAAGAGCATGACATCCAACCAAGCATCCAATAAAGAACTTCCAAAAACATTATAGAATGGAAGCTTTAGAGCAAATGGGTATTTCTTTAAAGTTTCATAGAAACGGCCCCACAAATTGCAAACCCACCAATGGGTAGTGCCAAAACATCTACTATTGAAATACATTGTACACTTGAGATAGAAATCAATTTCCCTTTTGACTATGGTTCCTTAAAAGAATATGGGTGTGCTGTTGTACTTAAGTTGACAATACACTTATTTTAAGGAAATTAAACTCTCTCTCTCTCTCTCTCTCTCTCTCTCTCTCTCTCTCTCGTTTCCTTGATCCATGTTCTAGTGTTCTTCTATCTTGACTTGTCTATTCATTCACCATTGACGCTGCTGTTTAAAACTATAGAAACCATATGAATTTATAATCACTTAACCTAACTCATCCAACTTAGTGGCTAAAATTCTAATTTAGTCTATAATGTAGAATAAAATAATAATTTTTTCCAAAAAATTAGGTGATATATTCTTATTTCACAATGTATGAATTTTATTTATTTTTGTGACAATCTGTCATGCGAAGACAATGAATGACTAGTGTGAGGATCCAACTCATATTAGTGAGGTGGAGTAAAATTCATCTCACAATTTAGTACAACACGTTTTGAGCTTAACCTAAGAATAAATTTGTGTGAACTCGGATTCAAAGAAGACAATATTGTATCAGGAACACCGAGGGACGTACAATTTCATATTTTTCATATGAAGTTTTTAAGTTTTTATCGTTTTTTGTAAAAGAAACTCTTATCTATAATTTTGTATTCATAATGAAATTTCTCTCTTCCGCTCTCGGAGTTCTTTTCTTGGGATTTTTTTTTTATTATGTAAAAATTTTGATGCTGATGCAACCTTTTGTGATTTTGGGTAACGAAAGCAATGTAGGAGAAAATAAAAACGTGAAAGTGAGTGATGAGTTAGTATCCACAAGACTTGGCCGCTTGGAAAGAGATATCTATCGTGGGCTTCCCACTAGTCTCTCTCTCTCTCTCTCTCTCTCTCTCTCTCTCTAAGAGATGAAACGACAAAGATCCACCTACTATGTGATTGTACAGATTATAAAAATGATTAAGTTCTTAATTTGTTATTTTATTCTAAATGAGAGTCCTTTAGGGATGATTTCATTGTAATACACTTCATTTGTCTGTATACATTTATGGACAATGAAAGTTGGGATCCCCTCCTTATCTTTTTCTATTCATAGATGATCACAGTCTTCGAAATCTAATAAATATTTATTTTTTCAGACCTGGCGAATCATATTTTTAATTGTTTATTCATGAAGATAATGTGACCGTACATACATTATAAGGTCGTTACATGATCAAATCCACGCATAATCTACATGGGGTCATAAAAAAAAAAAGAAAAAAAATCACGATTATATTACCACAAAGAAAGTTTGGTTAGGTAAAGCAAGGCACGAACTGGCAAAAAGGCTCTATAGTTTTGATTCATATTGGCCACAAAGAAATGCGCATTGGGTAGACAAAATCAGACCAAAATTGTGATTTTAACCGAATTGTATGGTTTGATAACGATTCGTGCCGGTCTATTCACCTATGATTTTGTTGTTTCAAAATTTCACTTTATCAACAATTGGAATCAAAACTCAAAGTTCGGGTTTCAGGTCGAATATTAAAAGAATTAGATTAGTTTTGAATTATTGATTCTTTTTTGTCAAATCAAAATAACTATTATGCATTAAAATCCAATTAAGTCACGCACTTTGAGTCGCGAGGTAAGAGATCCATTCATGTAATATTGTATTGTCTAGATTTTATAATTTACTTTATAGTAAAATTTTTAAGCAAATCTTATCGATTATTTCAAAATGTTATTAGATTATAAGTTATTAATATAAATAAATAGTCCATCATACGATAATTTTAACGTAATAAATAAGAATTATAATTGTATAGATTTCAATTAAACTCTTGTGACACCAGACTAGATCCGCGTAGATGATCAGATAATCACCCAACATACAATTAAATTATATTTTAAAATAAATAATATTACGTTTAATTTTTATTTATTAACGTATTAAATAATAATTAAAATATAATTACCTTGATAAATTAGAAATAATTGGGTGGTGAACAAGAAGAGAGCATTAATAATTTGAATGGGCAACACACAAGCTTTTGTCAACCAGCCCTCTCTCTCTCTCTCTCTCTAACAAAATCCTTACGATAAAACTGCCTTCCCACTTCATTCCTTCTCGCCTGTCACTTTTTCTCATACCAAAAAAGCGAGAAGAAATTTATTAAGAAAAGCTCAAGCTTGAATTTTTTCTTGCTGAAAATGTTTATCTTCTTCTAAATGGGATCCGTGGGCGAATGGGTTGGCAGCCAAATCTAGAGAGCGAGCTTCCTGTCATTTCGAAGATATTTGGATTTGATAATGGCCGCCGAAAATGAAAGGGGGGTTTCTCGGTTTTTTAATGCTTACAAATGTGTCTAATCCCATCCCATCTGTGCTTTGTTTTTACCCATTTCCTCGTCTTTATCTCGAGGATATCGCCGACTTTAGCTCCACCCATTTGGACAGCTTTTCTGGAGTGGCGACGAACACCGTATGTTCTTTATGGGGTTTTTTTTTTTTTTTTTCAGTTTTCCCTTTTTTTTTTTTCTTTTTCACGTGCTTTCGATTGATTTCTCTGTTACTCGTTGATCTGTTTGGTATTTTATGCGTAGATTTTTTTTTTCTTCATTAAATTGATTATTGTTTGATATCGGGTTTTGATGTTTGCCGTAAAACAACGTTGTTCTATTGTTCTTCTTCTCGATTCCCATTTAGGGTTGGATGCGAAATCTAGGAAAAGTGTTTATGTAGTGGGTGAAAGCATAAATTTATTCGATGAACAGAGATTGAAACTTAAATTTTGTTTTCCTTTTGTATCATTCTGTTGATTTTAGCTTTGTTCCTGAGGCATCTGCCATGGTTATAGATCATTGGTTTTGTCAAGCTTTATGAGATTGATGCTCTTATTATCTACATTGTGTTCTTCAATTGAAGTAAATTCATTTTCTCCTGGTTCTACTTTTGATCCTGTTAGTTATTGTTTATTTCGATTATTATACGATATTATCGTGCTATGCTATGAATCTGATGTCTTCCCATTTTTAAATGTTCTTAATATTGGGTGTTCTGATTTTCATTAAAAATAGAATTAGTTCAGTTCCGAATCAAATGTCGAGATATTTTACCAAATGTATATATGAATGTGATATGCTGCTTAATGTGTTGGAAAATAGTTTATTCTAGATCATCAAGGATGTCAACCAAATGAAAGTTGGCAGTTGGTTCGAATGGTAGATAATGATAGAACGATGTAACTTTAAGTATATGTTTGAAGATCGATTATGATAACAATCTAGGCGTAAGCAGCTCTGATGAAAATTTTCAAATAACAGTAATGCTGTTCGGTAACTTTACATTGTTATTCGAGTGCCTGTTACAGGTGATTTTCCACTTTGATCTATCATTCTGCTCTTTTTTACATCTCGAAATTGTACTTTGGTTTTTGTCTGGTTGGTTTATTGTGTTTTTTCTTTGTGCTTAATTTGCTATCTCTCTGTTTGATACAATATGGTTTAATGGTCGTGGATAGGTTTTGCCTTCCAATCTTTTTCATGGACGGAGAAACATCTTGGATCTCGCATTGCATTGACGGCACAAAACAAGGAATCAAGGGTTACGATTCATTTTCAGAACCCATCGACGAAGGCAATAAAGGGTCTTTGGTTTTCTCTGTGGACTCTATCCTACCGGATGATTTGCTCGAACGCATTATCGCATATCTTCCCATCGCAAGCATTTTAAGAGCCGGCTCTGTATGCAAAAAATGGCACGAGATTGTGAAGTCAAAGAGGTTTTTATCAAACTTTTCGCAAGTTATAGCTCAAAAGCCATGGTATTTCATGTTTACAAGCTCTGACGAACCGACCGGTTATGTTTATGATCCAGTTCTCCGAAAATGGTACGGGATTGAACTTCCGTGCATTGATGCATCGAATTGGTTTATTGCTTCTTCGTATGGATTGGTGTGCTTCATGGACAACGACAGAAGAAGCATATTATACGTATGTAATCCGATCACTAAACAGTTCAAGAAGCTTGAAGAACCTCCGGGTTTGAAATTTTGTGACTACAGCGCACTTGCTATATCTGTGGACAAGAAATCTCGGAATTATGCCGTTACAATTGTGAAATCCAAGCAAGTCCCGGGAAATTTCTTTCAGTGGGATTTCTCTATTCACATATTCGATTCTGAGAGAATGAAGTGGATGACCGCTTTGACGGAGGTTCTTACAGGGTGGAGAGGCGGCGACGAGAGTGTGATATGTGACGGAATGTTATATTTCTTGGTTTACTCAACTGGGGTTGGCGTGCCTGAAAATCGACACGGACTGGTTATGTACAATCTCTCCACTCGTTCTTCTCACGGGTTGTTGGTCAGAAGTTTTATTCCAGTCCCTTGCTCCCTCACTTGCGGTCGGCTGATGAACCTCAAGGAGAAACTGGTTATGGTGGGAGGAATTGGAAAACAAGACCGGCCCGGAATAATAAAAGGAATCGGCATTTGGGTTCTGAATGGGAAAGAGTGGATTGAAATGGGTCGAATGCCCCACAAGTTCTTCCAAGGATTTGGCGAGTTTGACGATGTTTTTGCCAGCAGCGGGACAGACAATATCATATACATTCAGAGCTATGGAGCTCCGGCCCTCCTTATCTTCGATATGAACAAAAAACTATGGAAATGGTCACAAAAATGCCCGGTCTCAAAAAGATTCCCACTTCAGCTTTTCACCGGTTTTTGTTTTGAACCGAGACTCGAAATTGACCCCTGAAACTGAATGACATTCGACTGATCGTTAACAAATCACGGATGTTTTTTCTTTTTTTTATATGTTGCCTCTTGCTTTCATTTGTTGTTGATACTCAAATATAAATCTATCTGTCCAGAAAACTCAATACATGTAATTGCAGACAAAAGTCAATCATTCTCACGGAAATGGCAATGTCATTCTTTGCTTGACGATGATTCTGATAATTTGTCAGCAGTTAGTCCATTATAGATTACCATTTTCTTTCCTTTGATTGCTGTTTTGTGGGTATAATGTGATCGAACTCCTCTGTTTCTGGGTAAACGAGGTGACTAATGGTTGTTTATTGACAAAGATCTCTCTCTCTCTCTCTCTCTCTCTCTCTCTCTGGAAGAGATGGAGAAGGAACAGAAGTAAAATGATAGTGGGTGCATGTGGAGCCCAGATGAACATTGACAGGTTCGAGGGCTGAAAAATGGAAGCTTTAAATGCTTGATTGAAAGCTTATCATAAACAGATCATCGCACTCCATTTCCACTCTCATCGTCCAATCATAATTTACTCTCCATCCAAAATCTCTACTTTGAGATTCTCCAATCCACGCCCTATCTTTGATTCAAGCGAGAGCGAGAAAAAACGATGAGTCTCCGAGATTAGATTCGGTCTATATATACCCAAGGTTATGGTTTCTCGTGTTTGAACAATGCTTCGTTGACCTGCAAATCAGCTAAAATTATTAATTCCAAGTTTGGATCAATACAATAAAAAATACTAAAATTAAATGAACATGAAAAATAATATTAAATTACACCAAAATCCAATAATTGCAAAAAATCTCTCACAATATTTTATTCCAATATGTTTATTTTTTTGTTACATCTCTCCGTTATAAAAGCTTTTTTTTTTTTTTTTCTTGAATTAAACCAAGGAAGAATCCCTACTTCTCTCGAACTATCTTACAAATAATCATCATAGATAGAGACGAGCTTTGTTCCCATTATAAGATCATAAACTAGGGGTGGAATCGGTTAGGTTCAATTCCGTTTAGTTTCACCCCTAATTGAAATTGATTTCTCTAGTTTTGTTCAGTTCGATTTCGATTCTTAATTTTTTTCAGCATTGGCTCAGTTTTGTCATGTTTAAACTCAATTTGTGCTAGTTTTCAATAGTTTGATTTAATAATTTTTAATTTTTAATATAAAATTTAAAAAAATATATGAATATTACATATTTGGTTAGGTTCGATTTCAAATTTGTTTTTAGAAAATTCAAACCAAACCAATTTTCAGCCATCCCACAAACTACAACACGTAACACATAGAGAAAGATCAAACTGTCCAATGACACTTTATTATAATTAATATAATAAATTAATTAAACTTTATTTTCATCCATCATAATTTGATACGTCTAATAATGTTTTAAAATATTAGAGTGATTAGTGTGAATTAGTTGGTTAACAATAAATGTAATACACAGTAAATTTAATACATAAAAGACACGAAGAATCATAGCCAACTAATCACTGACAGTTCCTTCGTAATTGGCACTAATTGCGGAGATTATGATGAAGCATCTTCCCCATAATTTCCTGGCCCAACAATCCCATCTCCAAGATTCTTCATTAACTATATTCTAATCAACGCCTTAATCTCTCCTTCTTCCCATCTCTAACATCCTAATCCTATATAACACTCATCCATGATTTACCCTTCTTCCACTTTTCTGCTCTGCAACTCTCCTTCCATGGCGTCAAACATATAATATACAGTTGGGTTTTCAGTGGAGCTCTCTTCTCTCCATTTCTGAAGGCAGTGCAAGGGTCTTCCATGGCTGCCAACTCATGAAAACCCTCGTCTGTTGTTCTGGAGTTGATGGCGTTCTAGGGTTTGCATGTGGTGGGAGACGAGGCAACCCTTTTCTCTCAGGCATTGGAGTGAAGGGAGCTCTGCTTATTCTTCACCCTTTCTTCTCAAACGTCTGCAAAAAAATCTTAAATTTGTTTTCCATCTGGATCAAACTCCTCAGATTTGAAAACTTGTTAAGCTGTAGTAACTGATTTGTAAGATTAATCTAGTTTTTTTTTTACTACAACGCAGGGCATTGGAGGGATGGATAATGAAGGTTGTTCAAGCCATTCCTGGTTTGAAACTCAAAAGAAGAAAGCTTTTTGTATTTCGTGTAGTTCAATGCAGAGTCATGTAATGGCGAAGTACTGTTATTCAGAAAAATTAATATCGTTGTATCTGACAGCCAATGTTCTTGGATTTAGTTTTATACGTGAAGGAAAATGACAAAAGATTCACTGCTTCGATCCTGTGTCCGCCATTGACGTACGAGTTCTGAGCTTTCTGAAACGCTTTTTTTTTTTTTTTTTTTTTTTCTGTTTACCGTTCCTCGTTTAGAGAGAGAATTTGAATCTACCCGCTACAGATTTTTTTCGTTTACTGTGCGCATTAATGCTTTGGCTTTCTAAATCTTTTACACTTCCCGATCTCTGTATTTAATATTTTGTCGAACGAAGGTTATCTCCACGGACATGGGAGCTTCAGAAATTTCAAATTGCAGATTTAGTTAGAAAGAACGACGTCGTGTTGCTTTTGGGCCGAGAGAGAAAAGAGGGGCTCGATCTGACTCATCCATTCGGCCCAACCCACTTTCATTTGGCGATACGGTTTTGAACGATTGATCGAAGCCGATCGATTAGATCGACTAGGCTCAATCGAGCCAATAATCAATCAATCGAAAAGAGGAAAGTTTATACACGGACCTGCAAGTTTTAATCAATAAAAATTAGTTCAATATAAGAAAAATATATTCGTAGTTCAAAGTTGTTTTATTTTAGTACTAGTCGTTTTACTTGTTTTCTTACAATGCTCGTAATTTCAATTTAGTTTTTAAATGATCATTTCATCAATCTTTACCGTTAAAAGCTAATGAAATGTGTTGCTTGGAAATATTTTTTCCACATCATCTTGACGCGCCAAGGATTTGTTAATTGCTCGATTTCCACATGGCACATTTCGTTAGATTTAAAAGGTAAAGATGAATTGAAAAACTATTTAAAAATTAAATCGAAACTACGAAGACTTTAGCGGCTCAACGAAACCACAAGGGCAAACAAGTCATACCTTAAACTACAGGGACCAAAAAATAGTTATTAACTCACTCGAATATATATGTTTACAAAGAATTTTAATTGTCAAGGGTAAATTGTAATTTTAAATTTATGTTCATGGTTATTACATATTAGATTTTAAATTATTTATTTTAATTAATAGAATATATGTCGTTAAATTATGAACAAATTTGGACATTGCTCTCAATGTTTAAGATAAATCCAGTTAAGTGTATATCAATTTTTTTTCTTTTAATTATACGTTTTAACATGATTTTTATCCCCTTACGATCGACATAATTTGAAATGGACAGAGATTAAATCGACAATATTCAAAATGATATAAAAAAAACATGGGAGAAATTAGACATCATGTTAATGCATCTCATTGAATAAAAAACGTGTTGAATTTAAGAAACAATTTAAGCATGAATGTTATGTTTGTCAAAAATATATTATAAAGTCTTAATTTATAACCGACTCTAATGAGAAAAACATTTTTAATCAATTATTTTAGTCAATTACATTTACCAAAATGCCATCTAGGGACGTAATAATGGGCCGAAACTGGTGAGGCCCACATTGTATACGACCCGAAACTGGCTGGGCCAAGTTGGAAAGGCAAACCGAAACCCGTGGCTCTCACTCTCTCTCTCTCTCTCTCTCTCATTTTATCTTCGTCCGGGACACAACAACTTTCTATGATTCTTGAGCACCTAAGTAGGTGGTCTGGTGCTTTAAACGGGTCGTCTTTAAACCGGTGGTTGAAGCTCTGTAACTGAAGAAGGAATTGGAGTTTTGTTCGATGATGAGGGATTTTATTAAGGATCTGTTTGATCCGACTGCCGTGATGGACTCCGATTATCCGCGTACTTCCTGTGCTTCTTCCGGTGAGGCCGATTTTGGCTTTGCTTTTAATGACAGTAATTTTTCTGACCGGTTGCTTCGGATCGAGATCATGAGTGAATCGACTGAAACCCAGCCCGATTCTGAGGGTTGCACCAGTGTTGCCGATTGGGCGCGACGGAAGAGGAGGAGAGAGGATAACAAGAAGGAAAATGGTATGTAGAGCTTTTTTTCCGTTAGGTCTGATAACTAATTCTAGACTGTTGACGTTTGTGGCCTTTAAATGAACGAGGCAGATAGTTGTCATCAGCTACTGGAATGGTTTCTGTATGGATTAGGTTTTCTTTAGGAAAGACGATAAAGTGAAAATTAGGTTAAATTAAGGAATGGCGCAATTTTTTCTTTGGCTTTTCAGTTTCTCACCGGCCCTCTCTTTGCTTTTCCTAATTAGAAAATGTGGAGTCAAATTTTTTCTTTTCCGTTGAATATTGTTCTGTGATAGTTGACATAGATTAGGCCATGCTACTTGTTAGGCGATGCTGAATTCACTTCTGATAACATTTAATTCAATTGTTTCTCTGTCCAGTTGTAGATCTTACTGGATGCCCTGAAGAACAAATTTTATCATGCAACCAGCCTGATATGGATGATGCTGTGGGCTACGAAAATCCGGACGAGGAAGCTGTTGCCATGGTTGAAGAGTCACCTTCGGGTATTGTTGCTAGACTGTCTTGTAGTTTTAAAACTTTATGTCATGAAAATTATAACAGTTGGCCTCTTGAACTGAGTCCCTCCTTTTATGGGAAGTCTATAGACTTTTGAAAGAATATTTGTTCAATATGCCTGACTTGGATTCTGGGAAATATTAACCTAAAAAGTATGAAGTGAATGTGTTTTCTTTTGGACTTAGACTTTGTTTTCTGAACTTGCCTACATCTTCTACAGGTGATGAAGCTGCAAACAGCAATGACTCTAGCTGGAGTGTTGGTTCATCTACAGTCGTGAGAGTTAAACAACTGCACATCAGTTCTCCTATTTTGGCTGCCAAAAGTCCATTCTTCTACAAGGTTGGTCGTCTCCTATATGATCGTAATAGTCTTTCACTTTCTATAGCTTTTTAATAATTTTCTTTTGACTTATCAATTTGAGCTATTTTCGAATGGGATGAGGGAGTCTGAACAACGACATGTGACGTTACGAATTAATGCCTCTGGTATGAATCAAAATATCTACATTTCTTTCTTCCAAATGAATAAACTTTGTGCTTTGTTTTGTCTGGGTGATATTATGTTTAAGTTATTTTAATTTTTTCCATGGAACAGAGGAATCTGCCTTGATGGAGCTTCTAAATTTCATGTATAGTAATAGCCTGTCTGTCACTACAGCTCCAGCTTTGCTGGATGTCCTCATGGCTGCTGATAAATTTGAGGTTGCTTCATGCATGAGGTATTGCAGTAGACTATTGCGAAATTTGCCAATGACACCTGAGTCTGCATTGCTTTATTTGGAGCTTCCCTCCAGTGTCTTGATGGCTGAGGCAGTTCAGCCATTAACTGATGCTGCAAAACTGTACCTTGCTGCTCGTTATAGGGATATCACCAAGTACGTTTCTGCACGAAACTTGTTTGCATATTTTCTACTCGTGCGGATAGTGTTATTCAATCTGTTTTTTGTGTTAGACGTTTGTTCAGTATGAAATCCATATCCTTTTCATTTCAAAATCTTGTGGAAGTTTTACGACCTCCAAAGACTGCTTTTTAGTTAGTGGAATGAATGTATTTCCTTCTGCAGTGTGGCTATTTAAATTGATGCAACAAGCCATTATTCAAGCCCACGATAAATTTCCTATTTTACTAGTTTCTTATTTTATTAATAATTTCATACTTTATTAAGTTTCTTATTTTATTAATATATTTTTTAATTTATTAATTGTCAGAGACTTTTGAATAATACAATTGCGCTATTTTGAGGATTATTTATCTGTTATTCTTTTATTTATTTTTTAAATTTTGATTTCGATACAAATTTTCCTCTGTACCCTAAATTTTTTTGTTCTTTTGTGCACTTGAACAGGTTCCAAGAGGAGGTTTTGGCCTTGCCACTTTCTGGGGTGGAGGCAATAATATCTAGTGATGATCTCCAGGTAGCATCCGAAGATGCTTTATATGATTTTGTCTTGAAATGGGCCAAATCCCAGTACCCTAAATTGGAGGATCGACGAGAAGTTCTTGGTGGGCGACTAGCAAGGTTTATCCGTTTTCCTTACATGACTTGTCGAAAGCTCAAGAAAGTCTTAACTTGTAACGACTTCGATCATGAAGTTGCTTCCAAACTCGTTCTAGAGGCTCTATTTTTCAAAGCGGAGGCCCCACACCGACAGAGAACCCTGGCCGCTGAGGAGTCGGCTTCCTCAAATCGTCGATTTGTGGAAAGGGCCTACAAGTACCGCCCTGTTAAAGTCGTTGAATTTGAACTTCCCCGACAACAGTGCGTTGTATATTTGGACTTAAAACGAGAGGAATGCGCAAATTTATTCCCGTCCGGACGAGTCTATTCTCAGGCTTTCCATCTGGGCGGACAAGGGTTTTTCCTCTCGGCACATTGTAACATGGATCAGCAAAGCTCCTTCCACTGTTTCGGCCTATTTCTTGGAATGCAGGAAAAAGGGTCCGTCACTTTCGCTGTCGACTACGAATTTGCCGCAAGATCGAAACCGACGGAAGATTTCATCAGCAAATACAAAGGAAACTACACATTCACCGGAGGGAAAGCGGTCGGATATCGAAACTTATTTGCCATACCTTGGATTTCCTTCATGGCAGAGGACAGTCTATACTTCATTAATGGTGTTCTTCATCTCAGAGCTGAGCTCACCATCAGACACTGACGACTCCTCGGAGTTTCAAAGATGAGTTGCTTTTTTCCCCTTTAGTAGCTTCTTCTAACCTTTTGGATTTCATCTTCTTCAATGGTTTGGATAATGCTCTCTTCTCCATGTGAATATGAACTGTCTTTCTGAAATATTATTCCTGTTTTGTTTGATGTTTATCCCGAGAAAGCAAGTGTCTTTACTTTCACTCTGTAGGATTGGCTTTATTTAAACTTACTGATTCAAGTTTTCATAAAAAATTAATTGATTTTCTTTTAATCATTTTGATTTATATTATTTTGATTATGTAGTTTACATTTTTATCCTTTTTTATTCATTTGTTTTCTTTAGCAACGTCTATTTATTGTTTTGTTTCTTCTTCTATCTCTTCAAATATAACATGAACGTTATTTTCCTCACTAAATTAATGTTCTTTTAAGTGAACTCGATGTCAATTTCTTCTATTTCTAATATGGCCAATGTCGTTGATAATTTTGATTAAAAATTAAGCATATAATTATAGTGTAAGATAATCTAAAGTTTACATGTACATTTGTTTACAATAATTAAAATATCAACCATGTAATATTATTATTAGAGCAATGACATTTGCGATGCATGTTTGTCGCACTGGGCGCGATAAAAACTTCCAAGGAAGACAATTTATCTAAAATAATACAATTGAGAGGGATTTAAAATTTTATTTATTCATTTGAAAAAAATAGACACTGATAGATTGAGAGTAATTGTGAAATTATAACTAAAATTGGATTTCATTTAATAAATAATTAAATAGTAAATAGAGGACAAATTATGCATTATCTACCTCCCCTTCAAACTCTATCTTTGACTCTCTCTCAACCCAATGCCATGAAGTCCGGTTACTGCAATATCTTATCTTTGGGGTTATTGACAATTTAGATATTAACATATTTTTTTTTAATGTATCAATTGTTACTCTTCTCGTTAACGAGTGTCCAGACTTTCGTGAAGCTCTCTGGAGGTCTGTAAGTTAAGTTTGAAAAACATTGTCTCGGGTGTGGGCTTCCGTAGAATTCACCAGACTTTTGTTGTAGCAAAGTTTAAATCACTAACAGTGCATTAAAGTTTGTTTTGTAAAAAAAAAAAATAAAGTTCATATTGTATTTTTCTAAAAATATAGAGCATGACACTCGATCAGTTCAGTTCATAGAGCAAAATGATGCGAGTTGAGAGCTTGTGCTTGTTTTCATGGAGGGCGAATAGGATTGAAAATAGACAACTTTTTTTAGTATTCTAAGAAATAAAGATCTTTAATTAAGAATGAGAAGAGAAGCCATTAATTCATCTTCTTCTTACAAAGTTGTCTTGTTCCAATCATGCTTGTAGTCATGCATTTGACGAGGGATGTTTACAAGGTAAATTCCATCCTCCTTAGCAATCCAAATGCAGTCGCTCCAATTGCAGTGACTCTCCAACCATGTATGCCTCTTTTCTGGCCAAAACACTTTGAACTCAGTGTGCCCGTACGGACTGCTAAAATAGCACCAGAATAAAGTTGTTCGCCAGAAATTCTCTTTAAAGCTCCACGAGAATTGTTGATTGTGAGTGACGTTGTGTTTACCGAGATCGTCGTCTTTCGATTTGCAATGTAGAAACAACACATCTTCAGGCAACATGTTGTTAAAAACATGTATTGTCCATTTAGAGCCTCGAAGCTGTGCGTTTGACGTCTCAGACCCTAAGTCTGCAACGGCCATGGTTAGAGTGATAACGACCATCGTACTTCTAATGTGTAAGACACCCATTCTTTGGCTCTAGTTCGAGACAAAGATGGTTGAAATTTATAGAATTTGAGAAGAATTCTCGTTTGAAAGTTTAAATTTAGATGATCAAAACCGTTGGTTTTGATCATATATGGACAAGTTGCCATATTTGGCCTAATCGACATTTATGGCTCGACCATATTATGCCCAAAATTTAATTGCTAGTTCATGCATGATGTTCATATGTTATAAACAAAAGAATTATTTAAAAATTAAATTTCAAATTAAGAAATATTTAGAAAACAATTATAAAGAGTAAAATAAAACTGTTCTTCTACGGTAAGAGACCGAACTATTGAAAAACTAACATCATAATGTATAGCATTATTTATACGTTTAATTATGTTTTGTAATGTTTGGTGCTCGAAATATGATTTGTAATTGTATGTGACCAATTTGTAGAAGGGGGTAGCGTTCATCTTTCTTTATTTTTTGGTTTATAAAATGAGAATTACCACAAAGTTATTAAAATGAGTAAAGTGCAATTAAAATTCTAACGTTTGAACTCATTTGCATGTAGATCTTAAACTATTTTTAAATCGAACCTCCATTCCTATTACTAGTTTCGACTTTGCCGTTAATTTATTTGTTAAATTTAACACTTGTATACCATGTTTTTCATTTAATAAACTGCTTTCCCCCAATTTCGAACCTCTCAATGATTTTCAACTCGATTTTGAACTCTAACACGCAATTGACAAAGTTCAAAATTTCATCGTAAAAAATCGATAGAGTATGAAATTGAGCTCAAGAATTAAATATAGATTAGAAAACTAACACGTTTCATTATTTCGTTTTAGATCCATACTTTTAAGTTGACTAGAGAATGTTCACGCGATCATTAACTAGAAACAAAGAATGAAAAGCCATCAATACGATGAATTATGGAAACCACTTTATCGACTTGTTTGTTTAAATAAAGTAGTTAAGTTTGTCCAAATATAAGATTACTTAGAGAAGAACACATCATTTTCTTGCAAAGTTGTTGAGTTCCAATCATGCTTGTAGTCATCAACTTCATAAGGGACGTTTCTAAGGTAAATTCCATCGTCTTTAGCATTCCAAAAGCAATCGCTCCAACCACAATGAAACTCCAACCATGTATGCCTCTTTTCCGGCCAAAACACATCGAATTCAGCGTGGGCGTGTAGATTGCGAAAATAACACCAGAACAACGTTGTTCGCCAGACATTCTCTCTGAAACTCCACGAGAATTCTTGGTTGTAAGTGACGTTGTGTGCGCCGAGATCGTTGTCTTTCGATTTGCAATGCACAAACAACACGTCTTGGCTTAGCATCTGGTTAACGACATGTATTGTCCATCTCGAACCTCGAAGTTGTTTGTTTGATTCTCTAGAATCCGAGTCAGCATCAACGATGGTTAGAGTGATGAAAACCATCATAAGAACAACATTTCTAACGAGTATCACACCCATTTTTTACTCTATTTCGTAACGAAGATGGTTGAAATTGATGGAATTGGTGAGGATTTCTAATTTGAGATTTGTTTTATAGACAAAGAAAGAGCACATGAATGGTTAATACAAGGCTTCATTTAGTTTATCTTTTGGATGCGTTGAACATTATACATGAACGTGTTGCCATATGTGGAACTATTGACATATTTGGCCGGACCATATTAGATCCATAACACCTTATAAATTAAATTTGTGACGCTAGTTGATTGCATATTTTTCATTCTCACAATCAAAAGATCAATTTGAAAATCAATTTCAAAGTATGAGTATTTAATTCATGAAAAATTATAGTGAGTAAAGTAAAACAACTTTTCTACTGTGAAAGGCCGAAGGAGAAAAAAAGAATTATAGCGTTGAAAATAAAATAATGTTCAAATTTTAAGAACCATTTGTATAACTTTTTTTTTAAGTTAAACAATTTTTTTTTTTATAGAAAATGAAACTATTTGCGATGCTATCATTCATAGTTGTATAGTGATATTTACGAAAAAAAAAAGATTTTATATCAATTATTAAATAACCAAAAAATAATATTTTATTAATTATTAATGTTAAAAATCGAGCTTACGAGTTTTTTTTTTATGCATTTTATTCTTTTATATAGAGGATGAAAAAGATTAAAAATAGATATACTTGCTCGTAATCTAAGAATAAAATGGACGGTGTTGAAGTATCATGATCTAAAATGGATATTCAACGAATCAGTCTAAAATGGACAATATTATATTGAAAATACTGAAAACTCCACATAAATTACGATCAAACTACGTACAAGAGAGTTCATTATTTCTTTTGGTATCCATATTTTGAAGTTGGAAACTATTTTAGTGACTAACATATATGTCTAAACAAAGCAGCTAAGTGTGTCCAAAGGTTATTAAGACATCATCTTTTAGGGAGATGTCGTCCAATCATGCTTATAGTCTTAGATTTTATGGGGAACATTTACAAGGTGAATTGCATCGTCTCTAGCGACCCAAATGCAGTCCCGGTAATTATAGTGAAACTCTAGCCATCTATGAGTCCTTTCCGGCCAAAACACATCGAACTTAGCGGAACTATGTGAGCTTTTAAAATATCACCAGAACAAAGTTGATTCTGAGAAATTCTCTTTAAAACTCCACGTGAATTCTCGATCAAGAATGACACAGTGTTTGTCGAGATCGTCGTCTTTTAATTTGCAGTGCACAAACAAAGGTTCTCCACTCGCCATCTTGTTAACAACATGTACAGTCCATCTAGTACATCGACTTTGTGCGTTTGGCGTTGGAGAATCAGAGTCTGCAATGCCGTGGTTAGAGAGACGAGAACCATCATAAGAACAACATTTCTAATGAGTATCTACTTTGGGATGAAGGTCGTTGAAATTGATAGAGATTTGTTTTTGTAGAGAGAGTAGGATTATAAGGTTGGCTAATACAAGGCTTCATCAAGTTCATCTTTGATGGTAAAAACCATTGTTGTCTAGTAACAAACAAAGTTATTAGCCTATCAAGTTATTACCCAATATTGTTAAATGACTATTGACCAAAAAAGGATGATATGGCTATACATGATATAATACAATATATGGATGAGTTTCCATGTACGGACCAAACTCGGGAGCTTCGTGACTCAATTTATGAAACATGTTTATGCATGTTTTTCTGACCCAAGTCTAACCTAAGTTCCCGATGCATCGAGCAACAAAGGCAGGTGTATTTTGGAATAAATTGGATTGTTGATGAAATTTAAGAGTGTAATTGATGGATTTAGAGTAAATTATAAGTTTTGGTAGAGAATATTGAAATGGATTTAGAGTTAGTGATAAGAGGTAGTAATTATAGATTAGAGAGCTTAAAAAACTGCTTTAGGGACTAACATGTCTAAACAAAGCAGCTAAGGTTATTTAGACAAGAGTCCATCGTATTCTTACAAAAATGTTTTGTTCCAATCATGCTTATAGTCTTCAATGCCAAGAGGGATGTTTTTAAGGTAAATTCCATCGTCCCTGGCAGTCCAAATGCACTGGTTCCCACCACACCGAAACTCCAGCCATGTATGCTTCAATTCTGGCCAAAACACGTCGAATGTAGCATGGCCGTGCAAGCTTCTAAAATAGCACCAGAACAACGTGGTTTGCCACCAATTCTCTCTAAAAGTCCATGCAAACTCTTGCTTGTGAGTGAGGTAGTGTATATCGAGATCATCATCTCTTGATTTGCAATGCAGAAGCAACACACCTCCAATCTCCATCTGGTTAACAACATGCACCGTCCATCTAGTATGAAAATGTTGTTCGTTGGGTGTCGCAGAATCTGAATCCGGAACAACCATGATCAGAGTGATGACAACCATCGTAAGAACAACATTTCTAACAAGCATAGAACTCATCTTTGGCTCTACTTTGGTTGAAGTTGATTGAATGGAGAAGAATTCAAGTTTGAGATTTGTTTTAAGCAGAGAGCAAGATTATAACATCGTTAATCTCATGGTCTACCATAGATAGAATACCAAATATGGACGAGTTTCCATATATCGCCCCATCTCGTCAAGCTCATGGTCTACCCTTTAAATTCAACGTCAAAATTACGAAAGAGTTATTTAAAAATTTAGAAAATCTTAAAAAAAGCTATAAAGAAATTGCATGGGCTAAATTTCAAAATTTTTTTAATTATAAGACGATTTTTATAATAAGTTCATGCTTTTCCCTCATAATTGATCATCCAAATCTCGAGCAAACTCATTAACTATCAAGGACATATTTTTAGTCGTAGAGTAATGATACATTTACCTCATGTTCTTATATTTTAATTCTTATTTCATTTGGTGACAAACATTGATTGATATAATTAAAATAATAGATTATAAATAGTTAAAATAAATAATAAATTATATTAAATCAATGTTTAACCCATCAGAAAGTAAAAATAGATGGTAAACGTGACATTATTCTTAGCAAAATACACCTTACTTGTTATTTGGTGTAAAAATTAAATATATTATAAATAATTAAAATAATATATTAATTGCGTAAATTACTGAATAATACGTGATGATAAGATAAGATTAAAATATATAATTAGAGGGTAAACCTTAAATTACTTTTTAACTAATGATGAAGGTGGAGTAGTCTTAAAAAGGTGGAAAATATGATTCTCAAAATTGTTTTTCTAATAATCTTAAAATGTGGTCTACATTTATAAAAATATAATTAAATGTTTACTTATATTTTGACCAAAATATTAGTAGTTAATAAATTTAATATTTATTTAATTGTCAATCATTACAAATTATACACTTATTAACTAGGTTGATATCTATTTAATTGTCAATAATTTACAATCAAGATACGAGTTGGCCGAGTCGAGATAAACCAATCCTAAAAAAGTCTGGTTCACCAAATCTAACGATTTAAACGAGCTGAGCCCAACGAGCTAGCTTAAAAGAAAAAATTCAAACCGAGTCAGCTTTGAACGAGTTGATCCAATCTAAGCTGAACTCGCTAAAGTACCGAGCCGCCCGCTCATTTGTCATCTCAATACTATGCCATAACATATTTTGAGAATTTTATGCATAAAATTTAATTAATATTTATTTATTTATAAGTGAAAATGTTTATTGTGGTAGTTCAAATGAAAAAGGAGGGTAAATTAAAATTACACGCGAGACAAATGTATTTTTGAAAAAATTGCAAACTTTGATTGAAAGTCTTGTTTGTGCCTTTCGTTTTTTTTTTTTTGGTTGAAATTTGTTAGATTGAGAGTGTAAATGATTGATTTAGAGTAAATTTTTGGTTTGAGAGTGTTAAAGTTTGGCACAACCAGAATTCTATTTGGGTTGAGTCGGTGACCGCATATTGTAGATCTAATTTATGGTATTGTAGATCTAATTATTGGTTTGGTTTTTTCTATAAATTCATATAAGCTAAATTCACAAAATTTGTCATTGTATTTTGATTTTACATATTGATTTCTCTTCTGTGTCTATGATGTTTTTTTCATTTTGAATTTTCATATAAATATCGGTGTCTATTATTTTTTGATTTTTTATTTAATTATCGTTCAATTTAAATGTTAAGGATTTGGATGAGAATATCGAACAGAAGATCACATATGAATTTAATTATATAAGGTAGTTGTAGATTAGAGATCTTAAAAGACTGCTTTAGTGACTAACGTGTCTAAGCAAAGCAGCTAAGGTTATCTAGACAAAGAGTCCATCATCTTCTTACAAAGATGTAGCGTTCCAATCATGCTTGTAGTCTTCAATATTAAGAGGGATGTTTTTAAGGTAAATTCCATCGTCTCTCGCGGTCCAAAAGCACTGGTGCCCTTCGCAACGAGATGCCAACCAATCATGATGGTTACTTTCAGGCCAAAACACTTGGAATGCAGCATGGCCGTGCGAGCTTCTAAAATAGCACCAGAACAACGTTGTTTGAAACCAATTCTCTCTGAAACTCCATGCGAATTCTTGATTGTAAGAGACATAATGTATATTAAGATTGTCGTCTCTTGATTGACAGTGGAGAAACAACACACCTCCGGTCGTCATTTGGTTAACCACATGCACTCTCCATTTAGAATGAAAGCGTTGTATGTTTGGTGTTGCGTTATTGGAGTCAGAATCTGCTACAGCCATGATTAGAACGATGACGACCATGATATAAACAACATTTCTAATGAGTATGAAACCCATTTCGATTCTATTTTGGAACCAAGATGGTTGAAATTGATCGAATGGCAAAGAATTCTCATTTTGAGATTTGTTTTTTTATAGACCAAGAAAGAGCGCGTGAATGGCAAAGACAAATTCATCTTTTTGACAAATGTATTAAAATAGGATCACGTAATGGACTACCAAACATAGGCGAATTTCCATATATGGCCCCACCACGTTAGCCTCATGGTTTACCTTTTAAATTGAATTCTTGACGCATGTTTTTCGTCACGGAGTCTCTATGCTTAGACTAAGTCCCTCGCGCTCTCAGTACATTACTATCCACTTTGAGTTAGAAATCGCATGAATTTGCTCTTACGGTTAGCCTAAAACACATAGGACTAACTAGGAAGAAGAACTTTACTCATAAACTATATATTTTTCACTTTCTCAACTGATATAAAATTATGTACCCCAACTGATATGGATTCCCCCTTCACTCTGTACCCTCCTTGATAATACTCATAGATTACTTGTCAATTTAATAGTGAGGTACACATTAGTACTCTAGTGCATTTCTTTGTCTTTGTCAGAGTCTGATTATTAAGTTAGTTAAACATGGTAATTAATTTTTTTTCTGTGATTCTGTAATTACGTTAAGTTACAAAGGATGACAACAAGAATCAATCATGCTTTGAAGAAACTTATGTTTTACCAACGGATCATGCTAAAAATTAACTATTTTACCTGGCAGTTGATTATCCAAACTCAGAAATTATCAAGGAATCTCTACTATTCAAAAGCATCTTCATTTAACTAAGGATAATACTAAATTTACTCTCTTATTATATAATTTAATATTTTTATTTGACGTGACGTTTACATGTTACTTATTAATTAATATAATAATTAAGATATATTATAAATAGTTAAAATAATACATTAATTACAACTACCACGATCATAAGAACAACATTTCTAACGAATATACAACCCATTTTTAACTCCACTTTGGTTGAAATAGATAGAATTTTGAAGAACTTTCTACCGAGATTTGTTTAATAAATAGATAAAGAGGTGAATGGTCATTACAAGAAGTCATTAAGGTTATCTTTCGACAAGTGTTTCAAAAGAAAGAGTTTTGATTCTTCCATAAAATGAAGTGATCAGCCTATATCAATTATGGGTACAATGTCAGTCTACCATATCTGGACGAGTTGCCATGTATGGCCACCTCAAATTAATTTTAAATGTATTTAACTCTTTTAGTTCTCTGTTTAATTATGAACTTTGACAACTGTTCAACGTCTGGGATTCTAGATTATACCAAAATACAACGTTTTAATGTAAAAAACATGAGCTAGTAACGAAAATGCAAGGCATAGATTAATATTCATCAAGATTATTTTTAATCGATTTAAAGCAGTCTCCACGAGTCCCTGATGAAGTGAATCTCAAAAACATTAGGTAGCTATATTGCCGATCATTTTCAATCACTTTATTTTGTCTATAGATTTAACAAGATACATACTTTTGAGTTGATTAGAGAATGTTTAAGCGATCAGTGATTAGAAATATAGTAGGAAAAGTCATAGAAACTGCTTTATTGACTAATATGTCAAAACATAGCAGCTAACTGTGTCCAACTTTAAGGTTACTCGGACAAGAATCCATCATCGTCTTATAAGTTTGTTGTGCTCCAATCATGCTTATAGTCATCAATGTCGTAAGGGATGTTGTGAAGGTAAATTCCATCGTCTTTAGCGTTCCAAATGCAATCTTTAAAATCACAGTGAAACTGAAGCCATGAATGATCTTCTTCTGGCCAAAACACGTTGAATTTAGCATGGCCCTTCGAGCTGCTAAAATAACACCAGAACAATGTTGATGCAGAGTAATTCTCTTTAAAATGCCAAGAAAATTCTTGATTGTAAGCGAGGTTTTGTGGACCGAGATCATCGTCTTTTGATTTACAGTGTAGAAACAAGACACCTCCCTTCTCCATCTTGTTAACAACATGCACTCTCCATTTAGACCCGGAAACTAGTTCGTTTGGTGTTGCCGAAGCAGATGGTGTAACAACCATGATTAGAGTGATAGCAACCATCATAAGAACAACTTCTCTAATGAGCATCAAACCCATTTTCAGCTCTACTTTGGAAGGAAGATGGTTGAGAGATTTGATTTTATAAAGAGATCAAGAGCATAGGAATGATACATTTTATCGTTTTTGACAAATCTACCAAAAGAAAGAATATATTTACCAAATATGGTTAAATGACTAGAAGATTACGTGACTAGACATGATAACATATCATATATGATCGAGTTTCCATATCTGGTTTGACCATGTTAGGCTCGTGGTCTATCCTATGAGTTATATCCTCATAACCAACCGAATTTTGGCTCCTCCTTGTTTTAATAGTTTGAGTCATCACATAGATCATGTTATTTAACAAACTATAATACTGAAAATGTATTATAGTAATTAAAAATATGGATATATCAATGTTTGAGAGACTCAAACTAAAGTTAGGGAATGTCGTTTTGTTTGAAATTTATTAGCTAAATATCTTTGTATATCAACCTAAGGCCGTCAAATCCAATTATTAGTTATCGTTTTCAATTTGCATAAATGAGAAAGGTAGTATTCTATTGACTCGTAGATGAACTAGAAATAGATGAAAAAACAAGGAAGACAATGATAAGCGAGAGCTCGTTTTCATGGAGGACTAAAAAGATGAAACATGAATATATTTCGCCATATCCTAAGAAAGAAAAATAGAACATTTCGATCAATCTCGATGCAACAAAGTTCATTATTTCATCATGGATTCATGTATTTTAGTTGATTTTACCGTTTTGAGATTGATGACATAAATTTCAATTGGGTCGGGCTAGACCATTGTTTAATTATTAGGGTTTTTAAGATACTGTATATATAATTGTTTAAATCGCAAAACTCATTTTATTTAGATATTTTATTCGTAGATTTTCTACTTCTGCATGTGACCTTTTCCCATTCGAGTTTTCCACTTGACAAACATAGTTTTCGAATTTCTTGTGTTTCTTTTTTGGTATTATTATTCGATTTCAAAGTTTAGAATGTTTAGGTGATCAAGATATAGAAACAGAGAATGAGAAGTTCTTTAAATAATTATTTGTAACCTGCTTTAGTGACTAACATGTCTAAACAAAGCAGCTAAGGCTATTCAAGTTTAAGGTAACGTAGTGATCCAGTCATGCCTATAGTCTTCAGCACTTAGAGGGATGTTTCTGAGGTAAATCCCATCGTCTCTAGCAATCCAAATGCAGTCGCTATCGTTACAATGATTCTCGAGCCATGAATGCTTCCTTTCTGGCCAAAACACGTCGAATTCAGCATGGCCGTGCGAGCTTGCGAAATAGCACCAGAACAAGGTTGTTTCCCAGAAATTCTCTTTAAAAGAAAATGCAAATTCTCGATTGTAAGTGACGTTGTGTCCCCCAAGATCGTCGTCTCTTGATTTACAGTGCACAAATAGCACACCTCCTTGCTCCATCTTGTTAGCAATATGTACTGTCCATCTAGAGCCTCGAACCTCCTCTTTTGATGTTGGGGGATCGGAGTCTGCAACGACCATGGTTAGAGTGATGAAAACCATCGCAAGAACAACATTTCTGATGGGTATAACACCCATATTTCACTCTATTTCGGAATGAAATCTATTGATGGCCACGAACTCACATTTGAGATTGGTTTTAAAGACAGAGAAAGAGTGAAGGAATGGTTAAAATAAGGCATTATTAACTTTATCTTCAACAAATAGTTAAGAAAGAACCATATATGAATGAGTTGCCATATATTGCTCATGTTATACTACAGTCATTGGTCAGCCTCGACGGGGGGCCGGGCGGGCGGTTGGTGAGGCTAAGTCGTTGGAGCAAATGGTGTCTTCTCATGGAGTTAGATGATGGATACCAATCCAAAGTTAGGAATTTTCTCTAATTTTTATGTTGTTTGGTAGATGATCTTGCTCGAGTGATTCTTTTAATCGTCGATGTTATCGTTTCCTTTGAGCACACTGAATTCTCACGATCCCTTCTGGAGCGGTTGAAAATTCTTCGAGGGTTGGATCGTTCCTTCTGGTAATTTCGTCGTTTTTCAACCTTCATTGAATACGTGTAATAGTTTTTGGTGAATTAAGTATCCAAACATATGTCCATCTAGTTTCTTCTTAAGATCAGTCTCAAACATGGAAAATATATTTTACGTGTAGATCTTAGGACGAAAACCTGATCGTCACTGAATAGTATAATATTTTTTCTTTCGAGAATAACCAGAACGATTTTATTCAAGGATTTAACCTAATAGGCTAGTTATTTTATCTCTCTCTCACGCGCACACCTAATTAAATGAAAATATAGTACACATGTTATGAATTTGATGAATAAATTAATGGCGGCGTTGAAATTGTTGATATCGAAAAATGCGAAGATTTGATTTGCAAAAAAATATAAAAAAATAAAATTTGTAAATAACACCAAATAATACAAATAAATAAAATTACCATAATTTTCAATAACTTTTAAATAACCATTTTATTCATTTTCATCAACAAAAGAAAATTTTGTTACGAATTCAAAAAGTAATGATTCATTGATCGGTGTAATTAATATAATAAATTTAATAAAATAAATAACTAATTACACTGAATATTATGTCTACGCCCTTTTTCTTCTCTCCTTTCTTATTTTTTGATAATTAATTATTTGTTTTAATTATTTCTCAACTTGGTAGGCTAATTCCTGTAAAAAAAAAAAAAAGTCATTTTAAGAATAAACATTAATAAAAGTTTTCCATAATATAGCTTTGATATCTTTTTTTTTTTTTTTTGGTCATTTTAAGCATATTATTATTGCTTTCTTACACTGTTAGGCCAATAAATGTGTCTATTTAGTAAAAATATTTATTATAGGAATCAATGGTTTTCACTATCTAAATTTAGAAAACATTTTCCAAGAGATAAACTCAACTTGGCCATGGAGTCCTATTCTCTCTATTAAAGGCCTCTCCAAATCATAATTCTTCTTCGTTTTCGATTTTGATGATCTTCCTTTCAAAGTATAGCCAAAAAATGGGAGTTCCCCCCGTTAAAAATGTTGTTCTTATGATGGTCGTCATCATTCTAATCATGGTTGTTGCAGACTCCGATTCCCCGAAGCCAAACATCCAAGCTCCATTTACGAAATGGAGTGTACACATCTGCGTTGTTTGTACACTGCAAATCAAAAGATGATGATCTCGGCCCACAAAACATAACTTCCAATCAAGAGGTTTCATGAAATTTCCGATAGAATTTCTTTTCGTCAACGATGCACTGGTGTTATTTTAGTAGCTTGCATGGCTATGCCGAATTCGAAGTGTTTTAGAAGGAAAGTATATGGCATGCTTGGCTAGAGGATCGCTGTAATTGGAGTGACTTGGATTTGGAATGCTAAGGACGATGGAATATACCTTCAAAACGTCCCTTATAATTTCAATGACTATAAGAACCATTGGACTCTAAAAACTTCATGAGAAGATGATAGACTAATGTTTGTATGAGCTTAGATTTTCACACATTTATTGCTTTTGTTTATGCATGTTAAAGTTTCTAAAGCTCTTAGTCATAAATATCTCTATGAATTTGGATTCACTTTCATATTACATTTACACGTCACTTATTAATTAGTTCAATTGATATGTTTAACTAACTATGTCACTCGGCAAATGAATATCTGACTTTTGAGAGGAGTAATCGGGCACAAGAAGATTTTACCTTCGAGTCAGAGAGAAAAATAAGGAACGATTGGAAAAGTCAATGATAAACAAATTATTTTCCTCTCTTTTTCATACTAATTTCATAGGAAACGTTGGATTTTGATGAGAATGTTTAAATGGCGGATTGAAAGGTTGAAGATTTAACTTAAACTTTGTAACAAAGATGGTTGAAATTCGAAGAATAGTGAAGAATTTTGATTTTGAAAGGTTAAAAATGTCATTCTACTAGACATGAACGAGTTGTCATGTATATGGCCCCGCCATACTAGGTTCATGACCGAACTTTTTAAAGTTTACAAAATTAACGAATAATGTTATGTTTACTCTCTTAAAAAATTAAAATTTTTTTGTTATAAAAATAGATCTCTCAAAAGAATTACAAATTATTTATCGTTAAAAATTTGTTGGTGTGAGTTTTGTTAATATTTTTATTAAATGATAACATTTTCATTATACAAATTATTATAACCGAGACACAAAACCGAAATAATTGTAAAAATATTTTGATATTATTAAAGTATTATTCTACTTTACTCTATACTTTTTTTATGAAGTCATCATATTTTACGATTATCTTTTTTATTATCTAAGAATTATAAAGTAGGAATAGAAAATAAATATAGCATTACTCTAAAATAATAATTTTATCTTTACAATCTATTTCTACAGTTTATTCTTACTTTTTGACGTGATTTGTGTAATTAATAATTAATTTTTAATTATTTATAAATTATTACACTAATTGAATCGATTAATTGAATTTAAAGAGTAGCTCGTGACTCGGGGCCATATATGGCAACTCCGTAGGCATTTGATCCACCATATTTGGCTCATTGTTTGTAGAAAGCAATACCTTGTTTTAACACATTTGTCAAAAAGTTAACACTCAATGAAGCCACGCGTGAACCATTCTTCTACTCTTACTTTGTCTATAAAAGCAACTTCCAAGTGAGAGTTTCTATCAATTTCAACCATTTTCATTCCAAAGTAGAGACGAAAATGAGTTTTATCCTCGCTAGAAATGTTGCTCTCATGATGGTTCTCATCGCTCTTACAATGGCAGCTACCAACGCGGAGGACCAACCCATCCCTGATACATGGACGGTCCATATTGCAAACAAGATGTTGGACGGAGGTGTGTTGTTGGTGCACTGCAAATCGAAAGACGTCGATCTTGGGGAACACAATGTTACGCGTTCTCAAGAGTACGAATTTGTTATAAAAGAAAACTACTTTCAAACGACTTTGTACTGGTGCTATTTTAGAAGCATGCAAGGCCACGCTGAATTCAACATATTTTGGCCAGAAAGAAGGCATTTTTGGCTCCGAGATCACTGTGAGGGGGCGCATTGCATTTGGACTGCTAAAGACGATGGAATTTTTCTTAGAAACAACCAGGAAAATACCGATGATTATAAGCATGATTGGGTCGACACATCTTCCTAAGAAGAAGATGGGTTCTTGTCTAATAACCTTAAATAATAGCTGCTTTGTTTAGACAATCTTACTCACTAATAGCAGTTTTTAAAGTTACTGCCTAATGCCTTCTTATTCTCTGCTTCTAATTACTCTTCATTGAAACAGTCTATACATTCAAATCGATCGTATAGGATTTTCAAATCGAACATTTTTTCGCGAAACTATAGCTCAAGGGCGAGATAGAGGTGGGATGAGGTCAAGCCATTAGGATCGATAATAATGTTCGTCTCTCTTTTTCATTGCCCTCTCACGATACAAATGAGTTTCCTTCTTTGCACCTCGTTATCCTCTTCATCTTCTACCTTCATTATATGAATTTTATTGGACGATTGAAAATTTTTATCGAAAACAAGGCTAGTGAAGGTTTCTGCACCCGAGGAGATTTTAACACGAGACAAGGGGACGAGCTTAATTCTTATGTGCATATACCAAAGATTATTTCAGGTGTATACTCTAGTGTTATACTTTAATATTAGATTAAAAATGATTAAATAATGTATTGTTTTCACTAATTAACGAGTCACATCATACAATACTATGTTAAGGAATACCACTAAAATTAAATGTAACATTAAATCCATACCAATTGCCAAATTGTATGATAGAGATCGACGTAGATACGTGAGTTATAACAGTGATTAAATGATCGAAAAATTTGAGAGCGGGTGTCGTAGAAGATTAAGATTTCTGGTGCGGTAATTCGAGGTAAATTGGATTACTTTCATTCCTTCTCAATTACCATTTCATTAAAATTCTTGGATTTGTGATGTGAGGTTTCGATTATGGGATTGAAGTCGTAGCGTCTAATCTGATTCGAAGGTGGCGATCGAAAGAAACAGAAATGTATAATTCTCACAGGTAAGTGAAGTCAATGAATTTATTTCAGAAGTTATGTCAAAATTCAAAATTTTAATTTGGTTGGTCCGATCTAGGTTCCAACTTCACCCGATATGTGTTAATTCGAGATAGTTGAGAAGTTTGACAACCAAAAATCTTATTAGTCAAAAGGTAAATCGGGTTCTCATTTTCTAGAATTTACGCTCGTCACAAATTGTAGATTTAACTGGAAAATTTTTTAATTAAAAAATTGTTATTATTACCGATGTCTTTGTTGAACTTTGATTTAACCGAGTCATGTTGCGCTCTAACTTCTATTTACTAAACAAGTCTTCTGTTGCTGCTTGGTGTAATCAATAGTTAAGTCCATTTTTGAGTCGGGTTGCTCCCTATTATGTCTCGGGTTTTCTACAAGACTTGACAATTTTTCACAATGATTATTTTTCCAAAATATAACAAATTGATTGGCTTATGAAGCTACCAAAGAAACCGAATGAGGAAAAAAAATTATAATTTTTGTTACAGAAGTATATTTCAAACATCTCTCAACAGCTGCAAGTCAAGATATCTTTGACAGTTGGAGCACCAAAAAGTACTTAATGTGATTAGTGTTAGCCATGGTGCCTCCGTACTTGTTCTTCCATTTCTCAATTATAATATATATATATATATAAAAGGAGTTTTTTAATATTTTAATTCAATGTTGATAAATTAATATCAAACATCAACATTTCATCATAGAAATTATTACAACTTAGGCATAAAACTGAAAAATCATTATTGATCTGTTCAGTTTCAAAAGTAGTTGAACGATGGATCCGACACAAATCAGTGCAGAACTCGTAACTAGTATACAAAAGTTTACATGTTTTAGTAAGCTTGTAGAGATCATACATGGAAGATTCAAGCATGATCATCTATTTATTGAGCTCGAGCCATACACGGCAAGTCGTCCTTATATGGTATCGAAATCGAAGATATATTCTTGGTTTTGATACATTTGTCAAAAGATAAACTTAATGAAACCTTAAGTGGACCATCTTTACACTCTGACTCCGCCTTTAAAAACAAATTAAAATCAAGTTGAACCATCGTCATCTCAAAAATGGGTTTCATACTTGTTAGAAATGTTGTTCTTATGGTGCTTCTCATCGGTCTTACAATGGCAATGGCTGGTACAAAGTCCGATTCTGCAACACCAAACACGCAGCTACCGGGTTCTAGATGGACAATATATATTTTTAACAAGATGACCGAGGGAGGTACGTTGTTCCTACATTGCAAATCAAGAGACGACGATCTCGGCATACACAAAGTCACTATGGATCAATCATTCGAGTTTAGTTTTAAAGAGAATTTCTGGCAAAGAACCTTGTTTTGGTGTTATTTTCGAAGTCGACAAGGCCAGGCTGCATTCGAAGTGTATTGGCCTGAGAGAAGGCGTAAATGGCTCCAGTATCACTGCGACGGAGGTAATTGCGTTTGGACTGCCAAAGACGATGGAATTTACCTTAGAAACAACAAACAAAATATGGATGACTATAAGCATGATTGGAACAAGACATCTTTCTAAGAACAAGATGGATTCTTGTCTCAATAACCTTAATAATTGGATTTGATGATGTTGGGTTGACCAAAGAGATCTTGAGATAGTTTTATCAAACTTACTTTAGGTCTTTTGTTACCAAGGGATAGTTGAAGTCTTGTCGTAATTTTTGCATTCATCAATTTTTATTATGATATTTTAAAAATAATATTACGTTTACGTTCTTATTTTATTCTTTTAAAATATATATTGATGTGTCAAATAATACTTAATATAATTAATACAATAAATTACAAGTCGTTAATTTATAACATTAATTATATCAATGATCGTTTGACAGAATTTTAAAAAAGAAGAATAAAAAAGTTAAGATAGAATTATTCATATTTTAAATTACTTATGAGCTAAATATGTAATAAAAAATAAAATTTGATGAAAATGAAAAAAAAAATCATCATTATATGTGAATGTGTTATTGTAATATTTCTTAAATTATTCCATGGTGATTTAATAAAAATTAAATTTTGATAGAAAACAAAAAAAAATTATGACAAAATATATTATATTTTTAAGTTGAAAAAAAATCATGATAAATAAAAACAAAACAATAAGTTATATGAAAATATTTTATTAATATTTTTAAATTACTTAAATAATAAAAAAACAAAATTTGATCAAAATTATTAAATTTGATTTATTTTGTCTATAAAAAACAAAATTGGATAAATTATTATAGAATATTAACATTCTCATTATATAAATTATTAAATCTTTTAATATTTTTTTATAATTAGATTATTATCTTTCTTGAATTAACTACATTTTTTCGTTGTGGTTCACTTTCTTATTTGCAAAGTATTGTTACTTTACTCTCTGTAATTTCTTGTTAAAATTCTCATAATTTGTAATTAATTTTTTGTGACAGCCCTCCATGTAAAAGTAAAAATGACTCAATGAAATAGTTCATTCGATATCATGGGGTGCACAATCTCACATCTTTTGAGAGAGTGGAAAGTAAATGACATATAAAAAGAGTTATATTCTCTACTTAGTATAACGTGTTTTAGTCTAACTGAGATTCAATTAAAAGCAGACAATATTATAATAGAAAGACTAAGAACGTTATGAATGGTATTAGAGGGGCGTCAAACCTCAAATGAAAAAAGTTGTGGCAGTCTGCTATGTGAAGGCAAAAATAATTCAGTGTAAGAACCAAGCTCATACCAATAAGAGTGCACAATCTCACATTGTTCAGGAGAGTAAAAAATAAATTGTTTATGAGTAGAATTCTTTTTCTTACCTAAAATAGACAATATTATATTAGGATGATCGAAGACATTACATTTTGGTAGTTAAAATTAAATTTGGGACACGTTGAAAAATATGGATCAACTAGTTTCGAAAATTGAATTTAAAGGGTAGCTCGAGCCATATATGGCAACTCGTCCGTATTTAGTAGAGTGACATTTTGTGTTTTTTCAATTTAACCATACTTAATTGAGAATCACTTTATTTGTTTCTAGAACAATTTCTATCTTTCGTTACATTTGTCAAGAGAGATAAACTCAATGGAGCCTTGTATTGGTCTATAAAACTAAAAACAAATCTCAAATGACCAACTATCTTCGTTGAGAAACAGAGCCAAAAATGGATTTTATACTCGTTAGAAATATTGTTCTTATGATGCTTTTCATCGCTCTAACCATGGCTGTTACAGAATCCGACCCTGCAAGATGGAGACTGGAGGCGTGTTGTTTCTACATTCCAAATCGAAAGACGATGATCTTGGCATTTAAAATATCACTTACAACCGGGAATTCGTGTTTGGGTTTAGAGTGAATATCTGGCTAGCACAGTTGTTCCGGTGCTATTTTAGAAGCTCACATAGGGGGTGCTGCATTCGACGTGTTTTGAACAGAAACCAACCATACATGGTTCGAGAAACGCTGTAATGTTGCCGATGGTGGTGAGTGCGTTTGGCTTGCTAAGGGCGGTGATATTTACCTTCGAAACATTCCTTTTCACGTTAACGATTATAAGCATGAATGGATCGGCACATCTCTGCCGGGAAGACGATGGCTTCCTGTCTTAATAACCTTAAAGTTTGTACCCATAGCGGCCTTCATTGGACATGTTAGTGGCTAAAGCAGCTTCCAAAATTGTTATGTAATGTTTTCTCATTATCTGCGGTGAGCTTCGTTCGACACCGAACAAACGAGAAAAATACAAAAAATGAGTTTTGCGAATTAAAAAAAAATACTTCCGAAAACATCGATTCTTTCAAGTCTGTTAAAAATGGTTAAATAGTCGCAAACAATTCAATGAAAGAGTTATTTTAAAATTACTCGTAATTTATATATTTAAATAAAAATCATGAAGAATACATTAAAACAATACTCTACGTATAAGAAACTGAACAAGAAAAACAAAGTTCCTCGTTTTTCAAGTTCAACAGAAATTTGGTATTAGTTTCATTAGGCTGCTTTTGAAACATATATACGTCGCAATAATAATAATTTTACGTAACGATAATCTTAATATCCAAGCTTAAATTACAAGTTTCATGCGTTCTCGAGTTAAAACAAGTCTACCCAACCATTTTTCATAGAATATAGACAAAGACTATGGCTCGTCCACCAAGTGAAGACAATGACGAACAAACATCAGGTAGATACAAGTTTCATGCGATCACGAGTTCAAATATCTCTTTGAAAGCGTGTGACAACCAATATTTTTTTGACCCGAAAGAGAATTTAAACTCAAACATTGAATTAAATAATAGCATTTAGCTCTTCTAAAACAAGTAAAAGAATGCCTATGGCCAAATCTTGTCCATTGGTAGGGATGAACATTGAGCTTATTCTACAACATTGCAGGATAAAAATGGCTTACCTTATTTAAAAACAAACACATACAGCCAATTGAAAGCAGTCTGCCTTATTTATTCAGTACCTGCGACCTTCTTCTTCAGAGTTTCAATTTCTGAGATCAGTTCCTTTCTGCTTGACTGAGGAAGAAACAATGGAGGTCTTTCTTTGGTAAGTAGAATCATTTAAGGTTCAATTTTTTTACAGCAAATCTCAGTAGTTCTTGGCTAAAATTACCACTTTTCAAACAAAAAAAAAGGGAAAAGATGGTTTGATCTACCTTGAAGAGTATATACCGATACACAAACCACCCTGTATATCCAAGTCCTATCAACTCCATGATCTTGGGAAGCTGTAACAGAAGAGAGAGAAAGTAAGAGAGAGAAAGAGTATATACCGATACACAAACCACCCTGTATATCCAAGTCCTATCAACTCCATGATCTTGGGAAGCTGTAACAGAAGAGAGAAAATAAGCATTGGAAGGGATGAAGACGTTACCAAAGGAACTGAATTGATGGCAGAAACAAGAATAGAAGATAACCAGACAGCAACTATGGCGCCACCTCCATATACAATCACATTGGTCTTGTTTTCAATGGCGTCCCACTGGAATATCAACAAAGCACAAACCATTTTTACTTTCATTAGATCAAAGTTTTCCCATCTGATAAAAAGGTTCCACGGCTTACTTTCTCCTTCAAGTCGGTAAGAATATCACTTCCTGATGCCTCTTCCGACGAGGCTCTAACCTGAAAACGATGACACCTCCGGCACTCTGCCATGCAATAACACAAAGAACAATTATCAAAGCTAAAAAAATACAAAGCAAACAGCTCCGCCAATGAAGAAAGAAGTTCAACTATCAATATTTCCAGCGTTTTGAAGTGGTCTTCCAGATGCTCGACAAAACGCCTGAGAGAAAAATTGAACCTGGAGAGAGCTTGCAGGAGGTAGAGAAAGAAGAGTTCGATAAGCGAGGAGGGAGAAACGGCAATGAAGGACAGCAAGCGGAGGTGGCGGAGAAACGAGGGACCAAGACGGTGGTTGCCGCCGGAGATACTGCAGTCGTCGCCATTTCAGATTCGCGGTTGTTTGGAAAACTCTTCTTCTTCTTCTTCTTCTTCTTCTTCTTCTTGGGGGGAATGGACTTGATTTGTTTATCCTAAACTGATTTAGCTGGTGACACGTGGAAAAACTTTACATTTTGATTGGCTGCTGATATATCTACTATCCTCACGTGAAAATCAACCTCTATATCCCTACACAAATAATCTTATATTCTAAGATGGGTAACCCGAAACCATGTATGTATCCGACCCGTATGTTCAAATCGTATTCGGCTTTCAATATAGAAGAATTGTCTTCTAAGGTTCGAGTCATGATCTTGGATGTGTATCACCAAATTTAATTATAATGACAAAATCTAACTCAAATCCAAAAAATCAATTTGAACCAAAAAGAAAAAAAAAAAAAATCCCACCCGACCTTGTATTTATATTTTAATAAAAATAAGAGGAAAGTACATTTTGGACCTCCAATTGGATATAAACGTCTTAAAATTTTCTCGACCAGCACGCTATAACATTACATTGATTTCTCGTTAATTCATTTACAGCGTAATTATAATATATTTATATGTTGCATTAATCAATTTGGTCAAACCCAATGAGGCTTTCTGCAAAATGGGCCGGGTCTATGTTTCATTTTCTAAAACCCAGTAACCCAACCAATCTTCTCATTTTGGACCGGTTCGGTTCCTTATCTAAAGTGAAATGATGTTGCTTTTTATTATTAGAAAAATCAACGGCTGAGATTATCTGCTGACGCGTCCAAACGTAGGCCCGTGATCATGACACTGGATTTTATGGGGTGAAGACACGCAGGCTACGTTTCCATGTCCGTAAAGTATTCAACTACGAAATGATAAACAAGGTAAAGGGAGGTGGGCCAGGTGGGCTGCTCAACCTTAACTTTGAGTGGACCCACTTGGCACAATGTGGGTCACGTCAGATCGCAGGTCGTAAAAAGGCGATGTGGGGACCACGACCAGAATCTCGACGTGGCACCACAATCAGCCGTTGATGAGAAGCCAGAATCCATGGCCCCGCTTGGGTTCTCAGAAAGGACGACGACTTTATTAACTTTTGTCAGACTCGGATCTTGGTACGTCGACGTGGCTCGCATTCAGTTGACTCAGAGCAGTGCTGTGATTGGAAATGGACGGTCCTGATTTGGCATCGGCGTGATACTTTCCATAGAGCTGAAGTGCTCTTGTGCATTGGAAAATAGCTGATGGTCCCACTCGATATAAAACTAATTCCTTAGCCCTCCAACGCTACGTCAGCCACGCGACGCTTAAAGAAAGCGGGGCCCATGAGGGAATGAAACGAATGAACGACGAGCACGTGGAAGGTAGAGAAACGGCGGGGGGTTGATGCGCCAGCTCAACGACCACCTAAAGCAGTTCCCATCGCATCACCTCGTATTCTATGATTTCCCATCTTTTCACCACGTGTTTTCTGACGTGGCAGTTCTTGTCTCTCTTCGTGGAAGACCAAGACGTTGTCTTTTTCTTCAGATTTTCATCTGGAGAAGAACACGTTTGATTTTCGTTTCCTGGACGGATATTGTGGAGGCGTAAAGGTTCGGATTTGGATTTCGGAGTTTGAAGTTCGTCAAATTTAGGACGATTTTGGGTAAAACTCTTATTTCTTTATTGTCGTGTTGATGGGAATTCCTTATTTTATTGCTGCATTTGCGTAAATTTGAGTTTGTTTGGCTGCTGAGAAAATGGAGGAAAGTTAGGGAGAAAGCTTGTTCGGTTCATAGATTCTTTCGTGAATATTTTGAGGGATTTGATTTGTGTGTGTGCTGGGTAGCTCAAGTATTTCGGCTTTGTTCTTTTGAGATATGTTAAAGCAGTGGTTAACAATTTCACTACGAATACAATCAATTTCTCTGGATCCTATGAAAAATGAAGTCAGAGTTGAGAATTTATGCAGCTTTTGGAATCGTTGTTGATATTATCTTCGATGGGAAAGCTTTTATTTTTTATTTTACCCTGAAATGTTGATTATTGAATTCACTTCTTCAACGATGTATCTGCGTATTCAGGTTTGGCCATGGGGACCAATGAAAATGGAAAGTCTTCTAGGTCAGAAAAGCTATCTTCGCCTGCAAAACTGGTAATCAAACAAGTGTTTTTGCAAACAATGGGGGAAGATTACTTTCATAGATTCTTCTTGCAAATTATGATTTGTATTCTTCTTTTACTCTTTGATTTTTGTGTTGGTCTGTTGAGAATCATCTACCTTTCTGGTCTTTTGCATTATCAGACCAAGCTGACTAATCCAACCAATGATCATGTACATCCTGATTGGGCAGCCATTCAGGTCCACTAAATCAGCCAAAAACATTTTTTCTTTTTTTGTTTAATGTCTTTGTCGAACAAATTCCGATAAGTTTTTCGTCAAAACGGTCTGTTAAACTCAAGTGTTGTATTCATCGACAGGCGCATTACGGTCCGAGAGTTGCTATTCCACCGTATTACCACTACATTTGGGGCCCTCAACAGGCAAGTGAACATTTTAAACACAACAGTAATTACAAGAAGTTCTGAGTTTTTGCCTGCTAATTTAGAGTTACTCTGTCTAATCTTGTAGCCCATTGTGGCGCCTTATGGAACACCCTACGCAGCAGTCTACACACATGGAAATGTTTATGCACATCCTGCTGTTTCTTTCGTAAGTTTAGCTTTTAATTTTTTGCAACTTGAATGAGGTGCTTTATTGTAATTTGTTAGAATTCGATAACTCAAATTCTGTATTTACCCGTCTCGGAAGCTCGTAGTGGATTGATCAGACCGATATGGTTCTACTATTTTTTTTCTTTCTTATATTAATCCTCAAACTTTGTTTTGAAACATGAATTCTTCTCCTCTTCCTGTAATTTTTCCTTGTACTGATTTGCGTATAAAATTTGTGTTCTTCTCCTACTTTTTTGTCGATATGCAGAATGGAAACTTAATTTCCTTTTAGTCCGTATACTGATATATGATAACAAACTAACGTAAATTAGGATGTGGAAACACGAGCAAAGTGGCAGTGCAGTAAATCAACAGAAATTCAAATAACTGATTATGAAGCCATTATTGCAGATTGCTGCAACTCCTTTGAGCATGGAAACACCGGCCAAGTCAACCGAAAATGGCGATAAAAGTCTGATGAAGAAATTGAAAAGTTTTGATGGGCTGGCAATGTCTCTTGGCAATGGTGGCACAGAGATCAGAGAAAGCGAAGCTGAAGAGACGATGTCGATGAGGTTCGTTAAGCCTTTCTAATGTTCGGGATGATTTTTGCATTTGACCCTTTTTTTCCTGATTGCATGAGTCTTTAGAGGCCTATCATATTTTTGTGAAATGGCCTTGGCAAAGAACTCATAGTTGATTACCTTATTAAGCAGTGTGGAGACTGGAGGTTCTAGCAATGGAAGTGGTGGAAATTTAGCTGTGGTGAGGAGATTGTTTTGTGGTTCAATTTATCTTCTCTTGTTTTTTTCATCTGATTGATTCGGTTGTGATCTAACTGTATTCAGACGAATCAAATGAGAAGAAAGAGAAGCCACGAGGGAACGCCCACGACAGGTATAAATGTTCTTCTTGAAACATTTTGACTACAAAAAAAGGGTCTATTGAGTTATTAAGGTCCATTTTTGTTCAATCGATCTCTAATCCTCTCAGGCACCTACAAGAAAACCGAAACTCCAGCCAATCCATCATCTGATAAGAAGGTGAAAGAAGAAAATGCCTGTGTTAGTTCGTCTAAACATTTGGTCGGACCTGTTATTTCGCCTGCCATAGCCAAGGCCGCAGAGCTAACCAGCCCTTCCGGCCTAAATCCGTCCTCGGAACACTGGTCACAAGTACTATAATTGTCCCCTTGACACACTCTTCGAAATGATTTCTACATTTGGAAGCAAATATTTTTTATCTTCCTGCATTTGAATAGCAAATATCATCTTGTGTTTTGTTGTTCAAGAACGAGAAAGAGCTAAAGCAGGAAAGGAGGAAACAATCGAACCGAGAATCTGCGAGAAGATCGAGGTTGAGGAAACAGGTGGGATAAACATGCGAAAAAATTCGATTTTCACAGAACTTTGGTTGTACGTTTCAGCTGATGCCATTGTCATAACTTTTCAGGCTGAAGCCGAAGAACTTGCACAAAAAGTTGAATTCCTGATCGCAGAGAACATGTTGATAAAATCCGAAATAAGTCAACTTGCAGAGAAATCCAAGAAACTTAAGCTAGAAAACGCTTCTCTAATGGTAAATCTTTGCAACTATTCCATCTTCTCCAAACTTCTTACGAATGTTGCCTATTCTAGCTGACGAAAACGATTGGTTTCGATGTCAGTGGAAACTAAACAAAACAAACCGAGGAAGCAAAGAGTTACTCCTAAACATCATCAACAAGAAGCAAGAAGAGCTTGTTTGTACTGAGAACTTGCTTCCGAGAGTTAACGATTCTGATTCCGTCAATACAAACTCAAAAGAAGAATGCAAAATTTGCCCGAAAATCTCAAACCTGGGTCCGAAACTGCATCAACTCTTGGATTCGAGTTTAAGAACGGATGCTGTGGCTGCCAGCTGATGAAGGGTTGGCTTTCTTATACGCAGTTTTAACATAATTAGAGGCCTAAAGCCATTGCTGAGTGCTGATTACATTTGAGGACTGGTTCAAGTGAGCTCTGGGTGTTGCATTATGGCTCTTTCATGGCGGAAACAAGTTGATTTTACTGCTGTAATACTAGGTTGACACTTGGGGAAGTTATGTAAATTTGATGAGATTAGACAAAATTAGGAGTGGATTATGTGAAAATATAGAGTTAACTTTGTGTTGTGACAGACTTCAATGATTGCATTGTATCTATATGCACTAGATTATCCTAATTAAATTTCAATTGCTCGTGTTAAATAAGTCATTATAAAATTTAAATGATTAATAAATTAAATTTTAAAATATTTTTATAATAAAGTCATCTTTAAAATATAAATATTTTAATAAAATGTTAATGGTAGGGGACAATCTTGGAGAATAAGAAAAGAATGGTCCCTTGTTCTGTATTTTTTAAAAAATCTGAGTTAGAAAATATATCAAATAATATTAAATTTATTTAAAATTTTTACAATATATTTACAGATATAAAAAAATAATTTAGAAAGTTTCGTAATTTTTTAAAACGTGTATGATTTATTATAATTTTTTTAAAATATTATTTTATAAACCATATGTAAAATATTATAATAAACCGTACACTTTTTAAAAAATAACGACATTTTTCAGATTATCTTCTCACGATATGATAAACGTGTGATAAAAATTTCAAGTAAATTCGATCATATTTTCTAACTCTAAATATTTTTTTTAAAAAAATTAAAAATAAAGAAGGACTCGTTCTCTTAATTCAGCCCCCATCATAGACTATTTTGTTAATATATTCATAATTTTAGAGTGAATTTGTTAATAAAAATAATTTCAGTTTGTTAATCGTCCCATACTTTGAGAATGAATTTGATAATTATTGTAATATATAATATTAAATAAATTAAAATTATGATAAATTAATAGTATTTCAATATAATAATTAATATTAAAAAATGATAATGCGTGATTTTTTTTATTTTTTAAATTAACGCATTATTATTGCTGTTGAAATTGACCCGATGCACTAACAATCGAATAATAACCCCCTTTCTAAAAGGGAATGGACCCGCCCCACAATTAGCCAATTAAAGCCGTCTGATTTTCCCCCACAAAAGTCATCAAAATCAACGGTCCCGATCGCATCTTGGTTTAGGGAATCAAAAACTTTGCTTCACAAAAGAGGAGCAGCTTCTCCGTCCCGCGTACACAACACACTCTGTTAGACGCAACCCTCTGCGTCTCCATTATCGTCTTCCTCTTCCTTCTTCTACTCTCTGGGTTGTCTTTCAGATCGGAGAAGATCTCTGGGGTTATCTTCTATGGCTTCAAAGAGGATTTTGAAGGAGCTCAAGGATCTTCAGAAAGACCCCCCCACCTCGTGCAGCGCTGGTAGGATCTCCTTCTTTGATCTCTTTTCCTTTTTTTTTTTTTGTATTTTCTTTTTTATTTTGTGTTATTAAATTTCTTTTAGAGCTCGATCTGTTATTTTTCTTCCCTCTCGGGGATCTGGGTCTGCGAGTGTGTTCTCACTCTGTTTGTTGCCCGTGTTTTGAATTTGTTGGATGGTGTTTCTCTATCTAGAGCTGAATAATTTCAGTCTGTTCGCTCCACTTGATATATATTGGTAATTTTAGTTGTTGTTTTGATGATTTCGTTTCTCCAATCTGGCTCGATTTCATTTGCTGATATCATACAACGACTCAACTTATGGGGGATTGGATTAAAAAATAAACTTTTGAAGGCACAAAGAGACGAGTCTTGTGAGATTGGTCAAGGTGGACGTAGCATGCTCCGGACACCCATGGATATTGAAAAAGAAGTCTACATATGAATGGGAAATATTAGTCTGTTTCTTCGAAAAAATAAAAAATAAATTTTCAAGTTGTACTAGTCTTAACATTGTGAATTGCTAGTTAAATTGTTACACTACGTTCATTGTCTTCAATGGTTTGGTTTGATGATTGGACCAACATCTGACTTTAGCACTTCTGATCCACAAATTAGTTTTTCATATGTACAACATAAATTTTTTTCTTTTTTTTTTTGCATTAGATGAAGAAAAATCATAGATATAGTATGCCTGAAGTAACCTGATGTTTTACTCTGCTCAATTTGTAGAAAACGCCATTTGAAGAAGTATATTGACTACAAACTGGTTGCTTAATGCATTAAGTTTATATTAACCTTAAAAGCATCCACCTAGAAGGCGTCTTATGAACGTGGATACTGTTGAGCAGTCTTTCATTTTAACAGAGCAATTGCTCTAGAAGGGAATATTATAAATAATTTAAAAAAAGAAGAAGAAGAAGAAGAAGAAAGAAAAACGATTAGATTGTTTTGGAGAACTGAATCATCAGATTATCCTACTTTGATTTGATAGTGCTCACGACCCAGAATTGCAAGAGTGATTTTTAAGGTGGCGATGGTAATAATATGCTTGCAAGATAATTGAAAATCATGTTTATGTCTTGCTAAGAGCTGATTTAGTGATAATTTTTGTTTGTGACAGGTCCGGTTGCTGAAGACATGTTTCATTGGCAAGCAACAATAATGGGACCCCCAGATAGTCCTTATGCAGGAGGAGTGTTTCTAGTTACTATTCATTTTCCTCCAGATTATCCTTTTAAACCTCCCAAGGTATTTGAATTATCTTTCAATGTTTTATGTCACTTAGAATTAGATAACGTCTGACACT
This sequence comes from Begonia peltatifolia, assembly GCA_022433055.1. Lineage (NCBI taxonomy): Eukaryota > Viridiplantae > Streptophyta > Magnoliopsida > Cucurbitales > Begoniaceae > Begonia > Begonia peltatifolia. The sequence goes on from CM039521.1 coordinate 22,835,389, forward strand.
GTCACTACCTAAGTCATGGATTTAAGCAAGATTTATGTCATGTGATTTTATCGCAGGTTGCTTTCAGGACTAAGGTTTTTCACCCAAACATAAACAGCAATGGCAGTATTTGCCTTGACATCTTGAAAGAACAGTGGAGTCCTGCTTTAACTATATCCAAGGTTCTATTTTTTCCCAATTATTTTATTTTGTTTTTAGTTTTTTGACCTCGAAACAATGAGCATAGGTGTAGAATCTATTATTTTGATGGGGACTACATTTAAAAAAACTTGAGGCTAAACAACATTGTGCGAACAAATTCGTCCGTACGCCAGAAAGGAGGATCATAAAAGAAGTAGTTGATCAATGGCTAAATGCTTTTTTGCCAAATGAGTTCATAAGCTTGTTTTTAATTATATATGATGAACAAATTCAACTTCAGGTCAAATCAGATGAATAAATTCCTAGAGCATTATGGCACTAATTATAGAAAAATAAAAGGGGAGCTTACGATTATTGTTTGTTGAATTTTGGCATTAATTGTTGTGTGTCCATGTTATTCTTCTTTTTTTTTTTCCCTTATTCTTCCTATATTAGACTTCGTCTTTCATCAATACTATCTTTATAGGATAATTTTAGTTTCACGTGTTAATTTTACTTCATGACATGACATTTATATATCAATGATTAATTACTAAAATAATTAAGACAAATTATAAATAGTTAAAATAAAATATTAATTAGCATCACGGGAAGTAAAAATTAGAATATAAAATTAGATAATAAACTCCAATTGTAGGTGTTGCTCTCAATCTGCTCCCTCTTGACCGACCCAAACCCAGATGATCCCCTAGTGCCAGAAATTGCTCATATGTACAAGACAGACCGTGCAAAGTATGAGACGACCGCAAGGAGTTGGACCCAGAAATATGCCATGGGGTAGTCCGCGGTGCTTTAATGGTAAGGACTCATAATTATATGTTGCTTTTTAAGTTTCTTATTATATAGAAGTGAAGTGAGATAAGTAGTGTCTGTTCTTATGTGAACTAGTAAGATGAATTGATCTGTGTCCTGCTCAAATGTATTCTAAATTGTTTTATGCAACTATTGAATATTTATTATGGCTAAGTATGATGAATATTGAAAATTACTTATTATCAAGTGTTTTTTTTCTAGATATTGTTTTCAGAAACTGTTTTTGTAATAAACAGCTTGTCTTCTGCATAATAAACAAATGCAAATCATGCATCTGAAACATGTTTTCTATTGGAGGTAAAGAGTTATTCCAGCTATTTATTTAGCGAGCAATGTTAGGATAAATTTCTAATTCTAAGCTATAATTTTATTTTCCCACGTTGCTCATTAATTGTGCAATTAATATTTTATTGTAATTTTGTACAATTCTCCAAGCCTGATCCGGGATGGATGCTCTTGGATTGGAACAAAAAGAGTACTGGCGTCATCACAAATTTTACTTGGATCAGTCGTTATAATGCAAAACTGAAAGCTGCTTTTTTATAAGAATAAATCAAAAATGACATCCTTGTTACAGTGATAGATCTGTTACAAGAAAATATGTAATGGGTCAAAATTCAATCGAGGAAGGAATTCATTTTAGTCTATTTACGATGATGAGTTTTAGAAGAAGCTGTAGGAAGAGGCATCGAGGGGGTGGATGAGATAAGTAAGCACCAAAGCCACCATCATCAGAGTGTACTCAATTCCTTGGTCTACAAAATTTCCTAAAATTACACAGATCAACCCAAAATATAATCACCGTCGTCAATCTTCTGGAAGAAAGAATTGATGATCAGGAAACGAAAATTTTCAGATCCAGAGTTTGAAAACTTACCATCGCTAGAAGGACCTGTAGCGGGCGCCGGAGATGAAGACTTCGCCTGAACGGCAACGGCGAAGAGAATGGCCAAGATGACAGAGAAACCAGCAAAACCTTTACGGAAATGATCGAGCATTGTCATTCTTTTACTCTTCTCTCTCTCTAAAGATCTGAGGAGAAGTGTAGGATCGAGGAGAGAAGAAGATGGAGAATAGAAAGAGAAACGCAAGATTGAGAGGAGAGGAGAGGAGAGGAGAGGAGAGGAGGGCGAGAGGGAAGACCGTTGGCTCAAATACAGAGGACGAAGGAAGAAACCATTAAAAACGCTAATTGCTAATTAACGAAGCTAATTACAGTCAGCCATAATATTTTAAAATAATGTTATCCAAAAATAAATAAAATCAAACAAAATACTTTCGATCCATTTTTAACATTTAAGTTTAAAAATAAATATTTAAAAAAACAATTTTTTAATCCTTCTCAAAAATAAATTTAATCATAATTTACCATAAGCTGTGGAGTCTAACTTCTTAAATATTGTAAGAGTTATGCTACTTTTAATATATTGTTACGTTCTACCGACAATATCTTATTGATGGTAGCCGGATTCCACAATGAGGATGTCACCATGAAACAAGAAAATCAACGGATAATTACAAACTTTAGCTTCGATTGTTTTTCACAAATGATTAATAGAAGTCATGACTAGTACACGAGTATTATCGTAACCGGCTACAAAAATGTGAGAAGGAGATCAACCCATACTTTAAAATGCTATGTTTCATGAATGATTGAGAACTTTGGAGGTGAATATTTACAAATCATATGCTTTTCACCGGTTGAAATAAAACAGTTTGGAGATTTGCAGGACTATGCTCGAGGAAAAAGAATGATAGCATTATGGGTCTGTTCTACCTGAAACTTCTATAAGACTCTCGGAATCTGATTTTGCCGGTAATGGAAGATCCACGAGCATGTGTGTCGGCGCAAAATACATTTGTAGCGACATCATGCAGATAATGATGCCGAGGAAGAGCTACAGAAGCACAAAAAAGAGAGAGAGTGAGAGTAAGAAATCATTCTAGGTAAACACCCGTTTGACAAAAATGGTTTTACACAACTGATTTCTAAAACATGAAATTTCTCCAAACTGTTCTAGTTTTTTTTAGTGAAAAGAGGCATTAAACTAAGAGTGTGATGAGCTTTGTGTCTCGCGGATGACATAATTAGTGGGCAGAGAAAGGACTGTTCTCTCTCTCTTGTTACTTTTTGCTTTATTTTAATGTTAAAGAGTAACATTCATATCCAAATTTGGTCCGAATCTGCTAAAAAAATGGCTAAATCCAGCAACCACAAAGAAAAAAGGGAACAAAGTACAAGTCAGACATGTTAGCTACCTGTAATGTCGGCCTGAAGTTGAAAAGAAATACAGAAAGAACCATTGTTAGAAGCATGGCCATTGACGTAGAATACACCTAAAAGAATGAAATAAGAACCAATTCCCACAACTATTTACACACGTGAAATCCAAGTAGTTGCAAATTTGATCGGATCCTGATCTAAGGTATCTCATAGAGACATCCAAGTGAAGTAAAAAGAGCATAAATAAGAAATAAAAAAGAAAATTATCTAAAGGGAGAGGAGATACCTTAACAATGTTATCTGCGTATTTCATTAGCCATGAGACTAACAGCCCTGTAGACCCTAGATTAAAGACTACCAACCAGGTAGTAATGCTGTATCCATTAAAGAGACGTTGCCACCATGGTCCATTCTCAAATCCGCCCCTGAAATCATCTAAGAGAAGCCTCGCCATATTGAAAATAGAACCAAACCTGGAACGTCACATTAAAATTTATGGTCCACCTTCCAAACTGGTTTATGAACAACTAAAATTTATTGCTCAACATTTTTTGCAGGAAGAATATTTTTCCTGTATCTGGAAATGACCATTATAAAATGTGGTTTTTTTTTTTAATGTCCCAAAGATACAAACGGAAAATAGCTTGGTTTAGTTACAAGAGAAGAAAAAATAATATATAGGATAAAACCAGTTACGCCCCAAATATTTACATCTATACAAGGTCACAGAAATGTTCCAACGATTTCTATATTTCTACAACTAATCGTTTAAATGCAATTCACAAGGAAAAATAAGAAGGAAACAAGAATGCCTGTAATCCATCCTCGTATGAAAACAATTAGCCTTGAATGCACTTTTGATTTCAGTGCCATCACTTGAGAGATATTACCAGAATGACGAGCAATCTTATCATAATAAAGAATCTGCCTCAATCTGCAAATATGAGCTACTAAAATTAAAAATACCTACATGTATAATTGTATATTCTGCCAGTATAAGGTATCATTATTCTTCTTCATCAAAAACTCTGTGTAAATTCCAGCTAATGCCGAAAGACAAGCCGAAAGAATTCCTAACATATATCCCTGAATTGGCGCGGAGAGAAGGGAATCACATGAAGACTCTCCACACCCTTTAACCTTAATTAAAGAAAGAAAAAAAAAAAAAGGTCAACACCACATTAAACAAGGAATTCACTAGAAGTATTAAATCTTAGCATGACTTTGAACAGAATTTAGAGTGTCGCTGAAAGATAAACGATAGTAACTGCCACTAACGATTTCTACTTTGGGATGAAAATAATAGACACAAGGAAAAATCAGAGTAAAAATGTTACGAATGGAAAAATCAATTTTCACCTGGCTTGTGGTGGTTCCAACAGCCAACAGGACAATTGCCATCCAATGCAAGTTGGAAAGTTTCCTCCTCAAGAATAGCCTAAAACATAGAAAAAATACAAGCAGTCTAATAAAAAAGAATAATATTGACAAGTGACATAAAAAAAATTTGTAAATGATTTGAGACATAAAACAGGTAGTTATCCAAACAAAAAAATTATTTAAAAAAAAATGTAATTACTCAATTGAAAGAGAAAAGCACCTGAATAGTATTGCAGTAGATACAATCTTCAAATTTCCCATTATCTGATACGTTGATGTATCAACATATGTTAGTGTAGCAAATTGAACATTATTGTGGATTAGGTATATGATCGAGGGTATAGGATATAGTCGAATACTTTGCCAATCTGTCGTCATTTTTGGTGGGGGTGACTTCTGGCACTCCTTCCACAGAAGCAAACTCGACACTAATAGCTGCCCGAACATTTAGGAGTTTTAGACAATGAAAATATATATCACGTGTTCAAAATATTCCACCTTATAAAGAAAAGAAACATCCTCAATGAGCTATAAGATATCATTCTACTTCACTCGGTTAGCAAAAATCTGAAAAAAAATAAATATTATGGCATGAAAGAAACCTTAAGAACTTCAGCAAGAAAAGGGACTGTTGCATAGTCATACTCGTAGCTACCATTACTTTGTGATAACGTCGTTAAAATTCCCTGCAATTCGTTGAATGGAAAGTTGATGTATTAAACAAAAAGAAACAGAACACATGCCCTCCTTTTATATTTAATTAAATAAAAATAATAGCATTTAGTGTCCTCGAAGCAACAGTCATTGAAAATGTCTGCATTTTCAAAGAATTGAGGAAAAACACTAGTTTTATTCACTGAAGCTGGAGGCGTTTTTGAAATAAGCATAAAATCAATCTACAATTACCCCAGCATTACATAAACCAATCTCAAAGCCTTAAACTATATGACCATACGAAGTTACTAATTTAGATTGAAGAAGAAATGATACATATCAGAAAACAGAAATAGAGCTAAATTCAGATGGATTCTTGCAATGTAATTTCTTCTGTAATAAGAATGAAATCTAAAGCACCAAGTGGCTCCGGCTCTCGGACTGAAATTAAACCACTATAAGATTATGTGTTCTCTTGTTTCAGGATCTTTGTTGTTGATTGACCAATTCAGAAATCAAAATTCTCAACAAGAAACCTATTTCCGAAATTCATGAACTGAAATTCTACGCGAGCATTTATGAGCTTCGGATTAACAAAGAACTGCTGACAAATTCAACAAAACAGGATTCAATGACTCGGATCTCAAACCTGGGAGCTGGTAAGAACAGTGAGAAGCAAGGCGACCAGATACCACCGCATTGTTATCAGTTTCCTCGCCGCTGGATGGACGGAAGTGGATCGAGAGCATTACGGAGACAGAATACGCTACAGCTGCAGGCAATCAAAACGCACCGTCTTAGAGTCTCCTCAAGTAATTGGGCTCTGGCCCATTCTTATTGTGGGCTCTAGTCCATAGATTTGTGGGCTCATTTATCAAACTATATCAAATTGTCAAATTTATAGTTATTTCATCTTCCAATGTTTAGTGCATGGTAGTGATAATGCATAATCCACCGATATGACGAGACAATGATAATGAGTGTCACATGACGTATAGGACCTTCGTTAGGTGCGATGTTAATGAGAAAATGTGCTTTCTGTGCAAGAAAATTAAACGCAAAATCTTATCCCGATAACACAATATTGTTTATTTTACTTTGAAGTCTATGCGATTTTTTTATTTTTGATTAATTTCAAAAACACATTATATAAAGTTGTAAGGAGAACTTTATTAATAAACATAAGATGTGTTATTTGTCAGATAATTTACAATAACATATACAAGATAATTATGGACAGTTTTTTCAACTTTAATTTTAACAAAATAAATTTTAAACTTAGCAAAATAAACAAATAGTGCATATGTCAATCACGTGACCGCTAAAAACCCCCACAAAAAGGAAAAACCGATTCACACACTTTCTTTCATCTTCTTTCTTTGTCTCTCAACTCGACCGTCTCAGACCCATTTTCGATGAACAATAAAATATACACACACACAAATATAGACTCACATGACTTCCTTTTCAATAAACTATATAATATTAGATAATCCATTTTTTCGTATCTTACACTATTTTTCAGGCATATATCTATCTTAGTAAAAATAATTGAAAAGCTTATTTTTTGAGAACATCTCCTACTAAGCAAAGCTATGATGTAATTAATGTTAATTAATGATAAAATTAAGAGTAATTTTCTTTTTAGTTAATGTAAGCCATTAGAAAGTTTCTTCAATCATTAAGATTTCCAAAGTTTACAGTTTCCACTTCAAGTCAAATATCTATTATGATTGAAGAAATTAAGAGGATATTTTTCTAAAAACAATAGTAGAAATTAGAACTTTTATTTAAAAACTATACATAAAAAGATTATAAATTATATTTTCTAATGATTTTTTAAATTTAAACAAAAAAGATGCATAAAATAATAATAAATTAAAATTTAGATTTCAAAAAGGACAATCATGTTCGTTGAATATTACTTGATAAACATAATTAAATCACTTTTAGAAAATTTGAACTAAATAAATAATTATTATTATTATAAATTCGATTTTGAAAATATTTAATCTTTTATTTTATTTTATGTAATTGTAGTAACAACATAATATACGTCTCATAATTTTCGTCCTAATTTAAGAAATTTCCCAACTAATAACAGTACACCAACTTCACCATATTGCTTTGCATAATCAAATTGCCAAAAAAAGAAGATCAATAGCTAATTTGTGAATTCCGTGTGCATTAATTTTATATTATAATCTTTGATCATTTTTATTTGTGTTACTAGATTATATGTCAACGTAGAATTATATTATTAAAATATATATATATATATATTTATTATTATTTTGATAATAACGTTACGTTTATATATGTTAATTTTACAAGATAATCATTGATAATTGTTAATGAGTTGGAGATGAGATATTAAAGTGTAAAATTACATAAAATTAAGTCTATATAAATGTAAAATCAACGGTGATGAGGTAATTAATACGTATAAATACATAGAAAAATTAAACATTGTAAAAAAAATCTATCTAAATAGAAAAAAATCAAACTTCGAAAAGTGGGCCCCAATACCATGAATGCATTTAAAGGTGGGTCGTGATTACAGAAATCTAAGCATCACAAATTCTTACAAAAATGGTCCATATTCATATGAATCTAAGAGAACAAGGGTAAGAAAGTCATTTGACATCTCAAAAAAGCCACTATACAAAAAGTGGATGCAAAGCAGAAATCTGGACGGCACAATTCTGGCTCTATATATAGTGTGAGATTCCTAACGAATCTTCCTCCCAATCCTCTTTCTTCTCCACGAAAATTTTGTTTCTTTAATAATCTAGTTTTCTGGAACTGAAATTGCTTCAAATTTCAAGCTCTTGTCTCGGATTCAGTGAGTTTTCCTCGTCTTTCCGATCCAGTCCGATTTCACCTTTGAAAAGTCTGTCTTTCTTCCTCGGAAGTTCGAACTCCACTGATTTTCAGAAGTCGGGTTTTGCAGGTACTCTGTTTTTTTATTTATCGATCTTTGTTTCTGTTTGATTTTATTCTGGATTGGATTTGAAAAGGGTTTGTTTCGTTTCTGCTTGGAAGTCTTTCTTTCTTGTTCGACTGGGCTCGGTTTTTTCTGTGGACTTAACGTTGGTTTGACTTCGAAGCTCCGATCGTTCTTTCTGGGTCTCTGTTTACTGGTAGTGGTTGATCTAATCGCCTGTTTTTTTTTCTGGGTTTTGATCTTCTGCCTACTAACCGTTCATACTGGTTGACTTCTTTGACTGCCATTATTGATAGCTCACCAAGCCAATAGCTAAGTGATTGGTTGTTCACTTCGTAGGTTTCCCCTTTTGAACATCCAGCTTTTTGAATTTTGACTTCAGCCACTCTCAATCTGTCTTAATCTTGATCTCAAATTTCTTCTTCCTCTGCAAAATAGCGACCGGTGAGAATGATAGAGAATATGGAAGAGCTTAACGCAGAGAAAGTGATAGAAGAGTTCGAGGAATTGACAAAGAATGCTGGCAGAGTTCAGAGAGAGACCTTGAAGAAGATTCTGAGAGAGAATGGAACAGCTGAGTATTTGCAGAATCTGGGTTTGGATCAAAACTCAGAGCCTGAAAGTTTCAAGGCTCGTGTTCCGTTAGTTACCCACGACGATTTGAAGTCTTACATTCAAAGAATTGTCGACGGAGATTCTTCTTCGATCCTCACCGGAAAACCCATCACAAGTATCTCATTAAGGTAACATTTTCTTTCAACTAAATGATAATAACTTGAAATGGGATCTGATATTGTCAAATTCTGTTGATTACGCTCCGTTGTACCTCATTGCAGTTCAGGAACTACTCAGGGGAAGCCTAAATTTGTACCCTTCAATGATGAACTGGTGGAATCTACTATGCAGATTTATAAGACTTCATTTGCCTTCAGAAACAGGTAAATTTCTTCACACAATGTCATTAATAGGGTATTGATCATGAGAATGGATGTTAATTGGCAAAAAAATCTCGATCTGCAGAGAATTTCCTGTTGAAAGTGGAAAGTCTTTACAGTTTATATACAGCAGCAAACAGTTCAAAACGAAAGGAGGCTTACCAGCCGGAACTGCCACGACCAATGTTTACAGAAGTTCACAGTTCAAGAACACAATGAAGGCGATGCGAACTCCGAGTTGCAGTCCGGATGAAGTGATTTTTGGTCCGGATTTTCACCAATCCCTCTACTGTCATCTTTTGTGTGGATTAATTTTCCATGATGAAGTTCAATCCGTTTTCTCCACCTTTGCTCATACCATCGTCCATTCGTTTCGAACCTTCGAGCAAGTATGGGAAGAACTGTGCTGTGACATTCGAGAGGGAGTTCTCTCGAGCCGGATCACTGTCCCTTCAGTCCGTTTGGCAGTGTCTGAACTGCTGAAACCAAATCCAGAATTGGCTAATTTGATCCAGGAAAAGTGCTCCAGATTGAGCAACTGGTATGGATTGATCCCAGAATTGTTTCCTAATGCAAAATATGTATATGGGATCATGACAGGAACAATGGAACCATATTTGAAGAAATTAAGGCACTATGCAGGGGAGTTACCTCTGGTTAGTGCTGATTATGGTTCATCTGAAGGATGGATTGGAGCAAATGTCAACGCAGAGTTGCCTCCTCAAATGGCTACGTATGCAGTTCTTCCTCACATTGGTTACTTTGAATTTATCCCCATTAAAGAGAGCTTTGAAGAAAAAGAGACTGGTGATAAGAAATCTTGCTTCTTCGAAATGGAATCCAAGCTACTGGGTTTAACAGAGGTCAAGGTTGGCGAGGAGTACGAGATTGTCATCACCAATTTTGCAGGTATTGTTATCCCTCAGACTTCCAACAGAAATTTTGTATCAGTTTCTTCATAGATATCAACAATTTTCTTATCTCTGGTTATGAAGATGTATCAGAGATTAGCGTAAAAGAAATGTCCAGTGAAGTAATTATTCTCTAATTGTAGCAAACTTCTCCACTGTAAGTGGAAATAGAATCAACAATGAATCAATAAAACAACATGTTTTATGATTTGCGTTTTTTAACCATCTCCATCGTTCATCGCTAGAAATGGTAATTTAGTCCTTGGCATATGAGGCATCTCAATTCAGTGCGAAACGAATTGCAGGTCTATACAGGTACAGACTAGGAGACGTAGTGAAAGTAACAGGATTCCACAACTCAACCCCAAAGCTCAAATTCGTATGCAGAAGAAACCTCCTCCTGACAATCAACATCGACAAAAACACGGAGGAAGACTTACAGATATCCGTAGCAGAAGCCGGAAAGATTCTAGCGGAAGAAAAACTCGAAGTCATCGATTTCACGAGCTTCGTGGATCGATCATCAGAGCCAGGGCACTACGTCATTTATTGGGAAATAAACGGCGAAGCAAAAGATGAGATCCTGAGAGAATGCTGTAACTGCTTGGACCGGTCGTTCGTAGATGCAGGCTACGTGAGCTCCCGCAAGGTAAACGCCATTGGAGCACTGGAGCTGAGGGTCGCCCTGAGAGGAACGTTCCAGAAGATTCTAGAACATTATCTTTCTCAGGGAGCCGCCGTCAGCCAGTACAAAACGCCGAGGTGCGTCGACGCTCAAAACGTCGCCGTCTTGCAGATACTTTGTACTAACGTTTCCAAGAACTACTTCAGCGCTGCGTATTAGTTTTAGTCAATGGGAAATTACGAATTTAATGTGAAATTGTTAATCACCAAACGTGACACCTGACACCGGATTACTTATTAGTCTGTTCAATTAGCACTAATGAGCAGTTGCATGGTGATTAATGTATTAATATTTTAAAGTAAGATCAATGTATGTTTCTACTTTTAACTATTGTTATTTTGACACTGAGCAATTGATAAAAAGTAACGTTAGTTCAATTGTTGTGGGAATTTTTTTTATATTTATGCAGGATTTTTTACTTTGATTTTGTCGACTTAAAACAACATCTGTTCGGTTAGTGTGATAAGTTTTTTTTTCCTTTTACGTCTAGCGTGTTTTTTGCAATACTAACACCGTACAAATTTAACTCAGATACCATCATAGAATTAATTCAAAAAACAAGTTCGAGAATTGAAATAACTTCCTTCATATTTATACAGAATCTTTCGTTTTTATTTTGTCTACGCGCTACATCAGCAACCATTTTTAGTAATCAACGAAAGAAGAATTGATCATGGTCTATGAACAAAAGCAACCAAAACTGATAATTTTGGAAATAGAGGATAACTCTATATTTTAAATTAGGATAATTATCGATTTTAATAATGTATTATGTACTTTATTTTAGTTACCTAACGTACTAAAAAAATCGACAAACCAACCCTGTACTTTGATTATATTATCAGTTTTGACTTTTCATCAATAACTTCGTTAAACCCTCCTTTAAAAAATTACCAAACGGAGATTTATTTGAAATTTTTAACACATGTTCACTACGTAATTAGAAGATAATTTGAAAATTTTTGTATTTTTTAACATATGTAAGATTTATTGTAATTTTATTTTAATAATTTATAAAAATATTATAATAAATCATACAAATTTTAAAAAATACGAACATTTTTCTATTATCTACCCGTGATGTGGTGAATATGTAAAAAAATTATAAAATAAATCTAATATCTTTTCGTTTTTTTTTTAAATTAATTTCAGTTTTTTCTTTACTTTATAAATTAATTTTTAAAAAAATACTAAAAGATATTAGATTTATTTGAAAAATTTTTATATGTTTACCACATCATAGATAAAATAAAATTACAATAAATCGTGTATGTGTCAAAAAATCACAAAAATTTTCAGATTATTTTTTTATTAAATAATAAATATGTAGTAAAAATTTAAAATAAATATATCAAATGTCAAACTGATAATATAATTAAATTATAAAATTTGATTTGAGCTAATCGAAATAAAATGGAGAGTACAGAGTTAAAATTGATAATTGACCTTTAAATTAATTATTTAACTACAATAGGAGATTAAGACACTTGATCAAAGTGGTTACACTAATCCAATCTGAAACCAAGGAACTATCTTTGACCCAGCAATGGGGGATGGGGATTTCACAGTTTATTTCTCACTTTCAATGCTGGATCGATCAACTACTTCCTTAAGACTCATCCTCGTCGGGAACGGATTTCCAACTTCAAGAAATCCAGAAGAGCAATGAACAGAAAAATTACTATATTCGAGAGAGAAAATCCAGGTCGTCGAAAGGGAAACCGGGGTCAATATCCACGTTACCTAGCGAAAACTTGAATTCTCCCATCGGTGAATTAGTTAGTGAAGTTGGAGCGGAGATTATATCGGAGAGATCTGAGTCTGATATATGAAGATCGTGACTTAGAACAAAGCTATCCGGATTCATATAATCGGAATCTGATATCGCCCGCATTAAGCTTCCTGAGAACAAGTTCTCCATCATCGACTCCGATCCGAGCGACGGAGACGAAAATGCGAACGACGGAAATAACCGATCATTGCGACAGTCGACGTCCTCCGTTTTGACTTGACGCGCTTCTCCGGTGGGGGCGGTGAAGCAGATTTCTTGAGGTACTTGTTCTTCTTCAGTTGCGTATTCTTTCGGAAAGGGTGTTTGGCTACAGGTGTGGCGTCCCTTGTACGTGATTTGAAAGATATTCGGATCCTCGTCGGATCTCTGAACTTGCTTTGTTGCCAAACACCCTTGACTGTGTCGATGTGTGCATCTATAATAGCCTCTGCAATTTAAAAAAGCCAATAAATTAATTTTTTTTTTATAAACAATTCAAACAGAAACAAGAGAGTTTATTATATAATCTTACATTTCACAAAGAGTAGTAAAAAAAAAAAAAAGATGCAATTTTGAGAAGAACCCATGAAAAATACGATTTTTAAAGGCTGTTTTGAAGCTTTTAAAGTGGCATGAAATGATAGGGCAAGAGATTAAGATAAGGCCAATCTACAGCAACTACCACTACCTCTGTCAGCCGTCAGGCCATTTTGTTCTACTTTTTGTATTTTGTTTCACACGTTTAAATTATAGATTTCATCGAATTTGTTTACCGTGGATAACTTGCTCCCAGAATGTCTTTCTGCCCATACTTTCTCCAGCTATGGCCGTCGTCCAGCGACCCCTCCAGGCCTGCCCCGGCGGAAACTGTCACTTGCTCATTCCAATGGGGTGACCGCTTTCTGCAAAATTATGATTTGGAAAAGGATATGATGAAATGTTCTTGGTCTGATGTTGGTGATCTGTGATTGAGTTGATTTAGTTCGATTGAATACCTTTTCTTGCAGAAATTCTGATGTTTGAATTCTTCCTCGATGACATTCTTCTCTTCCATCGAAGCTCCTCTGCTTATCATTGAAAGTGCTTCCTCGAAAGAAGATAATATTTTTTCGATCAAGAAAGTTGCTGTTTCAGAAGCTGAATATGGTGGAAGAAGATTCCTCAGTTGGGTAGCCACCTCTTTGCCTTGGTTTAGCTCACTGATGAGGTTCTTCTGCTTCCAATCTCTGACACCCTCCATTTATTTTTTTATTTTTTGAGAAAACTGCAGAGAAAGACTTGACGAAGGGTGGAATTCTGTGGGGTTTTCAAGAGAAATTCTGGTCTTCCATGGCTACGATGATGTAATCTTCATTCGGAGGATGATGGATTCTGGAGATAGAAAGTGAGAAACTTGAAATTTCTGAAGTGTATGCATCAAAGAGCTAAAATGGCAGATGGGTACGATAAGAGAGGAGAGAGAGAGAGAGAGAGAGAGAGAGAGAGAGAGAGAGATGAAAAGATTTGAGATTGTTGGGTGATTCGTGCACCCTTATGATTGAATTTATAGTATCATTTTGTTTTTCTTCACTCGGCCAAAAGTGAAAAGTCCAACTTGATGACCATTTCAAACGCCATCATCCTCTCTCTCTCTCTCTCTCTCTTCTTTTTCTCTCTCGTTTCCTTAACTGAAGAAGAGAGAAGGAAGCTGCAGACAAGGAAGTTTTCTTTGAAGCTTCTTCCACGTTAGAGAGAGAGAGGAGAGAGAAAGATGACGTTGTTAAAGGACCCCTTGATCACGTTGGGGACAGCATTGATGATATCATAAAAAATTGTTAATCCTCCCATTGCTCGTGACTAACATGTTAGAATCTTATATTATATGTTGTTATTCTCTCTTAAAACTATTCATCGGATTATAATGAGGTTCTATGTCAAAACAACATCCTTTGAGATAAAGATTCTCTCTCGGTTTTCTCTTTGACGATAGAATATCGAAAAAGAATCGAATGGAACTCATGACCTAAGGATCAAGAATAAACAATAATTAGTTAGTAAATTATTAGTAACACAAAGATCCGAGTCGAACAAATTTGAAGGTACCAAGGTTGAGGTATGTGGCAATGCAGCGTATCAAACACCTAATGTCGATGAGATTTAAAATTGCGTATGGATGAGAAGTCGTGAAATTTATCCGAAATAGTTGAGCGATAATGTACCACCATGCATGTCTAAATTTTATTCATGCATCAAAATATAGGTAAAATCCGTTACATTAACTACTCAAAAATACAAGTCAAAAAATTGCCTAGATTCTCCTTGGTCACTATCCCCAGGTAGATGTATTTTTATTTTTTATTTTTCCCTTTGCTTTAAAAAATTGCAATGTGGTAACATACAAATTTAAAATTAGAATCTTTTGATATAATATAATGTTAAATTACATCTAATTTAAAAAACTCAGTGTATATGTGACGAATTAGACAGAAACGAGACCTTAATCAAGCGATTGAAATAATGTACAAAGAGGTTTTCAGTTCATAATAGAGTACAGTGTTGTGACACAATATTTTGGTAAACACTTTAGTACAATGTCATAAACTTTGGATATAAGTTGCATGACTTTATTTTGAATTTCACCCTAAAAGTTCTCCTAGTAATTGAAAATGAGATCCTAATTATGAACAACTCATATCAACGACACTCAAGCAATGTGTGATTAGACGTCCTCTTATTCCATGGTAAACTCTCATAAATTATCTTGATCTTGGACTATTCTGGTCTAGAACAACACTTGGCCGCCAAAATTACATTTTCTTGATGATACAAAAAACAACCTGCAAGTTAGGTTTGAAATGCAAAAGAATCGATGGTCAGTTCTCAACGGCTAAATGTGAGAGAACCCCAACAACCATTATCGAAAGCTTGATCAAATAGTACCCAAATGACATGAAAACTTACAGAGAACTTACTTGGTAAGTGAAGAACAAACCCTAAAGTTTTCAGCTCGAAAATCGCTCAAATGATTGAGCCAAGGTCAAACACCCTTGACCAGCCCGAGAAGTCATTTCTATTTCTTCCAAGAAGAAAACTCTGGTTCAAAGGCTGGTTTCACTACCCTCCTCCTTCAATTCCAACCTCAAAAGGATGGTGAGAAAATGTGTTGAGTAAGAGTCTACAAGCAACCAATAACTTTGGGACAATAAAAGGCCTCTCCACTCGGATATTATACACCGAGGGCTCAAACTAGGCAACCGAAAGGCTCTACTAGATTTGACAAGGAAACACTGATTTTCATTCAACCAAAGTTGTCAAAAAATACAATGCAAGCATGGTTAAATATGATCTAAGTAAACATAGAGCTGCTGGTTCAATTTGGAGGAGGAACAACGCTAGAAGATAATGGCCGTCGAATGCATCCTGCGTGCTCTACTATCACTTTGTCCTTGCATGGACGGTGGTTTCTTTTCCTTGGATAGCTGAATCCACATAGTGGCTGATGATTGTGGAAGGGTCTAGAACATGACTTTCAAGCTATTGGTTTGGCCAAGTCGTCCATTTAAGGGAATACTCCTCATTGGTTTTCAATTGTGCCAAGTATGTAACTCCTAAAATTTCTGCTAAATTAATTTTTGAATTTACGTATTGGTAAACGGCGGAGTTTTGGTCGGAATCGATAACGGGAAGTTTATACCATTAGATAAATAATTATTTTGAGGCTCATTGAGAAGGAAAAATTATAAGATTATGACAAGAAACGAACCGAATAACAGTTTAATTAAACGGTTAAATGTTGAGGGTGATTTAGTAATTAGGTTATTATTATTATAAAAAAAAATTGAGAAAAGGGGAGAAGGATCGTGAGATTTCCCCCTCTCTGTATTTCTCCTCCTCCCCACCCGAAGGAAACCCTCCCTCAGTTTCTCCCTTCCAGCGACGCAACCGACGATTCTCAGTTCTTTTCTGTTTCTTTAAATCTACGGTAAGTTTTGGTTAGTTTTAATAGATAGTTAGTACTTTAGTTATTTTGAGCGGTAAAAGTGAAGTTAGAGAGAGTATTAAGTAGTTTTGGTGAACCCTAGGAGGGAGATACGAAATCTTGAGGTTGTAGTCGATTTTACTCATTCATTGGTGTGAACGCATGAGGTAAGTTTAGATTGTAAGTTTAGTGGCAAAGATTGGGCGTTGTATAACCAAAAAAGCAAGGTTACGAAACGATTTTAGTTCGGCCGCATTCGGCCAAGCTATAGATGTTGTAATGAGAGATGAATTAGACCATTAGAAACTAAACGTCCTATGGAATCCGTAGCATTTCGAATCGTCCAAATCAGATGAGTATTGAATAAGTTAAGCATTTCCGATGGTTGGTCGAAAATTGAGTGAAATTCGGGTTTAGATAGATTATATGTTAAATTGTTATTTCCTTTAGAGTTTGACGAGTTGAAAGAAAAGTAGAACTGATGATGTGTAGTTTTATAGGTTCCCCAGTTTAGGGGGCGAACTACGAATTTCGAGATACGAATTGCTAAGGACGTCAGGTAAGTAATGTAATAGGTGCTTTTGCCTTCGGGTCTGCATCACATTTCGGTAGATTGCATGCACGTTTATCTTATGTTATGCTTTACTGATTATGCATCATGGTTTTAAAGTACGAGAACAAAACGAAAATGAATTTTCATGTTTTTACGAAATGAAACAATAGAATGTGATGAACGAAACGAAAATGTACGTAAGAAGATAATGAAGGTGGGGTTGAGTGCTCTTGTCTCGTGAGGTGGACCCGAGGTGTATCACTTCTTCTCCCGCTTTACGTGGTGGCCTTGTCCCGAGAAGTGGACCGCGATGTGTGTCACTTTACTATATCGAGGTTGGCCTTGTCTTGTGAAGTGGACCGCAAAGTGTGTCACATTAATCTAGCACGTAAAGAAGAACCCAGTAGTAAGAATAGAAAGAAGATGTAAGAAAGAGACGAAAACGAAACTGTAGAAACTGCATATGTTAGGATATGTTTGTTTTCAGTGTTATGTTTTTTTTATGTGCATTACTTACTTAGTATTAGACTAATAGATGAGTTCTATGATGTAGGCGACGAAGCGTAACTGGTGAGTACTCAGAGTGTGCCCAAGACTAGGAGGCAGCTCGAGGAGTGCGCTCGTTAACGGTAGGGTCGACTGTTAGGGTGTTTTGACCAGGGTGGAGGTTGTAAGAGAGTTTAGTTATTTCGAGTTTAGTCGGGGTCGTTCTGAGTCGATTTGAAGTGTAAATGAATTTAAAACTTTTTGTAGTTGTTTTGAAGTATATAATGGTTTTGAATTGATTGGAAAGTGCACGTTTTTGTCATTTTCAACATTGAGTCGAAGTTCGGTTGTTTCTGGAAAGTTTAAAGTTTTAAACAGATTTTGGGAAGGAAGTGTCGACCGATAGATTTAGAGGTCAACCAAACTTGGCTAGTGTCGACCGCGAGGGTCGACCTACGGAGACAGAGCCATAGCAGGTGACGACCTGTGTGTGGAAGTGTCGACCAATTAATGTAAAGATGGTAGGAGTGTCAGCCACAAGGTTCAACATATGGAAACAGAGAGGATGAAGGTGCGACCTGGAGGGCAGGTGTCGACTGCTCTTTGTGATGAGCGTAGAAGTGTCGACCATAGAATTCGACCACAGAATTCGACCGGTACGGGCAGAGAAGGATAAAGGTGTCGACCTGTGAGGGTACGTGTCGACCGCTCTCTGTGATCAGCGTAAAAGTGTCGACATGTGTTAACAGGTGTCGACCGGTTAGCGTGATGAGTAGAGAGGTGTCGACCGCTAGGGCCGATCGATGAAAACAGAGGCAAACCCGACCGAAAATGTTCTTTAATGTTTTAAAAACATGAAATTTTATATAAAGTGATTTTAATCAAAGTTTTCCATTGCGACGGTTTTAAACGTTTTCAAAAAAGTCGTTTTAATTCGAGTTACGAAGTTGTAAATTTTTACGCGAATTATACCCGAGTGTATGTGTGTGGGTAGTAGGTAGTAGTAGTGAGTGTACCGGAAATCGCGTGTGGATTTTCAGGGCGCTACAGACATGGTAGTAGTGAGCATTCCGAAAGCGTGTGGGTTTTCGGGATGTTACAAAGTAACCCTCTTGACTCTACCCCTCTTTGCATGTGCCAAGCAACGCCGAGCTTCTCTCCCTTCCAAGCGTACTAAACCTGTAATAATCAAGTGTTTCCTAGAGCTATATGCATGTATGTCCTCATTAAATATGAAGGTCAATGTTTGCCAACAAAATATGAAAAAATGTCGCCAATATTTGCCAACAAAATTAAGATAATTCGGTTATAAGACCTTGAGTATGGGAAGACAAATTCTCTCTTCCTTGTAACTTGACTTTGAAGGTAACTCCCATGTGAGCAGGTGCATAGGCTTCTCCGTATATTCAAGAATTGGCTCCCACTTCAAATTATCAAAATTATTTGTGCCTACAAAACTAACAAATGCATTAGTTAAAATATTAGAAATTGAACTCACCTTAGCTTGCGACTGGGTCACTGGCCTCCGTGGCATATCACTTGAAGGCTTCCGATTAGGTTTTGTTTATGATAATGAAAAAAAAAAAAATCAATTTCTACCAAGTATAATGTTTTTTCCTTTGAATTTAAGTTTGAGCAATTTTTTTCTTAGATTTGACAATAAAATGTCTCGTATTAGTTGAAAATGAAATACTACTTATGAACTACTCATCTCAATCACACTTAAATGATATAAAATTGTGCACGTTGTGTTTGTGGTTAGATCCTTGTAATTTACCTTGATATTGGATTATATTAACCCAAAACATGATTAATCGCCGTCCAAATCCTATTTTTCTCTAAAGTTACTACGTTTCAATGCAATCGATGTAGAATTTTTTGGTTTAATCTTTTGCAAGTTACGAATCGTATTCTCTAACTTTTTGTAATTTTTTTTAATTTTTATCAACTGACTCCAGCACTCAAGAGGTTTTAAATTTCTTGATCAAATGGATTTTTTTTTTTGTCAAACTGTGTAATCAGTAATGTGTATTGCAAAATTGAAGAAGAACTCATCTTCAACCTAATTAAAGTTCGTACCCCACATTAACACTTATAGTTTTTAAATTAAAAACCACTTCATCTCTCAAATTTCAATAATTTGAAATGATTATTAGTTAAATTGTTCACGTAATTTTAATTTAACAAACCAATTTATTGGGCCTCTTTTCATAATTCAAATAAAAATTGTTCGCTACTGTTACTCCAAAAAAAATCTCGATATATATATATATATATATACACACGTGGTTCATATTTTTTGGTTCAAGTGGATGTGAACCCTAAATGTACTGTGCCGTGGCGAAAGGACAAAACCCTAAAAATTTGGAAGAAAAATGTGCCTCGTAATTTCGAAGAAATTATGAAGTTAATGTTGGGAAAGTTGGACGATGTGACACGACCGAAATTATTATATTATATGTCACACAGTTCTTACTTTTCAATTTACACATAAAACGTGTAGGGCCAAATCCCACTTTGTTCTTGTTCATATTTGCCTTTTTCTTTTGTGTATGATGAATGGTTCAAAAGATGCAATAATAACATGATGTTGTTGGATAAGAAAGAGACAAATACCATTGGAATTCCACCGATTCATTTTCTTACTCGGTTTCCCGAGAATCTTACTCAGAAAATGATCGTACATCTTGTGAATTTGGTCGAGTTTGAAAGGATCAACGCATAGAAAAATAATTATTTTTAAGTAACGCATTTAAAAAAATACGAGAAAACTATTTAAGTAATTTTCGTTTGGTAATTTAAATTTTTGAAGCAAATTTGCAAAGCAAGAACTTGGTTTTCAATTGTCCGAAAATTGTGTCAAAATCATCCATTTAGTTTATTTTTATCCATCTTAAAATCACCTCTTAAAATTGCCAGAATCTCGAAAATCGATTTCTTGATATCTAACACCATTTTCATTATATCTTTCGATTCTCTTGGAATTTCGACTTAAAAATTTAAGTCATTATTTCTCACTAATAAGGCGTTGAGTTGTCGAAAATTACTATCATCTACACCACACTCAATCCAAGAATAAAGCAACGAAACACTCTTTATTGAAATTGATAAAGTCCCTTTAAGGGAATTTTGTTCGTTTCCCATCATTTGGTACACCCCGCGTCCTGCAAATAAAAACTCTATCGGTTTTTGTAAATAAAAGTGTTGATTTGCTTACTCGAGAAAGGTCGATAATAAAATTATTTATATTATCTATTATCATTCAATTTGACGACATAGCAAAAACAAAAATTTATTTTTCAAGTTGATTTTATAATAATATAATTTATTATCTTTAATTTCTAGAAGACATCGTGTTCATTAATCAACTTGGAAATTCATGATGTCAAATTGCTTTAAAAAAAATATTGGTTTGGTTGACAAGTGTAGACGCTTCATTCGTGATTTGAAAATGTATGTTGTTGCCTTGAATTTTTCAACCTAGAATTTAATAATTATATGGATTAATCAAATGCTATCATTTGTCCTTTTTTTTCAACCATTCTTTGATAAATTATTTATATTATATTATAAATAATAAAAATAATTGATCGTTTGTCTTGATATCAATAAACGAATGACATATCAAAATAAATCTAAGAGCCGATAGGCCCCCCAATTTTGTGTGGGACGAGTGTCAGGTTGAGATAGAAAGATCGAATGATCGAACGAGTTGGTTCGTTTGCAGCCTGGCCCAAAAAAAAAAAAAAAAAAAAACAGCCCGGGCCATTTCGGTCGAGTCAGCTTGGGAGTTTGGGTTGGGCAAGATAAGCTCGCCGGTTTTACACTTCTAAGTACAGGAAGCATAATCCTTATCAAATTATTGTAGGCATTGCTATTGGGCCTACAGGCTTTCTAAAGAACGAATGAATTCAAATTGGGCCAAACTTGGGGCTCTGGACCAGCCCAAAAACGTTGCTGTGTCGTTCATGACTCTCCGTTTAGTGATCAGTTTTGCGCAAATGATTTCCTATGGCCACTGGGTTGTAAAGCGATAATTGGTCGTGTGTCGATGTTGTTACCCTTTAATTTCTCGTAATTTTACTCTCCTCTTGCAGATCGACCCGGATTACACACTTAGTGCAACACTAATAATCTATAATGTATAAGGTTAATGTAAGCAAGGTGTTTTGAAAATATTGTTCTTCCCGTCGAAGTTTGAGCAAAATATTAATTTTTTTTAATTTAATTTTCGTAATTTTAATATTTTCAAAAAATTTCGACCAATCAAATTGTTACAAATAGATTATTAATCTTTCTAAATAAGGTTACCTAAAGAATCAGCAGCCTTGCTTCTTAAAACCCTGCTCAAATCCTAGTTTCCTCTGGTGGGTTATTGTTGTTGGTAGAGAGAGAAAGATGAATAAAAGAGAAAAAGGGTTGGTTTCTTTAGAGAGAGAAGAAATACAGAGGGAGATGGGTTAAAGTTATGGAAAGGCAAAAGCCATGTGAATACATAGGAAGGTCTGCAGAGAGTAAAGAACAGGTGAAGAATAAGAAGAAGATGAAGATGGAAAGCAATTATCTAAAAATAAAAAATAAAAACCCTAACAAAGAACAGTTCCTTCTTTTAAAGATCATAAAAATTAAATCTTGAATCTTTTGAGAAGCTCCCTTCGTCTACCTGCAAATCCTTCGCCGTGTCTCATTATCCAAAACCTCTCTATTTCTTCTGCTTTCCTCCCCGGAATCCTCCCGGCGATCAGACCCCACCTATATTTTCACCAAATTTTCAAGGACAAACCTCGTTAAATTTGAAGATCGAACAGAAAATGGCCGTGAGAAAAAAAGTTAAAATGAAAGGAGAAGTTCTTCTCTCTCTACCTCTCTCCTACCAGCTTGTACATTCTGTAAATGAGATCTTCTTCTTGCTCCGACATGTTTATGAACTCCCACTCTAAACTGCTCACTTCTGCAGAAAAAAATATGCAGACAAACAGTTTCAATCTGTTCAAAAAGTAGGGATTGTTTGACAAATAATGAAAAACCCAGGTTGAATACAGATGGAGGAGAAGGATAATCAACATTAGAGAATAAAAATTGTTTTTTTTTTTGAAAAAATCATTGAAAATCTGACCGGGAAAACAACATAGAACACAGGAACTGACCCTCAGAGCAACAAGAACTGGTTTTCGCTTGCTTCCTACGGCGTTTGTCCATGATCTTTAAGCAAAAAACCCAAAAAAAAAAAAAAGTTTGGAGAAGGAAAAAGAAAAATTAGAAAATTCGACGGAGTGGAGAAAACCCAGAAGAATATCGAATAATGTTTTGCGAAATTATAATATTATAAAACTCTGCAGAAGTTGGTTTTCGCCATTGTCACACAGATCGAGAGCTTGAGTGCTTCGAAAAGATGAAGAAACGTCAGGTCCTACTTTTCCACCAAACAAACAAATTTACGTTTGGTTGACTTGTAGGTACTGCCATACTTATAATTACGATCAAGACAGATTAATATTTGATTATTCATATTATTGTTCTTGATTTGGATTAAACTACTGTTCAGTTCTTGATGAAAACCCTTTTCTGGGATTCAAAATTTAAATAAGAAAGTTATGATCATTAATATAATTATTAATATCAATTTGTACTATGCTCTATAGTTTGGGAAAGTTAATAATGTTCTTTTTGCTTAGCTTCTAAATCTAGTTCTCTCGGATAGTTCATGGTCAACGCAAGGCAAAAACATTCTTCTATCTCCTGTTCCCCTGTCTCTGTCTCTCTCTCTCTCTTGTTTCTCTCTCTAGGGTTTGATGGGGGTTGGATGGAGGGTTGTTGGGCATATGGCTCTCACCCCTAGAAACTACAACGGCAGCTGTTGAGCATGGAAAGTGGATACATCACGACCCCATTAAATGAATTTTTGAGCAGAGACAAAGTATGAATTCGAAGAAGCATAGCATTTATAAATGGCTTCATTTAAGAAAACATATTCATATCTGATCAGTTTGGTACTAGTTTTTACCAAATTTGATTGTTCGTACGTTATTTGTTGAGTGAAGATAAGAATGATAAGAGAAAGTAGGAAAAAACTAAGACGATTTTTTCGAAAAAATAAAACACTTGGACATGGAGAGGGTCGAACTGTATTAGAATTTCTAATAAAACCCACTAGTGTGGTTTGGTCATAGGAGCCCTAGAACATATATTGGAGCCTATTTTTTCGCTTCAGCTCTAAATTCCTCCAAATATTTATAATTTTGTGTGTCATTAACATCGCAACCAAACAAGCATTTAATGATGAAACTGCAGTTGCTCTTTTCATGGGAGTTTGGTCAATATATGTCCTACTTCAAGTTACAACTAATTTGACCTTATTCTCTCCTTTTTTTTAGTACTATTTTTGTTTTTGTTTTTTTTTTTTTTGAAGAAAACTAGATTATTGAATCATTGATTGAACCCGGTTATCACATTGTAACATTTGTGTATCCGTATTTGGCCGAGAAGGCGCACATACTCTCGAAGAATATGATCTTAGAAATTACTTAGCTAAAAAAAAATTGCATGTAAGTACGGCATTAGGGTAATGGTATAAAGCTACCATCTTCTTAAATTTTTATTTTTTACTTGGAATTTGTTGAAGGGTGAAAGTTGGTAGAGCAAGAAGCCATTGACAAACCATACTTAGAGGTCGAGGAGACAGGAAAGTAACAGTTTACCTCTCCAATGACTTTGAAAAGTGAAGAGCGAAGAGCATGTTTTCAGCTTTATTACTCTTTTAATTTCGTATTTTAATTACTATTATCTGTTTTAAAAGGTTTTTAAAATACTTTTAGAAGAAAAAATATATAAAATAAAATTTAAAATAGAGATCCACGATCAAAAGTGTTACACAGTTATTTTCATTATTTTAATAATAAATCAAAGTTTGTTTAGGGCCTATCTTAACTTAGAACTTGACTAAATTTCAAATGTACCGCCTTAATTTAATGGGTCGACCCAAAACCAATTTCAAGGTCACGGCAAGTAGGTCGGTCGACCATTGCAGTAATAAATCTCTATCATCCCTCTCGCGACGTAAATTTTTTTTTAATTTAAAGTTATTCAGATTAAATCTTTTAAGTAAGTATATTTTTTCGAGATTTTAAAAACATGTGAAAGGTTAATCAAAGAATAATTGTCCAAAGATAAAATTCAACAACATCGTTATGATTGTCGAAAATATAACTAGTTAAATATGACGAGCTTGCAAATTTTTTCGTAATTTCAAAATACAGATTAAACTTATGAAACACTAGATTAGATTGAATTGGTTGAAGTTACGTATATACGAAACCGAACGAAGATATCTAAACATGTGAATGTACAAACAAATTTAACTAAACAAGTTAAACTAGCAGGTTTGGTCTGGTGTAGTCTGGTCTGATCTGATATGACTCACGTCAACATTCAACTTTGATTTACAAGAGATTGAATCAATTTTTATTATTTTTGTGTTTTTAACATTGAAGATTAAAAAACTATGAAATATTGATTTTAGTAAACCTATGTTCAAGTGGGTCCATGCAAAATAGGGGTAAAAAATATCGAAAACTCGACTTGAACATGAGACCTAATATAAAAACATGTCTCAAATCGATAAAAAACTTGATCTAAACTTGAAAACCTTGTCCAAATTTAGAACCTACTCAAAATATGACCAACATGTCTCAAAACCATAGAAGAGTTACTGTGCTTGAAAACTTAATTTAAATTTAAGAATTTCTTCAAAATTTGATTTGGTTTCAACCTCTAAATTTATCCGTCGATAGATTTAACAGAACATATTTTTGTAATTGTGAAACCGAACTGGGATAGTAACGGAATACTCAGTCATGTCGGTTGTCTCATGCCCATAGTTCCAGTTGGTTATTATTTTTCTTCAGGCATGTGACACATCCCTAGATTATATAAGTAATTCTATAATCTATTTTCTTTAGCAACATAGTGCTAGATTTCATTAACGTTAAGGTCAAAACTGTCTTTTTCTCTAACAAAGAATCTGTAAGTTTGGTCATGAAGATAATCTGAGTTGCAGATAAACCCTAATCCGTCCATCTCCTCCAGAGCTCATTGAACCGGCTTCTGCCCCCAGTCCATGGCGAAATACAGCAGGTGAGCTCTCTGCTTCACTTCTTCTATATCTCCTTTCGTTCTTTCGCTCAGTTTCCTCTCATTGCAAGTTCTTCAGCTCTAAAATGGACTCCAGTTTCCTGCTTTATTCGCCTAAATCCTCGCTATCTACTTCTCTTCCTCTGTTTCTGCCTCACAAGTATCTTTATGCGGAAAATCAGAAATTTTCTGTGAAACCCCATTTTTTATCGCCGACCAAGCATTCGGATAAGTCTGAATTTTTGGGCAGGAGTCTTATTTTTCAACAGAGAAATGTTAAATTGGATCATTTGGGGAAGAATTACGTTCCCGTTCGGCCAGTAAATGCTGCTGTGAAGCGACGGAAAGAGCTTCCCTTCGATAACGTAATACAAAAAGACAAAAAGCTGAAGCTGGTTTTAAAGATTAGGAAGATTCTAGTGAGTCAACCTGATAGAACTATGTCGCTCAAGCAGATGGGTAGGTACAGAAGGGATCTTGGTCTTCAGAAAAAACGGAGACTTATTGCCTTGTTGAGGAAATTCCCGGCCGTTTTTGAGATCGTAGAAGAAGGGGTTTTCTCTTTGAAGTTTAAACTAACCCCCGAAGCAGAAAAGCTCTACCTAGAGGAAATGAGAGTTAGAAATGAGATGGAATCTTTGTTGGTAATTAAATTGAGAAAATTACTCATGATGTCTTTAGATAAACGAATTCTGCTTGAGAAAATTGCCCATTTGAAAACCGATTTGGGGCTTCCTTTAGAATTTCGTGACACGATTTGTCATCGATATCCACAATATTTTCGAGTTGTGGCAACAGAACACGGCCCGGCATTAGAGCTAACACATTTGGATCCCGAACTGGCTGTTTCTGCAGCAGAGTTAGCAGAGGAGGAAAATCGAGCCCGAGAGTTGGAAGAGAAGAATTTGATCATTGATAGGCCTATGAGGTTCAATAGAGTGAAGCTTCCAAAGGGTCTGAATCTTTCAAAGGGTGAAATGAGAAAAATTTGTCAATTTAGAGATATACCTTATATCTCGCCTTACTCGGATTTCTCGGCTTTAAGGGCAGGTACTCCCGAAAAGGAAAAACATGCTTGTGGTGTTGTTCATGAGATTTTGAGCTTGACTATTGAAAAAAGAACTCTAGTTGATCACTTAACACACTTTCGAGAAGAGTTTAGATTCTCTCAGCAGCTTCGGGGAATGCTGATTAGGCACCCCGATATGTTCTATGTGTCGTTGAAAGGGGATAGAGATTCAGTTTTCCTAAGAGAAGCTTATCGCGATTCTCATTTGATCGATAAAGATCGATTGTTGATCATTAAGGAGAAGCTTCGATCTCTTGTTTCTGTTCCTCGATACCCGAGACGAGGAGCTCCAAAACGAGAGGTAGATAATGCAGAAACCTCGGATCTGCTCGATGAAAGTGTGGAAGGAGAGGATTGGTCAGACATCGATAACCTATTAGGCGATGATGACTTGGATGAAGAAGACGAAGACGAAGACGATGGGAAGGGAGATTACAACGATGATTGGTCCGAAGATGATGATTTGCCGCCGAATTTCATGGAAGATGGTGAAGCCATCAAGGTTGGAATGAGAAAAGCAAAACAAGTTGGCATTAAGAAAGAGAGCGATAAAACAACTCTTACTCCCGTATATCCCGACGGGCAACCTCGGGACCGATGGTAAAGTATTTATATATTCATGGCTTCCATAAATAGCCAGCAATTTTGAGAATTTGTTCATCGGGACAAAATGCTATAATTTACAGTTTACTATATTTGTTCATGATGATCACTGCTGCAAAATTGCATCTTATTCAGAAAGCACTATAAATTGAATTCTAAGTACGGCTGTTGCTGTGTTTGGATGCTGCAAAATGTAGTTGAACCAAGAAATGTCCTGAGGCTAAAAAATGCAACTTTTATTTATTGATTATTCCTGAAATCAAATTTGAGAGTTGTGCATAAAAGGGTGTCTTTTGTTCAATGTTTATTCTATTTTATCCTTTGGCTGGAATTTAGAACATTTATTCGATCTAGGCCGGTAAATCGCTCAACTCTTCCCCCTCGTACTAAGATCATAGAATGTTCTTGTAAAGCATGGTCAAAGTGGTGATTTGAAATCTCCGCAGGAGTCACCATTATCGCCGGACATGAGATTTTTGACTTCTCGTTCATTTCTTTCGAAGTCATTGTATTCTTTCGTATAGTTTTCTTAATCAAATTAGAAGTTACTAAGAAATCATGTATAGAAAACTACTGAATACCTCTCATGCGTGTACCGACGCATTTATCTTAATAGAATCTATCACCAACTCAACATTTAACGGCGGGAGAGTTGAGCTTCAACTTAACCGTTCCGGCATGAAATGACTTACATGCCCTTTGTTTAATTCGTGGAAGTTGACCATAACGCACGCCACACAAAGAAGGATCCCCTACAATGGCGGCAGTTATGAAGGCCATTTGCGTTTGGTGCGCCTCCCTCATTTAATACCAAATTAATTTACATGCACAATTTTAAAAATATTAATTAATTAATTACAATTAAGTTAATAATTTAATAAACTTTGGCTATTAAGATGTTCATAAAAATGTTAAATTTAATTTAGTAGACATTGTCTATTGTCATCAAATTTATTAATTAAATTTAACGTGTGTATAATAAATTTTCTATTTAACAAGACATATTAATCTCGGATTTTAACCTCATTGATTATTTCTAACCATATTGCACGATTAACAGAGTCGAAATCGTAAGTGGACAGATCAACAATAAACGTTAGAGTTTAAATTACATTTTCCTCGATAAATTTGATCAGCTATTAATTATAGAATAAAGGATTATTTAGTCATTAAATTAACAAACTCAACTTCAAACCAACCACGTCCCCTCTCACCTATTTCCAACCACACAAGGCTGTTAAGAATTTTTGGATGTAGAGGGTATTTTGGTCAAAGACCGCCACGTGCATTTTAAATCTCAACGTCTCTTCCTTCTTTATAAAATCCCAGATTCCATGGCCGGTTGTAATCAGAATTGCTCCGATCAGAACACAAATTCGGAGCTAACTGGAAATGAACTGGCGAAAATAGTGTGTATCTGCAAGCTGTTTTCTGTAATTTGATCGGAGTTTTTCTTTTCGGCATTAGCCTAGACCGCCATTGCTGGACTTCATTTTTATGCTCCGTCCAACGTAGTATGATTCAATGCTATCTTCTCCGTCCGAATGATTTCAATAGGAAGGCCTTCAAGGAATTGGAGGTACTACTTCGTTGGTGTATAATGCTGTTTTTTATCGTGATATTCTAGTTTTGATTAATCTACTTCGTTATGATTCAATGGAGTAAACCTATTTCGCTAGGATAATTGAATGTTATGAAGCTTTGGATGCCAAACTTGCCGGCCTTAGGCTGAATATTTTACGATCGATGAAACCAAGAAAGAAAATCAGTGTGCCCTTGTTGTAAATTTCAAAGACAGATAAATTCTAAGAAGGCAGATTAAAACATCGAAAAAGTATCCAGAATCTACAATTGAGTCTGTGATTAATTGATTAATTTTCTGGGTTTGGTGTTATACTCAATGAAGATTTTCCGAGGTAAGTTCCAAAATAATTTTTGTTGGGAAAACACCTGTTGAGAGTTGGGCTGTCTGCTAAGCCAATGAATTGCAAAAGTACTGTAAACTTGCTAAATCTGTTGGATGATTATCTCGTAAAATGATCTATCTATTAGCATGCCATCCATATTAAAGATTTGTCATTTAAGTTAATTTAAGTGATAATTATGGTTGAATATGTTAAGTGCTGAATTCAAATTGAACGGATGTGATTAAAACTTTGATGACACGTTGGTAGTATAATCAATAATGGTCTTTAGATAACCTAACAGGGAGTAGTCCTTTCTTGGCCTTTATATAAATAGTTTCTTGCATCAAGAAATCATGAAACTGATGAGGAGTAAAAGAGAGAAATAGAATTTTGACGTTTATTGTGTTCATATAGATCCTTTGTCTTCAAGATTATTGTTTGTTGACCAATGTATGCTTTCTACATTAATTACGATTTGAAAAAGTCATCCTATTCCATAATCTTTGGAAATCACAGTTAATGCAAAACTAAGATTTTGTTTTGCATAGTCAAATACAGAAAGTTCAAAGTTTCACGAAATCTCCTTACATTATTATCCTAAAGAAATGTTTGTTCG
This sequence comes from Begonia peltatifolia, assembly GCA_022433055.1. Classification (NCBI taxonomy): domain Eukaryota; kingdom Viridiplantae; phylum Streptophyta; class Magnoliopsida; order Cucurbitales; family Begoniaceae; genus Begonia; species Begonia peltatifolia. The sequence continues at coordinate 22,865,172 of CM039521.1, forward strand.
GTGAGTCCAGGAAAGAAACTACACTTTTAAAGTAATCTTGCATAGGGAACATCGATCATACTTGGGTCAAAGTTGAAGTTCCATCGTTTGATTTTAGCTTCCAAACATTTGACACTATTTTAAGGATTACTAGATGAAAAAAACATAGATAATGCAAACAATATTTTTGTCGTTGAACTGTCTTGCTTTGTATATTGCCTTGTACAAAATTCAGGTGCTCAAATTTTTATTTACTGTTGATATTATAATGGGAGTAATTCAAGAGTTGTGACATCTTTTATTTAACGATGCTTACTAGGAGAACATGAATTCATTGGCCTTTTTTTTTTTAGAATTTTGTGAAATCTCCATGGTTTTAGTTCTATATAATGCTCTTGTATGGTGCAGAGCCACAAGTTTATTTGCCTGAAAAAATTTGTGAGACCTTATTCTCCATCGACAGAAGCTTGATTTTCTCCCACATCGAGGCATCGCCAATTCAACAACACTTACATTCATAATCATGACATGCTCTTCTGTGGTGATTCCCAATTCGCCAGTCACCTTAACAGCAAAAGATATCTTTGCAGAGCACAGTGGTCTTCGCAGATCACAATCTAGTACTAAACTCTGCAAACGGGGTAGGATTCAAAGGTCTTATTCGGATAACCATCTTTGTTATCGTGTCAATCACATACATGCCTCATCAACACAGCCAAAACCAAAGGACAACAATTTCTTAACAAATTTTCCTTTTCGATTATGGAGGTCTCTAAATTCACCTCCTCGGTCTGTTTTGTTTGAATCGGAGACCAGTACGATGGAGATTGACATGGTGGATGATGCAGTGGAAAACAATGGAGAAGAGGATGTGAAAATGAGAGCAAACTGGGTGAAAAGGTTATTGCAAATTCGAAACCATTGGCAGAGTTTGCAGCTAAAAGAGAGAATGAGTGGAGATGAGTTTCGTAACAAAGACGAATATGGGGGATGCAATTGCGATGGAGATGGGGGCTGTATAGCAGATTACAATTCAGAGGACGAAGAAGGAGAAGGGATTTATGACCGAGAATCGTTTTCGAGACATTTAGCTCGAGTTCCATGGTCTGATACAAAGCTTTTTTCTCAGCTGGCTGTCCTGTCCAACATGGCCTACGAGATACCACAAATAAAGGTTGGCGATATTTTCATTTCTCATAATAAAAGCCTCTGGTTTTTAAAATTTTTCAAGCTATGTCAATGAAAGACATTTTTTTTCGATACAATATACAGCCTGAGGACTTAATAATAAACTATGGGCTGCAATTTGTAAGATCTTCATTAGAAAAGAAAACAGAGGCAGCATTGATCAAAGCCAAACTTGATTCAGATTCAACCTGCATATCTAATCTAGAAAAAGCAGCTCCTGAGTCGAATCGGGGGAAATCCAACCAGTCTTCAGGGAAACAACTGATCAATCCTTCTATGGCTTATAAGATTGCTGCCTCAGCAGCAACTTACGTCCACTCGAGAGCTAAGAACCTTTGGTCTTCAAGTGAATCAAGAGAGGATAATGATATAGATTATTGTAGAAATGGAAATCAGACACAAGAGAATAGAGAGAGCTCATCTCTGGTAGATAACCCAGAGGCTGCTGCTTTTCTCGCAGCATCAACGATGACTGCAGTTGTGGCTGCTGAGGAGAGCCAAAAGCAGGAGACAGCACGGGATCTCCAGTCCCTTCACTCATCACCTTGTGAATGGTTTGTGTGTGATGATTCCAGTTCGTCTACTCGATGTTTTGTTATTCAGGTATTTCCCTATTATTTTTGTCACCTTTTTGATCTCTTACTCTTGGACTTTCAATTTTCAAGAAAAAATAACATAGTACTTGGTTCCAGTAAGGAATTCCGTTGGCTTTTTCATTCCTTGAATTTGTTCTTATGCATGTGGCATTTAACTTCAGGGTTCAGATTCTTTTGCTTCTTGGCTAGCTAACCTCTTTTTTGAACCCACAAAATTTGAGGTAAACATGAGTATATATCAAAGCCTTAAAAGGTCCTCGGACGAAACGAAGCCAGCTGTAGATGGAGATTGAGATTGTAATGTTTATTTACAGGGGACGGATGTGCTCGTTCATAGAGGAATTTATGAAGCTGCCAAGGGAATATACGAGCAATTCATGCCCGAAATTATCGACCATTTAAAATTGCATGGAGATCAAGCAAAATTTCAGTTTACTGGTCATTCTCTGGGAGGAAGTATCTCACTTTTGGTTCACTTGATGGTGCTGAAGAGGAATGCTGTTAAGCCCTTCATGCTTCAACCGGTAGTCACTTTTGGCTCACCATTTGTGTTCTGTGGTGGCCAAAAGATACTTGACGAATTGGGTTTGGATGAAGATGACATTCAATGTGTCATAATGCATAGAGATATTGTCCCTCGAGCCTTCTCCTGCAACTATCCGGACCATGTAGCCATCTTGCTTAAGCGGCTAAATTGCTCCTTCAGATCACATTCTTGCTTAAATAGAAATGTGAGTATCATCATGTTCTCCTCTATGCTCTAACTGATAGAAGCAAAAAATATTATTTCATTCTTTATGGATCTAAATTGAGTCATACACTACTTAGTCGAGGCTTTACACGTCGATTTGTTTAATATTTTTATCTCTTAGTATAATATTATTTATTTTTAAATACATTGAACTCTATTCAAAATATTGTTATAAATGAAGATAAACTTGCTTATAATCTTTAAAATCCAATTGATATATTGCACAAGTTTACTTTCTCTTGTATCTATTGCATTCACATGAGTTTTGCAAAACTTGGACATTATTTGAGTTCAATTTTATATGAACGGAGCCAAAAGATTTGTTGTGTGATAGTGCAGAGGCATCATAGCCCACATGATATGAACCCTCCCAGTTAGTCATGTTTTTTGACTTGGGTAGTACTCTAGGAGTTTTTCTATTCATCATGGGTACAAATTCTTATTCCGAGCTTCGATTTTAATTCATTAGTAGTTTCACGTAAAATTTTGATATTCGTTATTTGTTTTTTTTTTTTTTTGTACTCCTATTATATTGTTTTAATCTTTGAATCATTTATTTAAGGGTGAATTTTACTCAATGTGTGTGGAAAATCGTGCAACTGTATTATTTGAGAACTTTTACTATGATTCAACATTTATAGTCACAATAACTCCATCATTCTAAGCAGAAACTTCTGTACTCTCCACTGGGCAAAATCCTGATTCTCCAACCCGATGAAAAGGCTTCTCCTCCACACCCTTTACTCCCCCGAGGCTGCGCCCTCTATGCGTTAGACCAGGCCAAGAGTGGGTACACTCCAAGTGTGTTGAGGGCGTTCCTGAACCGTCCACACCCGCTAGAGACTCTAAGCGACCGCACGGCCTATGGCTCTGATGGCTCAATTTTGAGGGACCATGATTCAAGCAATTACTTCAAGGCTTTGAACAGCGTCCTCAAACAACACACCAATTTGATCATTAGAAAGATTAGAAGTAAGAGGACTGTGGTTTGGCCTTCCTTTACTACTACTACTCCCCTCTTGTGGAATCACCATGGTAACTTGGAAAGCAATAAGCTCCTCTTATCCAATAGGATAACCACTAATGTTTGAATAATCATATAAGATAATGTTCGAGTTCTAGTTTCGCTTTCAACTCTTGTAAATATCATCAGATGTTTGTAATGCATGTCTCGAAAAATATATATGTACATAAAATGATACTCAAATCAAAGTCTTGTTTCTTAGTAGTGGGATCACCATGAGATCAGACTCATTATCCGGCTCAAAGTTAACATGCTTACTTTGGTTTGACTTTTGATAAGACTCGAAACCGACCTGCTATTAAATCATCTATTATCCAATTTAGCGTGGCGATCTAAGTAGTACGACATTGTTGGATCGGGCCACGATCGAAGATGTTGGGGTCACTGGCTCCATGTTGAAAATTTGAAAAAAATAAGTTGATCGTTAAGTTATCAACGATCAACTTGTCAACCAACGTTCATACCAAATAAAGAAGCATTGTAAAATACATAAATAACCTTACATATTTCCTGTGGGAAGAACATATATTGATTCTTCTAGTTTGATTAATTAGTAAGAATTTAGTAATCTAATTTCCTAATTAATAAGATAGTTAGTTCTGTGATTTGAAAATATGGGCTTATTATGGTGGAGATAGATCTAGGCCTTCTTCTTCGTTTGATTGATCCATTGCAGTAGACCAGAGCTTTTCCTGCAACCATTCTTCCTTCCGATTATCAACTCTCTCTCCTAACAATATTTTCTTGAAAACGAAACTCAAATGCACAAACCCCTTGACGTTCAAGGCTATCGCCTCTTGCAATCTAATCTCATTTCGCATTTCCCTTGTATCCATTGATTTCATCTCTTTCGTTTTCTGAAACCCTATTTTTGATCTGCGGTTCTTCGGCTAATCGGCTTTTGGTTCAGTTCGTTTTGATGCCCCAGCTTCTGGTTCTGCATTTTCTATCTGCTTCCCCCCTTTTGTCTTCTTCTTTTCCACTCTTGCTGCTTCTTTCTTTTTTAGCCGATGGTTCATTTCTTTTTCTAATTGAAACCATTTTCTGAGGGTTTTGACAATCTTGTCCTTCCCTGGTCAAGTTTAGGGTTTCCCTTTCCTGTTTCTTTGGGGTTCCACTCCATTTTGGTTTGTCTCTTGATTGATTTCTGCAAATATATTTCGTTTTCGTTTGTGTTTTCTCTCTTGTATCAGGATATCATCATTTGGTACTCTGAAATTTACTCTCTGATCTTCTCCGGAAATATATTGGGACTTATTTCTCTTGCCAATTGTTACTGAAGGAGAAAAGGAATTTCATCTTTCCTTTTTCGTTCATCTGCTGAAGTTTCTCTTTATTGTTTATTAACTGGAGAACAATTCGACATAAAGAAAACACTGGAAAATCAAAGGACTTTAACCCTTACCAGCCGACCTTGTTTCTTTTGTTTTTTATGTTGATTTCTATGCTTGTTAGTTCTCCGTTTGGTTTTTGTTATTTGGTGTTGGAGGAAGACATAGTTTGTTCTTGTGGTTGATTTGGGGAGCTTTACAAGGATTGGGGAAGATATCAAGAACAGTTGAGGTTGATTCTTAGCTTGCATGGGCGATCATGAAGGGTGGGTTCAGCCACCAAGTGGGCTTCTGCCAAATGGTCTTCTGCCCAACGAAGCGGCTAATGTGTTGCAAGTGCTTGACTCGGTGCGATGGTCAAAGGCAGAGGAGAGAACTGCAGAGCTTATAGCCAGCATTCAGCCAAATGCACCCTCTGAAGGGCGTAGAAATGCAGTAGCTGATTACGTGAAGCGGCTTATAATGAAATGTTTTCCTTGCCAGGTGAAACCTATTGTTAAATCTCTTGGGAACTCATAGTACGATTCATGCATCGATTGGAAAAAAATGTTGTGTGCTATTCTTTATCTAACAAAACACTATATTTTATACCAATTACATGAAGAAATTCTATCATAATCATCTTGTTTATTATTATGAAATAATTGTGACATCAAAAGAAGTCTTTTCGGATATTTGGTGTGTTGGACCTCTTGATAAAGGAAATAGATGAGTTCGAACCTAGAAATCTTTGATTAAAGCTTATCGGTATTTCATTTTATACTCCCTAATTGTCTGATAGAACGTTGATGGATTAGAAATGGCGAAATGGGGAGGCTGTTCTGAAGGATGGGGTGAATTATGAAAAGTGCGTCTTTGAATGTTTTAATGCTTATTGCTTGATAATATTATGTGATTTGGTGATGTGTTTCTGTGTGTTCTAGAAGGTTGTTAAGTGTCATTTTATCTCGACTCAAAATGTGATTATTGTATTCAGGTGTTCACTTTTGGGTCTGTACCCCTCAAAACTTATTTGCCTGATGGAGACATCGACTTGACAGCCTTTAGCAAAAATCAAAACTTGAAGGACATATGGGCCCACCAGGTCCGGGATATGCTTGAAAGTGAGGAGAAGAGCCAGAATGCAGAATTTAGGGTGAAGGAAGTTCAGTACATTCAGGCTGAAGTAGGTTCTCCAAATAAGATTTTTTATTAGCAACTATTTTTTATAAAAATTTGAGGTTTCAATTTTGGTTTAATTCAACTTCTAAATGAAATCTTTGGATCAGTGAATAATAAATTATTTAAGATAATTGTTAAGTGCTGTGTTTTTCTTACTCCAAAGTGCTGTGTTTTGAGCAAATGCTGATATTTTTTCTACTCTGAGGAGTCATATCCAATGACTATGAAGCTAGGTTTGGCAACATGAAAAATGGAAGCAAAAGTTTTTCACCGCTAGATATCATCACACTTTTTGTAATGACACTAAACACTTTTTTTCTGTAAAATTATGTGAAGATCATTAAGATTGTTTCAATATATTTTTTTTTATCATTTATAGGTGAAGATTATCAAATGCCTAGTGGAGAACATTGTTGTAGACATATCATTCAATCAGCTTGGTGGATTATGCACTCTGTGTTTCCTTGAGGAGGTGAGCTGCTCATCTGGTGAAATCTTACAGCGGAATATCTTTCTTCTTGAAGCAATGATGATAATTTTTTAATCATCCTCATTCAGTCTTAATTTCTTATATGTAGGTCGATAATTTAATAAACCACAATTATTTATTTAAGCGTAGCATCATATTGATAAAGGCCTGGTGTTATTACGAAAGCCGTATACTGGGTGCTCATCATGGACTTATCTCAACCTATGCCCTGGAAGCCTTAGTGCTCTATATATTTCACGTGTATAACAATTCTTTTTCTGGGCCACTCGAGGTTTGCTATAGTTTATAGGTTTCTCGTTTTAGATTTCATCACTCTACCTGTCTACTGAGTATTTTTCTTTGCATGAACAGGTCCTTTATCGTTTTCTAGAGTTTTTCAGTAAGTTTGACTGGGATAATTTTTGTGTTAGCCTATGGGGTCCTGTACCCATCAGTTCACTGCCAGATGTAACAGGTAGATATTTATTACCACACTAAGTAAAAATTAGTTGTTTCTATTGAAAAGTGCTTTGTTTGAGTAAGTTTTCATTTGAAACTCGCACAGCCAAACCTCCTCGTAAAGATGGTGGAGAGTTACTACTCAGCAAGGAATTTCTTGAAAGCTGCAGTTCAACTTATGCTGTTTTTCCTGGTGGGCAAGAAAATCAAGGGCAACCATTTGTTTCTAAACATTTCAATGTAATAGATCCTTTGCGTGTAAACAACAACCTTGGCCGTAGTGTAAGTAAAGGTACATAATTTTCTAAAACCATGGAGCTGCAACTGTTTCTGTTTTCTTTTTCAGTCTCTTTTTGTTTCTTATTTATTGACGGACTGCAGTTTCTCTTTACTTGTTTATTATTGGTTGCTGCTTAGCAAAAATTGGATAAAATTGTTTACTAATCTGTGATGTGTATATTCTTAGGTAATTTCTTTAGGATACGCAGTGCATTTGCTTTTGGGACGAAGAGGCTTGCAAGGTTGCTTGAATGCTCAGAGAAGGACATTTCTTTTGAGATTAATCAATTTTTTATGAACACTTGGGAGAGACACGGTAGTGGTCATCGTCCTGATGCGCCAAGTAATGATCTGTGTTACTTAGGACTACCAAAGTTTGAACAATTAAATGAGTCCGAGGGTCCCAAGAACAAGTCAAGTGACAGAAGCAATGTTTTTTCTACCTTTAAAAGTCAAGGTGTGGGTGTTCGCCAGTCACATAGTTTAAATTCTCGGCAGGATCATTCTTTATTGGAAACCACATCCAGAAATAGTAATGTTTCTACAACCTCTCGTGTGCAAGCAGAAAGTAGGGGTGGAGATCAAGACAACTCAAAATTTGAGCAAAGAAAAAATGAAATCAATGTTAATCAAAGCACAATCAACAAAATTCAACAATGTTCAGCGAATGACATCCAGGGAAGGTTTCTTGTAGTAAGGACATATTCTAGTCCTGAGCTTACTGATTCATATGGTGAAGTTTCTTCTTTAATAAAGCATAGCAAAACCCCAGAAGGCGTGAAAACTGGGACTTCCATGAGAATGGATTTTAGTGGGAGGAAGAAACCTGAATTAAGTTCTTTGACACGTACTAGTATTAGACCTGCAACCGATTATCGTTCAACTATTGGACACGACTTATCTCGAAACAATCTTGATGCTGTTGTTGATATAAACAACTATCCTGATGATTTGGAGTCTTCTGTTGTGGGTGAAGATTTTTCTCCAGGAGTCAGAGCACAAAGTAAGCATGAAGAAGAGCAAGATCATGTGAACCTAATAAGGTCATCTATGGCCCATAGTTTCAATGGGTTAGTTCATGTTCCTTTGAATATGGGATCGGGTCATTTGCAGTTTCCAATACTTCCCTCTGTTCTAGATTCAATGGGATTTGGTCAGAGAAACTTTAGTGGAATGGTTCCTCCTAATATTCCTTTGATAGAAACTTCATGGGGTTCAAATGTGCATTTTCCACATGGTTTAATATCTTCTCCTTTAAGCCACTATTTTCCTGGCATGGGATTAAATTCAAGTTTAGAGGATCCTATTGAGCCTGCTAATGGAAATTCTGAATGCGTGGAAAGGAGTTCAAGAGAAGCTGATGATGAGTTCTGTCACGAGCAGGATAGGGATTCTTTAGGTGGGTTTGATACTGATAATGGAGCTATTGAAATGCCTCGTTCAGACAATAAGCTGCTTCAGTCAACTTCTGGTGCTTATAATTTTAGCCCATCTCGACGTGGTTTACCTGGAAATTACAAGAGAGTTCAACAAAACTTCACAAAAGAAAATCAAGGTCCCATCAATGAGGAACATGGTAATCATTTCCAGTATCAAGATGATGCAGGGAATGAGATTCACCTTGATGACAGGATTGCAAGTTCAAGGTCATCGCCTGTTGCACATACTAGCTCCGTTAGGAGTAAGACAACTTCTGAGAGTTCGTGGGACGGATCATCAGCAAAAGTTTCAAAATCAATGAGGGAAAAACGAGGAAGGAAAACAGCCTACTTGGTTGTGCCATCTTCTGCTAATGGAAAAGGTAAGAGTGTTTCAAAGCAATCTTCTGGTCAAATTGATGATGACAACAGAGACTCCAGCCGTACAGAAATGTCCAAAAGAAGTATCGGACCTCAATCAGTTTCTTCTTTGCATATTCAAAGGCACGAAGTACCTGGATACGAAATAGCCCAATCTAGTGGATCTGAGCCCATATTGCCTCTTGGTCCAGTGCTCATAGGTCCACCTTCTCAACAAAGAGGTCTTGATAACTCTGGGGCTGTTCCTTTTGCATTTTATCCCACTGGGCCGCCAATTCCATTTGTTACAATGGTTCCATTTTATAATTTTCCGTCTGAGGGAACATCTGACGCATCCACAAGTCATTTTAGTGGGCATGAAGTAGCTGATAGTGATTCTGGTCAAAATTTTGATTCTTCTGTGAGACACGATCAGCCTGAGGTCTTAAGCACTTTGTCTCCTATAACGGCTACTTCTATTGAGCCATCAGAACCTAAAGGGGGGGATATTCTTAACAGTGATTTTCCAAGCCATTTGCAAAATTTACAATATGGACGTTCTTGCCAAAATTCTCAGTTTCCATCTGTGATTTCCCCATCACCTGTGGCAGTGCCTCCTGTGTATTTGCAAGGTCGTTATCCATGGGATGGTCCTGGTAGACTGCTTTCAGGCAACATGAATCCGATCACTCTCAGTTATGGGTCTCGTGTTGTGCCAGTTGCTCCTTTCCAGTCTGTTTCTAATAGACCCACAAGCGTATACCAACATTATACTGATGACATGCCAAGATATCGCAGTGGCACTGGGACATACCTGCCGAATCCTGTAAGCAGGTTTTACTTAAATTAGTTCATTGCTAGTTAATTCAGCTTGAATATCTTGATCCTCCTTGTACAAGAAATGTAGACCTCGTAGCTAGGTGGAAAAAAATTGCTATTGCTCATCGTTGAAAGTATTTTTCATCTTTTATTCTCCCCTTGGGTGAAGCCAGATGCAGACTATGAAGCGTTTATTTAATATCAAGCAATATGGTTTTTGAAAACTTGGCATTCAGTATGTTTCATATTTGTTTGATGACTTTCTTTATGCCTCAGAAGATTTTTCTATAAATTGATTGGTTTGAATCAAAATAATCTATCGGTGATAAAATGCCAGCATGTAAGTCAATGGGATTGTGATAGTTTCAAATATTGTTATGATGATAGTCCATCTATGATTGGTCCACGAATAGTTTGTATTTTAAATGTTACTAGACTTCATTTAGTCTAACCAATTCCTTTGTGGACTTGCTTCAGAAAGTGACTGGACGAGACCGTCATTCTACAAGTGGCAGACGGGGGCATTACAATCTTGGTGACCATCAAGGTGATAAAGAAGATAAATGGAATGTTGCAAAGTCACGAGGAGCCGGGCGGAGTCATGGTCATAACCAAGCCGAAAAGACAAATTTGCGTATGAATGCAAATGAGAATCGAGCTGAAAGGCCATGGAGCTCTAGACACGATTCACACCCTCCATACAAATCCCAGAGTGGTCCATTACATCACTCAAATGCAACACAAAGTGGTTCTGTAGCTTATGGGATGTATCCGCTGCGGGGCTTAAATCCTAGTGCCGTGTCTTCAAATGGGCCCTCCATCCCTTCTGTTGTCATGCTTTATCCTTATGATCATAGCAGTTCCTATGCATCTCCAGCAGAACAGCTGGAGTTTGGATCTCTTGGACCCATTGGTTTCTCGAGCATAGGTGAAGCACCACAGCTGAATGAAGGAAGTCGAATGGGTTCAACATTAGACGATCAGAGGTTCCATGGAAGCCCCGCTCCACAGTCTTCCCTTGACCAACCTTCACCCAATTATTAGAGGTAGGTGAGTTGCTATTTTTAAACAACTATCATGATAAATTGGATTATCAAATTTAGTGCTTGTAAGTAAGTTGAGTCTTGTGTTTTTCTTCTATGCTGGCAGTATCTTTTGGGTCAACCTCTTTTTTCCAAATTCAATCGACAAATAGTTTTGAGATCTACTCGCTCGAATGTTTCAGCTGTTTGTTAGTATCAATTTTAATTTCATTCTTCGCAGGTAGATTGAACAGTGTCAGATCTGACCCAGATGAAATTTGTTTTTGTAAGATGAAAACTTCCCACCTCTAGCATCTTTAGGATGGAATTGATCATGGGAGAATCAGCAACGGCAGCCTCTCCAAAAAAGGCGTATTTGTTGATCTTGACAGCGGCATGTTGATGTGTCTATTCCTCCCTTTTAGAGAGGTCAATCCCTTCTTCCTGGCATCGGGAGTGTATGTACACTAATAGTAGCCTGCTTGTTCTAGTTTCACAGCATTTCATTGACTCCCTGTAACTTACTGCTGTAGGAAGACTCGAAGCCGCAGATTTTAGGCTTACCATGATGCTACAATAACTCAATTGTTTACATTGTAACATTTTTTGGACAATTATAGGAGTATGAAATTCTCAAATATATCAATTAAGATGTTAATCGAATCTTTGTATGATTGGTTCCATTTTATGGATGATTTAGATATTGAATTATCTTCTTAGTTCGCCACTTTCAATTATTTTTACAATCATCAACAGGATCTCCGGTTTTTCAAGTGTGAAATTCTCTAATATATCTTACTAAACACTGAAAGTTGGCTATGATTTAATTCATTCAATTTGATTAGTTCATTCCTCAAATGGCTACGCAGTTACAAAACAAGATCTAATGTTTTCCCCCAAAGGAATCACAAAAGTGGAGCGGATGGAATCAGAGATTTGCATCAATTACAGCAATAATAAAGTAAAATGCTTTTACAGGTATTTTTCTGCCTGTAGAGGAGGTGGTGTGCCCAAAAATCTGGTTGAAAATAGTTGCAATGACTACCTGGGTTCCGGTATTCTATTTGGCACGCAAACCAGGGATGTTTCTGAGACCCATCTTTCCGAGAACAAGCTTAGGAATGGCCGGAGGGTTGTCAAGCCCCATGCTATGACTGAACTCATTTGCAAGTTCCACCAGTTTATACTTCTCCTTCCCAATTTTCTTGTTTGAATTGTAATAACCAAGCCATGCTTGGTATGCTGCTTCTTTGTTCTTCATCTCGACTTGGGACAGAGCCCGATTGACCTATTCATTTCGACGTCAGAAGATCTTGACAAGAAATGTTTGAAAATGGAAGCTAGTTGACATAAGAAAGATCTATTTACCTTATTCTTTGTTTCTGGATCTAGTAGAGGCTCTGGAGCCTTTGATATTGGTAAATCTTTAACGCTATGCAGAAAAAATTCCTCCCATGGAGCCAATAACAAAATACCTTGCCCTTCTTTTCCCTTGCGGCCCGTTCTTCCAAGTCGATGAATATATTGTTCTCTATCAGCCGGCAGACCAACCTACAAGGAAGTTTTTGAGCATTTTTTTGTCAGAGGAGGTGTTTTCAGTTAGATTACAAATTGCTCAAATTTGCAAAAAAAAAAAATAAATAACAACGTTGTAGGGAATTAGATAGAGCTACATGTCTCACGAAGTATAGAGTTTAACATGAAAAACAAAAATGGTTTAGAAATTCAATTTGCAGGACAAACGTGTTATTTTTTAATTACCTGTATCACCAGGGTAACATCGGGATAGTCAACTCCTCTGGCAGAAACATCTGAAGTCACAAGGATAAGACCCTTTGATTTCCTGAACTCATCAGAGACCTTAGTTCTATAACTTTGTGCCTTCCTGGAATGGATCTCTCTGACGTTCAAGTTCAGCTCATTCAGGAGGTTAGCAACCATTCTCGTCACCATCGCAGTAGTACAAAACACCAGAACCTGCATACATAGAGAGCAGAATTAGAAAATCTCTACAAGATTAAGAATGATACCAGTACAAAAGCGGGTCACTTCGTCGCTCTTGTATTCATGCGTAAAAGCCAAACATGCATCATTTGGAGAACTACAGTAAACTAACAGGACACTGATGATAAAAGTTACCTTATAGTCAACATCATCGGCTATGTGTTCTTTTAGAAGAGCATACAAAAGGGGAAAATGCTTGTCCAGAGGAGCAATTATATGCCTTTGTTTGACCTGGAGTGATAAGCTTACTATATGTATGTAGAAAATAAGATAAAAGAACTTTTTAAAAAGTTGCATTGGATGCTTACTTGTGAGTGAGTCTCCTCACTGCCTTCTTCAACAGTATTGATGAATTCATGATCTCTTTTCAAAGCAATGTGACAGATTTGTTGTACCTTCAAACCAGAGAGTTTTTCAGTGTTTATTAACATACAAGTTCAAAGAATAGAAAGCTCGGTTGAGGGGGTGAGTTAGACCTCCGTTGGAACTGTTGCAGAGAATAAAAGAGTTTGCCGTTGTTTTGGCACAGCAGCAATTATGTTTTCTATGTCCTTGCGAAAACCCATATCAAGCAAATGATCAGCCTCATCAAGTACAAGGACCTTCACACCCTTGAGCCTAGTTGCAAAACCTGCAGTATTCTCAGTATGATCTCTGAGCCGTCCAGGGGTAGCAACAAGAATCTGTAGATGGGAACCTCGTGATGCATACCCAGATGAAGAAAAATATGATTATTTGTACATTAAGATCGAGTTTTTAAACAGGTGGCTAGGTGCCAACTCCTTATCATTAACTACCATCTAGTTGAACAGGAGTAGCCAACAATCCTTAAACAGAAAATGAGGGACCTACTAACGAAAACTAACATCGAATTTATTCATTACCTGACTGCATGAAATGTTTTTGAAGAATTTAAAATAAATTATTAGCATTTCTAAGTACGAAAATTCACCTGACAAGCGTTTGCTTGCAAGCGCTTTTGTTCAAGTGCAAGTCTTGTGCCTCCTATCACAACTTGAACACCAATGGAATGATGGTATTTCAACAGGTTGTTAGCTTCTGCAAAAGCTTGAGTGGCAAGCTCGCGAGTTGGGCAGATAACAAGGACAAAAATTGGAGGTCGCTTCTCATCATGATCCATAGGTGCCATATTTACAACAACTTCAATTGATGGAAGCTGATGTAAGAAAATTATTGTAAACAACTATGAAACATCATAAACTATCTATACGGAAGAGATTAAGATAATTTGTTGAAAAACGTAGATCAGTAATTTTTAAGATATTAACATCAATAATTTAGAGCTCGTAATATTGCATGAATCAAACTCTTACCAAAAATGCCACAGTTTTTCCAGTCCCTGTTTTGGCCTTGGCGAGAACATCCTTACCTGGTCAAATAAGCACAAAAGGATGGACATGGTAAGTAATTGAAAAACAAAAGTATTAAATCCCCATTTATAGCACTAAATTGTTTTAATACTACGAGGAAATGGTTTATATGTTCCCAAAATGCTTAAGCACCTTGCAAGAAAACAATTATGATGTTCCTTAATGATATTTTTTATTCAGGAACCACAAACTGATCCCAGGGTACAATATGAACCTTTGAGTATCACTGGAAGTGTAGCTTCTTGAACAACAGTCATCTTTTCATATCCTGCATCCTTTATGGCTTTCAATGACAAAGGAGAAATTGAACATTGGTCAAATCTGCAGCCACACATGGAAATCAAACACTTGATATTAGCACTAGGAATAAAAAAAAAAAAAACAGGATATGCATGGAAAACCAAGTAGTGCCTGGTGTTATTAAAACAACAATTACAAATTTAAGAACTACAAACAAGACTACAAATGAAGTTCTACAATTCTAGTTTTGGAAACATCTTTTACTAGAAACTTATCATCTAAAATAAGACTTCTTTTTCACAACAACCCCCTTTTACACCTCCCATTCTCAACTATAAATATCCCCTTTTTTCCTACAACCTAGCTTCCACAAAATACCTTCTCATCAAACATTACCCAAATTATCTTTCTTCTATGTATAAGTTTTACCAAAAGAATTTTTATTTGGCTCCATAGCAGTTGCATCACCAAGGTCAAAGAACTTGAAGAAAACTCTTCACACACAAACGTCCAACAATTACATGAAACTACAAGTAAATTCGTAAGAGGATCCATTAATAATTCTAACATGCTTTGAGCATGTGAGACTGAGTATTAGCTATACTTATGTAACTAGATAAAGCACTTTTCCTTTCAAACGCATTTAAAGGAGGACAATTCTACACAATAATCGAAGAATGAAGAGTACCGATTACGGAAAACCAGCAAACTAAATAAACTTCAACACAGACATTGTTAAAATGACATCTCTCCATGTGCTGCGACAGTAAGGTAGCACCTAGAAAAATACATACTAACAAACCATCCAGTTTTAACAATGCAAGAACATAATAACAGAAATGGCCATAGACATACCTGGTTTCACTTAAGTAAGACTCAGATTTTCCAGGCGAACTTCTAGTTATGGGAGCGTGCTGCTCACTTACTTCTTTGTCTAACAAAGAACTTGAACTTTTCTTTAATGGGTATCCATCACTTTCATCATCATCATCGGAGCTAACTTCACCTTCGCTATCTCCCTCTTTAAGTAAATCTCCAAAACTACCTGTAAAGTCCTCTCCATCGTCATCCTCACTTTTTACCAATACTTGTTTTCTAGATCCCTTCTCGCTCGTTCTAAGATTTTCGCCACCATGAGCCTGTCTAAAGTCAAAATTCTTCTCTCCTCTTCTAAACTTATCACCAACCGTTGTCTGTCTGTAGTCAAAATTCTTCTCAACTTTTCTAAAAGTATCGCCAGTCCGAATCTGTCTAGATCCAAAATTCTTCTCACCATTTCTAAAACTATCTCCAGCTCGTGTCTTTCTAGAGTCAAAATTCATCTCCGTCCCTCTTCTCCTTCCCACCATCGAATTCTCACTCTTCCCTCTAAACCCAAAATTCTGTCTTCGCGAATCTACTTCTCCATCACTATCATTTTCACGAAACTCATCACGGTTTTGTCTAAAACCTGGAGTGCTCTTCGCATAAGAATCATTACCTCCGCGAGTTCTCCTGTTAGAGGCGCCAAATTCTTCAGTATCGCTCCCCCTTCTCCTCTTCATCGAAAATGATTGTCTTTCCCTGAACCTACCTCTAGAGCGACCCTGATCCCCGTCGGACTCCTCCTCCCGAATGTTTGGACCACGAGATGAAGTTTTTCTGAATTCACTCACCCAATCACTCAGTTCCGCCTCGTCCTCAACCAGACTCCTGGAGCTCCGACTTCTTTCCCTCTCGTTGCTCCTATTGGATCCGGACCCTGAACGGGAATCGGTTCTAGGACGAAATGATCGGGTGGAGAATCGACGGAGAGTAACTTGGTCGTTGCGTAAAGCCCAAGAACTTACCCCAATGTACTTGAGCTTGAAAGGGAAAACCCGAGAGAAAATTGGCGAAACCCTAGAAGATTGAATGGAAGTTCCAATTTTCATAGAGGGGTAACTAACTGAAGGAAGAGAAGGGCCGAGGAGACGAAACTGCGGTATGAGCTTAATGGGCATAGTGAAAGCTGAACTCAAAAGCGATGGAACGGGGATAGAATACTAGGGTTTAAGAGTTTCAGAAGGCGGGGTTTAGCGATAAACGATAACCTTGAAACGACACCGTATAATAACCCTAAATATTTTACAAATTAATTGTTAAACTAATATTACACTATTTTCTTTATATTTTTTTTTTTATGTCTGTTATTTTATTTGCTAATGTAATTTGTATTTACGTATTATTAAAACTGTGAAATTACGTATTATTTAGTATAATAATAAAAATACATCATAAATTATTATAATAAGAACTTAATTGAATAAATTAACTATTGACTTGTCAAGAAATTAAGATTTAATTATAGAATTAGACGTAAAATTTAAAATAACTCTTAAATATTGTCATGTATAGATTATTTAATGTCTTAACGAGTATTTATGGACTTATTAGTTTGTACGGCTATTAGGCCCAGCCCAATTGTTAATAGGATCATGTCCCCTTGTTTGGACACGAGTTTAGTGTAGCCTGGACATGAATAACACATCCCTAGTTGAGGCTGCTTATATGTACAAGTTAATTCCCACAAAAAGTGGTTCTTTAATGTAAGAGTTGTACAAAAGGTAGTCTTTTCTATTACTTTATTTATTATCAAATTCCATTGCCAATCATATGAATAAATAATAAAATTTGAATATAAACTAGTCAAATACCAAACTATAAAATTATATTTTGACGCGTGGATATATTATAAGATTTTTATTTTTAATGGACTAAAAAAGTATTATACCTTAAATAAAGTGCAGTGGGTAGTTAAAAATAATGGTCGATGTTTAAAATAACTTTAGAAATTCATTTTTTTACGAACTACGGTCGAAGACTTATTTAGAAGAGCATGATATACTAGAAAAGTCATGCCCGACTTGCAATCGCAACTACAACGATCTCGTGATGGTAGATGCGAGTGAGATGCAATATGTACGAATGACATAATGATTTGATTACGTTGGAAAAAAAACCCTAAATGAAATAAATATATCTACGAAAATAAAGACTAAAATGCTTCTACGTGTAAAAAGAGATACAAATTTTCTGCACAACTTAGATGGAAACTTAAATGGAGGGTGATGATGGATTTGTGGATGGAGCTTTGTTCATCGAGATAGCATTCTTAAAGAGCTAAAATTTTAAATTTATATTGACATATACATCAACTGATATTATCATATTAACCTAACGGGAAACTAAATTGGACTGTCCTGATAAAAGAAAAAATAGTCCATGATTTGATTTGATTTGCTTACCTACATTTATTTGTTTTATTTTTATTTTTTAATTTCAAATTGAGATTGTAGATTGAGACGTTGGAGATACGAACACAAATTATATTTTGTAAAGAAATCACAAGACTAGATAGATTATTGCACTCATTATACACGATGGTAAGCCTAAGGGTGGATCAACCTTATGCTATCTAGTTAGATAAAGTTTGTACGTCTGCACTCCAGTCATTGTCTGAGTTAAGTTCGGTTTAAATTGAAACTATAACGATTATTAAAATAATAACAATGTAACTTAGATTCATATTTAGATGATTTTTTCATCACACCACATATCGTATAAATTAATCAGTTTTTTTAGGTTCCCTTTAAAAATATAGTTTAATCATGAAATTTGTCCAAATCAACCAAGTGAGTGGTTAGACTAATAATAATTTAAAACTTTAGGCATAAGTGGAAAAATAAAAATAAAAAATAAATTGGGCGTGAAAGCGCGTGAAGGAAAAGAGGAGGTAGGCATTAATCAGAAGGAAACAAAACCGGCCAACGCCACGACAACAAACAACTGCCTTAGCGGGAATTTTTGAAAGGCCGTTCCGGTCCCTCCGTCTAGCCCCACATCTAAACGGTTACTCTACCTCCACGATTCGCCGCCTCTTATTTGACACGTGTAATCCCTTTGGAGCACTATGATTGGTCAACCGCCTGACATATCGTCAGGATATTTTGTATTTCGCTCTCATTGGTTGGTCTGTACAAGGTAAGCAATTGTCCTTACGTGTTCATCCATGATTGGGTTATTTCTTATTATTGATGATCTTAACCTTAATTCATTCTTTATTATTTTAATCACTTATTGTTAATCTTTATATATTTTTTTATAATTAATTCAAATTTAGCATTACATACTATTCAATAATAACAATCACTAGAGATTCAACTCATTGCCTAATAATAACATGGTTGGTGTTTACCTCAACCTCCACAGTAAACTAGGTCAAGTCCACTTGGTCCCCAAAATTTAGAGCAAAGTTTGGGTATGTCTAGGGTTTACTTAGAAAAAAAATGATAATTTAAATTGAGTTAACACACAAGTTGATGTACAATAAATATTTTTTTATGTTACGCCGAATACAAGGGTTTTGATACCAACTATGCAGTGATTAGCTTATAATTATTATTAAAATAATAAAAACTCAAATTTA
Organism: Begonia peltatifolia; assembly: GCA_022433055.1. Lineage (NCBI taxonomy): Eukaryota > Viridiplantae > Streptophyta > Magnoliopsida > Cucurbitales > Begoniaceae > Begonia > Begonia peltatifolia. Next base: position 22,884,110 of record CM039521.1, read on the forward strand.
GATTGTGTCGGACTAGACAGAAGCTAGATCAAAAAATCGAATTGGTGGCGTATGAACTGAATTTGATAAGTTGATTGTAGAAAGTTTGTAAGAAAGTGAAACTAAATAACGTTAAAAAAAAAAAAAATTGAAAAATAGCGATGAAATTATAAGCTAGTCGTGTATAAGAGGACCTCTAGTCTATGGTTATTGCTGGGTCTTCGTCACCGCCGGCCGCCGAAACTCGGGCCGAGAGGCGAGCCGTGTCGGAGTGTCAAAAGCCTTAGATTTCTTCCGCTTTTCTTTCTCTTTTGCTTTCTGGGAAATTACAAAACCATAATACCCCCTTAATTCTATGCGGGTTAATTAAGATTTTCCCTCACTCACTCACTCACTCACTCTCTCTCTCTCTCTCTCTGAGTCACGTCTGTCGTAGCTTAGCAATCCACGCAAAATTCTGATTTTCGCATTTCCATTTCTTCTTCCTCTTGATGTAAATATCATCTATAATCTCAGCAGTTTTTCTTGCATTTGAAGCTTTTCAGGGAGCCGTCGAAGATTGTTTGTTATGAACTGACTTTACTGATTCCTTCGGGCACCATCCCCATTGCAGACTGCGTAGGTTATTTAAGGATTTTTTTTCTCCATTGAAATTCCCAGCTGAACTAGGCTTGGGTAAAAATTTGTCGAAATTACATGTTGTCGCTCACTGTATAGCAGTATCTAAATCTGGGTATTGCGTAGAGACGGTTAGAGCTCGTCAGTTTTCAGTTCTTCATCTTTGTCCATATTCCGGTCTCAAACTGTTTACATCTATTTATGTGAGTGGGCTTTAAAAGTTCGCCTTCTTTCTGGTTTTAGTAATAAATTGTATGTTTTTTCAAGCGTTGATCGATCCTGTTCATTTTTGTATCTATGGATTAGACTTAATATCTGAGAGACTTGGCTTCATGTATTGAGATTTATTGATTGTGTAAAATTTTACTTTATCTTAATGTCTTAAACTTTTGACTGTTGAGAGTCTAAGAAAGGGGAAGATAATTTTCCCGTTGAAGTTCATATTTTAAACTGATATTTCCATTAGGTAGTCTAAAATTACCAGATAAGTAATTTTACCTGACCCTTTGCAATTCCACATAGTGTTTGACGTAAAGCAGATAATGGATTTGTTGTTGTCTAAGAGTGAAGAATAATTACTGGATTACAAAGTATTCATTGCTGGAATTCAAATTTCATAAGCAACAACTAGTTAGTTTCCGAACGAGAGCCTTTAGCTTTTTCCCGGGAAACAAATCATTGGTCATAGTTTTTTTAATGTATCGAACAATAATCCAGTCGATATTTATAGATTAGTTACATAACTCTTTTCCATGTTCTTGCAACACTGATATTATCTCCATGATAGTGTTTAGATTGCTGAGGAGTTCTTCCATTCTCAATCCTAACCTGTTTTGGTGCCATAAGTTTTATAATTTAATGTCGAATTTCTTCGTTCAGGTGAAGAAGCTCTGGCTAATAAGAACTATGAAAATATCCAAAAATCTTTGTCTTCCGTAGCTAGATGGCTTTGGATGAAGTTGAAGAATGCATAGCTCATACTAGATGTCGTTATTCTGCTTTCTACTGATATGAAGAATTCACAGGTCTTGTTTCTCATTTTCCTTAAAATTTGTTATTATTACCTACCCTTATTTATTTTCTTTTTTTGTGTGCTTCCAGAAGATTAAAGATTCAGCTCAAGCATCACATGAGTCTCAAAATGAGCAGCCAAACAACGATACCAGTGAGGCTCCTGTTGGAGACTCGAGTTTGATATCTGCAATAAGCAATGATAGCAAGAAAGTTTCACGCCAAGATATTGAATTTGTAATTTTTTTCTTTTTATGAGTTTTACTCTTTGTCGATCGTAGTGGATTGCATTTTAATGGATTTTACAAAACCGGTTTTCAGGTTCAAAATTTAATCGAACGGTGTTTGCAATTATACATGAATAGCAATGAGGTTGTTAAAACGCTCTTGACTCAAGCAAGGATAGATCCCGGATTTACGACTTTGGGTACGTAGAATTTGTTTACAAATTTTTGCTAATCTTTGTATAATCTTTTCGAGCTTGTGCTTGATTCAGTGTGGCAGAAGTTGGAAGAAGAAAATGCTGATTTTTTCAGAGCATATTACATAAGGTTGAAGTTGAAAAAACAGATTCTTCTCTTCAATCATTTACTTGGGCATCAATATCATCTCATGAAGTACGACAAGGTTCCCGTGGCACCGATACATAATGGGATTCATCCGATGTCGAGTAAGTTCTTACTTTGTTATTCTGTCTAAATTTAGATCCATTGATTGAATTTTCTCTACCCATTGCTTTTTCCTTTGAAACATTAATGTTTGTTTCTGGTTTTTAAAACCTTTTTCTATTGATAAGCTTGTTTTAGGCTAAGCACACTAGGGTGAGGCAAGGTCTAGGTTTTGGAAGCGAATTGAACAGAGCTGAACCGTGATCTAACTATTCCTAGATGCTGAAACCAGAATTATGGATATTGAAAGCCGAATCGTGATACATGTGATAAGCCTTTTATATGATTTATTTATATAATAATATTACGTTTATTATCTAATTTTACATGTTAATTTTTACTTTTTAACGTACCAACCACTAATTGATGTAATTAATATGATAGTTTACATGTAGTTAAAATATGTCATTGTCACGTCAAGACAATATAAGTCAGGGAGAGAATAGAAGTAGAAGTCTAGTTTGAGGGAAGTTAGCAGAATATATGAAAGAAATTGTAAAGGGAGAGTTCTGGAAGAGCATTCTTGTAGATGAGAGTTGTGTATCAAGGGTTGTAATTCATTTTGCCATGATCAATAACTAAATTCGGTTTAGAGAAAAATTTACCAGATTTCTCATCGATATGCTTCGGTCCGATTAGGTTTTGGTTAGGTTCCTTTTGAATATTAGGAACCAAACTTTAAGATATACAAATTTAAGATTGAGTTTGAATGAGTTTTGCGAGGTTTGGGTCGGACTTGAGCAAGATGATTTTATGTTTCCATTGATGCACGTTTTTCAAGCTACATCACACGAAGGGTGGGCAAGGTTCTGGTTTTGGGGCCTAACCAAACCGAACTATGATCTAATAGTTCTTAGATTTCATAACAAAACCGTGAATATTAGGAACCTAATTATGAGATATGGTTCGGTTGCAATTCACTTTCAAAATATAAATTGAAATTAATTTTATTAAAATATATAATTAAAGGTTGTGTTTAGAGTGATTTGATAGGGTATGGGTCAATTTGAATCGTGTTTGGATTGGTTCGGGTTTGAACATTGTTTGGGTAAGATTTTGTGATCCACAGTTTGTTTGGTTCTGACGTTTTTGGTTCCCACATATGTGAACTGAATCAGAAAAGATAATTCTTCTATACTAAGAACCAATCACGATTCAAGAAAGAATGGTAACCAAATTGAACCAGGTCTGAATCTGCAGGTCTGTTTCGAACCACGGTCATGGTCTGGTTCTTTTCATCCCTATATCTACACTGAGTCTTATTAGTTTTAGCTCGTGGGTTTTAAAGGGCACTCGAGAAAGAGGTCTTGCCTCTAGTTAATATGCAGCTTCCCACTACACATTACACTTTTTACAGTTTATCGTGCCTATTATCAATTCTCCCTCTCCGCAGTATGCTTAATCGCATTTACGAGATGAGAGCTATACTGCATGAAAATATTCAACAAAAATTTTTGCAGTGCAGTTAACAACTTACCCATGGGATACCCTCTTCTTCAGCACCACCCTATGCAAATGACAGCTCAACCGCCTCTCAATCCAATAGGCGGTGGAATATCAAACTGTCATATCGTTAATGGAGTCCCGGCTCCAAGTAATTTTCATCCTATTCGAATGATTCCCAGGAATGAGTAAGAATGTTTCTCTTATTTATCGTGTTTACCCTTTTCCTATCGGAAAAAGTAATAAATTTTGTTCTTCGATTGCTTTCTATTATGATGGAAGCTAGTATTTTTTTGTTGTTCAAGCATGGTGATGGACAGCAATGGCAACCAAGTAGATGGTCAAGTGATGCCAATGAATGATGTAACACCGGCTATGGCAGAGATGCCTACAAGTCCAGCTTCTGCTGCATCAAGCGGTCATTTCCCATTTACGGCTTCGGAATTATCAGGAATGGCAATAGCTTCTTCGACTTTCGAAGTGGGATTTCCTTCCGATGTTGTACACTCTGGCTTGCAACTTGTCCCGGACGGTGGAAGTGGAAATTCACGGGATGCTCTCAGACCGTTGGATCAGATCCAGTGGAATTTCAGTCTTTCGGATCTTACAGCAGACTTATCAAATTTGGCAGGCGATTATCATATTAACTCATGATTTAATAACGATTGGTTAGAGATCAATATCGTTCCATACTTAATATTCTTGCATTTCCTTGGATATTTTTCAGATTTAGGGGCTCTAGGAAACTATCCCGGCTCTCCCTTTCTACCATCTGATTCGGAAATCTTGCTCGATTCTTCAGAGCATGACGATTTAGGTAAATTTACTTGCATATTTACTACATGTTGTGATATCAGATCTGTTGAAGGTTTGATTTTGAGCTCGATACTGTCTCAGTGGAGGAGTTCTTTGTTGATTCTGTCCCTGGCCCACCATTTCCTCAATCAGACGAGGAGAGATCTTAAGCTAACCTCAATGTCTTCTTCTTCTTCTTCAATTTGAATTCTCAGGTTAGAGAGACAACAACTTTCTCTCTCTATCTCTCTGGGATTTTCTTGGTTTAAAGTCAGCATATTTGACTACTTAGAAGGAGGGTAGCTAGTTTTTGCTTTCTTAGATGAGGGAAAGTAATTTCTCTCTGGCTGTGAAAGTTGTAGTTCTTTTTTTTTTTCCTTGCATTCTTCTTCGAAAAACTCTGAATCAGGGGATTGACGATGTGTAAATGGTGTTTAATTATCGAATTGGCTTCTTTTAATCTTTAGTCATTTTCCGATTCTCCTTCATACAATCTCGAGTTTATCGTAACAAACCTCGATCATAGGTAAAAAAGGGGCAGTCACGCAGTTCGTATTCTCAGGTCGAAAATTCCTTACGACATAGTTATTACGAGGGCCGAGGCGAGGCCGGTCATTATATTTTTCATCGATAAAAAAATTAATTCTTAAATATATTTAATAATATTGATTAAGGACACATGATATTAAATGGAGAAATGTTAGGTTAGACAAATAATGGGAACATAAAATTACTCCAAACGACAAATAAAAAGTAAACTCCAGACTCTTTTTTTTTGTAATTAAAAAATTAAAACTTTATTCAAAGTAAATATATAATATTTATTTCTTTTTTTATTATTAATATATATATTTTCTCCGACAAGTTAAGAGAAATTGAGTGAGGTGGAGTCGTGAAACACAAAAGGCAGTGTGCCCCACCATAACTTTTACGAGGACTAAAGCTATCAATAATCTTTAGGGAGGATTCCTAGTGTGACAACACTGACACTATCCCTGTTCTCTCTCTTCCTTTCATTCTCTCTCTTCCTATCTCTCTTTAAGAAGAAAGACCGTAGAGAGTTGATGTCCTAAGCTTCTTCCTCGTCCATCCATGGCTTTTCCAACTTCTTCAAAACCTTGACTGTACCAAACAGACAGGTCCATGGAAAGGGAGGTTGGTTGTCCGTACTCTGGTTGGATATTAGCTTTGTACCTCGTCTTGCTGTGATTTTCTGTTTGTTTCCTGAGAAAATGAGACTGTATTTACCATTACATGAAGTTCTAAGAGAAAAAAAAAAAACTCTAATATGGGGATCTTAGTGAATTCATACTTTTGACTTGATTCTACGAGTTTTATATATGTTTGTCGCACAAGTAAATTCATTATACTTTGATTCTTCACGCTGAACATCTCCCGTTTGTTCGTGATTTTCACGTAAAATCTTGGTGTTTAATCCAGTGGTCTTGGCATATAAAGATGAAAGTAAAGTCATGGATAGAGGCTTAGTTTATGTTTGATGAAGCAAGTGTGGTAGAATTCTTGTCCATACAACTCTTTCCTACCGTACGAAGTGGGATTAAGCTCAAATCCTGAACTTTATACTCGGTTTCGAGAAGTGATGAATTATAATCAAGATCAGTTTTTGAGGTTAGCTGTTTGTGATTTTTCATGTTTCTTATCTTTCTTGTTCTGAATCAATTGAGTTTCCTTTTGCAGACACAATGCTCCACAAAGATCTTTTAGCTTCGAGAGTGATTACACGATCCGAAACGGAGAAAAAGTCTATCTTGGAAGAGCGATCCCATCGTTGGGCGTAGTGTTAGAGAGCATACAAAGAGGATTCAAAAGCCGATCCGAGACTACGGCGAAAAAAGATCGGGTGCAAGGAGAAGAATCGGAAAATCAAAAGCGAATTTTCGACCCACAAGGACCTTTTCTTCAAAAATGGAATAAGATATTTGTAATCTCATGTCTAATTGCAGCTGCTTTGGACTCTTTGTTCCTTTACATCCCCGTGATGGATGGAGATCGAAAATGCCTCGCAATGGACAGGCCGCTTGAGATCACTGCATGTGTTCTCCGATCATTTATTGATCTCTTCTACATTCTTCACATAATATTCAGCTTTCAGACAGGATTTATCGCCCCATCATCTCGAGTCTTCGGTCGAGGGGCGTTAGTCCACGATCCTTCTGCTATAGCGAAAAGATACTTATCTTCCTACTTCCTGGTTGACATTTTGTCGATTCTTCCATTGCCACAAGTAATGAAAATCTTGCTTAGATCTCTATTGTGTTTTCTTTCTTTTTCTCTCTGAATTTGATTGATTGTAATTCTTCGATTCAGGTTGCAATTCTGTTTATTGTTCCTTCGAGTAGAGGGCCGCATCCGATGGTGACAAAGGAGATGTTGATGTACATCATTTTCTTGCAGTACATTCCAAGACTTTTTCGGATTTATCCATTGTTCGAAGAAGTAACTACTTCTTCCGGGATACTTACCGAAACTGCTTGGGGTGGAGCTGCATTAAATCTTCTCCTTTATTTACTAGCAAGTCACGTATGGCACCAAATTCGATCAGGCTTTGAGTTTGTAAATCTAAATTTTATTTATGCTAACTTTTTACTTGACAGATTGTCGGGGCGTGTTGGTACTTATTTTCGGTGGCACGGGAAGAACAATGTTGGCTTGACGAGTGTAGTAAGACGAAGCAATGTAACAGCACGTTGTTGTATTGCCAAGGAAACTCTCTGAGGAAAGCTGGTAATCCATTCAAGGATCTGTGTAAGCTTACCAAACCCGACGACATAAAAGATCCTGGCGAATTCAACTTTGGGATATTCTTTGATGCCCTAAAGTACCAAATTGTGCAGTCGAAGGATTTCCGTAGGAAGTTCTCGTATTGTTTCTGGTGGGGTCTCCGAAACGTTAGGTGAGGAAGTAATTACGTAAATATTAAGCGCTCTTAACGAACAGTGCAGTCATGCATTAATCGTTTATATGAATGTGTTCTTGCAGTTCTTTGGGATCGAATCTTCAAACCAGCACTTTCCCAGGGGAGATCGCCTTTGCCGCATCAATAACAATTTTTGGTTTGATTTTGTTTGCGTTGCTCATTGGAAATATGCAGGTTGTAAATATTGTATTACACAAATCTTGGGTTTGAAAAATCTGCTTAGAATGTGATCGGATTTGTGATTGTCCAGAAATATTTGGAATCGACAACGTTGAGAATAGAAGAGATGAGGCTGAGAAGACGGGATGCAGAGCATTGGATGTCTCACCGTATGCTCCCAGAACATTTGAGGGACCGACTAAGACGGTACGAACAATACAAATGGCAGGAAACCAGGGGCGTAGAGGAAGATGGTTTAGTCTCGAAGCTTCCGAAAGACCTACGCAGAGACATTAAACGACACCTTTGCTTGGATCTTCTAATGAAAGTAAGTAATCAAAATCAATACGAAAAGTAAAATAGTTGGGAAAAACTATGCTCGAGACAAGATTCAACATTTTTAGACCACGAAAAGCTCGGTTTCCATTTCAGTGGAAAATCACAACCAAACCCATGTTAAGATCAAATTCGAATAAAATCTCTCCTAAACAGATCTAGAGGACTAAACTAAGAGTAAACCTGAAGAATGTTGCTTTATTTTTGCCAAATTTTGATCACTAATGTGGTGTTTTTAGGTGCCCCTATTTCAAACTATGGATGAACAGCTAGTAGATGCTATGTGTGAGTGTCTCAAACCAATGTTGTACACAGAAAATAGCTCAGTCATTCGAGAGGGTGATCCAGTTGATTTGATGCTATTTATTATGAGAGGAAATTTGAAAACTACAACAACATATGGTGGAAAAGCTGGATTTTTCAACACTGCTAAACTAAAACCAGGAGATTTCTGTGGAGACGAGCTTCTTACCTGGGCATTGGATCCAACTCCAAGTTCCTCAACAACACTTCCCTGCTCGACTAGGACAGTAGAGTCTCTCACAGAGGTTGAGGCTTTTGCCTTAAAGGCCGAAGACTTGAAGTCCGTGGCTTCCCAATTTAGACGTCTTCACAGCAAACAGCTCCAACACACATTCAGGTATGATTCATTAATGGCTTTTTATCAAACTCAAAGAATTCAAATCCTACGGCTCAAAACCTACAAATTTCCATCTCAATTGCACTCGAGAATGTTCAGCCAAACATTTCTAGGTCACGAATTCGATGTTCTCAATGAAATTCGTACTAACCTCTCCAGATTCTACTCCCTGCAATGGAGAACATGGGCCGCCTGCGTTATACAAGGATCTTGGAAATGGTACCTGAATAAGAAGTACGCGAAGACGCTACAAGAAGCAGAAAACCGACTACAAAACATTCTGAGAAATAATGCAGGTACCTCAACGAGGCTTAGCTTTCGTGCCTCCATTTTTGCAGCTCGTTTCGCGGCCAATTTACTTGGATCGCGACGAGGAGTTGGAAGCCAGACCAGATTTTCGCCCATCCCCGCCATCCCTCCTCAGCGGCCATCGGAGCCTGATTTCACTTCCTAGGATCCGATCAGCAACAGAGTGAAGCTTTGCCGCCTGTTAAATATATCGCACGTGTGTTGTTATTTATTTCTTTAGTTTGAAACAAACAATTTTACGTTGACATGAATTATTAAAAAATCTAATTAAAAAATATTGATTTAATTTTTAATATAATTAGGTAATACTATACAATAATATTTATTGCGATTCAAAAAAACAAAATGGTTCATCTCAATTAGACAAAGGCACAAACCTATCGACTCATAATTACACTAAACAAGTGGGCTTGGTCAGATCTAATTAAACCAGTCGAACCTAAGCTCGACGAGCCAGGAATTTTTTGAGCTCGGCTAGCTGTTCGATAGCTTTATACATAAACAACATATGTTTCGATAAAATGATCGATACTTGTTATATATATTTCTAATGTAGAAATATATGATTATAAGTCGATGTATTATTTATTGAGAATTTAGTATTTGCATGATATAACAAATTTTATTTGTTAGACAGAGTGTTAAAATACAGCAAATGTACATAACAATAGAAAGAAGGGTAAAAGTACAAATAGCATTTGAACTTAGGAGACATCGACAAATAATATCCTATTCTTGCACTTTTGTCACTAGCAAAATGATTTCTATTTTAAAAAAATTTTATCAAGCAGTTAAGTGTTTTACTTGTAATTATCATTTTGACCTACTCTAGTTATGTCGTCGACTGACTCAATATGATAATCAATTTCGAAGACTGGATACAATCTTCAACATCGAGTGCATGATTATAATTGAGTGACTTAAGAAAACTAGAATGGGTTACACTTGACAAATTTTATCAAAGTTTGAATAATTTTGCTAATCAATGTGGTATGGATAGATCATTTGTTCAGTGATTATAAGTTAACACATCTCGTAGTTAGAGATTAATTTAAGAAAAATTGAGAGCCAAATATAGAACCTAAGATACTACACAAAATTTTAAACCCAAGAATTTAGTCATCGTCCCAATGCAGATATAAATACGAGATTTTTGCACCCTAGCAGGAACGGGAGGAAGCCCAAAACGTGTCACATGTGCCCCGTTTATAATTTATAGATCAAGAAACGCTATTCGATCCTTCCATTTGCCAACCTAGAATGATAAGAAAAAGTGCTGACGAAGAACAAATTACAAAGATAGAACCAAGATTTTTATTTTTGTTTTTTAAGACAACTACAAATATACTTCATGTACAAATTGGTGATGGCTGCTGCCACTCGAACCAGATTTCTTAATCACAGGTTTGCTGAATTTCGAGGCTCCGACTTCAGGTCAGTATTACGTTTTCCGTTCAACGGGGCTGCTGGGGGGGCTGCTGGGGATGGAGATTCAGGATGTGTAGACACCATTGTAGAGTGGGGCTGAAAGTAGGTATTGCCAACAAACCAGTAGAGAGCCCATTTCAAATCGCAGAGAGTATATTTAAGAGCTTTGGTCCAATTCTCTTGTTTATTGAAACTCTGTGTGATTGAATAGTTTTCCACTTTATCATTCTCAATCCTGCAATATTTGTACAAGAGTATAAAAAAATGAAAAGCTTTTTTGGAAATTTCAATTTCAACCAGTTAGCTTTATCAGTTCAATGCAAAAATTTCCAACTAAATTTTAAAACTATTCACTGTAACTCTAGATCACTGAAGCCAATATTCCATTGGAGCGAGGTTGCTCTATTCATCCAATGATCACAATTAAAATTCGAGATCGTTTTCGACCCGTAAGACCACCATACCACATAAAATAACATAAACATTATAAGCTAACTTACTTGTATGGCAATTTGAAGCATTTCTCCAGAGGAATGTTGTTTTCTTGGTCTTTAGAATTTGCAAACTCAGCAAATTCCTTCAGACATGTCAAATACAAAGTCATGGCTTTGTCATAGCGGGTGCTCCAAAACAAGTTCACAGGACCAAACCTGATGTCAGCAAGAAAAGCTGACAATTGAAGGCTAAGAGGTAAAAAGATGCATAATCTAAATATCATCGTATGAACTTCACACAGCCACTTTTGCGAATTAGTATATCATCTACTTGTTTCAACCAATAAATTTAATGGAAGATCATCCTTGTTTTCTCGCAGTGTACAATCAATCTAATGAGACTTCTTCAGATTTTAAGCTGCACTAAATTAGAAAATCCACAAATAAATCCCGACTTACAGCTCGTAGGTGTTATTGTTGGCATCCACGATTCTAGGGTAGCTCCCCATGGGAAGTATTTTTATCCGGTATCTAAAAATTAATGAATTAAGAAAAATGCACCCGATATGACATCATTGGCCGTTGGAAGTACACGTGGCCAGGTTCTACACGAAAGAAATTGCTAACAAAGTTCAGTGCTCTTACCTTGGATTTGAGCAAAGAACTCACTATCTGCAAACACCCATAATCCTTAAAACATAATTACACTATTTTGGATCTCCGATAACATAAAGACCTGACACAAGCTAATAGAATAATATCCAACAGACACTATCCTGTATCTCATCCCAGCAAACCTAAAACCTTTGGCATTAGAAAAACCGCGCAAAAAAAAGAGTGCAAAGGAATAGAAGACCAATTTAAAACACGGTAAACATAAATACAAGATCACATTCTCACAGGAACAATAGTGTTTCTTATGCGTGTTTGTGGATGGTATAAGAGGCAGTCATGCCAGTTGAAAAATGTTCTTCCATTATAAGATAATAGACTAAGAAAAAATGACATCTCACCACCTTAAAAAAATGAAAATAGGATACTGAAACCTTGGCCAAAAATATTGGCACATTGTGTGAAGAAGAAGACAAGCTTGTCCCCAGGCAGCATTTATCTCATCCCATTCAACCTAAAAGTTTTCACATCAAAGGAAACATCAGACTAATCTCAGGTAATCCTAAAAGGATAGAGAACTTTCTTACTTGTATTTTAGGAAGACGACCAAGCCGAAAATTGTTAATTGTTCCAAATTCTCCATCATGCCATATGGGAAAGGCATCATTGAGCACATTGATTCGTTTAAGTAACTCTAAGTGCGCTTGTGAAACTTCAATCTTTGCCAATATTCCATCTCTCTCTTCCTGATAAATATTATACATTTAATAAACAAAGCAAAATCCATAAGACATCAATACTTTGCAGATGAGACAGATAAAAATAAGATGATGTTTTACATCACATAAAGTGAATGTATTTCCCAGGAAATAAAATGTTTTGTAGGTTAGGTGACGCAAGACAAAGCAATCACACTATTAACTGACTAAAACATGTTAAAACTTCTGGACAAGTAAGAACAATTGCAAGAAAGGATGTAAAATAAGCAAATAAAATACAATACACACACATATTCTGGAATGCCTTAGCAAATAATTTTTTCCCCAATAAAAAGGTGAAAACGAAAACTAACAAGAGTAAGAGCATGGGATCATACCTGATGTGAAATTAGCTGAAACTGAAAATTATTAAACTCGTGCCAATATCTGTTTGACATTGAAATCAAGAAATTTATAAGCCAATGCATAGAGTGAAGATGCTCAAAATTTTAAATTATGAGTCCATATTCAGAAAATAGCCAATTCCAAACTGAAATATAAACCTACAGCATTCTTACACATCACCACTCCAGAGAGAGAGAGAGAGAGAAAGAGAGAGAGAGGAACAAGGAGGTGGTTGACTTAAAAAAAAAAAGAAGAAAGACATTACCGATCCTCCAATTCTTTAAAGCGAATAGATTTCTTTTCTAATTCCTTCAGCTCAGTGTTGACTTCAGTGTACTGTCTATCGGTTTCCTCAGTTGCTGCTAAAATTTTTCTCTCTTCTTCCTCAACCTACAAAGTACCACAGAGATGAGATGCCAGTTGTCAAAACAATACAGAGTATCATATGGCCATTTTCAATAAATTAAATGTAACCTTTCATGTAAAAACTTTATTCATAACTATTTACTGCGGACATGAATAAATACCATTCTCAAGAGATGTTCCATGCTGACTCTAAAATAATTACTATATTTTGAACGAGTCAGTACCATGATTTTTGGCTCCTCCATGATAACCATTAGTACCATGATTTTTCGCTCCTCCATGATAACCAAAGCAATTTGACTTCATCAAAAAGTTGAACAATGCATATCTTTTCAAGCAATTACTAGACATATGGCATTACTACCTTATACCTAGAGTGAAAAAAAAAAAAAACGCATTTGAATTCTTGATAAACAGCATGCATGCATAAAACACATTCAGATAAAAAGAAAAAATAACAAAAGCAGGGCATCCACCTTTAGTTTCTCCTTAAGAAAATCAGCTTCACTAAGAACATCCCTTGCCTCTCCCTCCAAGCGTTTAAGGCAGGCTTCATATGCTTCAATATCCTTGCTCACATCTTCAACCTCTTTATCAAGTTTATCAGACAAAATTCTCATGCATTCAAGGCACAAGGGTTGCTCGACCTGGAAATGACATTCGCAAGCCAAAATCTAACATGAATTCTCAACCTCAGAGGACTACACTAAGTAGATCAACTCTTTTGCATTATTACCTGTGTCTGAGTTGTGGCAATCTCAAAAGCTCGTTTGAGGACAGTAATGGTCGAATGAAACCCAGAATTGTCAGGCTGCAGAGAACCAGCACGCCCTCCATCAGATGACTGTGAATTAGTCCCACCTCCATCAGACGGAGACTCGTTCTTGTACACGACTACAAAAGATTCGTCCATTCCCTTTCCAGTTTGCCCTGTATCAGCCTGAATAGGGCCAGTACGAGGACGAGGAGGGATACCTTGGGACTGGGGCCTTTGTTTTGGCAATACAACAAAGGAATTGTCCATCCGGGTTGAAGCTAACATACTATTAGCTGCCCCATGAGTTGAAGAGCCCTGCATCCCTGTATGTTTACATCACAAAACATTCATTGGCACTGACAATAAGCATTCAGCAAGCTTCATAATGAAATCCATGAGCATGAACAGCTCATTTAGCCAACTGTTCAATGTAAACAATCAAGCTTAGAAAGATCAAAAATTGAAGGTCAGGAAGGGGTAACAACAAGCATATTTTCTCTGATCTATCTCATGAACTCAAACAAATTACAGCATTAATTCCCCACAAAACGAAGTTAAGTTTCCTTTCCCAATCGACTAAAGGCAAGTAAAAGAGTCAGCAGTTATCAAATAAAAGAAGGTGAATAAGATCAAACAGTAAGCTCGAACCTAGAACTATTTCATTTCAATTAATTTTTCAACACAAATAAAACATTAAAACAGCAGCTGAAAACAGTTAATGCATGAACATTTTAATCAAACGCATAAACGCTCGCATCAATTTTTTACAGGGAAATTTCCACATAACAAACGAGAAAAAATTCAAAACAATTCGCCAAAAAAAAAAAACCCTAATAATGAAATTACGGAAATTGTAACGCAATAAACTACCGGAGCGAGAAGAGGAGGCGTCATTCAAGAACTTTTCGGCATATGAATCAACTCCGACGATACACAGAGAGTGACGGCAGTTCTGACAGACCCACCGAGGGAGGTTCGGGTCCACCGGGAAGGTCCGACCCGCCTTTTTGCTCATGACGAGATTTTGCGGCTTATTCCGATGACGTCTATTGCGAAGTTATTGAAGAATCATCGTTATGGATTTTGTAAACAGGGTTGAACGACTCAAATTACCGATTACGGGCAGCGATCTATTCAGTTTCATTTAAATAGATCACAAATTTATGATTGTAATTAATTATTCTTATAATATTCAAGGAAAAAAATGCAATTTAACCACAAAGTGCCGTGAAAAAGTAATTTACACTGAAAACTCGAATAATGAGCAAAAATAATCTTAATGTATTGATAATAGTCAATTCACCTTACACCTTGCCATTTTCTATTAAAATTACACGTTTTCGTCACGTGTCATATTTTTCTACTCGAAATATCCTTGCCTAGAATCGGAACTGAACCGGATCTATGTGCCTAAATTTTAAAAACTATTCAAATTTCTGCAAAACCTAACTTCGACGAAGTTTTGCTCTCTCGACCCTCAGCCCGCCTCTCTCTCGATAGTTGTCCCGCCTTGCTCTCGCTCGAGGAAGAAGATTGGCGGTGCGAGCGCAAACGAAGCGGGACGACTGGCGAAAGAGAGGCGAGCGAGCAATGCAAGAGAACGAGGCGAGCTGAGAGTTGAGAAAGCAAGACTTCGTCGAAGTTAGATTTTGCAGAAATCTGGTTAGTTTTTAAAATTTAGGCGAACCGATCCGGTTCGGTTCTAACTCTAAGAACGTGCATTTCAGGTAGAAAAATATGACGCGTGACAAAAAAGTGTCATTTTAACGAAAAATTGCATGATAAGGGATGAATTGCCTAGTATCAATACATTAAAATTGTTTTTGACTATTATTCGAGTTTACAGTGCAAATTGTCCTTTTCACTATAATGTATGAGTCAAATTGCACTTTAACCAGTATTCAATTGGACTTAAATAAAAATCCGCAATTTCTCAAAATAAAATTATTAATTAATTGAATCCATTACAATCTTAATTATCTTAATTTGTGCATAATTATTTTTAGCGTTAGGGTGTCTTTACTCAAGCAAAAAAATATTATTTAAGGGGAGAAAGACTAATAGCATCTGAAACTGGAGCATCTGACTTCGAATATCTACCATTGAAACGTGAAACAATTTTCTTCTTGAATAACACTTGATTATTCTTTTAACATATTAATTAGAAATTGCAAAATAGAAATGATAATTCTAATTAATATGTTAAAAGAATAAATTTTTTTGCCACAAGCAATACTGATTGCACATAATTTTCCTCTAAACATTATAATAAGCCATAAGTAATTAAAATAATATATTTTTTACCCTAATGAGCGAATGAACTACAGACAACACTTCATGTTATAGTAAACATTTGACATAATCATCCTTTCCCTTGCGTATTCCCTTTTGATAATTTTTTCTTATCAAGACAAAAAACAGTGTCAAAGGCCCATGACACACTTCAGAAATTAATGTATAAAGCATCAGTCGAAGGGAATCCTCAAAATCAAATTTAATCATTTATATTTGTCGTCTTCATGTTCAAATGTTCATAAAACTGAATCAATGGTTAAGAATGTTCATACATGAATGGGAAGGAGATGTTTGATGACTGAGAAGAGTTTAGAGGAGTTGTTGAGAGATTCTTATTGAAACAACCTCCCCATCAGCTCCAGCTCTCATGGCATGGTATTTAACGTGAATTCCTGTTTCCCAAATTAAAAGCCAGAAATCAGTATAATTATTGTGAAAAAAGGGCATAATTGTAGTCTTTCAGGGTTTTGATTTACTTATCTATAAAGTAGCCAGAAAAAAACAAACTAGATCAGTATTACCTTCGTTGTTTTGTAAATTGGTATGGACTGCAACTGCATGGGGAGTGATTATTGCCTTTGGTTGCCAGTCGTTTCGGTTTCCCGCCCATGATTTAAGATCAAATATCCCTGCCAATGCATTTGGAGAGATCATTTTCATAAATGTCAGAACTATATGAGGAAGTATTATGGTCTTTATTGCGTGTTAATATAGCTCGAATGAGTAAGGTTGTGTCCCTCATTTTATTAAAGTAAAATAACTTCTATCAATATCAGTGGGTTTAAGCAAAGTGGGGTATGCTATCTTTCTAGATTTGAGATCCATCTGGGTTTTTTACTAAATTTTCCGTGACGAGAAAAAGTGAATTTTCAAGGAAAGTGGAATTTAGGAGACAGGCGGGACCAAAGGCCTTGGACTGTTCAGAGAAATAGGCTATAATCAAATATCAGTTTTGATATTTACCAAATGTTGAAGAGTCTCTTAGGTGTTTGGAATCGAAAATGGCTCCTGAAGCTGCATCTGTAGGCTTCTTGATATCATGAGAACCTAAAAGCTGATATTCCCAGCTGCCATTATGGTATCCTTCACTTAGAAACAACTCGATGTGTCTGGCATCCAATGTTTGCATTGTTCCTGCACAAGAGAATAGCATTTGAATCGGTGAAGAACTTGCATCCTTGTATTTCAATAATGGAAAAAAATTAGACCGTCCCTAGTACTGCCAGTACAATATTGTATACTTTGTGCCGGAGTGTGCACAGATTTATTTTTGAGGTCAGCATAAAAATATATTGTACTAAGTAATAAGGTAAAATCTACTTATAAACCATGTATTTTTTACTTTTTTAAACAATGTGGATTGTACACCCCTACTGGTATGAGTTAGGTCTCGCCGAATCTTGATTGCCTTCACATGTTGAGCTGTCACAATCTCTCCCCATTCGAGAACCAACATTCTTGTCAGCCACACTTCTGGTTGGACAGTGACTCTGATACTATTTATAACGTCTTCCGGTGTTTCAAATATAATATTTTTCGCTTTAGGCTGTAGGCCGCATAGATTTATTCTTGAGATCAACTCCAAAATATTTTGTACTAAATAAGGAGGGAAACTCTATTTATAAAGAATACATTTTTTCCTCTCCGAAGCAACATGAGGTTGTATATCTCTACTAGTATAGGCTAAACCCCATCCGATCCTCGTTACCACCTTTGTTGCGGGACAATTGCATGGTGAGTTGAGCTAGAAAGTGTGATGATTAATTTAATAAATTATATAATCCTTCGACGAACGAAGCACCCGTGACTATAAGTGTACATGAGTTTCTGAACTAACTCATTTGTGAAACTTCTAAAGAAAAATATGTTGTATATATTAATATATCCCATTCTATGATCCAGGCCTTGTTTCTTATGTCATTAAAGAGAAATTAGCAGGCATTTTTACTTTTGTTCCTTACCATCACATGTATGCAGGTCGCAGACCGGGCATCGTACAAGCTGGAGATCTGAAACATCAGTTTGGCCACAATTTAGAATCCATTTACGTAGTAATAATTTAAAATATGTTGATATTTCTTTTCAATTAAAGAAAATTTGCCGAAGTCTCAACCAGCTACCAGCTATCCAGATCCCAGATTTGATGTTTTGTAACACAAAACATCCGCAAAACTGCAACATCTTTTCTATGCTTTCCTCTTTTGGAATTTTCTTTGGAGGGCATAGCCTTTCTGACAGGATTGTTACTGAGGAGTCCAGGAAAAACGCCCCAATTCGCATCCAATCTGAGTTCACCCATAAGAATAAACGGGAAAAATAAATCAGGTTGGCCAAGTTGACCTGGATATTGATCCATTTATCAGACAGAGGAGCCTAAGGAAGAAACTCTAGTTTCATTCGACAGTAATTAGCTAATAAATGGAATTCATGCATTCCCCAAGGCTCTATTTCTGGTTGAAGTGTATCAGATTTAGGGTTTAGTCTGACTGTTTGATAACCATCTTGACCTTCTTGTATCTAATTTGTACTTTGATTAAAGGACAGTTAAAAAAATGTAATTCTCAAACTGATAGAGGTGAACAAACCAATATGTTTTTCTGGCTGACGGAAAACGTAAGAGTGACTCCCATCTGCAAAAATGCTTCATGTATTCAGATGCGATTCGATGATATACCTTTGAAAAATGCGTACCTTCCAAATCGTCTTTCTAGACGAAGATTACAACTCAGAGACTTCGTAACCTGATTCTTACCGAAAGCTGAACCATAGAGCTTGATCCACTTGAAGGCCACCGGTTGAGGATCATGAACTTGTAGGTCGCGAAGGAAAACATGCTTCCATATACTGTCTTCCGTTATTAACAGGTGAAACCAGCGACTCGTTAAGGCTAGCATAACCAGAGATTTTGCGTCCAGAAACTTAGCTATCTCTGTCCACACGTCCTCTTGGTACCTTTTTTCCATTCATGTTCACAGTTAATAAGAAGAATCTGCAACCATTTATACTCAAATTGCAGATAAAAATGTTTGAATAGAGCTTAAAAACCTTTCTATGTCAGTCCTTAGCAAGCATTCCAAACAGTAGCTGAGAACATTAGAAATTGGAGAGGCGAATGCTAGGCTTAAACTTTTTATGAACTCTTTACTTGATTGGGAGTTTCAATAAATTACAAACCAAAGTTCTTCTACTATCACCTATCAATCAGAGAAACAAATATGGCAATGCCTCTCACACAACATTTCAGAGACACGAAATTACAACTATGTCATGTTTCACAGGTTTTTAGAAGAAAAAAAAGTGTGATCGTCGGAAGAATCGAATGTCAAATCATTTCATATAACTGTTCACTTTCCATATTAGCTTTCCAAGTTTCGTAATCGATTTTTCTTTTTCTTTGAAAAATCTTTTAAAAAGGGACGTATCAAACTTCAACTTGAATCAAGCGAACATTGCTTCAGATCTCCTACAAACAATGCTTAGTTAATTCTCTCTAAATTCATTTTCCTACACTGGTCTAACCGAGCTGCAGCTTAGCGAAGGAACTTCAAATATGAAGAGAAATCAGAAATATGAATCAATGTACTCAAACAAATTCAAAACCATTGTCAGATGATTTGACTACAGACACACACATAACATGGGCTGATTCACGTCAGAAGATAAATTCATGCTCGTTTGCCCGCCAATTTTTGGAAAAAAAAAAAACAAACCGATGAACTGGACTAAATACGAATAAAAAAGAAACAGAGTGAGCTTACAATAAGAAGGACAAAGAATGCGCAGTGAGAAAAGCAGAAGGAGAAGAACTGCAAGAACAGATAGACTTCTCTCTTCTCATTCGCTTCCTCAAGGCCTTCGATTCTGCTTCAACAACTTGCAACCTCTTCAACGCAGTATCGCGCTCCCTAGCAATAGCTCTAGATCGCGTGATCACTCCCTCCGTCTGTGAAGAAGCTACACTCAGTCTCTTTCCCATGGTTGCTACTTTCTGCTCTCTCGCTTGCGTATTAAGTCTGAAGCTTCACAAGACGAAAGCGCGCGGATCGCTTATATAGTAATATTTGAAAATAAATAAATTTAATTTAAATAAAACAACAGATGGTGTCTAACAGAATCCGTTTCCAAATCGGGATTAAACTATCTAATGATCTTGATGGGCTGTATTCCTATTAAATCTTTTCACTCGAGAAACTATTTAAGTATTATAGAAATATAATCGAATTTGAGCTTCCAATACAAAGCCAATTAGTCACTACAATTTACATTATATTTTAATAATTTTTATTTACTTTAATTATTACACGAATTAATTACCTGTACGAAATATTTAAATCAACAGATAAAAATAAAAAATAAAATTAACATAACCCATGCTCAAGGAGCCCAACCCTTGACCTTAGGCCAATTTTTAAGGCGTAGTCCGAGTTCGGTCTGACTTCGACCCAGATCTGGAAAGTATATTTCACAAATACAACAGCTCACGGGCTTTATGCTCAACATACGCCAAAAATGAAAGACAAATCTATACAATAATCGAAATTCAGTTTTTTATAATTCTTTCAAAGAACAATTCATGGGACAGCATGCTACTTGTTATTTAATTAATAAACCAAGAACTCAGAAAAAAAGGTAAATGCATTAAAACTATGAATACTCTTTACAAAAATGGCAGAGGCTGAATAACCCAGTTGAATTTACATATATCTAGAGCTAAGTGACGTTAATAGAAGAAAATGAATTTAAAAAAATTACACATTAACTAAAAAAAATGATACAGTATCTATAGGGGGAAGCAAATGGGTTAGCAAAAGGAACGCCAAAAAAAATGGAATCGGGAGAAGTTAGTTCATGAACTTTCTGCAATTGGGAGCATTGCAAAGGCACGGGACTTTCAGCTCGTCGTGTTCGTCCGGATCGAACAAGTAATCATACCTGTAATAAACATGTCAAAGAATTGAAAAATCTAAATTCAAAACACATTTTAATTGATTAGAGAACATTATGATTTTCATGTGTGCTTGAAAACTTAAACAGGGGCAGGGGCAGGGGCAGGGGCAGGGGCAGGGGAAACTATCTCATATCTCAATAAAATTGATGATTAATCTTACGTGAGTTCTTGGCCGGCAGAAACATTGGTCTTTGCAATAAGAACTATGCGGCTTTTCTCATCACCCATACTCATTATCCTTGCATAACAGTTAGGCATACACTGCAGCAGAAGAGAGAACTTTTTACTATCATTACATTTGAAAAACATAAACTCAACTTTAAAATCTACTTACTGAATGGTTGATTAAGCGAGCTATGTTTCCTTTGCTCGTGGCATCAATTACAAGTTCTTCACTAATCTTGAAGAGCTGCAAAATACATTTCATTTGACTTGCGGGGTTATGACACTCTAAAGGTTCAACCATAACAAATGTTTGAATTCAAAATCAAGGAACTCTATTGCACATGATGTTTCACTGCTTTATCAGCATGCTAATCGAAAGAAGACAAGCAGAAACTAGTGTGAACAGCTACCAAATACAGTATGCAGATAATGAGACATAAAGATAGTGGAGTAGTAAAATCAGCGGATTACATTTAAAAAGAAAGTTTCACACCAGCATCAGTAAAAGCCTGCTAATTTTTTTACAATTTTTTCATAGATCTTTATTTAAGATATATGTTGAAATGCTTTGAGAGAATTATTTTATATTTAAGTAATTTTAGGAGTAAACCAGGTGATAGTAGATGTTATTATGTGTCTACTTCGGTTTCTTTGATCAATGAATGAATTCATTAACTAAAGAAACTTGAAATAGAATATTTATGTACAAGAAGACTAGAAAACAAGCTTGAAAAGATACTCGCTAATTCAAAAACCTAAAAGGGATTGAAAAATGGAGTCACTCTTGATCACTTTCAACACCGATCACAAGCAGAAAAGATGTGTAAGATTAAATAAAAGAGGTGATATAAATCACTACAGCAAATATTTAACAGGCGCACAAGATAAGAATACAAAAACTTACATAGCAATCTTTTCCTTCTAACCGGTATCTCATCTCTCTCAAATCTGCTACACTGCCTCTAACCTGCTCTCCACGATACTCGATAACCTGGAAACAGAAATACATGGTGCAAATCAACAATCTCCTTTCTACCTTAAATTCAACCCGAGCAAACAACTATTAAGGCAAATTTTAATGGATAGAGACAGACACTTGCATAGAATCAGTGGTCTGAACACAAAACATGGGTCAAATGTAATTGACATCAACACAATCTTTAAAATCCTAATCCCAGGGCCCAATCTATATTTTTTCAATAATACACTAAATGTTTTATCATGCACAAAAAAATACAAATTCAGAACATAAAATGTTAAAGTACCATTTCTCCTTCTTGGATACTCATGCGAGCAAAGAGACCCCATCCATGTATTCCTGATTTACCATAACAGACCCGATTGTTTTCAGTCCTCTGAAAAAAATGATAGGAGCAAGTTATGCATGGTAAATATCCCACAGGATATGCATAAGATGCAACAAGAAATTTTATTTACTTGCAAGTGGTGAAGTCGTTCCTTGAATGAAGAGAACACCTTCGTGTCTTCTAGTTCCTATTAAACAGTAATAGACATAAATTAGAAATTGATAAATCTCAAAAGAAGTGTAGTCCAATTGCCCAAATAAGGTGTTAACCGCTTGAAAATGTGCAAAGAAGCAACGTGAAAATGACAGGAACATTACCGTGCATGTGCTCAAGCTCACTACCGTGTCTAAAGAATGATGACTTATCCCCATTAATCGATGACATATAGGTGGCCCTTCAGTCTTCTGACAAACAAGATGATAATAAGTGAGATGAGAAAATAAGAAAAATAACCAAACAATAGTGAGAGGTAACTAAAATAAAAATACATTTGACATTAAGCACCAAGTAATATGAAGCTTGATAGTGATAGGATTTATAGCACAAGGTTAATCAATTATTAACAAAGGAAAGCTGTTCAGCCACACGCATAAAGTCCAATGAAGACAACCTTATTGGCTGATCGTTTGAAAACGCGGCATTTTGCTGCAGAAAACGGCTCAAGTTCAATGGGTTCAACAGTCGGGCAAACAGGAAGTTCTTTAATCTTTGATGAAACCAGCCTCGAGCCCCGAAAGCATCCTTTCTGGTTTGGAAGCAAGCTTCTGGCAGAAAAAATGCCCAAAGGACTATGCACAACCACAACAGCATCAGTATTGGGTGTCCTGTATGAACATAAAAAAATTTAAACTCAATACATGTATTATTTGGAATAGGATAGAATAAACAAACTTAATGCGGATAGATCTGACCTATGAATGGCACAGTAAATTAACTTCCTAGTTATTTGTCTCCCTTTCTCCTCGGTGCAGTGCAGCTAAAAAGTAGAATTTAATATGTTAATGCAGCAAGTAACAAATACGTCCAATCTTAGTTTCGAACAAGTTTGTAGAGGAACCCATCACATCTCAATACATCTAAGAGATCTATTCAAATATTCAATAAACATTAACTCTTTCACAACAAGAATTCTTCAAAGAAGAGATTATGAGTGCTTACTTCCATGCAGTATCCTGCTCTTGCTGCGCACATTGTATGAAAATAAGTGGCACATTTGCAACACTGTGTGCAGGAGCCGTGTTTCTGCTTACAGATTACACATCTCTGTAATTCATTGAAAAAAGCACACTTAGAGAATATGCATTAGACCTGCTGTAACCATGAAGAAATCCAAAATTATGCAATCTTTAAAACATTATCAAACAAAACTATGATTTATCTCTTAATCAGAAGAACAACACTCAAAAATTTTAAATTAAGACTTCTGGTATAGTTAATAAACCACTATCATGGGAAATTTTAGACTTTTAATAGACAATAAAAAGGCTGTCAAACACCAATTGATGATACTCCCAAATTCTTTACCTTCAAGAGAGAGATCGATGGAATTCTAAGGATTCCCACCGCAGGTTCCATTTTCTCATGATTCAAGAAAGCAACTTCAGGTTGAAACCAAGCACATGTGACATGAATCCAGAGCATCTCAAACTCAGTTGGTTTCAAAGCACCCCCTGAAGAATATTAGAAAATTAAGATGTCATCATCACTCTATGGGGCAATAACAGGACTCTAAAAAAACGTCTAACATAAGCCATGAAATTGGGAAGTTAAAATCAAGTTGAAACATGCCACGTTATCCTTGATTCTTCTTCATTCTCTCATTGCAAATGTGCATGAATCATCGACTTTGAAACTAATATCTTAAAAAACTCATATAACAACAGCAGAAAATGCCACTGATTATACTAACAACAGACAAGACATAGAATTTATATTGGAATTGACCCTCTTTAAAAAGAGTGAAAAGGTGTTTCAAGGGAACGACAAACTCATTTACCTGAATGAAACAAGTAGAGAAAAATAATGCACCAGAGAAAAATGACGTTTCCATCTACTTGAAATTGAAATTGTTAAGAACTCAAGTAATCGTCTAAAAAATTGAATCTAGGTTACATGCCTTTTACAGGACAAAGGCAGCACTCTCTCTTGATATCTGGTGTTTCACAAGCTCTGCAAACCCATGACGCAAAATCCTGGACGTTTTTTGCTCCATAGCATTCTTGGTGGACAGCTATTTGGCACCTGTAGGTGAAGAGAGAATAAAAATACCGATAACTATGATTTAGATGTAAAAAGTTAATGTAATTAAAGTGAGTTGCAATGATAAATAATTCAAGGTTCAAGTTGAAGCTGTGATATGCACCAAAGTCAGAAATGTTTGTACCAATAAATGATATAAATACCTGTTGCAGATAATAATCTTGTTATCATCCCAATCTTCAACCCATCTACAAACAGCACATCTTTCTGTAGTCCATTTGGCATACACAGGCTCATATTTTTCAGCTGACGCAAAGACAAAGAAAACTGTTATCTTAACCATTGAAACATTCAACAAAAATTTTTCTTGCACAATGGTGAAGAATGTGAAAAGCTTAAACAAGTCAAAAACTCAAGAAATAATAATTTTTACCCTGTAAAAAGTTGCAAAACTGGTTTGCATTTAAAGATAGAGGCTTGATAGGATCTATACCAGATGTATTATACTCTGAAATCTGAAAAAAAAAAATTAGAGACAATAAATATTGTGTGCGCTAATTATAAAACAAATTAAAAAAATCAACAAATTGGACGAGAAAATAAAAGCTCTCATTAATAACGTTTCAACAACCAGCAAGTTGTTTGTAGCAAACAGACAAGCTTATACTTAAGAGAACAGTTACAAACCCATTGTTCCAGAGGTAACATTGTAGCCTTGACTCTCACACTATATTTCCATTTCTTTGCTCTGCAACCAGTGTGCCTTTCCCATTCACTAAGTCTTTGTTTCCTAGGCTCACAGCCACAGTTACAGACAACCCTAGAAAAAAATCAAATAAATAGAATAAAGTGACTTTCAATGAACAATTGATCTGCGACAACTGCTTATTTGCATGAAAAATTAAGAGAATTCATAATATTAAATAATGAAGTTCAGGCCATACAAATGAAGATCAGGAATGTATGTCCCTTCCATGCCATTGCACACCACTGTTAGTCTATCAGGAATGGATGTCAAGTCACTAATTTCCACAGACCTGGTTCAACAAATAGTTTCACACCAAATATCAGATTGAGAAATTTCTCAATGAGCCTAAGGAGAGATATTCAAAAAACTACTTCCAGTCCATCAGTAATAAAGCTGGAAGAAATGATAAAAAAAAAAACTGCAGAAGACAACAAAATCTGTAAGTGCTGACTTACTTGACTACAGGCTTACTGTTGTCTTTTTGTGACTCTTCATTTTTTAACTCAGCCTTGCAATCAGGGCAAAAATAATCACTTTGCTGCAGATCCTTCAAAACAAAGGTATATTAGTGATCAATTATTAAATGGCCTAAAGTTACAGAAGCAAAATGAGAAAAACTAGCATACCTTAAAAAATTTTCCAGAAATTTTGGCACATTCAGCATGCACCCACACATTACAACCATCGCAGCATACCTGGTCCACAATAACAAGGAGACTTAAAGACTTCAAATTCCTGATGTACACATGAAAAATTCAAACATTACATAAAATAGATTTACAATCTTACCCAATCCCCACCATCAGAATGATGCCAGATTTTCTTGCATATGCCGCAATATTGTTTCGACTTCCTCAACTGAAAGAATTGGGCACCTTGTATTCATAAGAGTGCTTGATTACCAAAAACAAATTAAGGGGTAAAGGAACCTCAAAACAAGGGAGAAAACCTTAAAGCAATGTCTACATAAAAGCTGGGTTGAATTTCTAGAGCTTTTCACTTTCTTCAACATCTTAGATGGCTGAGGCAAGGCACAGCCATCACAAGTTCTAGTATCTTTCTGATTGGCTTGCTGCAAAAAGAAAAGGATTATTTGGTATAATCTCATAAGAAACCAAGCAGGTTTTGAGAAAATTTAATTAATATAAGTAACCATTATCACAAAAACGAGAGGAAACCTCTGCTAGCAAAAAATAAAACCAGGTTATATCAATTAATAAAAGACTTGGTAATGGTGAGATGGGAATGCCTTGTTCAGAGTTCTGAAGACACTGCTACATCACATGAGAGAAATTTTACTGTGAAGATTTATGGTTCGCCAATGTCATTGTCAAGCGTAGTTGAACAGCTTTCCCCTTTGTATTTGACTCAGTAGATTAATCCATAAAACCGGGTAAAAATTTTAAATGCTACTGGACAATTAACAATTTCACGTCCAGAAAAAAAAAAAAAAAAAAACTATTGTGAGGTAGGACCCTAGGTGTTTTGGCTATTTATTTTGTAAAGCTAAGTGGCGTGCAACGCGTTCTTATTAGCCCGTACTTCTACATATTTTTCATTTGATGTAATCCAGATGACCGATCAAAAGCCTCTGCCAAGGGCTCGCCTAGTTTTCTTAAATACGGGACCCAAAATGAGAACTTCCAAGAATAAATTCTAATATCACCAAGTGAGAATTCGAGGTGGTAAGGGGAAAAAATTAAACGGCTTTCCAGCTTCTTCCTGTTCCTTTATGTCGAAATAAAAATTACAAAGAGGACGAGATATACTACATGGAGACTACCTCTCTTTCTGACTGATATCCTCGAATACTTAAATCTTTCTCCATAAACTTACCTTGTTCGGCAGATTAGAATCTCCAACGGGATTCGAAAACGCATCATTCTGAATTTCACTCGGACATCTTTCTCCATTAGCCATTAACACATTTCCATCGCCCGTGTCCACGTAACCCTCTTCTGCTAGCAATGCCTCCTCAATTGCCATCTGGAAGTCAGCCGGCTTACTCTTGTGCAACCGCGTCTGACACCTGAATCTGATAAATGAAAGATAAAGCATGAAAATTTAGGAGACCAGAACAATATAATCGACAGCATTTGGTTACCCACTCACCTCTCCAAAAACTCATTGAATGGGTACAACATTCCTTGCTTCACCCATGCGTAATCCTGAATGTATCGCGATATTTAGACGAAGAATATACTAGAAAATCATTGATGCACAGTAGAAAAAAGAAAATTTACCCTTTGCGTTCCATTCTTTGAATACCCAAAAAACATAACACAGATAGCACCAGCGACGCAGGAACTCAGAACCGCCTCAGGAGCTTCCAAAAGGGGATCAATAA
The DNA here is from genome assembly GCA_022433055.1 of Begonia peltatifolia. NCBI lineage: Eukaryota > Viridiplantae > Streptophyta > Magnoliopsida > Cucurbitales > Begoniaceae > Begonia > Begonia peltatifolia. The sequence goes on from CM039521.1 coordinate 22,911,715, forward strand.
CTACGGCGGGCCAAGCAGGGTAACGTTTCCCACACTTCGCCCAAACCAAATCCCCTACTGCAAAATCCTCCGGTTTATAAACATCCCTTCTCCTTGCTGAATTTTCGTTAGACAGTTGCTCAATGTTCATATGATTAATCAAGGGCTTGGTTTCAATCAATTGCGAAGAGCAAGAAACGTTAGAGCAACTCCTAGAGTCAAAACTACTGAAGGCCATATCACCCAGTTCATCTGCCCCATCTAACTTACGTACTGAATACCAATTCGAATTTTTTGACTGTTGTTTCGTAAATTTCAATCCATTAACTCTCTCGCCATCTTTGACGAAACCACCACATTCTTCTTCTACTTTTACATTCGAATTCAAGTCGTCCAACTTCGCCTCTTGTTTCTTCCATACATGGAGGACAGAATCATTGAATTTTGGTGGACGCATCTGAAGCCGACCCCGCGACGATTTCAGTAGTGGGGGCTGAACCCTCTCCAGGTTACGGCTCATTAATTTCCGGCCATTAAGTTGCTTCAACTTCACTTCCACCTCACAGGAAAAATATGCCTCGTCGCTGCGCCTAGAACTGGAACTGCATTCCTCGACTTCACCGTTCACACTATTCAAGCAACATTCATCCATCTGTTGTCTCTTCGAATTCACGGGACAAATATAGTCTTCGGAATCAGGCGCCTCAACTTTACAACGCTTCAGATTTGGCATTTCGAATTTCAAGGTCCTTTTGATTATCATCTTCTCCTAATCATCAAATAGCACCTTCCCAACTCGAAAACCCTAATATTCTTCGCCCTCAAATTACGACACCAAGTCCAAGCAAATTCAATACGCTAAATTTCTCGCACAAATCACAAAACGCCGACCACGAGCGCAGCAGTAATCTCAGAACCGTCCTAATCCGAAACAAAAAAGAAAAAGAAAATAAAAGCGAAACCTCAACAAAAATTCGATTCGTTCCGATGACTTTCTCCGTCGAAACGAAGAAGGAAGAAAGAAAACCGAATTCCGATCCCGAATCAACTGTAACGACGCGTTTAGATATATATAAATTGCGCTGAGATTATCTCATAGAGAGAATTCCCGAGACGTTCACTGAAATTTTCAGGGAAAAGGAAACTCTCATCCAGAGTCGAGGAGTCGGGGGGATCGGTATCCTAAAACTGAACACAGATAATAATTTAATTAATATATAAAATACGAAAATTCATAGATTATATTATTTAATTACTAATTATTTTAATTATAATTAAAATAATGATCAATTCTCCGTCGTAGATCTGTGACGTGGATTTTAGCTCCAAATATTTTAGAATTTGGAGGGAGTTGGGAGCCATGAAATTCCACCCCCGGTCGAGCGCCAAAACCCAAAAATAGACATCCGGTGCATACCCGACCCGAAAAACCAGTTATTTTTGGATGGGTCTGAAACTGGGCTTCTGATTTAGGCCCAAATAATTTCAAGACCAATGAACTATGTTTAGGAGGAGATTTATGATACTAAGTGTAACTCATACACATGTTATGTTATATTACACTTTACCATAAAAAAATAAAATTTCATGTTTGACATGTGTGAGGAATGTTATCATTTATATAGCAACAGAGACCATCTTGTTATCGACGCAAAATATATGGATCAAATTGTTCAGTAAAAAATGTTCAAACTATCAATTATTTGTGTAACTCAATCACATATTTGTAAATTTAGAAGTTATATATACTTTGGTGCAGAAAATAAGATATCACGACACACATGACATTTTATGATTATGCGACGACACTGGTTATTTTGTTAATGAATCAAAATATACATATCCAATAAACGCTTTCCAACGAGAAACTATAATTATTCAGATAAACTTTAAGAATCAATAATCAAAATATTTCTCCATTCAGAGTACAATTCAAAATAAATAACTAACGATTAAAGAAAATCCAATCAAATTAAACAATGCAGAAAATTATTTATAAAAACTTGGACTGTCGATTTGAGAACTGAAACAATTGATTTTGGCCCCAATAAAAGTCAGCCACGGGTAAACTCGTCGTGAGTCTCTCCGAGAGTTTCAATTTGATATTTTTTAATAGCAAATTTGATACGCGTAGCAAAAGTTATAGCCATTTGAAGTTGAAGTGGTGAGAGCCCAATAATTTTCATCACAAGACCACCTAAATGATTTTTATTTATTGTCAATAATCTATAAATTAAAATAAAAAATGATAAATAAAGTAATTATGACTTTTCTTAATATATGATTCAATTACACGTATTATCGTCACATATGAACGTTATATTTTTTTCGGACAAATTATCAACCACGTCAATTGCTTTACAGAAATATTGTATGTATAGAAAACAACAAATAGGAAGGATAGTGCGTCACGAAACACCACAGCCCATCACTAACTTATACTGACATTATCATATTTAATTAATATTCGTCAGTGAAAATAAGTAAAATTATACAATTATATATTTTCTTTAATTATATTTCATAAATAGTTTTGCACTAGGTGAAAACTTATTTGTGTTTGTCTAGTTTAATAAATGACTACAAATTGGTAAAATATTATGCTATGATATTTTTGGACAGTTAACTAAGGATTTATTATTGTCAAAATGAAAGAATAAGGTTTTATAACATTAAAAAAATATAAAATACAGATAAAACATTTCTCAAGAGTTCTTATCATTTTTATTTTCGTAACTTATATTTTCATAAAAAAAAAAAAAAGTAAATTGTAAGAGAAGTATTATTGTCCCTGAAAATAATTGAATTACACTACAATTTATAATTAATTTTTAATGCTTGTTATAAATGATAATTTTAATATATTTATCTTTCAAGTAGATAGAAAGGATAAATTATAATTTGAAGGAAATAAAGATAAAGACGTAGTGATAACGCAAGTCAATACATACATAAAATGACATTTTTAAGAGGTAGATGACCCTCGCACACACAACACGTGACAGTGTTAAAGCATCAATTATAAGGTCCATTTTAATGTTGTTAAAGTTCAACGTGTGTCGTGCAAAAAATAGAAAAAGAAAAAAAAAACACAAGTTAAAATTTAAGACAAAGTTAACTGAAAGTTCAAAAAGATTAGGATATTAAAAATATTTCAAGGGATTATTCAACAGAAAGGTTCATTAAAATCTATTATGTCGAAATAAAAATTAAGATATTATTATGCATTTAATTTTATCGTAAAAATTAAGACAATCAGATAACCAGATTTTATTTTTTATCGTAAATTTGTTTTAAAATAGGCTTTAAAAATGATAAAACTAAGATAGAAAAAACATACGTCATGAGCACATTGTTTTTAATAAAATTTTTATTAATCCACTAAAAAATTTAAAGTTAATAACAAAAAAACACACTCTAAATCATGGTCATTAATAAAATTGTTCTTAAACTATACTTATTAACAAATTCATCCTTAAATTATATTTTTTGTGAATAATTTCAAGTTCGGAAGCCTGCTCTCTAATAACGAGCTATCGTGACAGGCTCCTGTTCCAGATAATAAAAAAAAAAAAAAGATCGACTCTTGTTCCATAAAGTAATAGACTATATTTATATTTTCAATTGAAGTTGTAAACTAAATTGTAAAACTAAAATAGGTATGTCATCAAAAAATTAAGGAAGCAAGGTCAAACTGATCTCATAATTTGTCAATAATCTCATAATTTACACTAACATTTGGCAACTTCATTTTTTACAAATAATTATATTAATTGGAATAAAATTAGATGTATTTTTTTTTTATTTTTTTAAAAAATTAATTGACGTGTTATATAATTATTGGTGTAATTATAATATAATTTATTATTTTAATTATATCAATATATATTTGATACATCGTCGAGTTTTTTAAGAAAGTAAAATAAGATAATACACTTAGCATTACTCAATTAACATAGATTCACAGTTTTATTTTTTAACTTGATTTTTTTTTTTTCATATTTTTGAGAACATCCGTAAACGAAAGACTTTGAAATCTATATTATTAGTTTCTTTGGGTACAATTACTAAAATTGTGCTTTTCATGGGCTGTTTTATTTGACAAAAGTAATAATCAAAAGAGAAACACACTAAATAAACAATAAAAATATTGACTATTGTGATCTTCATGTACTCTCTACCCTAAAAACGATCTATGTGTCATAATCTCATATGCTGCCAACGACTTCTTTCACTTTAATTTTAAATTTTCGACTAAAAATAAGCCGCAAATAAATAAAATAACATAAATACACAAATTCTAATATTTACTTATTTATTAAATATTATCGACTCACTTAAAACAGAAAATCAAGATAAAACGAACGACTTTGATTTATTCGCCCGCGGCAAAGATGCCCAATCAAGGCTCCTCCGGAAGGAACCCACACCCATAACCCATTCAGTGGTCCCGCCCCATCTCTCTATCTAGCTTGAACTTGAAGTCCTGCACAAGTTTATAAAATTAATATTAATATTTTTTAAAAATAAAATAGGGGTAAATTTCAAGTAAATCGTTCTTTAAATCAAGTAATTTACATAATTACTTGAATTAATTAATGGTTAATATTATTTATTATAGTAAAAAAATTGGAGGGAAGGAGAATTATCATTAGTCCGTAGACTAAAGCCAGAGAAAACAGTTCATAAAATGCCAAATGTATACTTCTGACTGTTAAATCTCAACCCTTCCTTCCTTATCACACCAAAACTCTCTCCCAAAACTCTCTCCCAAAACTCTCTCCATCTCTCTCTCACTGCATTTTATTTTCTTCTTTCTCTAGCTGTAACTCACACCTCCTTTCATGGCGACGCCCTCTGTGTTGTCCAATCTCTAAAATCCACCTATCACGAAACACTCGCTCTCACCGCCAACTCTCGAAGATTTTTCATTCATCTCCGCTGTTTCTTCTGTCATTTCTGAAACAAGCTTCTTTGATTCATTGGTTTTGCTTCCGCAGAAAAGAACAGCTTCAACTTTGAGCGTAAATTCAATCACCCAGAAGTCGAGCATGGCGCCGAGAAACAGTAAGGGAAAGGCCAGAGGAGAGAAGAAGAAGAAGGAAGAAAAGGGTATTTAATTTCTCAACTCGTTTAACAATCTGTTCTTCAATTTTTTTAAATTTATATATATTTTTTCACAATCTTTTTCTTTGCTTGAATTTTTGCAGTTCTTCCCTTTGCCATGGATATCACCGTTAACCTTCCAGACGAAACCCACGTAATTTTTAAGGTTTATACTTTCTATATGTTTTCTCCACTTAATTAATGTCAAATTCTAATTAACTTTTTAAATTAATTTTACTCACTGACATAAATATATTTTACAGGGGATATCGACGGACAGGATTATCGACGTCCGTCGGCTGTTAGCTGTTAATACTGAGACCTGCAACTTAACTAATTTTTCACTGTCCCACGAGGTTCATTATTTTATCTTAATCATCGTTATAATATAATTACTTAATTAATTAGCAAGGGTTTTGAAGGGTATTTCAGTCATTGCGAAATAATGATGACGTGTCTCTTATTTTCTTGCAGGTTAGAGGTCCAAGGTTAAAGGACACGGTGGACGTTTCCGCACTGAAACCATGTATTCTCTCGTTGCTTGAAGGTATAAAAGGACGTCGTCGTTAACTGTTCGCCATTTTCGTTTTCGTTTTTTCTTCCTCATCCGTGGTTTCTCACACTCTCTTCTTTCTCAGAGCACTACGATCAAGAACAAGCTTCGGCGCACGTTAGACGAGTCCTGGATATCGTCGCCTCCACGACGTACTTTGGTGTCTCGCCGACCGTTAAGGACCAGAACGCTGTCAAGTCCGATGGCGCGGGAAAGATCGCTACGACTGTGCAGGATAAGAGCGCGAAAAAATGTTCTGCCATCGAAGCCGGCGTCGGCAAGTCTCAAGGCTCAGCTTCATTGGCGAAGCAAGACGAAGAGGAGGCTGACATCAGCCAATCATGCCCGAAGCTTGCTACGTTTTACGACTTCTTTTCTCTCTCCCACCTTGTTCCTCCTGTCCAATGTATTCTCTCTCGTTTGATCTGTTTATTCTCTTTCTATTTCTTTCTGCCTGATTATCATTGCTTAAGGTCTTAGTTATGTGCCGAAAATCTAACAGTTATAAAGAGAGTGACTAGACGACAAGTTGATGAAATTTCAGCTGATGATCATCTTTTTTCTCTAGATGTAAGTCTTTTAAATTGCTTCATATTTTCTTGTTCTCACATATATGTATAGTACGAATGTATCAATTAGGATGAATTTGTCATATAGAGAAGTCTATTTTTGGTTGCCTTGTCACTTCTCCTTCTAGAACTTTGATTGATGTTGATTGTGAGCTGCAGGTGAAAATTTGCAATGGGAAGGTGATTCACATTGAAGCTTGCCGGAAGGGATTCTTTAGCATCGGAAAGCAGCGGATTCTTAGTCACAACCTGGTTGATTTGTTGCGGCAGCTTAGTAGAGCCTTTGATAACGTTAGTGTTGCTCAAACTTATTTAATTTTGGCTATTTAGTTGTAAATTTTCTTGTAATGCGCATCTTAAAAGTTTGATAACCCTTTAGAGCAAATACCTGGAGTTGTTGCGGCAGCTTATGATATCCTTTGGCGACAGTAATTTTTGTGGATTTTTTAAATACAGTGTTTAATTATCTCTTTTGCTAATTTAACTTTATAATATAAATCTGTGGAGCAAGGTCTTGGATTTTTCTATGTGATCTCGTGTCTTTTGAACTCGTCAAAAAGAATAGAGTAAATGTTGGAAATATTGTATTGAAAAATTATGATTAAAGTATGTGCAACTACGTATATACCACCCCAATAAGCCTTTGATCGATAGTCTCCCAAATTTTTAAGTCTTTGTGCAAAAATTGTTCTCTGTCTAATTTTTCGTGCTATAGTTTAAGGCAACTTTAATTTCATCATCTTTCTGTACACATTTAAATTGTTCCTCTCTGTGAAAGCATTAACTTTTGTTAATGTTTAAATCACAAATTTCTCATACTTCCGCTCTTATTTTCCTGTTAGTAGTTCAATTTCAATTCCAGTTAGATTCATTGTCATCCTGCCATAATGATGCCAAATATCTATTGAGTTATCCATTGATTTTTATTCATGCAGTTTTTTCAGTTTAAAAATGATATTTGTCATTTCTTTTGTTTCAGGCATATGTTGACCTCATGAAAGCATTCTCAGAACGTAATAAGGTATACAACCATTATTTGTTGACAATATATTTGACTTCTCAGATTAATTTCCTAATTGTTAACATTTCTTTCAATTATAGTTTGGGAACCTTCCTTATGGCTTCAGAGCCAACACATGGCTGGTCCCTCCAGTTACAGCACATATACCATCAATGTTCCCTCCTCTACCTGTGGAGGATGAAACTTGGGGAGGAAATGGAGGTGGTCTTGGAAGAAATGGGAAAAGTGACTTAATACCTTGGGCCAATGAGTTTTTGTACCTTGCATCTATGCCTTGCAAGACAATGGAGGAGAGGCAGGTTCGGGATAGGAAGGCTTTCCTTCTTCATAGCCTATTTGTCGATATTGCTATTTTTAAAGGAATTAGAGCCATTCAGCATGTAATGGAAATCTCAGATTTGCACTATGCTGATGCAAACAGCAAAAATGTTTACAGTGAGAGAATCGGGGACATGCAGATTTCAGTAATAAAAGATGTTTCCAATGCAAGCAGTAAAGTAGACACTAAGATTGATGGAATTCAAGCAGTTGGTGTGAATCAAAGAAACCAAACGGAAAGGAACTTATTGAAAGGGATCACTGCTGATGAAAATACTGCCGCACATGTAAGTTATTCTTGGGACAATTTTATATATCGATTCAGTTTTGTCCAGGATCTGAAATTTACCTTACATCTTAAATGGTCTTGGTACTAATGGCTTAATTAAGGCTAATGTTATTTCAGGACACAACTACTCTTGGTGTTGTTAATATCAGATATTGTGGTTACATCTCCGTCGTAAAAGTAGAAGGGACAGAAAATAAGAAAGTTACTTCCAAGTTTCTGGGCGTTGAGCTGCTTGATCAACCTGAAGGTGGTGCGAATGCTTTAAACATTAATAGGTAAGAAATAATGTCTGTATTGTGTCGAGCACTATTAGTACAAGTTCACTTCTTTCTGATTTGTCAATTCTGCAATTTCATAGATTGATTTTAATCCTACATATTTTTGTTACTTGTAGGACACATGATAATGAATCTAGTTATATGATGGCTCATTGTGATATATGTTGGGAATACATTAGGAGTGTAATTTAGCTATTAATATTAGGATTAATTTACTGTGAATAGAGGAAAGGACAGCGAGTTAAATGCGTTGAATATTGTTTAGAGGATTTATTTTCCAAGTGAGGCAGTCGTGGAGTTTTTCTGGTCAGCGTTTCGGCAGACCTATGGCTTTTCTATTTTAGATTGTGAGTTCTTTTGGTCTTTTAATTGCAATGGAATCGTTTAATGCCCATCACTAGTATTAGAGCCATTCCAATTCCAGATTGGGGAGGATGGTGTCTTCCTGCCCAACTTGGATGAGAAGCTAAAACTCATTACGGAACTGCTGACAGAGTTGAGAATCCTGAGGATGGGACAAGAGATGGACAGTACCAACCCAAAATTAGAGGAGTGTTTTATGCTAGACATGGGAGAAAGGAGAGATGGACAGTAACGAGCATTGAATGATTGTTCTGCGAATTCTGGGTGTACGAGGTCTGTGATGATAATAGCGATTGAATTTGCTGAATTATGCTTTGTCCTGCAAATATGGTTTAAGGAATGCAAGTTTAAAGGAGAAGTGAAAAGCAGATTTGTTTGGGATTGAGGAAAATCAAAAAGCCGTTAAGAAATGAAGATCGGAACTACCTATTCACGGCCTTGAGGACAAGGCCGATTTCGAAGGACAAAGTAATGTTGGGAATACATTAATAGGGTAATTTTTAGGTATTAATATTAAGATTAGTTTATTATAAATAGAGGGAAGGAGAGTAAATTAAGGCATTAAATATTGTCTAGAGAGTTTATTTTCCAATTGAGTCACTCGTGGAGTTTTATAGGGCGGTGTTTCACCGGATCTATGACTTTCCTATTTCCATTTGTGAGTTTTTTTGGTCTTTTAATTGCAATGGAGTCATTAATATATATCTCCATTGATCGGATTATCTTCGATTTCTTAACGTGTAATTTGTTCTAATTTGTTCATTGGTTGGACCAATCCAATATTTATGCAGTTAGTGGCAGATTAAAGAGTGATATCAATGTTTCCAGCTCTTACCTAATGTATGTATATTTTAAGTCGAAAAGCTTGATCAAGACGTTTCTTCTGTTGTATATTTTTTAATATCATTGGATATATATTTTGTCAAAACAATTTATCTTTTCTCTGAACGTGAACAAGGGGAAAAACTGTTCTTTCAGCTTTCTTACTTGAAAAAAAAAAGTCATCATATTAGTGAGTCGTTCAATTAACTATTTATGCTATTTGTATTTTATGTAATTTGGCTGACATTGAAAGCACAAATGTTGCCATGAGAAGACATTTGTTCGTTTAAATCTCATTGTGTCTATTTTGCTCAAATATGGTCGTGCGATCATACGATTTGCCATATCAGCTTTATGGTTGAGAGTGTTATAACTATTTCCTCTGCAGTTTGAGATTATTACTTCACCAAAAAGCACCTTCAGAAGAGCATACAAAGTCTGTCTCATCTTTTGAACGGGAAGAACATGGTGCAGCCCAATTTTTTGTAGAAAGATTATTGGAAGAAAGTCTTACCAAGCTTGAAGAGGAAGAAGTTGGCGCAGATCATTATGTCAGATGGGAGCTTGGAGCCTGCTGGATACAACATCTGCAGGATCAAAAAAATTCTGGAAAAGATAAGAAACAATCAGGTGAAAAGGCTAAAAACGAATTGAAGGTAGAGGGACTAGGGACGCCCCTTAAATCTCTCAAGAACAAGAAAAAATCTGATGAAAACGATTCAAAAATTAAGTTGGAAAATAAGAAATTCAATGAGGTTAGTTGTAATGGTGAAGCTGATAAGTCTACATCACCTTCTGTTGAAAGTCAGCTTGAGATAGATGCCAACGAGAATGAGCTTGTCCTAAAGAGGATGCTGTCTGATGTAGCATTTGACCGTCTAAAAGAATCAGAAACTGGACTTCATTGCAAGGTAAAATCTTGCTAGTAGCATCCATAGATTATCTTTTTGGGATGTGCTATATATAAATTAATGTATTTTACCTGCTATGACAGTCTATGCAAGAGTTAATTGATTTGTCCAAGCAATATTATGTTGAAGTTGCACTTCCGAAACTGGTAAACATTTTACTTACCTTTAATTTGCCTATTTAAATTATGGTGGAGTGATTATTTTTTCTATATTTGTCTTGTATAGGTAGCAGATTTTGGATCATTGGAACTTTCACCAGTTGATGGTAGAAGTCTTACGGATTTTATGCATACTAGAGGTCTACAAATGCGGTCACTTGGTCAGATTGTACGTACCTTTTTTTTTTATTTATGTTTTTTGACTTTCGTACATGTTTACATATATTAATGATGATCATCGCGTTCAAAATAGGAATCTTTCTTGGAAATTTGTTGAGAATCATCTACGAAACAATAGAAGTTTATTATAGTTTAATAATCTTTAAGAGAAAATGAATTATATGAAAAAAAAAAAATAATGTTAGATTTACTCTTTTACAATATTCATTGACGTATCAAAAAATTATTAGTGCAATTAAATTTCAATTGATGTAATAAATTATAAATTATAAATTTATTACATTAATTGTATAAATCATTATTTGACACGTCAACGAATTTTTAAAAAAAGTAAAATAGAAAAGCAAACATAGAAGAATGGATAACCACTGTTGTATTTTTTTTATCTATGTTATCCCATACTTCATACTTATCTGGAAGAGGAGAATGAATTTCTAACAATGGACATTAACTAACTAAACTAGGTTTAAGTGTACTAAAGATCCATCAAGTAATCTCACCTTCGCTGTGAATAATTCATTTGCATGCCTGTCTGATAACATTTTTTTCTGCATTCATTGTGATATATACTTAATGAGTTACTTTCCAGTTTTGCTAAGTCTATGTAAGGTTATCCTCCTTTTCCAAGCCTTCCCCCAACCGTTAAAGTGGTAAAGAAGGGTTCTTTTGGGCTATATATATAGTTTTGGACGAGATTTCCAATTTAATCGATTTCTATTTAAACAGATATGCTAACAAGAATAAAGATGTGCGTAATGCATGGCCAAAATATCTATGTGCTGTCTCACCTTTCTCGATCTTTCATAATCTCATTGCTGTATTCTTGTTTGATTTTTATACACTCTGCCAAAAGAATTTTAATCCTGGTTTTTCTGAGGGCTAACAGATATAAATAATGTATTGGAAGGTCTATAACACGGCCACTTCTCAATAACTTAAAAGATCTGACCAACCAAAAAGATTTTCGAAACTAAAAGAACTACCTTAGATTTTGATAATCAAAATGATATTTCAACCAATCAGGTATACACGCCACTCATACTGGATTTCAATGATGGATGTTGTTTTCCACCAGGTCAAGCTTTCAGAAAAGTTATCACATGTTCAGTCACTGTGCATGCATGAGATGATAGTTCGGGCATTTAAGCACATTCTTTATGCTGTTATTGCGGCAGCTGAAACTGGTAAAATGGCTGTCTCTATAGCTGCGACATTGAACTTGCTGCTTGGGCTTCCTGAAAACAGAGTATCACAAAAGTCATCAACGTTTCATCCCCTTGTTTGGAGATGGCTGGAGGTATTCCTCATGAAGCGATATGAATGGGATATAAGCAACATTAATATCAAAGATCTCAGAAAGTTTGCAATTCTTCGTGGCTTATGTCACAAGGTATTATAAATTCCAATTGGAATTATGGGATAAGTTGCGTTATTTAGTAGCTTTTTACAGGATTCCACCAAGAATCTTCAGTTATCTTGGATCAATATATTCTTTTCCATTTGTCAGAAGTTAATATGCTTTAAAAAATGAACTCAAAGATTCCATTCAATTAATTTGAACCTGATGTAAATTAGCTTAGCATTCATTAATATATTTAACTTAACAAAGATCCGGATTTATCAATTTGTTTTGATGGCTACATCTGTAGCTATGAGTTTATATAAGGATAAACACCAACACTTTGTTCTTTATCATTCTCTATTCAGGTGGGAATTGAGCTGATTCCAAGGGATTTTGATATGGATTCTCCAAAACCCTTCCAGAAATCAGACATTGTCAGTCTGATCCCCGTGCACAAGGTGACTGTATAAACTATAAACTCAAAGGCATTGAAAATACGAACTTATAACTTGTATGAATTATATTTAAATGAATCTGCATCTCTTTTCAGCAAGCAGCTTGCTCGTCTGCTGATGGACGGCAGCTCCTGGAATCATCAAAAACTGCTCTTGATAAGGGAAAGCTTGAAGATGCGGTTACCTATGGGACAAAGGTTGATTATTTTGAAATCTTTGGTTTTATATCTTTGTTCTCCATCTACTGCTGTAATAACTTCACAAAAGCTTTTTAATTATTTTATCTTCAGGCTCTAGCAAAACTCGTGGCAGTTTGTGGTCCCTACCATCGAATGACTTCTGGAGCTTACAGCCTGCTTGCAGTAGTTTTGTATCACACCGGAGACTTTAATCAGGTTTAGTTCTATAGTCGATCATGATTTTCACCGTGTCCCATTTGTTTATTTGGGATATTTAGATAGTAACAAGTTTCAACTTTATTTTCGCTAAGAACTATTGGACTCCCTATTTGATAGTAAAAGTCAAATAACACGAGTTTTTTTTTAGGTTTTTGTAAAGAAGTGACTTGAATTTTCTTTTTCGTCTATTGCAGGCTACAATTTATCAGCAAAAAGCGCTCGATATTAATGAAAGAGAACTTGGACTTGATCATCCAGATACGATGAAAAGTTATGGTGATTTGGCTGTGTTCTATTACAGACTTCAGCATACTGAATTAGCACTCAAGTATGTCCTCTTTCTGCGTAAAATGTTATACCTGTTTTCAAAAAAAAAAATGTGGTTATTGTTTTCCAATTCTATTTTGGTCTCTGACTTGTGTGGTTGATAAGAATTCTTATATCAGTATAACCAACCTTCTTGTTTTGTTTTGCATCATTTTAGTAGAAGTATAAACCAACAGTTTTTTCAGGTATGTAAAGCGTGCTCTCTATCTTTTACACCTTATCTGTGGTCCATCTCATCCAAACACTGCTGCAACATATATCAATGTGGCCATGATGGAAGAAGGCCTAGGAAATGTGCATGTAGCTCTGAGATATCTCCACAAAGCTCTTAAATGCAACCAAAGATTACTTGGCCCAGATCACATTCAGGTTAGCTGCTGCTTCGTTTGTTTAATCATAATTTCTATTTTGGTTTTTTCTATTCTATTTAGTTTGCTGTTCCTATTTAATTAGATCTTAATGGGCGATAAATCATTTTTATTACTTATTTTAAAACATGTTAATAATAGTTATGGCCCATGTCACAGTATCTTTTCTCATTAAACATAATCTAGCTTCTCACTTTTTAATTTTTTTTTTCAGACTGCAGCGAGCTATCATGCAATAGCAATTGCACTCTCACTGATGGAAGCATATCCTTTAAGTGTACAGCATGAGCAAACTACACTGCAAATTTTACGAGCAAAGTTGGGCCCAGATGACCTGCGTACACAAGTACCGCTGTCCACTAATAATTATTGTTAATTAAAGCGCTTATATTCATTCCTTCCATTTATACGAGGAATACCGTTTTGTATTACGTTGCTGTTATTACCACTACAAAAGCATACTACTTTCTGACAAAGACTTAATTCTTAGGTTAAGAAAAAAGTATTATTTGGAGAATTGAAATTTAGCATCTTGTTAGCTTTTATTTTAATTGCAGTTGAACGAGTGCATTCATTTTCTAATTTTGAGTTTAGAAGAATGAAATCTTTATTTGAGCGAAACCTTATTCATTCAGTAATCAAATTGCGAAATATTAATTCTGCCTCTAATTTGTGCAGGATGCGGCAGCTTGGCTTGAGTATTTTGAGTCAAAAGCATTTGAGCAGCAGGAAGCTGCACGGAACGGTACCCGAAAGCCCGATGCATCTATAGCCAGTAAAGGCCACCTCAGGTGGTTACCTTGTGCTTAACGTTTTCTGCATTCACTGTAGCAGTAGTAGATTCTTAATTTTCCTTTGCGGCATTGAAATAATCACTGTACTGCGTAAATTTTTCTTTGTATTATAGTACCTGCTAAAACACGATGCATGACCCTTGTATTAGTTTTAGAATGAATAGGAATTGTCTTATTGTGCTTATATCATTTGTCTCTCACATCAAGATTTTTCCTAGGATCTTTGAAGTTGCATGTTCAATTTTTTTTTCCATTGCTAGATGCCAACAAAAAAAATTTACTTAATTAGATAACCCCGAGATCTTGTTACAAGAACCATCACTTTTTGTTTACCAACCGGCTTTTATAGGAAATTTTGTTGCTCATTCTATTTTGAGCAAGTTATCCCTTTTGTTCATAACTTCTTCTGGTTCATGTGGCAGTGTATCTGATTTGCTCGACTACATTAATCCAAGTCATGACACCAGAGGAAGGGATGCAGCAGTAAAGAGGAAAAGCTACATAACAAAGGTATGATGGAGGTTTGAAATTTTGAGTCAACTACCTCAATCATGCTAACGATATTGTTCGTCAATTAATTATTTTACTTGAAGCCTGTATGATGGTTGTTGATCGGTCATCTTGGTGATGCCGCCTGTTTGACGGAATTTTCATGTGACTCAAGTCGTGTGCCTTATGGTGCTGGAAATTTCTTCCATTGACTAGGAATTAAAACTAAAATGGAGCTGTTGTGCTAAGACAATAGTTTTATATTATTCACCAGCCTCAAATGGACAAGTCCCCGCCAGGCTGTAAATTGATGGGAAAAAAAAATGGTGTTCCAAAAGTTAATTACTATGCTAGCAATGAAAATGGGACTATCTGGAAATAAACATTATCAAGCTTGTATTTTGTAGATTCTGCCTTTTTTCTTTGTGTCATCGTTTTTATGAAGATGACATTGCTAAAGGCGCGATTCTCTATGAAAAGTAATAAGAAATTGGGTTTGATTCTATGATACGTGATACCTGAGCTAAAAACCAAAAGAAGCTGGTCTGAGAAATGGAAAAAAATACCTGGTTCGTGAATTATTTTCCACATCTATGAGCATTTTCTTCTCTTTTAATACCTATTTATTGTTTCACTCCAGCTGAGTAGAAGAACTCATCAGAATACGAATGCACCAAGTTCTGATGAATCTCTAAAAGAAATGTCAAAGGAGTCTTCAGATGAAGAGACACATTTTCCTGAATTTGGAGATGACACCGATGATAGGGAGATTGGCTGTGCAGTTGAGTGTCAGCCGCTGGCCGTGGAAAACAAATATGAAGAAAAGGTGGACACATTTAATAAAATTGTATCAGAAGCACATGCTGAAGGAGAAGATGGGTGGCAACCAGTTCAACGGCCTCGGTCAGCTGGATCAAATGAGTGGCGGTTAAAGCAACGGCGAGCCATCATTGGAAAGATCTACAGTTATCAGAAGAAGACTATGGATGCTGATGCTGATTATCCCACAACAAAGAACAATCATCAGAATGGTAGGTTTTACCTTTTAAAGAAAAGAACGTTATCGCATGGAAGCCATATCGATCACCATTCTGTAAATACTTCTCAAGGTACCAAATATGGGCGGAGAATAGTCAGAGCTCTAACTTACAGGGTTAAGTCCGTCCCTTCATCGATCAAAACTGGAGCAATTCTTACCTCTGGAAATGATCGGAAGGATGATTCTATGGAGGAACCAACTTCAACTTCCCCAAATGATGTTGGTTTAGTGAACACTTCTTTAGTTAGCCTTGGAAAATCACCTTCATACAAGGAAGTGGCATTAGCTCCGCCTGGTAGTATTGCTAAGTTACAGGTAAGGGTGCCTCATACTGAAAATTCACACGGCCGGGAACTTAATATTGAAGAGCATCAAGCAGGACTGACTGAAGGAAATGAGAAAGCAGAGAGCTCATTATTGGTACATGCAGATTCTTTGAAAGATGAAATTGGAGATGTTGATAAGCAAGATGAAGCTCAATTTACAGATATTACGGGAAATAGTCCTTCAATAATATTGCCTGAGGCTGTAAGGCTTGATACGGTTTCTGTTCAAGAAAAAGAGCTTGAAGATAACACTGAAACTACTGACGTGCTGGCAAAGTTTGTTGATTCCCTTCAAACTAAAGTATGTGAAACAGATTTGCCTGGTGGTTTTGAAACCTTCGATAATTCAGACTTCACTTTGAACCAAGTAGAGGATTTGGAGGAGAAATTACAAGTTCAAAGTTCTGCTGTAACTCGGGGTCCTAATAAGAAACTATCTGCATCAGCTGCTCCATTTAATCCATCACCACTTGCTGCCCGTCCTGCACCAGTTGCCATGAATATCAGCCTTCCTCCTGGCCCTGCCCCAGTTCCTGCTATTGCACCTTGGCCGGTGAATATGAATCTACACTCAGGCCCTCCATCTAATCCTCTATGCTCCTCACCTCACCCAATATATCCATCGCCCCCACCATCCCCAAATATGATACGTCAATTCCCTTATATATATCCTCCTTATACTCAACCACAACAAATACCTGCTTATACTCAACATCAACCAGTACCCACAACTCCCTTTCCTGTTACATTTCGTCCCAATCATTTCGCATGGCACAATAACGTAAATCCTAATGTGCCAGACTTTGTTTCTGCGACAGTCTGGCCTTGCTCTTATCCGCTTGACTTTACTGTCCCACCACAGCCTGTTATTGAGCCCTTTGTGGATTATTCGAAGGATGGAAAAGAAAAATGTGATGATTCTACTCAGATTCTTCCCTTGGATATCGACAATTTAGAAGAGTCTAAAAGGGAAACGAACGCTCAAGCGGCAGAGTCCGTAGATAATGCAAATGAAGCAGCGGGAGTTACTTCGGACAGTGTTAAGGAAAATGGTCACTCAAATCCATGCATTGATGAAAGTTCTGTCAATGATTTCGCCCAAAAACCAAGTACAAACGAAAAGTCTGGGAATGGTTATGAATGGAATAGTGGTGGTGAGAAGACCTTCAGTGTTTTGATCAGGGGAAGAAGGAATAAAAAGCAAACTCTCAGAATTCCGATCAGTTTGTTAACTCGACCATATGGCTCACAGTCTTTCAAATCAGTATGTAACAGAGTGGTCAGGGGGAGTGATTTTCCCAAGCTCACTAGCTTTTCAGCTGGCAACGATTGTGCAGCCAGTGCTAGATAACTCTGGATTATGCTGTACTGACCTACGTAAAAGTCACATGACTAAAGACAAAACATTCCAGGAGTAAACAATTTCATTTAATCCTACTCAGAAGGTGCTGCAGTAGGTTTAGCGTCTTCAAGATTTCACCGTGCCACGATTGCATCCCTCGCCGTTGCATGATTCAGACTATTCTGGGATAAAATGGAGGTTAGTCATTTAAAACAAGTCACGCCTAGTGTTTCTTTAGAAAAGTCTTATTTATGATTCTCTTCTGTTCGTTGGAACCAATGAAATTTCCTTACCCTAGCCATTGATTATATTGATAAGATAGTAGAATTTTTTACATGATAAATAAGCATGTCAAAATTATCGGCTCACCCGAGCTCATTAAAATCCCTGCTCGTGTATGAGTAACCTAAGTCTCATAACCTTTCTTCTGCTTATCATTGTGTTGGCTACTTAAGTTTCTTTTGGATTGAAGTTGAAATACTATGTTCTTCCGATTGTTTTTCTTGATATTACAGTCAAAATACCCCAAAACATAAGCGCAGGAAGCTATGATTTTGATCAAGGAATGAAAACCATGATATTGACTTAAGATCATGAAGGAACAATTTTGTGAAGGTTCTTATTTCTATGGTCTCATCGATTGTTTTACTTCTTCTGTAGGCTTATGCAAATAAAGATCTATTGCGGGGGAATTCAATAAGCAAGTCTCAGGGAGGTATTTTGCTTCGACCCATAGGTAGGAAATTCTGATTTTTTTTGGGTATCACAACATTGAAAGACGGTTGTTTCTCGTGGCTCCTCGTATCAATGACTTTTTTTACTTGAATAATTGATTTGATTCAGTTGTATATGACTTCCTAATCTTCTGTTAAAGCTAAAGATGACGTTGTTCTTCTATATCTTTTTCCATCTATTTCAAAATTAATTCTTTTTATTCAAGTTTCTTGATTCTAATTTTATTTTGAACGAACTTGAAAAGATGGTTGTATAAATAAAGTTTTCTTTTTATAGGATTAATTATTTTACGGCACGTTTTAGAGAAGGTAAAATATGAAGTTTGATTAGAAGACAAAAAATGAATTTGAAATAATCTTTTCCCAAGTAGTAGACAGTCACACATAAAAGAAAGCTGTTATAAATTTACACTAGTCTCGTATATTTATTCCCTGCCCCTGTGTATTCTCCGAAACATCTGAACAAGCTCTGCTTTCTTATCAATGGCGGGTGGGGGGGAGGAGGAGGAGTCTTACTGTCATCTCCAATTCTCGACCCATCAAACTGTACTACTCACATTTAGGTACCCTGAAAATATGTTCCTCCCCACTATCTTCATCAACCTTGAAAACCCATCTACTCTTACTGTTCCTCTTCTTCGACTCCGTCCTCCCATTTCCAACATCAAACCTTTCTTCCCAAGCTTTCCTCTTCTCACTCTCTTTCTCCCTGTTTCTGCTTATCATCGTAACTTCCATCCCTTTCCCGATTGGATGTTTCAGAGACCTCACTTCTACCTTCTCCTCCACTCCTCCGACGTGCCCTCTAAGTCCCTTCTCGTCGTCAATCAAGTTATTCGCCACAATCACCGATCTCACCGGATTGACGTGGACTAACCCGAGTAATCCGGCGTAGCCGTCGTCTTTGCAGTCGATGAGGGAGAAGTCGACTTTTTCGTAGCTCGGTAGTAGCTTTGATGGGTCCTCGGTTCTGAATTCGACCAAGTCCTTCAAGCCTGAGTCGCTTATCACTTGTCTTGACTCGGCCAGAACTGGCTCCGGGAGAATGCAGACGAGTCTCCCCCCGGTGTGCCTGGCGGCGGCGGCTAGTCCCACCGTTGATGGGGAGACGCTCGATGTTACTTCGACTATGAGCTTTGCTCTCACGCCTGCAGCTAAGGCGGAGACGAATTCGGTGCTTCCTGGCTCTAGGGTTCTCCAGGAATCGCGTTGTCTGATATGATCGTTGCACTGTCGAGAGTAAATGGAGGTAGGACTTTAGCCATTATTCTGTATCGAAGCTTTGTAAACTAACATAGACTAGGCGGGATTCTAGACAAGATAGAGACGATGACACGTCTTATGCTTTAATCGACTCCAGAATCCAAATGGATTTAGTCCATGAAATTATAGAACATGTATATGTCGCGAAAATATAATGAAGATATGAACAAGGACAAATGTAGGAGATATAATAAATAAAAAGTAAATTCTGAGGACTTCACCTGAAAACTCAAATCACAAATGCCTATCATTAATGCTTTTTTGCTATTTAATTTATTTTTTTCAACGTAGAAACCCTTATTCAAACTCTCAATTTGCAGAAGAATAAGAATGTAATGCGACGAAAACTAGGGTGGACAAAAACGGTCCAGTGTCGTGACTTGGTCTGGTTTGAGGCAGTTCTGCTCATCAAAGGAACCGCAAATGATTACGCGCTTCAATCTTACGTACATATAGATAGATTTCATAATTTTGGAGTTCAAAAATCATAAAAAATATTGAACAGAACCGTGGGTAAAAATCTATCTCAATTCTTGTTTAAACTCAGTCCAAAATTCAGAAAATTTGTCCATACCAGAAAAACCCGAGCCTAATCTTGACTCAAACTTGGTCCAAAATCAACAAAAAAATAATATAAATAATTATTTTTAAAAGCTTTGGATCTTCTGGGAACTTTTTGAGCCAACCTCGTTAAATCACGCAACAAGAATCCTCTAATTGAGAAACGTTCATGTTATTGCAGAAAGAAGCCAAAGAGCATCTACCCCTTTGGGTAATTCAGTTACTCGCAATCAATATTAGACAATTTGGAAGAAAACATAAACAGCAGCCTCGTAGCTAAAATAAAAAAAAAAACAAAAACAAACACAATTGCTAACATTTGGAGTCTAAGAAGAGAAAAGAAGCTCACCAGTTTAAGGGTATCAAGATAGGCTTTGGTTGCAGAAGTTGCAGACCATTCCATCTTCTTCACTCAAATTCGCTTCAACAAATCGAGAATTACTTCGACCTTCTCTATCTGTTCCTGCTTTCAGTAAGGCAAAGTTGAAATGGAGGAAGGAAAGAAAGGGAGGGTTTTGGCCTTGTAAATGGCGACGACAACCAGTGGTTAAACCGCGGAAACTGAGAAAAACACGGCCGAATATACCGCGAATCAACCATTTTGGGCTAAGAACATGACAAAAACTAACACGGCTCCTCCTCCAAACCTATTTTTGAAAAAAAAACAAACTTTTTTGTTGAAGTTGAACTTTTCAATTTCTAGAAAACAAAAGTCCTCCTTCATCGCCTAAAAATAGGAACCCAATTGACTAATTTTGATGTTTTATGTTGAGCATTGTATTTCGAATACTTTGACCATGTTATCTTTAGTGTCCGAATTCTAACCGTCACTCAAGTTAATAAAGATTTCAGTCAATCAGTTAAATATTAAACGATTGCACTGTCGTGTGTAATTCACATGATAAAATTTAATGAATTTATTAACGATAAGGATAGGTTTGCTAAAGTATTATTAACTCATGAATTTGATTAGCAAAGTTGCATTGTACCTTTAAAAAATTATCATAATTTTTTTATAATTTTTTATTTTATTTTGCAGAATAATGAAAATCCATTTAATAAGCCCAAACTTATGCTTAATGGGCTTTTACCGAAGCCCATTAGAAAATCAACGCAATGAAGTCAACAAATTGGAGCGCGTCACTCATGATGCTACGGTGGCGACACGTGTCCTCTTTAGTCTATCTCATATCTCTGAAAGTGAAAGTCAAACGTTTACCTTTCTTCCGGCTTCTTTGCCCTTGCGCATTATTTTCTCGTCGAAGCTATTATTAGTCCGGCGTCTTTCGGAGCTCCCGTTTATTTCATCTGCCTTTGCGTTCTATCCGATTCGGTGAGAACTGTGTCGTACTTGTTTTATGTTCTTTCCTTTGGTGAAATTCTCTCTCCGATTCTCTTGTTGAGATCAAGCAAGTATTTAGGATTTCTGGGGCTTCTTGTTGGTCGAGATCGATTGGGTGATTAATCGGTTATTTTGTGGGAGGTTGGTTGGTCTACGAGATTGGTTGTTTGAAATCGTGGGCCGGGAAATGGATTTTTGGGGTAAAAATACGCTTCTGTGTTCTTAATTTTTAATATTCTCTATCGTTGGGAATTGTGCTTAATTTAGGGTTTATTTGATCATCTGGGACCTGAGATGGTCTAGAAAGTTTGATTATGGCTGTATCACTGTAAATTCTAATTTTTATACGATTCTACGTCTCTCTGGAGCTCTGAAGTTGAGGAAAAGGAGATGTCTTCTGCTGGTGTTGCTGCTCTTTCTCCAGTTAACAATGAATCCTCGGTTTCCCCACACCGTTTCATTGCTCAAACAGTGATGGACTGGACCGAATCAATTTGGATATATCTATCTGTATGGGGTACAAAGATTCCTTTGCGCGTGTTTGAATCAGATTCCATCGAATCTGTGAAGCTGAGGATTCAATCCTGTAAAGGATTTATGGTGAAGAAACAGAAATTGGTTTGCGCAGGGCGAGAACTGGCGCGCAGCAACTCTTTGCTTCGGGATTATGGAATAACTGATGGAAATGTTTTGCATTTGGTTCTGAGGCTTTCTGATCTTCAGGTCATAAATGTTCAAACTTCTTGTGGGAAAGAATTCATATTTCATGTTGAGAGAGGTAAAAATGTTGCATTTGTGAAACAAAAGATTGCAAAGAAAGCAAAGGAGTTCATTGACATTGAAGAACAAGACATTGTGTGTGATGGACGGCTGCTTGAGAATCAGAGACTCATTGATGATATTTGTAACCAAAATGATGCTGTGATACATTTTTTTGTTCGAAAGACTGCAAAAGTTCGGGCAAAACCTGTTGACAAGAACTTAGAGTTGTCTATCGAGGCACTATGGCTAGATGACCAGAGAGATGTCAGATTTCCCAAGGGAAATGACCAGAAACAAAGTGACACGACCGAAGAAATTTATGCGAAAGATCATGAAGTTTATGGAGATATTGAATCGCCTAGAAACCCTCCCCCCAAAAATATTTTATTAAAGCCAGTTATTGTTAATTCAAAGATTGAATTACCTCTCACAATTTGTGATATGATCACCTCTACGTTTGACGGTTTAGTGAGCGGAAATTTCCCGATCAGGTCTTTCGAGGGTACCGGTGGAGCATATTTTATGTCAGATTCATTGGGGAAAAAGGTGGCTGTCTTTAAGCCAATTGATGAGGAGCCGATGGCAAAGAACAATCCTCGGGGGCTTCCATTATCCTTGGACAGGGAAGGGTTGAAAAAGGGTACAAGAGTCGGAGAGGGAGCATTCAGGGAAGTTGCAGCTTACCTTTTGGATCATCCAATTAGTGGACGTCGGTCATTGTTTGGTGATGAAAAAGGCTTTTCTGGTGTCCCCCCTACAGTTTTGGTCAAATGCTTTCATGAAGGGTTTAACCATCCAGGTGATTGTTCTATCAAACTAGGCTCTTTGCAGATGTTCATGGAAAATAAAGGAAGTTGTGAGGATATTGGTGCTGGGGCATTTCCGATTGAGGAAGTACATAAGATTTCTGTTTTGGATATTAGGTTGGCAAATGCAGATAGGCATGCAGGGAATATACTGCTTGGAAAAGGAGAAGAAAATGGGCACATCTCATTGATCCCCATTGACCATGGATACTGCTTGCCTTCCACTGTAAGCCTTCTTTTACTTCATCTATATTTTATTCTGCACTTTGCCTTTAGTAGGTATAAATTCTTATAAAGTCCATGTTGAGAAATTTTAGGAATGGTTGATATGTATACATTTTCATATCTCATTACAATCAAGGTCCGGAAAGTTTTTTTCTTTTTCTTTTTACTTTCTAAATCCTACTATGTATTTGGAGAGTAACGTTTTTGTTATCTCATTCCTGTCAAGCTGGGTAAAGAGAAATTATATCAATTTTAAATTGTGAATTCAAAAAACATGTTCTGAGATAGTTGATTGCAATCCATTAGATGGAAGGTAAATAGCTGGATAGCAACCTGTTTTCTTAGCATTTATGATTTTTGTTTTGCTTCTTTCCTGTCTTCTACTCTAAGATGCAACAATTTTGAAGCATTTAAACTTAATTTTTCCTCCTTTCCTCTTCCTACAGTTTGAAGATTGCACGTTTGACTGGCTATACTGGCCTCAATCTCGGCAACCTTACACCCCCGAGACAATCGAATACATAAAATTGCTCGACGCCGAGGAAGACATTAAACTCTTAAAGTACCACGGATGGGATCTTCCTGTTGAATGTGCTCGGACCCTTCGAATTTCAACCATGCTTTTGAAGAAAGGGGTAGAGAGAGGTCTCACTGCCTACGACATCGGAAGCATAATGTGCCGAAAGACATTGTCGGAGGAATCCATGATCGAAGAGATAGTGCGAGAATCTCACTTCTCCGCGCTTCCCCGTACAAGTGAAGCCACCTTTCTTGAAACCGTGTCTCAGGTCATGGATCGTTACCTTGAAGACGTTGCCCATAGTCGATCGCAACGAAAAGATTAACGATTTGGTTCAGTACATATCTTTGTATTTCATGTCTGTTATGGCAAAAAGTTTAACACCCATTTAATGTTATATATTTATCATAGACTACCATTCAAATTTGTGTCGGAGACATAGATCATTTTCTTGAATCACGTCATTATGTTCTGAATTTACACTGTTATTTCGGAACTTGGCTCTTCTCTGCGAGTTTGGCAAGTTTCAGTGACTATTGGTGTAGTTATTGTAGTAGTTCAGTTTGCTGCCATAGGTATATTCTAGAGCAAGCAAAATTATTGTTTCGTTCGTTTAAAATAAAATAAAATAAATTATTGGGTTCAAATATAATTAAATCGTTGTTAATTATTTTTATTTAAATTTATGTATTTTAGCTTAACAACGCAATTAGAATATTAAATTTAATAATAAGAAATGAAATTGAAATCAAACGAGAATATTAAAAACATATTTTATTTTAATATTTCTTACATTGAACACGTGTCTACAGCATCCATCTTGCTCATCGACCAAACCTACTTCCGGCGGCGGAACGACAAATTGTATCAACTAAAAAACATTTAAATTATGAGACAACCTTCGTCCTCTTTCTTAAACATGTTGCATCAGCCATTACAACATCACCCACGTCCTAAAAATAACCTCTTTCTTCTTCTCTTGATAACAGAATCCAATCAAGTTTTTTAAGTTCAAAACCGGCGTCAGCCATGGAAGAATCACTCGCATCCATGGGGAACGAATCCCACCCTCGAACCCGCTAAGTCGAACACTACCCGGAATCCCTGCTGTTGAATGTTTCCGATTATCGATAACCCGCTTGTCGTGCCCGCAAATGCGAAACAGAAAGTTCCGCTACTATCTACCGGAATTAAGTAATTAGTCGCCGGCAGTAATATGTCGGCTCCCTGGAAATGGAGTATCACCGTCGGTACCTTCACCTCAGTCTTCCCTGACAAATCGTAGCAAGTATCAAAGAGAGAAAAATCCGGTCCTTGTTTTAAATGAGATGCTCCGGCCCGGAAAGCGTCACGGAGGGCCGTGTAAGCTCGGCTCGTCAGTCGAGTCACCGACGTACCGGAATCTATAATGACTCCACCGTTTCCGGCCGCATCTAACTTGAAAAGCGAGGAGGAGATTTTGGGGACGCGCGAGCCGCCGACGCTGATGCCGAGGAATTCGACGTAGTAGAAAGTGTCGAGTTTTGTATTTCGGAGGAGCGGAGTGAACCTGGCGGTCCGGGATATGGCCGAGTCTCCGAAGACGACGGAGGACGGTTTAGAAGAGGCAGACCGGTCGACTAAACAGTAGGAGAATTTCTGATTAAACTGCCGGCCAGTTTGCGACGGAAACGAAAGTCCTCCCCGGCCAAGCCCGAGAAGCCCCGCCGCTCCGACGAACAAACCCTCGTTATCGTGGCCACAACCAATCGCCACCCGCTGCACCTTAGTACCGCGAAACGTCAGCGTTTCAGACGATAACTCGCCGATAGTGTACGAACCGTCGCCGTAAGAAACCTGGTAGAGACATTTCTGGCGTTGATTACATCCCGGGGAGTCAAGTCGATTGCACAATGGAGATCTGCAAGGGATACTCGCGAAGGATCGCGATCGGGCCGGGTTGAAGAGAGGATCCGTCTGCGAGTAGCATTTCTTGCACGGAGCGCACTGAAGCCAAATGATGTCACTTCCAGTGTCCAAAACCATATAAACATACCGCGGCGGCGTTCCGACGCCGAGGCGCGTGAAGTACTCTCCGCTTCCCTGAGCGAGCCCCGATATCACCGAGCTACTGAATCCGGGGGCCGTCCTTTGGCTCCGGTTCCGCGCAGAAACCTCCGAACTCAACGCTTTAACTCTCAGAGCATCTCTCTGAAGGCGGAGCTTGAAGAGATCCTCCGGAGTTTCATCAGTCGAAAAAGCATCCAAGTGGTGAAGTGGTAGAGTAAGGGTCGGCGAGTCGGCAGTATCTGAAGAGGTTAAAGATTCGTATTCCAATCCGGTTACGGGCGATGAGTGTGTCTGGAGGTTGGGAAGAGGTTTGAGAACGAGGGTTTGGTAGTGGGAGAGAGCAGTGGAGCAAGTAATGGAAGTGAAGAGGAGAAGCAGGAAGAGAAATCCTTCTTTCGCTTCCATGGCTGAAACAGGGGAAAGAACTCCCGGCGAAAAAGCCCAAAATTTTACAGGAAGATGGTAAGGAGGTGTAATTATATAAATAACGAAAAGGCGAAGGAAATGAATATTTATTTCTTAATTTAATTATTTATTTTTATCGTAAATATTTTCATAATAAAAAATTAAATATCCGACAAAATACTAATTAAACCATAAATTTTAAAAAATGGATCAAACTTGGCAGATTGAACAAATTAAACATCCATCATTATAAAATTGAACCAAAATTATAATATTTATATATTTTTTAAAATTTAATTTTTGTAACATTGACTATCAGTCATGACACGTAACTTTTACGACTCGTTTTTTAAGTACTGTTATATGGGGACGAGACGTAGCATGTTCCAATACAATATCTCTTCAAGATCTCATTTGTTTACTTCACACATTAACCAAACACTTTAATCAAACTTTATGCACAGACTACATAAGGCTGTACCAGATTCATTCCTTCCTATCATACTTTTACACCATCTATTATTATTAATTTATAAATTTGAATTTCTTATTTATATCTTTAATTATGTAACACATCATCTAAGAGAAGGCTTTAATAAACATTTATTTATTTTCATATACTTAACATGTATTGTATATTGTTCGATAAAATACACTAGCGCAAACATTTGTATTTTATGACTAATAAATTTATTTGTATTTTATAAAATATTGTAAAGTTATATATATATATTTATTATTATTATTATTAAAAAAAAAAAAAAAAAAAAAAAAAGATGAACTCCAATAGTCTCGGCTTGAATTCAGGCATCAAAGTACTCATCAGTGGCTTTATTAGGTAGGGTGTCTACATCTCCAAATATAAAAGACCATGTTAATATTTTTATTTCATTTAACTTAACGTTGTTACACCTCGATAACATGCTCAATGAGAGGTGTTATTTAGTTATTAATAAAATAATTACGATATATTATATCAAAATAATTACGATTACTTACATCATCGATCAATAAGTAATGAGTCGTACTGATTTAATTGAAGAAAAATTAAACATCAAATACGAGTTTTTGAAAATTTCTTAAACGGTAAATGTTATCACATACTTAAAAATAAATTGCACTAACTAAACTATGGTAAATTACTAATTAAGCTATCTGGGTGTTACTTTACAGCAAGTAATCTAATATTTTTTAATTAAATTTAATAAAAATATTAATTAATTTATAGTCACCTACCTCTGGAATAAATTCAAATAACTAATATAATATTCTTAGAGATGTCTCGTTTATTTTGCAGGGGAAAATTAACACGTTGGAAGAACATTAAACTATATTTCGATCACTTTGTATGATTTGGTTAAGATGCATTGTCTTTCAATCAAGAACGAAATATCGTCGGAGTAGATTAGTCGAGTCATTGCTTTTGTAATGCATAGTATTTATTTTCTTAATTTACTTTGTTGTTTAATATCTCCGAATTTTTCTTTTATTCTTTCTGATTTTCAAACTTCAAAAAAATGATTCACTCGTTGTTTCATTAGTAAATAATTGATATTATTAGAGCGTTGATAATTCAAATTCTGTTTGGGTTGGTCGAAAAGTTCGAGATGTAACATAAGTTATACGAAAAATTATTTAGATGTTTTCCTAAAACAATGTGGTGGCATCAAAATGATCAAATGAATAAATCTGAAACCGCAAATAAATGTTATGAGTATCTATTTGACTCACAAAACTCTTTGTACTTTGATTATAATACGGTGAATTTCTCTTATGTTTATGGTTGTTTCTTGAAAAGAATTTTTTACGTAAATCTTGTTGTCGCACTTTTGTATTTTTTTTCGTTGGTGTTCAATTTCTAACATTAGGGTTTTCATGTACAACTAAATATATTTACATTTGAGTCAAACTACTCAATTTCTCCGTATGTTTTGTTTGTGATTTTTTTTTTTTCAACAGGATTTTCACGTAAAATTTCGATGTTCGATCTTGATTTTTTTGTGTACTGACATTCGATCTCGACGTTATAAAATTGGACACGAGTCTTTCATAACTAGGGAACCCATTCACACCTCCATGTGCAAAAGAATGGGAAAGCTCGAAATGGACTAAAAAAGTTGAAGGCTTTTCGACAAAATAATGAAAAACCACCATCTTCTCTCTCAAAGAAAACGCGTCTTCTGTCCACTTTTTCAACTCTACACACAGACTTGGATACCAAGACTTGATCTTTCCTTCGTCTTTCTTCCTCTTCATCCTTATCCTCATCTTCCTCTTCAACCCTACGAACTCTGATCCATAAAGCCAAGTCTGTCAATCTCTTTTCGGACAACTTTTCCTCTGTTTGAAGCTTAAAGGGTTCAAGATTTTGAAGCTAGCTAGCTTGTTTTCTGTCCCGGCTTTTAATTCTAAACAGATCACAGAAGAAACTAAATCCATTAACGTCTGATAGGAAGTTTATTTGTCGAGTTTCTCGAGCGATACCTCAGAGCGATTGTTCGAATCGAATTAAGTTTTATCTTCTACCATGTCGAGCAAAATCTCATAAGCAACTTACAAATGGGCTTCTCCTTACAGGTTATAATGCTAATGGGAAACAAAAAAACTAGCCAATCAATAATAATTATCCATGCGTAATCACTGCAAATAACTTGTCGATAGTCGTTTGCTGTGACTCTTGAGGCTCGATCACGAAAAAATGTCGAACGGAATCGTCTCCGGCAATTACTTTTGATTCGATCACATTTGTGTGAGTCTGCTCGAACGCCCGGATTATTCTCGACGCAGGGTGAGAATCGAGAGGGGAGCTCACTCTTACAATGACTTTGTCATCGTAAGCTTCAATGTGGACTTTTGGGGGTACGATATTGAGTTTTGTATTCTTATCGACCTCTACCGACAATAAATCCTTGGAAGCGACACCAGATTTTTCCTTTTCTTCTTCCATTGTCGCGAGCTTTGATCGAAGCTCGTTAATATATGCAATGGCATCTGTCAACAAGGAGGCTTTGTCCATCTTCGAGATGTTCGGGACGACGGTTCGTAATGCGTAGAATCGCTGGTTAAGCTTCTCTCGCCTCTGCCTCTCAGCCTCAACATGATTGAGTGGCTCTTCCCGCCCGTTTGCTGGCTTTCTGCCTCGTTTCCTGGGCCGTATTTCCTCGACCATGCTAGGCTGTTCTTCCTTGCATAAACCTTCTTCGTCTGAAATCTCGAGTTCTGAATTTTTCTGAAAAACCATTGATGGCGTGGAAGTACCCATCGAGAAATCGAGTTTCATTTGCATAGGTTGGTTTGGCTGGAAATTGGAGCCCTTAAGGCCACCATTTTGAAAATTTTGGATCGTTTTTGAAGAAGCATCCAATTCCATATTCTCAAAAGCAAATTTATCTCGAAAATCCTTCTTGAAAATCTTCGAAATCGCTCCACCTTTCTCCGCAATCTGCAATTGAGCAAAACAGAAATCATCATCTTTCTTCATGCCGATTGCCTGCAGGCTAGCCAATGAACTAGCCTCATCGTTCGAAGAAAAGAGTAATCGAATCGAACGGACCAATTCGAAGCTTTCTTTAACAATTCTCACCGACCCCAATTCCACTACTCCGTGATCAGTTGGTATCAGAACAACTGTTCGAATTCCGGCCGATAGAGCGAGAAATGATCGAAGACAATACTCAAACTGCAATTTAAGGTGGTCTGAGAGCCAGACGTGTTTCCCGGCCACGAAACACTTGCCCGGGGCGCCTTCCCCGGGAGGAAACGAGAAGTACATGGAAGTAAGAAATAACATTTCCGTATCGGTAACTCGATCCAAAACAAGAGCATAATCATCTTCATCTGATCCACCGAATAATTCATGAAGTTTATGAAGAACTGTTCTTCTCATTCTTTGTTGGATCGAATCTTCCTGTCGGATTCTGAGAATTCTTGTAGCTTCTGATTCTTCCCCCTCGCTGGGCTCTCTGCATGACCCATCTCCCCATCCTAAAACCAGATCGCCGGAATTCGACAGAGAAATTTGCCAGAAAATCGCGTAGTTCCAGCTGAAATTCGAACCTTTCGGGGAGTCCACAAGATCAGAGAGCTTGTTTTGTAAATTCTCGTCATTCCCCACAGCCATTAGAAGGTTCTCATTTTTATTTGAAACTGACAGCAAATAGTCTAAAGCTTGAGCGCCTAAAATGGCGGACGCAGCTTTTTTATCCTCTTCATTCCACAATCCGCCACCCAAACCCAGTTCAATCTTCATTATCAAGAGTTCGATTTCAAAATTCAGACAGAATTTTGGGGAAAGAGACCTAATCCTATCCGGCCAAAAGCTTTCACCATCCGTACATTTAATCAATTTACATAACCCGCAATAAATTAATTCCTCAACCCTCAAAAAACAGATGAAGATTCAAAAGTACTTTTTCAAGGAAAACCCAGAAAAAGCAAAAAAAATAAATCCCGAGAACTCGAAGAAAGAACGCACCAACTCTGGTGAGGGCGGTAAGAACTCAAGGCAAAGCAACAGTAGAAGTGAAGAAGCGGGGGAACCGAGAAGATTTCGACGGAAGTCGAAGACGGCGAATCCACAATGTACAGGCAGGATGAAATACAGCACATTTTTACCGGGGAAAAGACTAATCTTCAGCAAGAATTAAATAATGGGAGTTCAAAAAAAAAAAAAAACATTTTTCTGACTAAAGATAAGAACAGGCGTCGATCTTCAAATGGGTTGATGGAAAACCAACCGATACGGGAAGCTCGTGACAAAAAAAATAGGTGTGAAATTGGGTATGGTTTGTCTGTCGGCTCCTGCGACACGTTTCAGACGAGACATGGGTTTACTTAAAGAGTTTGAAGAGTCAAAACGAAGAAGAAAGAGGTGGTTGTCGCCTGTCGGTGGGCCTTTTGAATCCGATGACCTAAGTTGGACGACGAACAGTTCGACCAATCAAACAGTGCCACTTTTCCGATGTGTTATTAATCAATTAATATTATTTATTTTCCTAATTATTTTATTGATGAAATCTCCATAGATTGTAAAATTTAAGTTTAAAAAATTAATAAAATACAGTAGCCTTAATGTACTCAATCAATTGATACCTAAATTATTTTATTTTTTTAGCGCAAAATAATGGATAAAATTCATTCAGTGCGAAATTGACTATGTGCGTGAAATCGACTAAGTTAATATGACGTGAATGAGTTAAAATTGTCATTAAATTCAAAAAAAAACGTGAAGAATATTAGCAGGAGCCATTTTTGGCTAATAACATGTTAAAAATGGCATACATTGCTCGCTTTATAATTTATTATTTCATTTTACAACTATATTTATAAAATAATATAAATAAAAACAAATAAAATGAATAGATCATAGGAATAAATAGTGATTTTTTTTGGGTTCAATTTAATAACAAAAATAAATTAGAACTATTTGAAAAGAAAATTTAAAATATAACGATGTAAAATTAAAACTTCAGCAACTAAATTAAGATGATTCTTAAACCATAATGCCAAAAAATAATTTTCCCACAAAATATTATCAACAACCTACTAATTTATGGTATTTCCAGACAAATAAATAAATGAATTATGAATCAATAATATTAATTATTTTTTAATTCGCATATTAATTATTTGTGGACAAATTTGGAAAAGGACAAACACGTTTGCAGAGATGAGGGGTCGAGACGATTGATATCTAATTTTTTTGATCTTTGACATGTTAATATAATTATCTACCTTATCAAATCTATTAAAATACTCTTGCGCACGAGTAATAATCTAATTTTTTTAAAATAATGTTATGTTTATATTTTGATTCGACACTCTAATTTTATTTTATTAAAGTAAAATTTACTCGTCACTAATTAATCAGATTAATAATTAAAAAATATATAAATAATTAAAATAAAATATTAATTATATATATTAATAAGTGATAGTATACATTAGTATTAAAATGAAAAGATAAAGATAATTTTATTTATTTTTTAAATCTCCATGTGTTGGCCAATTAGGGAAATTACTGTCCGTAAAACATTATCTTCATTAATTATTAAATTAAATAATAATGTTTACCTAGTAGAAAATTGCGAGTTAGTCCCCAACAAAGTCATTTCTTCTAAAAACATAAAATTCTAACTTCATAGGACTCTTCCAAGCTATTGTTAATTCTAGTCGCAATCGAGCTCTTTCAAACGACAGATTCATGTTCTACACTTTTGGAGACTTTGAGTGGTGGACTACATGATTATTTTAGTTTAGATTATGAAAATTCAAAATAGAAAATTAAAGATACGATCATTTTTTATACCCATTTTGCCGGTCACAAAATATAGTAATTACAATGTCGTGTTTAAGCACGTGGATCTGACCTATATCATTTTCTATACTCTTAAGTCTACTAACATAATCTACATTTAATTATTTTATACAGATTTTATATAACGATAACTATAATTTACGTTACATAATATATGTAATCGTTTATTTATTTTTGTTGTTGCAGCCTTATCTTTTTGCCTTCTGGCTATGGTTTGATATTTTCTTTTTCTTGGTGTAACCCTTTCTTTCTTTTGCAGTGCTTTGCTTTTTCTTTTTGCTTCTTTTGTGTTCTTCCCTCTTTGATATGCCACTTCCTCTTTACAACTTTAGTTGTCTTTGAATTTGTGTTGGATTTAACGATAAATAAATAATACTAGTGGCGGGATTAAGGTTCGATAAATTCATAATATATTTTGTGTCTAAGTTAAAATTTAACCAGAACAAGTGTAAAATATCGTAAAAAAATTAAAAATACCGAGTTGAAAAAGATTTCATCGAAGAATTGATTCATTTTTCCACTATCACTTGTAATTCTCCTATAATATCTAGATTATAGGTATAATATTGGTCACTTATTACAAGAAAAAATAATTATTCAATTATATAGTTGGAAAACTAATGTGTTAATATTCGTTACTGCAACTACAAGTAACAGACCACCCGCACGTGCAGCCACCCTAGTATGTAATAAAAGCAATCAAATTGTCACGTGCATGAATAGGTTAAAAGAGGGTGGTCTTGTTTGGTTCTTAGGATGGTACCCTATGGCTCTAGCTGGTTCTCCGCCGGACCACCACCACACCGCTCACGGCTTTCACCCAAATACCCTCCATTTTTTACATACCATATTCGTGATATTTTTAATTTTCAAAAATTTTTATATTTTTCATTTCCACCATATTTATTTATGTTGGGATAAAATAACTTAAGTACGGGCTTTAGAGGCCCATCAAATTTAAATATTAATTTTATCGATTCTCATTGCCGTCGTTATTCTATTTACAACAAAACTATTTACTTTGACGACTTCTTTATAGTTGGGACATGATCGGTGAGGTACTTAGTGAGCCGCATCATCCACCACATGGTCGAGATCTGTTCTTTCATGATCTTGCACTGGGTATGACCTTAATTTTAAATAAAAAATCATCATATACACTTTATCTTACAAATTAATTTAAAGCCAGATTAAATATTAAAATGATAGAGGTCACGACCACAATTTGAAAAATTTCAACAACAAAAAAATTACAAAGGTCGACTCAATTGTCTAGGATAGACGGAGTAGACGTTAAATTATTATTTGTTGTCTTTGTTGGTCTGATCCACTATTAAGACTAAATAATTTATTCAAAATGTTGCTGAGGACATACTAAAAAAAAAAACACTACATACAATGCCCTTAGTCCCTAAGCCTTACATCTAGTTGAATCATTTCAAGGATAAAGCATGGAAAAAGACATCTACTTCCAAAGTTCTTGGACGTTTTACTTACCAAACTTTTCACAACTCTAATAGACCGATTTGGTCATCACCGATCAAAAAACAAATGATATGAGCCGATTTTTATTCAATCATACGAAAGTGAGGTTACCTCTCATGTAAAATGTAAAGAAATTAAACTAGGAAATATCACACATCAAAAAGTAGGATTGGCATGAAAAGAAACGTTCATTAAATTCTCGTGCAAATCAAACCACCAAAAAAACTCACCTTCTCTCCCAAACCTAAATAAAGTAATGGCCGTTGAGTTGTCTTAATTAATTACATAAATGGACTAATGTCTGCATCCGTAGCTCATGAATGCCATGCCCTCTAATCAACCTCATAACTCCATATAATCTCATTTACCTTTCGATTATTCTTACTTATCATTACCCACCTTTCATTCCTCCTCCTAATTCGATGTCGAATTGGGTTTAATCAATAATTGTTTGCCCAAAAATCACGTGCTGTCATACGACTTATTTTGATGCAATGCCGGGATTTAAGCATTTCGTGTTTGATTCGAGCTCGTTTTAACTTTTTTTTTTTTTTTTTCCGACTCTGATGATTAATCATAGACTAAAATATTTTTATTTGATGATTGCTACTAAATGGATTCATTATTTTTTGAAATATAAATTTTCAGGGTACGTGGACCAATCCAGTCGTTCCACATCATGTTCAAAACGGACAAAAACGTTATTTTCAACACTTAATACTAATTAGGTCTCTTTTTGTTGAAGGTACGAACTTGTTTTTTATATGTATAAATGGAAAAGGCTTTCTTCTGCTTAGCAATGACTAACCACTGGAAATATGACGTCCCCTAAGGCCTCGTCGGAGCCTTCTTCCGCGCCGATCCCCGGCGAAATTGTTCAGGATTCTGATAAAAATATTGGCGGCACTCGTCACCCGACGTACCGTGGGGTAAGGAAACGGCGGTGGGGGAAATGGGTGTCTGAAATTCGGGAGCCACGCAAAAAAACACGCATTTGGCTTGGATCTTTCCCGGCGCCGGAAATGGCTGCGAAGGCCTACGACGTCGCTGCTTACTGCTTGAAAGGTCCGAAAGCGAAGCTGAATTTCCCCGATGAGGTCGAGTTACTGCCACTGCCGGCTTCTTGTACTGCTCGGGAAATTCAAGCCGCAGCGGCAAAGGCTGCGAGTATGATTATGATTCCAAGGATGGTGACGGCAGACGACAAAGTATTGGAAGGCACCATGGACGGAGAAGGAGACGAAGATGATTTCTGGGGGGAAATTGAGTTGCCGGAGTTGATGGATAGTGGGTTATATTGGGATAGAATTCATTAAACTGGGCTTTTTCCGGTGACTCAGAATTTCTGACCGGATGAAGAGGCTCCTCATCAACTGTTCATGACTTGTCTATAATGTACGTTTTTTTTTTTTTTTTAAAAATTTTAATGTACTTTAGACAATAAATAATAACATAGTCATCTAAAAGTCTCTCTGTCAACAATCATTTTTTTAAAAGTTCATTACCAAATTCATGAAGATACGTTAGCCGAGAAAGCAAGCAATTTGTTTTTCCTCTGAGGTCTAATTACAGCAGAAACATGGAGCATCACGCAACCTAACGTCAGTTTACATGTCTCGTTAGTTTGACCTAATTTTTAATACTTTACCCATAATTATTATTATAACACCTAACATATTTTACACTTAAAAAAAATAAAGATGTGATATTTTTCTATCTAATAATTGCGACTGCTGCGACAATGTTGTATATTTTGACCTTAAACAGTAAATGACTATGAATCCGTGTGTTGTTCTTGGTTTTCTTAGTTTATAGTCAACTAGTCGGATTTCTTTCTTTCAGATATGTCTACTGAAACTAGGAGAACTCTGTGATTTTGTGGATATTGATTGTCATTCGTAAAGGAATCTATGTGTTGGGTGAATCTCATATATTTGTGAATGTCATGGAAATGGGAAAATGTGGCGGTGTATGCTGGGGTAAAAATAAATACGACTCAAGATTTTATTGATTGTGAGAGTTCAACTCATATTGTTGGGGATGAATAATCATATATTGGTTGGGATAATAAAAATTGAAAAGTTTATGAGTTGAGTTTTCTTTCTTAAATAATATAACGTATTTTGGGTCAATTTTAATAATAAATTTGTGTAGATTTTAATATAAAATAAACAATATTATACTAGTAATCGGGTCCTGAGTTTGGGCTGGACTGATGAACAGAAGAAGAAAGGGACGTTGAAGAAGTATAATGTCGTGGAGCCCTGCGTTCCTCAAGTGATGGGAGATCAAATGAAAAGCTTTTAAATAATGAGTTAATAATGGACCAGTCCATACTCTCCTTTATCTTATTCTTGTCCATATTCAGTGATATAGTAACCATTAAAATTGTGTTTAAATCAAATAGGAACTACCGACTAAAAACAAGAACGATTGATTATTGAAATTTATGTACAAAATCTTACGAAAAAAATACGAGTAGGCGAAAGAAAATCACTATCCAAATCAATATATGTCTATTTGAACTAGTGTATCGAACACTTAAAACATGTTCGATACCCATAATTTTCTTACGAGACTTTTGGTTGCACTTCAAACTTTTCAATCTACTCAAATAAACGGATTAAAATAAATGGTATGAACATATATTTATATCCTTCCTCTCTATGAAATATTGTGGATTAAAGTTCGATGAAGTTACTATAATCCTAATCCTTCATCGATTTTCAATTAAGTAGGTGAAGATAGCTAACATGCAATATAAAATTCTAATACATTCTTACCATCCACTTTTTTAGCTATTACCGAATTTACAGTACAATATTATTTGTTTTGAACTTAAATTCGCTTGACTGTATTATATAAGTACACTCAAAATATCTAACAATACGAGGCTGTATAATTTTACTTTATTGTGTCTTTTATTTTTTTGAGATTCATTGTAATAAGATATCTTACTTACCAATGATTAATTTTGTAAAATAGACTATGGAAAGAAGATATCCAACTTGACATTTAAGAGTTTTGTATGTAACGGGGACAGGGGACAAAGCTAAGGGGTCCTTAGCTTTCCCAAGAGTATAGGACAAAGAGATTTTTAAGTTAGAAATAAATAAAAAAAATATGAAGGGATGGTGCAGGATGATTGTGGAAGGAGGGTAATAAGACGATGTTGTTTTGTCATCTTGTGTTGATTCATGGATCGATTTTCTTATACGATGGTTGCAACCACGCGAGTTACATTATCATTTAAATAATATGCAAGAGTGTCGAACCAAAAGAACTCCAAAATAAGAGACGTTGTGAATGTATCATGTAAATTTTGTATCTAAGTATTGTAAAAATCTGCTTGAAATGATGTCGTGCTTCGTGTTAAAAGAGCCAAGTGAAATCGATGTATATTCCGAATCTTGTGTATAATGTTTTGATTTTACGAGTCTGAAAAAAGCCCAATCTCTAGCATAAATTAGGCCTTCCATAAATCACTTGGGCTTCTCTTATTTTTGGCCCCAATTAGATTTTTAAAGGAGTGTTCCCATTTAGAAATTAGTAATCACAAAACAAAAATAAGAATAATTAGACCGGGAGAAAAATAAAAACATTTGGTGTGTCACCGTCTCAACGAACGAGTTTTATTGTGATATGTACACCTAATTAGTCTATAGGAGCTCTACACGCACGACAAAACAATCAAAATGGTTTAATATCATATTTGGCGAATATCGGGCCAACCATTGTACGAGTAGTGTTGCTGCCATAGTAGTCTTGCATCATGGCACGACCGATACTGTCTTTTTATTAACCAACTATAGCTAAGATTGCGACTCTCAATATTGGGCCACGATGCAATGTGTCGGCTTCCAAGCTAGCCCAAAGACCAATCTGATTGTCCAAGGGCGGCTCACTAGAATTCAAAAAAAAATTGTTGGATCAGGCCTAAACATGGGTCTGATCTTGAAAGACTAGGTTTGCTTAGTTGGCTCAGCATTGCGAGTTTGACATAAGCATTGAATCATGTTTCAATGAGTAGATACCTTAAACAACATTATTAGTCACTAATAGAAAGTTATTAATTGCTGCATTTGGAATCGTAATTCCACTATAATTCTTAAACTCACGACTTAGTATTAAAAAAATTACTAATGATTAGGTTAGGAAGCTTCCTAATTCAATGGGGTTTTAGTTTTCTAATTAGATATGATCATCAAAAGGATCAAAAAAGTTTGGAGGGAGCTCCTCCACCGCATGATCTTGGAGATTTTGCTGCTTTTGAGTTGATCCGACGGTTTATAAAGAGTCAACGTAGGTCAAAGGTAGTCATAAGTTGTACGGAATTCACACCAGAAAACCCACTCAAGCCATCTTTCTGTCGTAAAAGAATGTTCATAATCCATGTCATTGATAACAATGGCTGCCCCAATCTAAATAGCAGCACTTAGTCGAAATTTTATCAAGTGTTGATATCCAAAAGATGATGAACATAATTAATTATAAGCGATGGATGATATAAACTCTAGTCTATCGGCGAAAGAACGGATCTACTACGTTATTTTTACTACTATATTATTTGTTTTGAATCAGAGTCTTTACAGATTTGTTATTGTTATTAGTACAAAACAAGTTGTATTAGATAAGGAAAAGAACTCTACTTAATTTCAATTATTTCAAATAATGTGAGATTATGCAACTCATTAGTATAATTTATTAGTTGGGTCCTCATAATCAATAGAACTTTAAATCGTAATTATCTTTATTGGACAGACCGCCACAAATGTCATTGTTATTTTTAGATGGGTTGGACAAGTAGATGCTTGTAAGAGACTTCACTATTTCGTCATTTTATCAGATTTCTTAGAAAAAAATATGCTTTCTTCTAATAATCTTCAATGTACTCTTATTGTTAATATCAACAAGTGGAATTTTAAAATTTCGAAATTGACCACCAAAAATAATTGGAATTATTCCACGAAGATTCTATGAAGATGCCAAAGGTCGTAGCACAAAATTAATTATGTGGATAGGATTAGAATAAAGGAAGCACTGGGGTAGCGGCCAGCTTCTTAGAAGTTTCACTTTCTCTCCTAAATTATTCATTTAAATATTTATTTATCGCAATTTGATTAGGGAAATAAATTTAACCTAACAACGTAAACGTAGAACTCCTTGGTACGGTTTTATTCGATTTGAGTTTCCACTCAAAACAGACACATCTTTTATGGCTTTGTTTTATATGTCTTTGTATTTTTCTAGAATGTATTGAATATTTCATATTGGTTTTTCACAAACAATATGAGATTGCACAATTTTACGTACGAGTTAGACTTTCACAATTACCAGATGTTAAGTCACCTTCAGAAGGTATGCTAAATCTGTGACAAATACTCTGGTAAAGTAGAAAAAAAAAAAAAAAAAACAGATGAAACAATATAGTCTCCTATTGTTACCAAAGATGAATTGCATTGCATTATAAATATAATTTTAAAAATATTGAAATAAAATTCAATAACAACAAAACATGTTCATATAAGAAAAATCTACGACATCTAAATTTGAAATTAATTTTACATGTTCCGCAAAATATATATATATATATATATATATATATATATATAAACTCAAAACCAAAGTTAAAATGAAAGCATATCTATGTAACCAACACTTTGGTTGATTAATTCAAATCTCGTACAGTTTTTTTTCTTTCTAATATTCGATTTTGAGTGGGTCAGTAGTGGCCTATGATCTATTAATCTCATTAGAATCATATAAATAGTCGAACAAAAGAAGCAAAACACTTAATGGTACGATAATTAGACGATTCTATCTTCAATTAGTTAATCAAATTTAGTACAAGGATAACACCATACCACTATGGTTTAAATAAATGCTTATTGGTTGCTTTGAGCCAACGGCTCTAATTAAACCTTAATTAATTACCCATTAAATAAACACATTAAGGAAGCTTTAAATCGATTCCTTTATGTCTTTCTTCGCCAAATATAATATAATAATTGCACGCTTGCTGCTTCTATTCTACGTTTGTTTATTGTTAGCACAAGAATATAACTGGCCTGAGATTTTATTAAATTTATTGATATTTTTTTATAAATTACTTTTGTTTTTTTTTTTTTTCCTTTTTTGAAATTTATTATTTTGAAAACAAAACCCGTTAAATTTGATTTTATTTTTTTGAAATTTGGGCACCTAAAATAAGCTACTATGCATAGAATAGTCGAGATTTGGGATTTGCGACTTGGTAATTCAAACTTGACACTCGGTCGATAAAACGTAAGTAAAATTAGTTGATTTTGAGATAATTATCGTAAAATGAACGAGAAGTATAGTACATGTAGCTTTACTTTTATACTCTACACATACAATTTGATTTGTTCTATATGTGTCTTAATTTGTGTGAACTATCTATTACATTAGTCTGCGAAAGAATGAATTTGTAAAATTTATAATATATATTTCAACGTTACTTGAAACAAATTTAACAAGGCACATTAATTTATAATATTCTAAAAATTGTTGAAAAAGCTATTTATGTGAAAAATGGAGTTCAAAACTAACAAAATTCATCTCAACAAATTTTACTAAAAAAATTAAAAATAATTATCTTATCTCCTTAATATAAATAATATCTTCATCACTCTCTACCAACTCTCCTTTTATGTCTCTATGTCGGGAACACTTTCGTTTGATGGTCTTTGCTATGAATTACCAATACTTAACTTTATTTTTTTAAAGAAAATTTTTTATTTTCAACTTGGGCGCCGACAAATGACCAAACGTCAGGGCCATTCTAAATAGAATGGTCCGAGGTCAAGCTTGCCGGGCTTGGACCCTCAAAAGAGCACGCGAGCTCAAAGCCGACACCTCGCAATCCACCCCTTACATAAGGTTCACAAACCAGGACCGGACCAGACCCGACCCTATAATAATAACGGTTTTACTGAATATATACTAATTGACAAGTTTCCATTTAGAAAGTTGTAACTTCTTATACGTGGCCGTTTCTAGCCATGCTAACAGTTTCAATTTAAGCGATCCGGTTTGTATTATAATTTATTATTAGTAAATAAATTATTTCTTAATGTTATTTATTCATGGTGGGACAAATTAATCGACTAATTTATTTTAAATTTTGATTTATGTTTTTTTTTTTTTGGGGCAAAAATTGGGATTATTTTGTCCAAGCGGTCGGAAACAGAAAGGTCTTGGTTCAGAGAGAGAGTCAGCGAGTGGGCTCCTGACACGTGGGTGAGAAAACGACCAAACCACGTTGATTGGCCAGGTGATAGGGATGATACTTCTTTCCTGGGGACCACCGTCTCAATGCTTCTTTTCCACTCAAAATCTCCGCCCCCTGCTCTAAAGAGCGTGTTCGCCACCTTCCCCTTTCTGTAGGTAAATGTAATTCCTAGTCCTTTTTTACGGGAGTAAAATGCAATTATTTAGAAGTGGTGGATATTTTGATATAGTAAATTATTTTATGAGACAAAAATGCCCTTGTTAATAGTTAATTGAATCTACATTATCTAGATTTCACAAAAACACTTAATTTTTCACATGATTTCGACTGTGAAGGTTAATTTGATTATCTTCTAATTTTTGAAATTGATTATAAAAGTGAGGGTAATTAAATTAATAAATGACAAAAAAGAACTGAAAATAAGGGGAATGAGAGAATGCGAATACACTCGCCTTCGGTGGAGCGTAGATAAGGTATTTATATAATTGCGTACGGATGGGCCCCATGAAAGGGTAAAATGGTAATAAAAGCGTACTTCAAGGGTCAGACAACAATCACCTCGTAAACAGACCAACCCTATTGCCCGCCACAACACAGACAGGCTCAAAGACGGCAGACCAAA
The DNA here is from genome assembly GCA_022433055.1 of Begonia peltatifolia. Taxonomy (NCBI): domain Eukaryota; kingdom Viridiplantae; phylum Streptophyta; class Magnoliopsida; order Cucurbitales; family Begoniaceae; genus Begonia; species Begonia peltatifolia. The sequence continues at coordinate 22,953,484 of CM039521.1, forward strand.
CGTCCGTTGACGCTCCCCCACTCGTTCACTCACGGCGTTTAGAGGCTTTCACTTGTGCTTATTTGAAATTCATCAGACGGCTATGCGTCATCGTTGATGAATGTTTGCGTATATCATAATTCATCAAATGGCTCTAGTTCCGTTAGCCGGACCGGCTTTTTTTTTTGTTAAGGATTGTGTGGGGTCCTCCAGACTCACCCCTTGGAACGGAGTGGGGAGGTCGAAGGAAGATTTCTTCCTTGTGCATCCTTTCTTGTAACAAGATCACACTTGATTCTCTTATCATTAAGTTCTCTGTAAATAGAGAATTTATGGAAAAAAAAAGACGTATCTCATCATGAACAAAAGTTGAAGAGCGAAAAAATATAAAGAGTTTATTATCTATTTGGAAGAGTTTACTTGCAACATTCATATAAGTTGTGAATTATTATATTTGATAACATTGGTAAAAATTATTATACATCTGGGTTGTCTGACGTGTGCTTTGAAGTGATGCACACGCTGATGCATTTATTGTTATTATTAGAGTTTTCTATATAAGATTGTAAAGTTTAAGTTAATATGACTAAATTGGAATATTTAATGTGTCTGTCACACCAAAAAATAATTATGAGATTGAAATTAGTGCCGTAACCTTTGGAGACATTGATGTCATTTACTTGACCAAAACTTTATTAATTTTGATTAATGTTCTCCTATTTTAATTACCCACTCAGACTATTATTTTATATTTTATGTGAAATTGGAATGCATAATAAAATAGTTAAAAATATATTTTTAAATCTACGCGTATTATTTATGCATTAAATAGGATATCTAAAGTAATGCGCGTATGCATTTAGTTAATAACATCAAAATGTTTTTGTTAATCGCCTCTAAAGTCAAATTTCCTGCCAAGGCCGGTAACTCTAATTTTACCTTAAATCAAACAAATATACAATAAATTGTACAAGTCGACTTAACTAGACAGTGTGACATGTACACTTCAATTTTATATTTTTGGATAATTTATGCATTGTGCATTTAGTAATACAACTACTAAATTACTTTGATTATTTTCAATATAAGTAGAATTGCATTTGTACATTGATTCGTTACTAAAGTTTCATAATTTGATAAAATTTGTTAAAAGTCACACATACTTCAATTGGAATGACTTGATGTCTGCAGTAAATCAAATGAAATATCATCATAGGTTAAAATATTCGATACAAACAAAATCATAAGATATTCGACAAAATTTATCAAAGATGTCAGTTTGGTAACGGGGGTGATTAATATAAGAACATTTAAAATGTAGTAATATAATAACATTAATAAATAAACGAGGTATTAGAGTCGAGTGATTAATGTAAGAACATTAAAAATGTAGTAATATTTTAATATTAATGTCACGTTTACGCCTCCGATCATACAGTAAATAGGAAAAAGAATTGATTTTTTTCATATTGTGTGTTAAATTTCAATGCGTTTTCTTCGGTTTTTGCAGAAGCGCCTCCCCAGAAATTGAGCAAAAAGATCAGACGTTCTAGAGAGACAGAGAGAGAGAAGAACAGAGACAATAACAAATTGGTCGGATTCCTGACTGGTTTTCTGAGAGGGAAGGCGGTTTCGTGAGCTGCAGCTAAATCCAAAGGTGGGTTTTTGGGCGGCGAGAAGACAAAAGCAAAGCTGTTTTGTAACGGAAGCAGGAGGAAGAGAGAGAGAAAGAGAGTTTTAGAGAGAGAAGATAATAATCGTAGTGACAGAGTCTGTTACAGAGAAAAACTTGTACTACTAATTATGATTGCTTACATAACCGTCCTATCCGGGTCTTCTTGTTCGTAAATGGGGTAGGCTACACAATACAATGCATTGCTTTTCCTATCTTCTGCTTTAGGGAAAGAATTCTCATCCCTCTTCTTCTTCAGCTTTCCTTTGGGTTGTTCTTCTTCGCAAACGTCGCCCGCCGTTGACTGGAAGGGCTGATATTCCGTCTAATCTCAGGGCCTTCTCGGTTTTTGAATCGGAGGCAGGTAAGGAATTTTGGGTCGGTACTAACCATTCGTCAGATTTCTATTTGGTTGCCGAGAAAGTTGTCAGGAGAGAGGAAATTAGGATGAAATGGTTTTAAATTTCATTGAAGATGGTTTGGGATGATCATTTCATGGACGTCTACTTTCTAGTATCCTTGGAAGCTTTTTGCTGGAAAATGATTAAGTTTGGTGTTTTTTTTTTCTTGCGTTTTCCCGGAAACCAAACAGAAACAGAGCAAACAGTTGGGATTTCAAGGGTTTTGATTTTTCTATATTTACAGGTATGGAGAAAGAGGATCTGTTTTCCGAGCTATGGCAAGCTTGCGCAGGGCCACTGGTAGACGTTCCTCGTCGAGGAGAAAGAGTTTTCTACTTTCCTCAGGGTCACTTAGAACAAGTAGGCACTCTCTGAGTTGACCGTTTTTTTAGTCTTTTTTTTTTTCAGATGGATCCAAAATTCTTTCAAGTTCTTCCACAAATTTTGGAATTTTGCTTCTTTATTCTCTTCTGGGTATTTGAATTGATGGATTTTGCAGCTGGAGGCGTCAACAAATCAGCAGCTGAATCAGAAAATTCCTCGTTTTGATCTGCCTTCCAAGATTCTCTGTCGTGTTGTTGACATTCAATTGATGGTATTCTTTGTTTTTATGAAATAATCTTCTCCATTCATTAAATTTTGGTCCTTTCTTGGTTTAGAAAGCTGTTCAATGTTTGTTGCTTCTGATTTGCAGGCAGAAAAAGAAACTGATGAGGTTTACGCTCAGATCACTCTGCTTCCAGAAATAGATGTGAGGGTTATTCTTCTTTCTTTCTTCTTTCTATTTGGTTGATGGGAAAATGGGAAGAATCTAACTCGAAAGCAACTTACTCAAATCTTGTCTTTTTTTCGACATTTGGAAAAAATATATAATCATGATGGGCTGAGAAAACTTTGTTCTGAGGAGTACTGTACAATCTTTTTGTTTTCTTTTCTTATTTTTGAGTCAAAGTTAACATACAATTAAGAAATTGAACTTCAAATTCTGGGAAATGGATCTGGTGAATGGTTTTTTTTCTTTTCATCGATTACATGTATATATTTTCTTCTGTTTATACTACCAGCAGAGTGAGCCTGAAAGTCCAGATCCCAATCCGGACGAATGCCCGAGGCATACAATCCATTCATTTTGCAAGATTTTGACAGCTTCTGATACAAGCACTCACGGTGGATTCTCAGTTTTACGGAAGCACGCCACGGATTGCCTGCCTTCTCTGGTGATAATTTTTGTAGAACTCTTTTATCATTCTTCAATTTTGCTTTTAGTTTGCAGTTGATCGTCCTACACTTCTGTGATTATGATTTGAATTGGCAGGACATGAGCCAGCCTATACCGACTCAAGAATTAGTTGCCAAAGATCTTCATGGGTACGAGTGGAGATTTAAACATATTTACAGAGGTAAAGCTAATACTATTTGAACTCTACTCAAATATCTGCAAATTTTAGAACTTCCTTTTCTGCAACTGAATTATTGACCATTTTCGATCTTCGGGTTTCTTAAACTTCAAATGCATTTGTGAAAAGGTCAACCTCGAAGGCATTTGCTCACTACGGGATGGAGTACTTTTGTGACTTCGAAGAGACTACTAGCAGGCGACGCCTTTGTGTTTTTAAGGTACGTATAATCTAAGACGATTAACTAGTGATAATTGTTTGTATTATCAGTATACAATTAACATAACATTATAAATTTTCACTGTATTTAATCTCGATGAACCGGCTCTGGTTGATAGGGGCGATAACGGGGAGTTAAGGGTTGGAGTTCGTCGCCATGCTCGTCAACAGGCTCCAATGCCGGCATCTGTGATATCCAGTCACAGCATGCATCTTGGAGTTCTCGTCACTGCCTCACATGCTTTTCGAACTCAAACGCGTTTCGTCGTTTATTACAAGCCGAGGTTTGGTTGATCATTCGTTTATTTATCAATGAAGATTATATAAGATTTTTCGTCCTTTCAAAGTTTTGATTTTTCCAGGACAAGCCAATTCATTATTGGCTTCAACAAATATCTTGAATCCGTAAAGAACGGGTTTTCGATTGGGATGCGTTTTAAGATGCAGTTTGAGGGAGAGGAATCTTCAGAAAGAAGGTTTGGTCGGAAAATAGTTTCTCCATTGATTTTGGTCTGTTTTAGTCTTGATGGTATATGTTTGATCAGGTTTACAGGAACTATTGTTGGAGTCGGAGATATTTCTCCTCAGTGGTCCGATTCTAAATGGCGATCATTGAAGGTTTACTGTATTTTTGAATCAGATATTTGATTACTGATTTGATAGTTGCTTTTCGCTTTATCCTTGCTTTTTGAATTCGCTTGATTTTAGATTCAATGGGACGAGCCTTCAACCATTCCTAGGCCGGAGAGGGTCTCTTCTTGGGAGATAGAACATTTTGTGCCTTCTGCTTCATTAAGCTTTGGTCAACCCATCACGAAAAGTAAACGGGTCAGGCCAGTCGAAATACCATCTTCTGGTGAGGACAATATTTGTTTTTGATTGTGGGAAATAACTTCCTTTTTGATTGAAGTTTTTGACTTTTATGAAAACAATTTTGGAGTGCAGAATTAACTTCTGGAACGCATGCTTCATCGTTTTGGTACCATGGATCGACTCCTCCCAATGATGGGCCCCAGCCACGGAATATTTTGGAAGTCCATCCGAGGCAGACCGACGGTGGAAACTGGACATCTTCCCCTTGTCTTAATGTCTCGCTAAACCTTTTCACGGACTCTATAGGGGACAAAGAGTATGGACCATCTCGATCCATTCTCTCTGAGTATGTTTCTCCGACATCCCCATGTCCGAAAAATAGTGTTCCACTAAATAGTCAGTCACATAAAGATCATAAATCAAATACTTCTCCTTGCTGCCGACTGTTCGGAATTGATTTGTTAAAAAACTCGAACAGCACTTTGCATGTTGAGAAACCTTCACCGTGCACAACAATGGCCACCAGTGGGATCAAAGAGCCCGTTTCAGATGCTTTTCAAGCCAATACATCACCAAAAGAGGTGATAAGCCAAAAAGGTAACAATCTGGCCTCGAGAATTCGTACGAAGGTATAGTTTTTATATATTTTTTTTTTATCCGATTAATTTGATAAATTCGGGTTTCTATTAAAAAATAAACACGCCTTTTGTTAAAAAAAAAAAAGGTTCAAATGCAAGGCATGGCTGTTGGTCGGGCTGTCGACTTGGCAACCTTCAAAGGATACGACCATCTTATAGAAGAGCTCGAGAATATATTTGAAATTAAAGGAGAGCTTCATTCGCAAGAAAAATGGGCAGTTGTTTTTACCGATGATGAAAACGACATGATGCTCGTGGGGGACGATCCATGGCCGTAAGTTACATCTCAACTCATCCTTTTCTCTTTAAATTTTTACTCCATTCCATCATTAGGCATGAGTCCCTGAACAGTTAGAAAATTGCAGAGAATTCTGTAAAATGGTGAAGAAAATATGCATTTTTTTGAGGGAAGAAGTGAAGAAGATGGGTTCTAAACTGGAGCTCCCTCCACCATCACCACCACCACCACCACCGTCACCGTTAGACTGTCAAACGACTGTTCTGAGCTTGGATTAACAGGAAAGGCAAGAAATCTGACTGAAAATGAAACAAAAATCTTGTTTATATTTGGTTTAGTTATTCTAGGGAAGCTGTGTTTTGGACCATAGTCAGAGAGTAAGATTTGCTGTCTTAAGTAGAGGAATCTGTGCATATCTGATTTGTTCGGTGTTTTACGTGTTAATGTTGGATAACAGCCATTTTCTCTTTCCTTTCTGTCCGAAATTCAATCTACGACGGAGACCGATTCTTGAATGAGTTAGACTAAACTTGAATCGTCGAGTTTCAAAAAAAGAAAATATTTGCATTATTGTACATAAAGTTAAGATCTTTTGGGAGATTGGTAAGAGGGAAAGTGGTGGGGTTTGTTATTTGAATATCAGAAGTCAATTGGATGTCTTTTTTGGCTTTCTTTGTGACGTCTTGGCTAGAGAGACTGGAGTTTGTTTTCAAGAAAGACTCCATTTTTATTGGATGTTGATTTATAAAGTTGAAAAAGAGATTAAAAAGGATGAAACTTTATGGTCCGTAAATCTATTTGACAGCGACTTGCAAGATTTGAGAACACATTATCACTAAAATAAAGTTTGTGTTTCTAAATTTTTGTCCGATTTGCATTTTGCAAGTTCAATGATAGGTGGGATTTATTTAAAAATTGCTTTTTGGTTTTGACCTTTTATCTGTCGGACTCGGTTCAGCACTAGCGAACAAACCGCCAACAATCGCCGCTCTATTCAACTTCAGCTGTGACATTGAACCAGACCAGCCTGGTCTGCTACATTGCGGTCCAGGTCGAGCCTGAGTTGAGTTCAGACAAAATTTGTCCCGGCCAAGTCCGACTTAGATGGTCTTAAGGTCTGGTCAAGGTTTTGGTTTGGCATCGAAGTTCTAAAATGTGGATCCTTTGGGTTGGACTTGAATCCTTATATATACTTTCGTCCAGTTACCGAATTCGTATTACTTTGATCAAACTTAATAAAAAGGTAACTATAATGTACAATGTATAATACGTACGCCATCGATACAATAAATTATATTTTACAATGATCTCAAATATGTGCATTCTACAGAGCTGTGCTATTTTCAAATCGTCAGTTAGGATAGAAATGCACTGAAGCATCAAGCAAGGCCATCCACTTTTTCGTCTGCAGATACGAAGATGATCTACTCTTTAAACGAGTTTAATGTATTCGGAAAGGTACATTTTATACTCACATTGTTAGATTTTAAGTAACCCGATATTCAATTAGGCTCGGGCAGATCTATATTTAGTACTGTGGTTCCTTAGTTATTCGATATATAATTATTCGGGTAGCAAAATTCAGTTGTGTTCTAATTTTTGTTAATAGATTTTCTCCTTGTCATTAGGATTTTCTATGTTATATTTTCAAGTCTGCAATTTGGTTTTTATTTTCTATTTGTGTTCAAGTTCTAATAAATGTTCTTTTGAACGATACCGTCTAAGCGATTATATTGTATCGAAGAACTTGAACCTTTATCTTCGTTTCGGACTATTGATAGATTCTTTGAATGTCTTGCTCGAGTTATTCATCATTTGGTAGATGGATGTGTTCTTCGAATTAATGTTTTTGTTTGGATACTTTAAATGGTGTTTAATGATGCTGAGATCTCTTGTAGCCAAACTTTATAATTACAAGACTTCTTTCTTTTCATTGAATTCATGGAGTTTTAATTATTGTTTTGATGTGTACAGCTCATGCTAATTTCAATAATTTATCGATTATTATTTTGACGATTAGAATTAATAAAATCGCACGCTATTATTTCGACGACGGTCGCAAAATTTATCCATTAACTTACGGTGATTATAGGGGTGGTGGATTTATTTATTATGTAACGAAATTTCATGATTCATTTTATTCAATATTAATTGTTAGAGTTCAATCGATCTGAATTCTTTTCGTGTTACGCCGAGAAGCTTGAGTTATATATCTCTTTTACGAATCTTCTTTAAGATTTATTGTACTCTATAGATATATGTAAGTTTGAAACGCAAATATCAGATGTTTTTTTGTCTTCAAAAAATTTTTTACGTATTCAATTTTTTTTTTTTTTTTGAATTTGTTCTTCGTGTTTAACAATAATCAAAGAAACTTTCCCTTGTAATAATCTTTTAAGGATATGCTATTTGTTTTCCAATACAAATATTTTTTCGTAAATCATATTCTATTTTTTATATCAATTTCACCCTAGTTTCAATGCTTCGTTGCTTGTTATTTTTTTGATTCGAATTTATAACAAAGATGGATGCAAAATTTACGCACCGACTTATGGAAAGACATTAATCGCGTGACTCTTTCCCTAAAAAACCGAACGCACAAACAGACAAACCGAGACTAAAAAGATGAATCCAATCGGTACGTATTTAAATATTCAGAGATCAAGTTGACCAAAAGCAATCAAGAAACATCGTCGTACAGTGTTCTTAATATACAAAATTTTGTCGAGAGCTCCGTTAAGCAATCAAGATTATGGAGACTATTTGCCGTGGGGGGCTCTTCCAAATTTAATTGTTAAATTAATATTTTTATAATCATTTCTAATAAGGCTTTCCATCTCGTAGACCTCTTAACTCGACTAATTAATCACATTAATCACAATTATCGATCCCCAACCTATCATTGAAAATCATATTAACTACCAGAGGCCGCAAACTAATAATTGTTGGCGTTTGCTAGCTAATGAGTTTAATTCAAACCAGTATTTTAATAAATCTTAGACCTTACTTAGCAAGCAGAATCTCTTGTAGAATAGTTGCCCAGGTTACTGTCAATTAGATGTTCCTAGAAAGTTACTAACGTTAAAAAGGTTAAAATTGCAAATAGAAACTAAACCAACGTGTTATGACGATATAAAATTTATCCGGTTTAAGGTATTTAATGATGTGTTTTTCTTAAAATAATATTCATTTTGTTGTCAATAATTATCTTTTTTTTTTATCGTCGAGAAAAAAAAATAACGCATTTATGAAATAAAAAAGAAACAATTACAAAAATCATTTGATAAAAAAGAAAATTTTGCTATTGAGAAATCAAATTACAAAATGAAAATTCAAGTGAGACGTATCATAAAACTTAGGGTAAAAATATGAAATAAATACGGCAAATAACAAGCATTGCCCTAAATTTTGTAATTGCGAAAGCCATAACAAGATGTAATATAATAAATATATGTCTATTATGTGATGGTTTTGATGGGTGTGAGTTAAATGTCACCATAACTAACCCCAAATTAAAACTATAATAATGAGGCATACTTCGTTAACTTCCATAAAATTAATACCATTTTGCTCAAATTGGATAATAGATCTTGCCAAGACTCTATTGCTATCGAACTTAATCTGTCACAATTGTACAAATTAAATAAATATAGGGTAGATGTGTTCATAAATTGGCCGATAAGTCGATATTATTGTACAGTTAAGTCCAGCTGCTTAGTTTTTTTTTTTTTTTAGATGAATTATTGATTTAAATTATCATTAATACACGCAATTTTGTAACATGCAAACCAACACATCAAGGGTTATATATCCTTTTTATTGTTTTTATTTTTTTTATTTAGGGTTTGCGTATAGTACGGTATGAGTCAAAAGTATGAAATACTGAATGGGTGTGGCTCAGTTTAAATTTATTTATATTTCGTCACAATTTCTTACCCAAAAAAAATTATGAAAGTAGCTTGTCACGAGCCTATCTAACACATTGAACGATCACCCAACCTTCATCATTATTTATTTTATTTTATTTTTTGACCTTTTTAAATCTCTCTCTCTCTCTCTCTCTCTCTCTCTCTCTCTCTCCTCTCTCTAGTTTTCCAGGATCCAAGGAGTTTAATTATCTGCAGTGGTACTAAACAAGTGCAGGAGTTGCGGCTTAGTGCTTACGATATCAGTGCTTGAATATAGTAATATTAGTCAGCCATGAACATGATCCAACTCTCAGCATCTCCCTTTCAAAGATCTGTTAAGACTATTTTTCAAAAAAAAAAACAAAAAAATTAAATAAATAAAAACAACAAGGCTAATTTTTATTCGATGATTAAAAATATGATAGATGAAATTTAACTTAATATATGAAATCTAAGAATATGCTTTATTTCCATTCCATATTTTGCAAAAATCTTATAAAATTTATGAGTAAATTTCATTAAAAATAACATAATAACACCTCAAAATTTCATAAAAAATAATAATTTTCGTGGAATTAATATGTCATGGCCTAGTTTATCCATACCCTTCCCACGCTTTCTGATATGAATCCAATTTTTTGGATTTCCAATTGATTATCTCATTGTTTTAATCCTAAAGCTGATAATCACTCTCTCTGCATTATACGTACAATTTATTCGTATATAATATAATTTTAGTGCTTCATTTAGGGCCAGACAGTGTAAGAATCGAAATACCCACGTCCTTAAAGAAACATGCATGTATAGTTATGAGTTCTTATGGAAATATTTTTTACGTAGAAATCAGGACAATATGGTCTTGAATAGTCCTAGGAACTGGAAGGTGAGCACATGACTTTATGAACTATGCGTCAATCTATTTATTTATTTATTTTTGTAAGGAAGTGGTAGACCACTGGTTTCTTAAACTGGAACTTTTTGAACAAAGAAATATTTCTGAACATGGGCTGATTTCTTAATTTAACAATGAATCAGCGAAAGAGTCTAGCTCGATTTGATTCTCATCGGTTTTGAGTAGATGCAGATACTCCTCGTAAAGTTTCTCAAAACTGTTGTTCGCCGGAGGAAAATCTGACTGGCACTCGAAATCAGCGCCGATATGGATCAAATGGTCGTGATTTTCTGCGCCGATGAAGAATCCGACACCATTGCAGTCATCTTCGTCTCGGAAACTCCAGGGCTGGAAATTTTCAGTTTCTTTGTCCTGGCTGGAGGAGCCACTTGTGGCATTGAACTCTAAACTGTCATTTCTGGGCAAGAAAAAGGAAGTGATTCTAGTGGGTTTCGGGAGATGAACTTTTGGTCTATCAGGTTCGATCTTTGCTTTGTTCTTCCCGTTCGCCTGCTTCTTCTTGCTCCCGCCGTTAATGGCGGAGTGGGCTTTGGAGTTTTTAGCTTTAGACAGACTGGGCGGCATTTTCTGGTGGGTGATTGGATCAGTCCCTTGGTTTTTGAGCCTTTTGCTGAGATGGGTGTTCCAATAATTCTTTATCTCGTTATCGGTTCGACCAGGAAGCCTTCCGGCGATGAGAGACCATCGATTTCCGAGAAGAGAATGCATTCTGATGATGAGGTCATCTTCATCGGAAGTTATGTTTCCTCTCTTAATATCTGGTCTAAGATAGTTCATCCATCTTAGCCTGCAACTTTTTCCACACCTTAACAAACCTTCAACAAAAGTACAAAAAACTGATGAAGAAAGAGGAATTCAAACGATAAAAAAGCTTAGTTTAGATTAATTTTCAGAAGTTGATAATGAAAATCGAGAAGCTTACCGGCTTTTTTAGGCAATGATCTCCAATTCCCTTCGCCATGAGCTTGAATATACTTAGTCAGCAATGTATCTTCTCTGGGTGTCCATGGACCTCTATGTAACCCTACCTTAGAACAGCATGGAGCTCGTCCCATCTTTCTCTCTCTAGGTTTCTCTCTCTTTCTCTCTAGGTTTCTCTCTCAATCTCTCTTCCTTCAACAGAGAGAAGGAAGAAGAGAGAGGGGGACGCCCTTACGATTGCCCAGCTTGCCTCGCCTTATAAACAGCCAGCAAAAACAAAGAAATGTTTTATTATTGTAATGTTATTTTAAAAAATGTGAAGAACATTGGGAACGGCAAGAAAGCGGAAAGACGAAGGACAAATAATTGAAGAAATCAGTGAAAACATTATGGATTACGATGTCGAATGAGGAAATATATAATGGGGATTAGACCATTTCCAGATACTGTGCAATGCATGCATGAAAAACTCAACAACCTTTCTTCTCTATCTGTCATTCTGCGCCATGATTGACTGCTTTGTCCTATCTCGTTCAGTTCTTTTTATTTATTTATTTTTACAAAATAATTTATTGGGTTTTTTTGGCATTGATTGTATTCAGTATATTACTTATTTTCAATTGCAACCGTCCGTTGATGTGAAACGTTTCGATTTGACCACATGGAAATAATATTTATATATTTGATTGTTGTTGGGTGTTACTTCCTCTTGCCCTAGATACAGCAATGATAGAGGTCCATCTCTCATGACAAGTTTAATTGAGCCACTTCTAACAATGTGATTCATATTTTGTTTTAGTGTTGCTTTTTTGTTATGGTTATTGAAAAAAATGAGAAAATGACAATGGAAAGTAACGGAACGACACGAGTTTTAATTATAAACTTATCTATTATGGTAGATTGCTTGCATTAGACTTCAATGACTTCCAATTCTGTTTGAATAAGGTTGAAAACCCCGTAGTGTGTATTTATATATGTAAATTTACATTACTTTAATTTTGACGTATTGAACTTCTTTTAGTTACATGTGGTCTTTTTACCTGTGTTTTTTTATTCTACGCAGATCTCCATACTTTTTGTTTTCGTAATTGAGTTCAAATATCACGGCTTATTTGAAAACCTACTCACATTACACAGTTATACTGATTTCTTCGATACCATCACAAATCTACCAAAATATACATAATCTAGTATTTTTATATGGTACAAAAGGGGCTTCGGAGACGCGATGAAGATCACAAGTGTCTAACATTTTATTTTTTTTAATGATTAGAGATTAATTATTAAAGTTAAACGAGAAATATAAAAAGCTTTAACATTTGTCGTGTTGGTGTATGCCAATTAAAATATCTATTTCTTGAGGGCATAGTAATTGTAATCTTCACTCCTTTTTTAAAATAATTTCTACCTCACCACATGTGACATGCGCATATATTTTAAAGCTTAAAAAACGACATATCGTCATAGAGAAAAATTAGACAGAGATATCTTTAGGCGAGACTTTGTTCTTCGATCAGAGTACTTGGTGCTTCTAATAATAGATTATTTGAATATGAAAATTTAAAAAAAAATTAATTATTCTGCGGTTCAAATATGAGCACGTATGACCCCATTTTGCTTTGGTTGAATAGGTTAATACGTCCTTACGACGTGAACATTTTCTAATGTATTAAAAATATTTAATAATATAATTTCACGAATATATGTGTGACATTTAATGTCGGTGGGATCTTATTGATGTCTAGTGCTGGGTCATTTTGAGTGAATAAGACTTTGATTAAACGGTAACATTAAATAGATATGTCGCTCTATCTTGTACTATCACCAGCTTTATTTTTTATTTTTTTGTTATATATATATATATATATATATATATATATATATATACACACACACATATGATATAATATACTACATAATTTTTAAAAATCATAAAGCAATAATTAGAAAATATTTTGTGCAATCATCATGTGATAAAAATACATCATCTCACCTTCTAAGTAGTTTTAAGATATTTATATTTATTTATTTGTTTGTTTGTTTTTGAATGTTTTATTTATGTCATCCTACACAGAATCCAATAAATTTTATTAAATTAGCCTCGCGTGTCACATGCTACAAAATTTGTTTTTTATTTTGCGATTAAACATTTAATAAATTCAGTTATTGTTTTAGTTTTTTTAATAAAAATTGTAATTTTACCATGTAAAATAATGTACTAAAAAAAACATAACGTTTGCTTTTGTATACTCCTGTCTCTTCCACCGGAGATTTGCCGGATGAATTATTTCTTTCCGAGCGGGCCCAAGTCTCCGAGACATGTTCCTCCAATCTCCTTTGCCATGTTTCTTCCTCCAACGTTGTAAGACTGTTTAAACCTCCATCGCCATGTTCAAACCGATCGAAGGAGAATAGAGAGAACTAGTAACCAGGAAATGGGATTAACCCAACTTCTATTTTGCTGACATCTGCTTCGAGTATTATGGGCAATAAAAACGGCGACAGTTTTTCCGTGCATTTCAAAAGCCACCTTTAGCCGCCGGTCCTGAAAATTCTCCCCAAAGACAGCCAAAGCATTTTCAAACAGTTTGTTTTCAGCGGCTGTTCCGTTTCGTGTTCTTTCTCTCACTTGCAATCCAATTTGAGCCTGAAAGATACGAAGTGGGAATCCATCAATTCTTAGCAGCGGGACTTCCGAAACCTTCCTTCTTCTTCGGCAGGACGGCGCCTGAGTTCTTTTTCCATTTTATTCCTCCACCGTCTTCAGAATAGGATCGGTGACGAGCCGTCCCAACATCCAGGCCAGACAGAGATTCTCTTCGTTTGGTTTGGCAGGCGCTTTTTGCTTCTGTCCCAGCGATTAAAATTCCGGTCGCCGGAGGTAGAGCACCGACAATGGACCCCTCACCGAGAAACCAGTGAAAAGACAGAGTAAAGTAATTTGGGGCAAAAATTATCCACGTGCATGTGATTGATAGTCGGCCCAATTTAATACCCGAATTTGATACAAAAATTACCTCTGCTTACCACTGCATTACGTTGGAGTGTTAGTCACTTTTTCATTTTTAAGTTTATGAGATTTATTTCTTGTTCATTTGGCAAGATTTGGTATAACGTTAACATTCAAATCTTTTATTATTATTTCGATAATAGACAAAATTTTTGACGTATATTGACTTTTAAATATATTCAAATAATTATTTGTCATCCATTTTGCAATAGCGTGTCGATTCTCAATTTTTCTTGAAGAATTTTATCACTTTTTGAAATTTTTTATTTGAAACGTAATTTCATTTGGCATCTTCGAAACGTCATTCGTCAATTATATCCATCTTCACATATTGTCGTTAGTCGTCAGGATTCACTTTTAATGAATTTAATCTCATAACCATTATTCAAAGTATATTCTATTATTTATTCTCTAATTGTCTTTAAAGAATTATATTTTTTTACTCAGATAAAGTTCCATCGAAATTTCTTCTCTTACCGATATGTTTTCCACTTCATCATCCTCCGAATCGACCGGTGTTCAAAGTTCATCGTTAAAATTTTCGATTTCGATTGCATTTCTATTTCTTCATTATATTCAAGGTGATCGAATACCTGAATATCACCATATATGAGCGTGCAGTACGAATAATAGTTCATATTAGCATCACACGTTGTTGTATCGTCTAAATTAATCGATCTACTCGAATTAGAATTCATCGACATCGACGTCCTTAATATGAAAAAAATTCGCAGAAGCAAGAAAGAGTAAAATCAACACGATGAGGTTGTCAAATGATCAAATTTTAGGTTGGAATCGCATGATAGGTCGAGAGAAAGTGAAAGCTTTCGACAACGAGAGGAGAGAATGAGGGTCGGTTCCTTATACAAAGTCGTGGATTGACCTTCCATTCTAGATGGAGTGATGACTTAAGTTTTCGGTCCTAATTTTTAAAATAGAGAGGCTGATTCTGATTGATGACCCCATGTTCCCAAGAGCCTTCACAAATAGAGAAACAAACAACATGAGACTAATCTGGGGTTGTGACCCTTTGTTCTAAAATTATGTGGGATGCATATATAAAATGAGTCTTCACTCGTCATCTCGATCACCTGGTCAAATTTGTCTATTGCCATGTAAACACTAGACAAAACGAAGGTGAGCAAAGAATGATGATTTTCTGCCAAATTTAATTTATATATTTTAAATAATTTAAGATTTTAGTCGTTGAAATTTTTATTTTAAGAGTTAATTTAAACAAAGGAAACTAATTTTGTTTTAACCCTTTGTTTTTTCACTTACAAAATCTATGTAACGCGTGCATTGATGTGACACTATCCCCATTTATTTGGAGGAAAAAAGGGCGAATTGACAAGAGCTGACCCTGATACGTTGTCAGAGTGGGATCCACCTCTCAATGCCTATTTTTCTCGACCGTTGCGTATTATTATTATTAATTTATTTAATTAACGGAGCAGTTTTGTCTCTATTTCTGATTTTACTATTATTAAATAGTGGGTTAAAACTTTACATTTATAAAACAAGAAAATATAGCAGTCCTATTATAATTAATTTAAATTAACTATAAGAATATTTACGATATTGCATTGTAAGTTTTTGACGTATTACTCATTCATTATTTGAGTAATTGCAATAAGTTATAAATAACAGATATTAAATATATAGTATAAAATTATAAAGCTATGGCTTAAACAAGATACAGCAAGACGGCTTGTGGGCGCCTGAGGCCTGGGGTCCAGTGAATTATTATTGTGGGGCCACATTTTGTCTTAGGTTATATCACAAGAATAATTTTAGGTTGTTTCTTATTATATTCTTTTAACCATTTGCCAACTTAACAAATTATTACTAATACAATTAATATAATAAATTAATTATTTATAATTTATTATATTTTAATTATGCTAAACTCTATTTTCATATAATATAATAAAATAAAAAAAATATTCGTAATATTATTCTATTTATATTCAACCTCGACATCTCTGGTATAAGTAACATTCCATAAAAGTTATATTATATGGTTTAATGTTGCATATTTGATCAACATATCTATAGACAAGATTCTGACGTCAAAGCAAACAACGAAATCACTAAAGAAAGAGGGCTAGAATATCTGAAAATCATACCTCCAAACACTGAGAAGCTCTTTCTTCGGGTTCAAAATAAGAAAAGAACCATTAAAAGTTGTCACTCACTGGCATGGCATATGGGATATCTCAATCTCAACCGTCAGACCAACAAGACAGCAACATAAATCTCTACCTTCGACCAGGTGATCGGCTGCCGTTAAACATCCAGTGAAATTGATTAGTACAAATACAAGGATATGGGCTATACAAGATCTATTGAATACTTTTTGCAAGCAATAATAGAATAACTTTGAAAATACCTTCTGTATCTGCCACCATCAGGGATGTGATTATGATCATTATTGGGACTTCTCCGTCTCTCGTATGGACCACCATATCTGTCGTAAGCTGCACTCCTTGGACGTCCATAATCAGGACTGGGGCGGCGATGATGCACATGACTAGGTGGCCTCCCATAAGGACTGGACCGACGTCTCACATAACCTTCTCGTCGAGGGCTGCCTTCATGGCGATTCCCCCTCTCATCATCATCTCTCAAAGCATATTCAACAGACACAACCCTGTCTAACACCTTGCTGTCAAATGTGGAATAATGACCAATTTGTCAGGCCAGAACATGTAGTTCTAAACTAAGTGAACTGCAAAAACTATTTTAGCTCACCTCATGTGAGTACCCTCGAGGGCTTTAGTGGCTGCCTCTTGTGTATCAAACTGAACAAATGCAAAGTTTCTTCTAATACGAACATTTAAGATCTTTCCATACTGCTCAAAGTGCCTCTCAATGTCATGAACTCTAGTCCGAATAGGGTCAAAATTAATTACAAACAACGTTCTTGTAGGTCTTTGGTTAGCCATTGACTTGGATCCTTCCCCATGAAGACCATGCTCACCCTGGCAAATTAAACAATTGCAGACTATAGTAATCAAAATGAACTCTCAACCATATCATGAGACAATATCAACTCAATAAAATCAAACAACCACAACCAAGACATGGAAAGAGGAAAAAATATCAAACCTTAGCCCATTCCACTGAAAGCTTACGCCTGTCATTACCAAATGGTACATTATCAAGCCCCCGAATAGCATCATCAGCATCCCGCTCATCCTCAAAATAAACAAATGCAAAACCTGAAAAACTAAAAAGAGAAATCAGATTCAGATACTGAGATGCAGGAACAAAACAATTTATCCCTTTAGTATGTATTACATTATAGCTCAAACTTTCTTTCCCTGGCATAAATTAAAGAAAATAAAAAACCTGCAAATATCAGAGGGGCTGATGAACATAATGCTGTAGAGGCATTGCATGACTAAATCAGGATAATTACATAATTATTGTTAAATCCAAATATCAGTTCTGAATCATTGTCAAGCATGCTTCGCCTCTCAGACTGCATAGCTATAGTAATGGCCGACATGGCATGACAGATTTCAATTATACCACTATGATCATGCATTAGGCATGTCCAGATTTCACTGATGCCGTATGATCAGAGATGATAGGCATGGCATGGAAAATTATTTGGCTCCTCTATGTCCATTCTTGCGAAAAAGAAAGCATTAAGCGACGAGGGGAGTGAGAGACAATAGATCAAATGAAGAAAATGAAGGATGATGCTAAGATTATTGCAGAGAGATGGTGAGCCCAGACAAAGACCAGCTTACTTTCCTTAGTACATATTCCTGCACAAAAGAATCACTTAAATGTGCATATATTCACCAAAGGACATTGAATGTGTGACTACTGCATCTGCCTTTAATAGGTATAATGCTATTGTTATCTTCATTCATAGTTTTTTTTTTTATCGTGACAACAAAAATGAGTCACAAATCGATTAAAGATATCCCATGTCCAAAAATATAGCTGCTAATGCTTTGTCACAAAACAAATGTTTTACAACCTGTAGCAACAACTAATATTGAATAATTATAATGTGTCACAACTCCTGTCCGAGCTCGCTTTTAAGTTCTAACATTTTTTTTATTTAAAATAATTTTATTATAATTTAATTATAACTTTAACCTATTTACGATTTTAACGCTAATAGAATTAAGTTTGGTTGTTTTGTCAAACAATAGAAGTTTTAAAGTTATATTTTTTGTTCTTATCTCTTCATAAATAGAGGGTCAAGGTCCACCAATTGAGTTTGTTTTCGAAATTGATTTAGAACAATTTTTATTATTTTCTTTGGATCCCTCTATTATTGGTCAGATGCATATCCAACACTAGGAGCAATTTCATTACAAATGAATGGAATTCCTAAAACCAGTATATATCAAACTTGAACAAACTATTGTCTTTGGAAACAGTAAAAAAAATTTATGCTCATGCGTAGTACAATACACATAGGTCTCCAGAATTAAAAATGCTAAAAAACACTTTAGAAAGTAATATAGGAAAGAAAAAATCGACAGAATTTACCAGATTTCATATCAACTCGATCAACCCTCCCGTATTTCGAAAATAAACGTTCCAGTTCACTTTGGCGAGTGTCGTAGTCGAAGCTCCCGACAAAGATCGGTCTCATGGTCAACTCTCCCACAAATAATCACTAAAAAAATTAAAAAGATCGAATGAACGAACAGTGACAAGGTAAACTTAAAATACGAAAAAAGGAACAAAAAGAACTAGATTTTTATGCACAATCAGAAACTTTCTCAACTTCGATCCATCATCTTCTCCCCCTCAAGGGTTTTGTCGAAAACCAGCAAATGAAAATAGAAACTTAGATAACATGTAGATAGAATCAGCAAGAAGGAAAATACAGCAACTAATAATCGCTAAACAAAAAGAAGAATTAACAAGAAAAATCAGAGAGTCGAACCATGAAAGACTTCGATTGGACGAGCAGAAGAAACCCTTGAGCAGAGTCGGAGGGACGGAGCGAGGGACTTACAAAGCCGAACAAAGCCTTTCTTTAGACGCTGGAATATGAGCTGACCGTCAGATTTCGAAAGTTTCTTTAGTCATGACTTGGTAGATTTTAGACCGTTCGATTTATACGGTGGGAAAAGCAATCGTGTGCCTTACTAAAACTGGGCCACGCAATAATATTAACTGGTCTGGGCCAGCCCAAAGCTAAGAATCACATTTTTAATTTTATTTCAACTAATTAACATAATAATTATAATGTAATATAAATAATTAAAATAATCAATTATAGATATTAATTTATTAGTGCTACATAATTATCACGTTAAAGTATTCTAACCAATACTGGTATTGGTATAGTCTAAATTACAATAATTGTAGAACTCATAGAAAAAATAAATAAATAACAAAAAAATAAACTTAATTACATTCTACTTCTAATTTTTCAAAAAATCAATATACGTTAAATATTTAGTGATAAAGTGACGTGTTACATTCATATTGTAATTTTACACTCTCCCCTTTGTTAGCGTAACAAATATATTCTCTTCATTAGGGTAACAAATATATACTGCTTCTCCAACACATTCACTCGTACCCTAATCCCGAATAACTAATAATGAGGACTCAATAAAAAAAATTGATAATTCGCTCGTGAGAAAAGTTCTTCCCCGGCATCAAGCACTTATATCTTTTTGACTTATAATTAGATAACTAGATGGAGTAGTCTTTCTAATTAAGAATATAACCTCCATACTTTTTATTTATCTAGAAGAACTTTATCCATTTATACATTTTACTGGAGTTGAAATTTATTTTGTTCCATCGAATATTCTAACAAATTTTTGAAACCATCAGCTAAAAATATTTCCTTGAGTTCTCCACTGGCGCGAGAGGCTGTTTTTTCGGCTCGTTCTTTCAGGCCGGACGTGGTCTTACGTACTCTGCTACAGTAAATATTAATAATCTATCGTAACAATTGCGAAAGAAATAATCATTGAGACCTGCAAATCAAGATCAAAAGAGTGAATTTTTATTGAGAACATTTCACCCGGAACACAAGCTTCAAACTCCTCTTTAATGGCCGAAATTCTTTATCTTCACCTTGAAAGCTCCACTGAGCTTCTGCACTCTCTTAGCGATCCAAAACAACTTCTTCCCTTCCTCCATTTTCGTAGCAGAAGAAACCAAAACCAGTCAATTTCTAGTCAGCTCGTCGTAAATTCTCTCGAATTCTTCCAAAACTTCTTTCAAAATCCCAACCTTTTCTTTGTCCACTAACATCTTCACTAACCTCAGTAAGTGCCTGTGAAACCCTTCCTCGTTCTCCATTTCTCTCATTGCTTCTCCCTTCTCTCTCTCCCCCTTTAATGGGTTCTTCAGAAACGAGTCCACTTGTCTCGATTTGAGAATTTTCAGGAGTTTATCGACGTCATTTTGAACTGATTCTAGCGTACTGTGAGACTGAGCTATGTCGATTAAGGCCGCAGCGTATCCAGTTGCAGGGTTTCTGTGAAAAAACGGAAAAGAAGATCCATGGCAGAAGGAATGAGAAGGAGAGGAAGGAGGAGATGATGGAGGAACGGGACCGGCGTTGTGGGGTAAAGAGTAGGTTCTGTCGGAAATGGAGCTGGGTTTGATGAAGAAGAAGAGAGCTGATTGTTGAAGGAGATGAGAATTCTGTGGAGGTGGAGGAGTTGCGGTGTAGAATTCACGAGATGATGAGTGAGGACCGGAACTTTTGAGATTTGACTCAGAGCTCGATAAAGCATCCATGGCGGAGGAGCGAGAGACTGCTGTATTTGGATGAGCAAATCTTCAAAATTGGAAAATATTTATTCCCTTTCGGCCACGAATTTTCAAAGCTCAATAATTTTTTTCTCAGTTTTGTTGGACGTAACTGTATATTTGCATTAATATTTTAATGTTATTTGACTGAATATCTTGATTTTGAATTCTATAATAGTTTGTAAAATGGATTATTAACTTTACCAATTATAAAAAAAATATTAAAAATCAACTTAGAATTAATAAAGTAAGATTGATAAAAAAACAAAAATTTCAGGATTTACGCAGTCGGGACAAAACTATTTTATGTCCACGACTTAAAATGTTAGAAACAAAGTTTTATTAATGAATTAGGAAAACAAGTATTTTCATAATACTATAGTATTGGGCGCAACATCGTCTGAAATTATAAAAAATTTAACATTTTTCGAGATATTTTTCTTTTATATATATATATATATATATATATATTTTTTTTTTTATTTCCTAGTATCGGAATGTCACATTTGTTTCCTGCTATCTCTTCTTTTACCCCCTCCAATTTTCTTATCTATTTGAAATAGAGTATATATATTTGGACATGATAAAAAATTATCACAACACAAATTGCAAATCTAATTCAAAAACTGTTGAAGTAATATTTACAAAAATAATTACTCAATTTTAGTTAAATGTTTTTCATTACTATATTAACACTTTGGGCAAAAATCAATTAAGTATCAGGTTAATTTGAAACACCTCTTGTAACGCCCCAATTTGTAAAATTTTCAATTTCAAATCTTAAATTGAAAATCTCAAATTTCTTTTTCAAATTGATTTGCAAAGAAGGTTTTAAATTCGAGCGTTATAATCTTAATTTCAAAAACATTTTAAAGTCTTAAACCTAAAAAATATTCGATCAATAAATAAATTTGGTCAAAATTAAAATAAATGCATAAGTAAAATCATCCATAAAACTTAATAAATAAGAAAGTCAACACAATTATTCAAAATTTTAATCGAAATAACTTATGAAATATTCTCAAAAACTGAACATAATACTTTAAATTCTTTTCGCAGAAAAATTATTGTCTTCTTCTGAATGCTCACTTTCTGCTGTGAGATTCTCAATCATAGTCATGTTTTCTTCAGATAAAAAATCACTTATATCACAAAATTACAAATTATGAGAAAATTTCAATAAGCGAAAATACGTGCTAATGCAAAACTAACTTCTATCGAATCTTGTCTTAATAGTTATATACTGGTTGAAAACTAATTTTTCAACTTTCGTTTAGAGTTAATCATCTCATTGTCGTTCAGCCTTTGTCATCTTATCCATCTAATTTTTGTTCAAGTTCAGTCATCTTATTGTCATTCAGGCTTTGCTATCACATATTTTTCATCAATTACATCATTTTCATACACATAAAAATGACCTATAAATTTTATATTTATATAATTCTATGTTTATCTCTAAATATATGTGTTCAAAGATCAGAAATATGTAACAAAATAATCACAAAAAAATAACATATATTTTATGATATAGGGGTATAACCAAAACGTTGAAAACGTAGTATCTTAACTTGAATTCCAAGAGGGTAGGGTTATCGGGATTTTTTCAATATTTCAATAATGTCCTGCTTAAAATAAATCTTTAGTATTAAATTATTACTTCAATAAATCTAATTTAAGAGGAATTTGGGGATAAATTTCTTACATGTGCTATTTGGTCGGATGAGGTTAGATTGGATTGATTCGAATGACCTTTGAAATTTTCTTGCTTAAATAAAATTTTTTATATTAATTTTCTACTTTGATAAAATTTTTGGTAAAATCTTAAATCAGTTCGGTATACTTTGGGATAAAATTTGGGTCTTATCCAGTTCAGTTGGACCAGATCTGGTTCAGCTGGACCAGATCTGGTTCAGCTGGACTAGTTCGGTTCAGCTGGACTAGTTCAGTTCAACTGAACCAGTTCGATTCAGTTAGGTCGATTTGGTTTGGTTAAATTATGAACCACTTCTTCTTCTTCTTTATTATGTTATGTAGAGAGAGAGAGAGAGAACTTATGTCGATGGTGATTGTTTGTCGTACCAGAGAAGACCTGCTAGAGAGCTCGACGGTAGGAGATTGAAGGTAAGATTCTGGCTTAGAGAGGGAAGAGTTTTCTGAGTCCAGAACGAGAGAGAGAGAGAGAGAGAGAGAGAGAGAGAGAGAGAGAGAGAGAGAGAGAGAGTTGTGATGTGGATTTCTCCTTCACCGAGCCTGTATATTTATAGGAGAGGTTCGCACCCCGCTCCTCTGAGAAATTCGAGTTTAGGTAAGATTTTTCAAGCTGTAAACAGTTCAATTCAGATTTTCAAAGATGAAGATTTCCACAAATTCAAGATCCATTCGGATTTGTTGCTGAGCACTTGTATCTAGTGGATTTTTCTATCCAGATAAAAAATCTAATTCTTAGTCTAATTTTCAGAGGATTCTAGGTGTTGACTCGGTTTTTACTTTGATTTTAGGCCTATAATTTTAAATTTTGTTTGATTTGGGAATTTTGAAATTGAATTTAGGAACCCTAGTTTGTTACTGCTCAAAACTAAAAACTCTAACAACTAAAACTTTAAATTATCCAAAATGTAACAAATCAAATATAGTAGGGGGCCGATCATCCTCTAGAATGGGAGGTGCCCATGTTCTCTTCCGTGCTTATGTGACATTAGACATATTAGGTTGAGGAGTTGATGTGGGGGTGGATGGGCTGTTTCCAGGCTGGGATTCCTCGTTCTCAAGGCACCCAAAAATTAAGTCGATGAACGGGGGACCATTTTGGGGTTGGGATCCTCCGTTTTAGAGCACCCATAAATTTGGGGATGCAGGGAATGGGAGGCGGCTCTGTTGTAGGGACCTTCCATTCCCGAACACCTCCTAAAATGGGAGAGGTAAGGAACTTGAGGACATTTTGGGTAAGGGATTCCGTTCTCTGCATAAAATCAGAATAGATAGGGATCGATTCCTGTCATAATTTGATTTGTTACATTTTGGATAATTTAATGTATTAATTACTAAGATTTTTAATTGAAGGAGTGTTTCAACTTAATATCATATTTTACAATTTAAATGAATTTTTATTCTGTCACGTTGAATAAAATGTACTTTTTAAAATTATTGTCGCGATCATTCAATTATTTCGAAGCTGGATACATACACTATAATAATATATTTTAAATTATTTATTAGTTTCCCCAAGAAATATTGTGGTGCGGAAATATTTATAAAATACAATGTCATGAGAGAAAGTTGAAAACTAATAAATATTCTTGTCTGTCTCTCTCTATGCATTAAATTCACTTTGCGTACTCATTCCAATTTTCGTTGAACATTATTTTTCATTTATCAATACTTGAATACATCCAACTATTTCGTTAACGTCAACGTGTGACAATGTGACACAAAAATAGGGGACCAATTTTTTCCTTTATTTATCTTCTCTCTTTGCCCTTTTCGCTCCCTTTAATCGGGTTTCAAAAGAAAACAAAATCATACCATAAAAATCTCCTCTTCGATTACACGGGGCAAAAAATGGGCGTACATGTTAAAAAAATGGAGAAGTTCATGCGATGTTTATTGTCTGTTTCGTAGCATTATATAAAACACGTCAAACCGTCAAATGTTTTTATGTTTGATATATAAAGTCCAAACTCGATACCTAGTAAACACGTTTTATTATGATAGTAATTTCTAGATCGATCTAGTGGTTGATTTTTCTGTTCTTACCTTTCCTCGAAAACTCTTCAACAGAGAATAACTTTTTTCCCGAGCTTATTATGGTTCGCGATGATGAAAACTACACAAAAACAGACTGAAGTAGAGAAATGGTCGAAGGAAGCTTTTATTTCTGTGTATACAAGTTTTTTAGTTATATAAATTGCCACTATAATTAATGAATCTTATATTGATTAAATACAGATAGATAATGATTTACTTGAACTTCGTGATTTTATTTGTTATCTAATTAAAAAAAAAAAAAATCTCAAATAATATTATTAAATAAAAAATTGCATGATAATAATTTAAACTCAATTTGAATATTAAATGTATAATCTAACCCATCAAATATTGATCCTTAATCATGCTAAACTCAATTTGTGACAATATTAGTCAAAGCATCTTACATGTTATAATATCACTCTTATTATGTAATAGTGAGTTAATATCCCAACTATATCTTATCTCCATTTATTATACTTGTAAATTTTAAAAAATGGGGATTACCCTCGTTAATTAGTAAATAAGAGTCGGTGCAAACCTGGGAAGATCCACTTAATTTTACGTATAGATTCTTTATTGCTTAGTTGGGTGGTGGGTATGGTGGGGTACTCAAAAATATTGAACCCCCATGTTAAATATATATGTCATGAAATTATAGATTAGTTAGATAAATACAGGACTAAATTATTACTTCCATACAATTCTTTAAAGCTAATTATTAGATTTGAGCGACTTCAATTTTGTTGGAGTGGAATTGAAAAATTGCTATGCAACAAAACTTTTAAAACTAAATTATTGTTGTTTATATGGATCTCGTGACTACCAAGGGATCCGACTGATGAGCTTTTAAAACGGTAGTAGGGATTGGACCATAGTTTTTCTCGAATTCAGCTAATTGTTTGCTGGTTAAGATTTTTCACGTAAATTCTCGATAATCATTTTATATTTATCTTCTTGTAATTTCAATTTAATTCTTACGTGAATAATACAGTCTCTATATTTACTGGATGAATTATTCATACTATGATGATTAAATATTCCCATCTAACAGGGCAAGCCATTATAGCTTTAAATGTAACATTAACTGCATGCCGATTGTTGCTCAGTGAACTACTGAGTATTTCGATAAATTTGTCATTATTTATAAAAAAAAATATATTGTTTTATTTTATTTTCTGTTTATAATGTGACAGGTTAAGAGAAAAGATATTGGAAGAATTTTTAGATTAATAAAAATTAAATTAATTCATTTAGCAATTAATTTTGTTCACAAATAATTAAATGTATTTAATTTCAGCGGGTCCCAAATTCCTCTTTTGTAGTCAATGAGAGCGACAGAGAGCCCATCGTTATTCTACTTTATTACTCACTTCCAAAGACTCAGATTGTTTCTTCTTCTTCTTCTTCTTCAGCTGGTTCAAATGAATCAAGAAATGAACGGAGTTGATGTCGGAGATCTGCCGGGAAACAAGCAGGAACTGAAAGTGGACTACGTGTTCAAGGTAGTAGTGATCGGAGATTCTGCCGTCGGGAAAACACAGATTCTGTCGAGATTTGCAAAGGGCGAGTTCTGCTTTGATTCAAAAGCCACCATTGGAGTTGAATTCCAGACCAGAACAGTCTCCATTAAAGGCAAAGTCATCAAAGCTCAGATCTGGGACACTGCCGGACAAGAAAGGTTAGACTCTCAAAACTTTCTTCCACCCTTATGGATTAAATCACTGATTAAGCAAAAACAAACTCACCCTTGCACCTGTTAATTAACATTAGTGTCTGTTTATCAAACTAATCTCTATAGTTTCCTCTTGAAGTAAGGCCGTGTACCTGCCTAGCATCAAGTACCCTAAGTAGTAATTAAGTTTAAAATTATACTTCGAACCCTAAACTATATGGTATTTTACTTAGAATTGGAGCGCCTATTCTTAAAATCCATATGACTTAACATTGAATAAAAGTTATTTATATATCATAATTTATTGGTTCAAGATTTGTGTAGTTTTATTGATCCAGTAAAGTTTTGTCACGCCGACATTCCCTAAAACCTTAGTATATATATGCATTTTACTAATGAACATAAATGTACACCTCATTGATTAATATAATAAATAAAATAAATTATAAATAGTACATTAATTAAAATACATCTTATTATTATAGTGTAAATTTAGCGTTATCTTTTAAAAAAAAAAATACATTTAGTGTTTGATGAATTAATACAATTAGATTAATTATCCAACACTAGCATTGGATTAATTATTAAACACTAAATTCATTTAATTATTTTAAAAATAAAGCTTAATAATTAAAGGTAGCTTTAAATTTAACATATTATTAAACCTAGACCGAGAATCATGTCATATTTTGATAATTTAATTAGCTTTTTAAGCCTTTAAATTCACGTTTTAAGGTCACGTCACGTCACGTCACGTGACCCACTAGAAGAAGGGAAACTATAGAATAAATCAACTATATTAATGAAATTAAATATTTTAATTAGATAAATTAATTTAGGTACAGAGCGGTTACGAGTGCCTACTACAGAGGTGCATTAGGGGCGATGCTGGTGTACGACATCACCAAACGACAGAGCTTTGATCATGTGGCTAGATGGGTACAAGAGCTCCGGGCCCATGCCGATAATTCGATCGTGATCATGCTGGTTGGGAACAAGGCTGACCTGACAGATCAGAGGGCTGTGATTAAAGAGGACGCAGTAGAGTTCGCAGAGGATCAGGGCCTATTCTTCTCCGAAACCTCCGCTTTGAGTGGCGACAATGTCGACAAATCGTTTCTCAAAGTGCTTGAAGAAATATACGGCGTCGTTTCGAGGAAGGCCTTGCGATGTGCAGCTGGGAAATCGGGAAACGACGCTAATGGCGATGTGGTTATGCTTAAAGGAGCCAAAATTGATGTTATTCCTGGGTCTGATTTGGAAATTAGTGAGATGAAGAATTTGTCTTCTTGTTCTTGTTGAATTTATTATATTTCGTGGCACTCTGATAAGAGTAACGTGACATATATATAATTCTATAAGATAATCTATGAAATTTGTGCAACCATATGGTCCAAGTTGTGTGTTATCAAAATTATTCTTTCTTTGCCAATAAGTTAGAAGTATTTTGATTTTTATTATATATGATAATATATTATTGGTGAAATGTTAAAAGGACCCCGAAATACGTGATTATTTTCAACGGAAACTTTACATTTAATTTCTTCAATCGACAACTCCAATTTGATTCCATTATCAACACACTTTCACCGTTTACATCGAAGCTGCTTCTTCGCAAATTAGTTTTTAGCTTAGCAAAGTAATTAATTTGCATCCCATTATTATCTGCTATGATCATAACAAGAATACAAGTAGACCTATCGAATTACACAAGTACTAAACGAGGACATTTAGTCATTATTAGGTATTGACGAATTGTCTGAAAATAATCAATTAATTGTAGCAAGACCTGAAAAAATAGACCGTGTCAAATTATAACTCTTTTAGAATGGAGCATACTATAAAACTTTCGTACCAAGGAGGAATATTAAAGTGGGACAACTTCGAGAAGAAAGAAAGACGAAAAGAAAAAGTGGGGACGCAGAGAGCATCCGCCATAGCCAATTTAACTTTCTTCTCCCTCTAAAGCAAAGTGGAAAAAGAGAGAAATACAGACGTTAATGGTGCAAAGATCTGGTCCTCACTCAACCTAGAATATTCTTCAACAGCCCATCCTCTATTACATCCACCTTTTGTGGGTGTGAAGTAAGTCTCACAAGATTCTCTCTCAACTTTTTTGCTCTTCTTGTGATTTGAAATCGTAACTTCAACTGCATGTTCTCGTTAGGGTTTTACGGCTAGGTTTGGTTTTTTCGGATCGATTTGGTCTTAGCTTTTGTCCCCGTGTTCATTTAGATCAATTTATATTGTTGTATTTAAATAAGAGATGGTTTCTTTTCACGAGAAGAATAACATTTTAACATATTAGTCGGTAGAAACTATGTTGGTGAATAATTTATCAAAATTAAAAAATATCAACCAAATTATCATAAGGGTCACAATCAATGAATAGATTTTAAAAAATCAAAATCAAAATCAAAATCAAAATCAAAATCAATAGTAGTGGAAGAAGACTTGTTAAAGAATACAAGCATATAGCTAAAAATACAAGTGAGAAGATGATCTTTATCTACAAGTATCCAAAAATTTAAATGATCTCCATCATAGTGCGCACACCAAATAATAAAATGTGAGAAACAATTCTTACATTTATGGAGATAAATTATAACATGTAATTTACGTATGAACTATGGCAATTTGTATTGATCTGACTTAAAATGGTTTAAAATTATAGAATGAAAGACAGTACATATTTTTATCGCTTAAGATTAGTTGAAGTGTGTGATTCAAAATAAAATCTTATTATAAACTGTGTCAACATGGTTTGTGATAAAATCCTAAACAAAACACAAAAGTTGAGACCCTAAAACAGATAATATGATCACGGCAGGACGAGTGTTTCGATGAACTGTCTAATAATATTCTGTGTAACTATATTACTTATGCTACCTTTTGTTTTTAAAAGGGAAATAGAAGTTACACAAACAAACAAGTGTGTCAATGACTCAATAAAAAATCATTACTTTGTTGGGTATTTTCAGCTGTTAATGTTGGCCTATGAATCTGATGCTTTTCTTTTAGCTTTTACGTTCTATAAAATAACATCTAACATTTGCATCGTCTATAACCTTCCTTCAATTTCAACATATTTGGGCTATTCTCAGGCTTCTCAGCCGCCATGTCTAATCCACCTCCAGCTCGCCCATGGATGCGGTTAGCTTCCATTGCCCGCCCCGCCCTTCCCACTGCTCCTGATACGGCTCCTCCTCCTCCGCCACCGGCCTCCGTTCCTGCTCCTGTTCCGCCGCCGGAATCTTCTCCAGCGACTCGTTCACCTCTGGTTCGACCCACATTTCGGACATCGGCTCCAACCTCCCCTGTTATGTCTCCTGTCATCTCTCCTCCACCACCACCAGTAGCTCCTCCTGTTGTGGTGGCTTCCACTGTCCCTGCAGCGTCGCCTCCTTCTGTCACCTCTCCGACCCAGAATGTAGAAGCTCCTTCAATGGCGGCTTTGCCCGTCGTCTCTACTTTTTCAGTGCCACCTTCTCCTAACCCAAGAGGCTCTGTTTATTCTTCTCCGATCATCAAACCTTCAGAACCGACCACCACAGAAACCGCCAATCATTCACCGAAACTCATTAGAACCTTCGCTCAATCGCCTCCCCAGCCGTCTCCTTATAAGCCCCAACCGCCGGCTCCACCACCGTCGCCGCTCACTCTACCGCCATCGCAGTTGAAGTACGAATCAGAACCAGAGTCCAAGATCCAGCCGGAGGTCCATCAGAAAACTGTGGTAATGCAGAACGGGAAAGGAGGATCCCGTCCACATGAAAATATCACTGGCTCAGCAATTCCCCGGAGTCCCCACAAGTCCGACGTCGAAACAAAAGAGAAAAATGCAGCGCAAATAAAAAAAATGTTAGATTCAAACGAGAAGGGCACGAGGGTAATTACAATCGCCGGCGAAAACAGAGGTTCTTTTATGGAGATAATTCACAAACCCGGCAAAGCCGACAATCATTTTCAGAGAAACGGCCGCAGACTCGGGAAAAACAATGAAGACGCCGGAAAAGCATACTACAGCAGTGATGAAAACGAAGAAGGGAATCTGAATCCGAGGGATAAAAACCAGAAAACAAACGGAACCACCCACTCACTGCCGGCGAAAGCTTTCATGAACAGCAACGTTCAAGGCGTAAACAATTCCATTCTCTTCAACTCTTCTTGCAGTCACCATGATCCAGGAGTACACCTCTCTCTCTCCCGGAAACCCTCCGAAAACGGATTCCGATCCAAGCACCCTTCCGGCGATCGCCATAGTTAAATGAATGCAATTGAGTGGGGATATGAGTGAAGTCGTCTCGTTAAGAATAAAATTGTACGATGCCTACCAATAAGGGATTGGACCAAGAGTGTATCATTATTTGGTAGAAGTGATCTATGCTATTATTAATTACTATTAAAATTATTTTAAAATTTAATCACTCGAATTATATTTGAACAAGCACAAAACCCGGCCATGTAATTATATTAAATATTCTCCAAAAATACGTAATTATTAGTAAAGGAATATGATTGTTCATGTTATATAAATCTTATTTTATTCAGAGATGTAATTAAGGTTTTACTACATTTTACAATCGACAACATAAATGATACCTTGGATTTTTAAGTAAAGCCGTATATTCTTTGCGTGAGTTTTAGTTGGAATTTTAGGTTGACTTAGTAAAGTCAAAACATTGACTTTGTAAGTGTTGGGTTTGGACTGAAGAAGCCCAAATCGTAACGAGTCAAAGTATCTCACA
This sequence comes from Begonia peltatifolia, assembly GCA_022433055.1. Lineage (NCBI taxonomy): Eukaryota > Viridiplantae > Streptophyta > Magnoliopsida > Cucurbitales > Begoniaceae > Begonia > Begonia peltatifolia. Next base: position 22,984,516 of record CM039521.1, read on the forward strand.
TTCTCAACAACTGGGATATAAAATATCTGTACAAATATGAAATTAATTATATATAATAATTCTGATTTTTGTCACGTACATTTGGAAACTAATCAAAATAAAATTCAACCAAAGAGTTACAAACCTATAACATCTCTTTAAGTTAGACTGATGCTTCTCTTGGAGTCCTCAACTCTCTCAGTACAATATAGTTTGTTTTTTGCCGAATTCTTTAAAAAAAAAATTTATATTAGTTTAAAACATGTTATAATAGTTAAGGAAGAAAATTCTTTTTATAAATTATTTATTTTTCATTATTCTAAACGACGTAAGATTATGCATCTCTGTTAGTTTGAATCTAATTGTCACTTAGCAAAATTTTTAATCATTCTTACTTTCACGTGGGATGACACACTTTCTCTTTTTTGTTTAATTTTTGCATTTAAATAAATAATAATTATATTGATGATTTTAACCAAATAAATTTATAGGCAACTCTCTAGTAGATGATGTGCCATTGTGTATGACAAAAACAGCAATCTAAAGTTAAAGCTACATTTACAACCGTATGAAAAGTGATATGTAATACGAAAAGTAAAAAAGGATCAAGCACAATTAACTTCTGTCTGATTTAAACCTGAATCTAACTAAAACCCCATTCACTATTTTAGAAAAATGAAACTGAAATAGGACGAAATGATAGGAGAAAATTGAACTTAATGGTAGGAATAACTAGTTCAACTAAAGAAATTTAAAAAAAAAAAAAAGAAACCTTTATCAAAATATATAAATTTAAGGTTGGTTTAAGTTGAGATTTGTTGAGTCTTGGGTCCGACCAAGCTAAATTTAAGTTCGTTGGGTTTAACCGAATTAGAAAGTTCTCTTCAATCTCTCGATATCTCGAGATATAGAAAGATTATATTGAAGAATTAAGACTCAATTAGTGCAAATGTTTTTAATATATTTTTTAGTGGTGAGTTGAGAATTTACTTTTCATTTTATGGATGCTTAAATAATAGTAACTTTTTGCATAGTTTAATATTTCCCAATACCTTCATTTTATTTGGTGATCATGTTGTGGATTAGACTCATGTTACACGGGCTATGCTACAAAACAAAACGTAGTTTCAAGTCTTTTATTGCATGCAAGCCAGTTAAGTAAACTTAACGGTCGGATTCAGTAAACATTTTTCGAAGGTCGAATCCTTTAACTACTGCTAGTTGAACCCTAGTCAAGTCCTAACAATTCTCGGACGGATAGGATAAACCGACATCGAGTGAATGGAACATGAAACTTCCTTGAATGCACTAGAGACTAGTGACATTGGAAAGGATATACTCAAACCAACCACCCCCCATAATAGTACTCAACATGCCCTGCAATTTTGATATTACTTAACTTTTCTGGTTGGCTCTTCTCCGCTCTTCTTTGCTCTCTCCTTCTAAGCAATTAGTATCAAACTCCATCCTCGACTAGATTGGCATCTATACAAATCGTCATATACGAGAGAAAACTGTAATTTTATATTGTAATAAGAATACGAGTACAAACGGCAAAAATGAAATAAAATTACTAGCTGAGGAGGAAAAAAATAAGTAAAGACTACTTGGAAAGAGAGGTTTTGTAATTAGAATTGTAACAAAACGAAATCTTAAATTGATGATGTGAATGAAATCTTAGTTAAAAGCATTGAAATTCATTGAACATTCTGATTGCTAATGTCTGATTTTGGTCTTAGCAACAATAGTGCTTGCCAGGAAGCTTTAAGGTTTAATTACTTGGAACTTGATTTGATTTACTTGGCCAAACAAAAGGAGCCAAATGAATAGTGGTTCATACTCCATAGACACCATAAGTTAAGCATATGGGGTTGTATTATTTTTATTTTTATTTTTGTGTGTGCGAAGAAATATTATGTTCCGGACAAAATACAAATTAAACTATGAATTTTTGGAATTTGTTCAACTTAAATTTCAAATCTTGGAGTTGGTGCAATTTAAACCCTACACTATTTTTTAACAAAATGAACCTGGAACACAATGAACAAATTAAAACCTCTTATTAAAATTAAATCTCTCTGCTCGGAATCCAAGCAAACCAATATTATAATATTTATATGTAGTTTTTTAATTTTAATATTAAAAATTACATTAAAAACGAACCAAACAGACCAAAATGTGCCTGAATGGAGCCTAAAACAATTAAAACCAACTCAAAATCTGGTATAAACCAACATATTTTAAAATTGAAACTGAATTGGAAAAAAAATAGAACAAAATAAAAAAAAAATATCACACGAATTTTGTTTAGTTCACTTTTCAAAGTTGGAGATGAATTTTGTTTACAAAAAAATTCATTATTTAAGTTGAATGAATCTTAAGGTGGAGTTTGATTTTATTCCAAAAATAAATTCAGAATTAAATAATATTTTATTTTTTTAAGAGTAATAAAATTGTAATGCAAAGTTTAATTGGCAATCTCATAGTTTAATTATTCAATCACGTGTACTTTTGTCATGAATTTTGGGTAGAATTTAATAAGTCTTATACCCAATTAAAAAATATTTATTATTTAATTATTTACAGCTTTAAATAAAACAAAACAAGATTGATAAAAATATCTAAAAATTGAAACACTTTAAATAGTCTTGTATTAAAATGGCAAGTGAAATCAAAACACAAGACGAGTGAGAGAAAGAAGATACGGTAATTTCTTACTCATCTTGAAGAAAACAAGGAGAGAGAGAGAGAGAGAGAGAGAGAGAGAGAGAGAGAGAGATTATCATAAATCAGGAGAGAATTTCGCCATATCGATGATGACAGAGAGACCCAACATTGAAGGTCGTCAAACAAGGCATATAACCACAAACATAGTCCCTACTAGGCCCCCTCCAGGCCTCCCGCCCCACCTCTCTCCTACACAAGTCGTCCTTTACCTCCTCCTCTTTTCGGCCCGCTTACTCACTTCTTAGATCCTTAACTCTCTCCCATTTCTTCAATCGTTCTCGTCTTGATTTTAGCAGGTGAACAAAAAAAAAAAAGAGAAGAAATGAAGGTGATCATCAGAACTTACTCGATTGTTTGCGACATTTTTTCCGATCATCGTCTTTAACATGACCTTCTCTTGCTTTGTTTCAGATATTCAGCTGGGTACACAGGACTTTTCATCATAGCGTCCAAAAAGGTGAAAATTCTAGCCAATTCTTTCGCCATATTTCCCATGAAAATTATTAATCATCTGCTGTTGAATTTTGATGATTACTTGAGGGCGACTTGGCCAAACTTCGCTGTGAATTATGAACTAGCTAGTGAATTGAACGTGAAAGACTATAAATTTGTACATTTTGATCTATATTTCTCAGTGTTTTTTACAGTAGATGAAGTCTGTTTGCTTCTTAGCTTGTTTTTCCAAAAATAGTGCTGAAAACTTTTTGCAGAAGGAATAGGTCAAAATGTGAAAAAGACTGAATCTGTTCTGAACGAAGCTGACAAGCAAGCTTTACTGAAACAAATCGAACTGGAAGATGCTCTCCATGGCTGGAATGGTGGAATTCTTACAATCGGAACATTCGGATTCGAAACCTCGAAACTCACGAACCAGCAGAAGGAATATCTGGTTTTAGAGAGCGAGGAAGAAGAAGACGAAGAAGGAGAGAAGTATTTCGTTAATGGGGAAGATACTGACAGCACAGAATACGATTCTACTGAAGATGAAGAGCTAAACCCATTAATGTTTACAGCATTTGGACCTAAAATAGAGATGATTGGAGAAAACGGAGATGCAAATGAGAAGAAAACTGGCGTGGTCCTGACAGTTGATGCTGTTCATCTGTCGCCATTTTTAGGAGCTTATGAAATGAGCTTCGAAGACAGTAAAACTATGGATTCTGACGAGAGTAAGAAGAAAGGAGACAGAATAACACTTGCAGACTTGTTTATGGCTGATGCTGAAGCTAAGATGAAGATGAAGATGAAAGACAAAAAATTTGACCCTCGTTCGAACGAGAAAGAAGTCGTTCGAACGAAGACTGGACTCTCTTTTGCCAAGAAGCTCATCCCTCGTGTCAAGGAGGATTCCCACCCAATCAAAAATATTCAAAGAGTCAGTCAAATCTATTTTTTCTCAATGAATTAACAATTTTTTTTTACAAAAAAATAATAATTCTTATATTATAAACTAATTTGTCACCCCACGAACCTTAATATACGCTTCTACTTTAGTCAATTTTGAAGAATATGGATTGACATATTATGTATTGTTAGAATGTTCTTGGTTTTATTTCAAGAACTTTGATTAAAATAACTTTTTTCTATAACTTGGTAGATGATGAGGAAGATGTTGAAGAAGAAGATCCATCCCGAGATTGATGAATCAAACAACCCGATCGGAGAAATCAAACTCGTCGCCAATTCTGGAATTGGAACCTTTGAGTCGGTGTCTCTACTTCCTACTCAAGGTACCATCTTAATTATTATTTTTAATTTATTTACCGAAGTGTACACATTAATGCATGATTTTGCTTACTCTTGATGCTTAACTGCATTCCATACGTACGTCTACTTTTTCTATGTGTACATAACATCGTCACGTATTAGGTGTACATTTTGTAACATGCTACATTATGAGCATATAATGGAGAAGGTACATGATTGAAAAACTTCAATGAGAAAGTAATCCGGAAGAAAAATCCAAACGACAAGGGTCAGATACATGAGTTTCGTATCATTTTCCATCATGCTTTTTGCTTTATTGAATAATATGTTACATTTTCTTTATTTGTCATGATATATTATATGTCATGTGACATGTTCATTAGTATATTATTCTAATTTTTTGATGTTTTAATATTGTCTAACGTTTTGTTTGTGTCACAGATGCTACTGTCTAAGCTCTACTTTGTCGTGGCCCCTGGAGATATGATTTTATTTTATTGCATGAATAGAAGGGTTTTTTAATGAATGGTGTATATTAAAATGTGGGACCGTGTGATAACGAATTGTAAGTTTTGTTCTATTGTTTTGGATGTTAGTAAATGATGTTACAAGTGTGTTTGCCTTCAAATCCCACGCATCAAGTAATTTATGTGAATCTTTATTTTATTTAGAATTATTATGATATAATATAAATATTTAAAATAATAGATTATATAAATTAATTAATAAATGTATCGAAATTTAATATTAGAGCACAAATTCATGTATATTTTGACTCAAAGTGAATAATATATAAAGAGAGAACCGAGAACTCCACGACTTTCATGCGGATTTGTTTCCCGGTTTTCTCTTTTATTTTATTGATCCAAGAACTAAGGCTCCTAGAATATCAAATTATCTCCTATTTATTTTTGCGTATGAAAATCAAAGCTCACGTGTTTCACGAGATAGGGTCCTGAGGCATAACACTTTGATATACAATAAAGAATTGAATCTATGCAATCAACGTGATTCATGCTTAGCTTTAGTTCGTGTATATAAAAAAAAACAACAATCAAGAATCATTCGATTTTGATTTAAATGAGCAGCCATTTTCAGTTTTTTTCTTTCAGTTTGAAGAAAGAGTTTGTTTGTTTGTTTGTTTTTCAAGAAATGGATTCCAGCCCTAAAGTTTACACCTTTTCTCAAGTGAAAAGCCATAACCACAAGAAAGATTGCTGGCTTATCATATCTGGAAAGGTAATTTTGAGTTTGATCTTCAGTTTTTGTTGAATCCAACGAATATTTTTGTTTTCAGGTCTATAATGTGACGTCATTTCTCGATGACCATCCCGGAGGGGATGAAGTCTTGCTCTTGGCGACCGGTGAGTGGTCAAAGTAAAACGTCGAAAACTGATACAATGGCTTCCATGGATTTAATATTTTGAGGTTTGAAATTTGCAGAGAAAGATGCGACGAATGATTTCCGATCAGTGGGTCACAGTGATAATGCAAAGGAGTTGATGGAGAAATACTGTGTGGGGAAGATCGACCAGTCTACTCTTCCGGTGAGGCAACAGTATCGTCCCCCTCCGCCGGCGGAGGAGCATAAACCGGAGTCGACAATGGGGTTTTCTATCAAAGTTCTGCAACTTCTTCTTCCATTGTTGATCTTGCCTTTAGCTTTTGCTCTCCATTTATTCAACAAAACACAGTAAAGTCTACTTCACTCGGACCTGTTTTGTTTTTATTCCTAATGTTAACTAGCATTTAATAATTAATAAGCCCGTTTTTGACTGGCCAGACCGAAAAGCTCGTATTCAATCTTACAATGTCAGTGTCGCACCATTGTTGGATAGTTTAACAATGTTGTCATTGAACTTTTCCAAAACCCAATGGCTTCTGAAGCCATTGCCAATCCGAAGGCAGTAGACTTTGCGCTTAATTTTTCTTTTTCTTTTCTTTGAATTTTGACGATCCGATCCTGAAATCTTTTGTAACAAAATAAACATCGAATTTTGAAAATTTTTTAACTTTAATTTGGAATTTTTTTTAACAAAATGAATATAATATTTTGCATTCTGAATGTTAGTTTTTCTCATTTTTGTTTCTGGTTCAATTTCAGTTTTGGATTTTTTTAACTCGATATTGGGGTGTTCTTAGTTGATTGAGGCACAATTTGAGCTAGTTATGCTCAGTTTTGTTGTAATTTTTAAATTAAAACAAAAAAATATATAAATATTATAATATAGTTTCATGTTTGTTTTGATTGGAGCAAAACTGCCGTGAACTAATTTTGATGGCAAGATTTAATTTGTTTAAAATGAAAATTCGAGGCTGCTAAAAAAAATCAGAATTTTAGTTTAACAAATTTCAAAATATAAAATTTATTTTATTTTTTTAAAAAAACATAAAAAATGAACAAACTCAAACATTTAGAGTTTAATATGTACTCAAATAGAATAGAAAAAAAATAGACATAGAATAGAGCGAGGAATAATTCGATGGAATAAATCCCTTTTAAAATAAAAAATTTATAATTAGAACCTCTCTAATCATTACTCAACGATATAATTAAGAATAATAATTTAAATAATAAATAAAAGGCAAAATAATTTAATACATGCTATTGTCAACTAAATCAATAAAAAATTTGATTGCGTCAATTGTGATGTAAAGAATGTGTTAACACCTCCACAAAGTGTTATCAACCTTAATAATAAGTTACTCACAAAAATAAAATAAATAATATTTCATTTTATATCATGTAATTGCTTTTTTATAAATAAATAAATAATGCATTTTAAATTTGTTCTTTTAGTTTCAATTATTGGAGATTAAAAAATCATTAAGAATTGAAGTCATGTACGATGGTAATATTACTCTCTTGCCAATCAATCATGGTAATCATTCACTTATACAATTAATAAGGTATATCAACATATAATTTAAATAATTAATTAATTACGCTAATTAATAATGATCACATTTTATTAGAATAATTAGAAAGTAAAAATAGATAAATAACATAATATTACTCTTACCATATATAGTAGTCTACCAATGAATATATAATACAGACGGTTGATTATATATCTGACATAAGTACGATAAAATGATCTGATAATTACATAAAAAATAAGGTTTTTTACTTAAGTATAGTTTTAGACTTAGAAATTTTAGGTTTGACTTATCTAAATCTATTTTTATTAAAATATTTATATTATAAATTCATAATTATTGAATGATGTCATATTTTCTTCATAAAAAAAAAAGTAAATAACTAACTAAAAATAAAATAGTTATCTTCATTTGGATTATTCTAATTTCAAAAGAATAAAATCAAAAATGAAAAATAATGTGTTAAAAGATCTAGTTCGTCATCAGAATTTATTAGATATAAAAACCTGTAGAAAAAGAGAACGATTAGATTTTTTTGATTGTAACATCCCATTGTTAAAATGGTAATTAGAGAAAATTTGAGCTTAATTACCCTAATTAACAAGGGCAATTAGAACATACCTTGGTTCTTCTTGATTTGCTTCATCTGACGTGGCCCATCTTTCTCATTAAGTCCCTGTCTCCTCAATGTTTTCTGAAAAACTAAGGAAACTATGGTTTAGGATGCTGTCAAATTGACTATTATGATTTTCTAGTTTGTTTTCCTTAAAACTCCTCCTCCCGAATTAAAAAAAAAATTTTGAATGAAAATTATGTGTTACAGTACGGTAATTTCCACCTGATTGTATAATATTATTAATAAAAGATTCGCTCGATCTATTTTTGAATTTTAACTCAAAAAATTTTATCCTATTTAAAAATTAAATGTCATAACTACAACAATTCAGTATCGTCACATATTTTAAAATTCCTACAAACATTCTCAAGAAATCTCAAATTCAGTCAAAAAATTTCCCTCCAATTGCCCAACGCTCTCCTTCTCTCATGTGCGGATATTTTCTCGTCGCAAAATAATAATAATAATAATAAACGTGAGAAAGAGTATTAATTACCGAGGACATCATTTAGGGACGATGACTTAATTAAAATCTCTTAGATTTGATAATCTATTTCATGTTTTTGGAACAAAGACTTGACAAACTCACATGATGAAAACAACCTCATCTGAACAAACACAATGTTCTTCTAAAAAAAACTGGTTAAAAAGACATGAACAATTACAAAGAGCGACCGCCATTGTTAAAGCTTCATGTCCTTCTTGTCCAAATATGGCAAGTGCTCAACCCTTTTTTCTTCTAAATTCTTTGAACAATAATAAAAACCCTTTTTCCATTGGTGTTTCAAGAACAGGTGGAAAGTCCTTGTCATCATTATAATGTCTGAAATCTAAATTATTAATTTTTGTGTCGGCGTTCTTATATCTTCATTTAATGATTCATATATTATTTAAAAATTAAACCTTGGTGAAAAATAATGATAGATAAAATAAAAAATTACACATTTCTTCGTTCATTATTGTCACATTTTTAATGTCTGAATCTATTTTAAAATTATCTTCTAACATGTGTAAATAAAACATTACGACAGGTCATATAAGACAACACAACATAATTTTTTTCTCCTATGAAAGAAAATGAGAGACTTGGAATAAACATAATCAAGCTTTGAAGAAAAAACAATCTTTGTAATTTGATTCGATCTGGTTCGGTTTTTGAGCCATTTGGAGGATTAAAATTGCTTTCGAATTAACATATATTCTAAAAAACAATAATGGAAATCACTAAAAATATAACATTGCAACAAACATTAATCTATGATCATTTAACCGTATTTTTCGAGTCAGGACAATGTAAAAGTAAGTTTGCGATTTTTTTGGCTCAGTTGGTCAGCTAATTTTTTACTCATCCTACCAAATATGTTACACGATAATCTACTAGTAGTCAACAATGACGCACTCAAATTCCATTAACGATGAATTACCCTTCAATCCACCTAATTATATAATGCAAGATGATGTAACGACTGTGATAAAATATTAGGTTAGGTGATCCAAATTAATTGTTTTGTTTAGTATAAATTTGCAGGAACTTACAACCCAATAATATTGTAAACAAATACTGAAATTCGCAACATATTTATCAAAAATTGTAGGAAAAATGGATTTTGAGAAAATGTTCATATTAATTTTTTCATATTCCGGATCAGAAAGTAGAATTTGCTTTCACTTTGAAATTATTAATTATAAGAGCAGTGCCAATTAAAATCATAAGCTAAGAATTATGAAAAAATGAAGGTTGGTTTATCGCTTTAGTTACACGTATAAATATTGAATAAGAACGTAAACGTAATATTATTCGTAAATATTACATTAATTAGGGTTTAAAGTCCCCAACAAGTATCTTTAAGCATTAATGTAAGCGTGATAAGTGACGACAGTTGACCATCAAAGTTTACAATATTTTAAAGCTTATTTTGAAAAAATAAACTATAGTGTATACAAGTGAGATTAAGGCAAATAAAGTAATAGATAATAACAGGAAATTAAATTTAAATTATACGATGTTTGAATGGCTTCCAGAAAAGTGGGAACATGGACAAGGTTGGTGGGGCCCTATTCCAACACCCGGTATTAAAACGTGATTAATGCATTATTACAATAATTGATTAATACTCACAATTTTACTACTATTGCGACATAGTTGATATCCAAAATAAACACTATTTCTAGGGCATAAAAAGAGAATAAAACTGATTACTTTTCAATGGTTGGCTGTCACGCATCAAGTAGATGTAATTAATGTCACGTTATTTTGAGATTACAATAAGATTTTTTAACCTAAATCAAGCAAAAGGGTAAAAACTTGGACCCACAGACATGATATCAACAACTATAAAGCAAACCCTAATTTGATGCAGCCTAGCGCCTCTTTAGTGATCTCAAGTGTTGCTACGATTTGATGTTTACTCCTGCCCCTTTGTTAGTTTTAAAAGTCGCAGATAAAGATCGATAATTATCAACAATCTTCGTAATTATTTATTGGGTAAATTGCTAAGTAAATTTTATACTTGGAGGTAAAGAACAACATTAAAAAATAAAACGTTAACCAACTATCCACCCCTGCTGTGATTATAATTTGACAAATGTCTTTATTTTTTTTTTTTTGCCCGTATTATCATTTTACTCTATTATAATCAGATGGCTTCGCTCATGTTTCATGCGACAATGAATATAATACTTAATTTAAGTTGGTTAAACAGTGCGAGACAGTGTTTGCACGACATCAAATAAGTCAAGGGAGAGACCGATTGAATTTATCATCTAATTCTTAATTATGTTAGAAGTTTAACAAATTTTATGAGGAATGAACTTATTATGCTTAAAACCAAAAAAGAAATATAAAAATCATTTTACAATAATGCTAATATTTAAAAAAATAGAAATCATTTTACAGTAATACTATATTTTAACTCTTATGCGACTGTCACAGGGTATTTTAATAAAATAATAGAGCAACGCATGTTATTTAAAATTATTTATTTAATTTATTTGAGGGTGGAAAATTGTGGAGTTAATTTCACAATATTTACAATAAAAGCAACGAAGAACACCTTGATTGTTGATAAGAAAAAAAAAAGGACAGACCACAGCCCACATAAACAGCATTGAATAAATGTGGGATTAGGGCTAATTATCCTTTTAGTATTACTATTACCCGCCCTTTCACTACTTTTATTTAACTTAAACTCCGCCTTGGGCGCAGTTTAACTGTCAAAGGGTTCGCCATCTCGCAGGAGAGTTTCAAGACCTCTGATAGGTCGACTGGATTCTGATCAGACGGTAGCCATTCAAACTCGTGCAAAAGTGAAGCGACCCAGAAGGTGACGGTAGCCATACCCAAGTTCTTACCGGGGCAAACCCTTCTACCCGACCCAAATGGAGCGAGCCTTAGATCCGACCCCATGACAGAGAATTCCAGTTCCGCCTCCCCCTGATTCGTAAACCTATCTGGGTTAAACTCCAGTGGGTCCGACCATACTTGTGGGTCCCGCGTAATCGACCACATGTTGATCATGGCCGTTGTTCCTTTGGGTACGTGGTGTCCATCGACGGTCGCATCAGTGATAGCTAGACGGGCCCACGACAGAAGTGGGCCCGGTGGATGTAGCCTCAGTACCTCTTTCACGACAGCCGGCAGATATATCAACGAGGAAATGTCGGAGTCAAGGACGGCACGTGATCTACCCACAACTCTGTCAAGCTCGTCGTGGACCCTTGATTGAACATCAGCATGACGCACTAGCCTTGCTAGGATCCACTCGATTAAAACTGCGACGGTATCCGTTCCCCGAAATATCATTTCCTATATTTATATAAAAAATGTCACGACTTTTGTTTAAACAACATAATTTATTGGTAAAAGCGACCAATCTTGTCAACGTTTATTCTACTGTTTTTTTAACAAAATTAACTAATGTTAAAATCCTATGATGTTGTCTTTTTCTAGTTTTTTAATTGACGTCATAAAACATACCCAAAGAACGGCGACCATGTCGGGATCGGAGAGTTTATCAGGATGCTGGAGGGCGAGCAAAACATCGACAAAATCTCCGATTTTCTCACCAGTATGAGCACGACGATCGGAGATGATTCGGCCGACGAACCGGTTCACTTTTGGAACGAGGTTGGCGCACCTGAACCGTATTCTCTGTGGGTCGAATTCAGATAGCCAGGGAAGATGATCAGACCAGTTGAGAAATCCGAGCAACTCGTACCCTTCGTCGACTAGCTTTTTGAGCTCCTCAACCTCATCGGAAGTTGAATCTAGACTGTATAGTCGTCCGAATACAGAGCACATCATGTTATGTAAAGACGCTCGCTTTAGAACTTCTCTAGGAGAAAAGCTTCCGTCCTTTTCCCTTTCGAACAGTGCCGCCATTTGAGAAACAATCAAGCTTCTCTGATACTCAGAGCTCTTGATTTGTTTGGGACAAAAAAGATGGTTCGACGCGATTCTACGTAGAGTTCGCCAGTAAACTCCATAAGGAGCGAAACCAATTGCTCTATTAAACATCAAACTGTACGCCGACTCTTTCACCGGCCGATTGGCGAACACCGAACTATTTAAAATCTCTCTCGCAACGTCCGGATCGCACGTAACGACAACCCTCGTTTGGCCAAGGCTAAACGCCATTAGCCTCTTAGCACCGCAGGCTTCCGCCATAGCTGCTATCTTATGGTGAGCTAGGTTCGTCATTAGACTCATACTGCCGATCAGAGGAAACCCTCTGGGACCAGGAATGAAAGAAGTAGGTCTCCCCCACTTGGAGAAGTAGTAATGGCCCCAAGCAGGGCCGCCAGGGTGAGACCAGTAGAGAAAAGCCATGGCTATCCACAGTAGGCCGATGAGGAGGAGCCAGAGGGCGAAGGTTTGTTGGGTCAAAGCTTGACATTTGGAGGTGAGGGCGAAGAGCCAGAGGGTTTCAACGTTGGTGGTTGCAGTCATGGCGATTGGTCTTTTCAAGAGGACGAACAGGAAGAAGGAAGCTGGCTTTTGCCTTGGGAGGTTAAACGAATACGGTGGTGGGTTTATATAGGGCAGAAAAAAAAAAATAGAGTGGTCCTAGAAATCCATAGAGTTAAATCACAGGTTTCACACTTCCATTCCACCCATAAATTCAATTTTCAATATTTTATTTATTAAATTAATATATTAATAGTGATGCATGAGGACCCTTATTTCCCATATTTCATTCTCAATTGGGGGAAACTTTTATGTATTTTTTATTATTATAATAATTAGATCAAATGTGTGATTAGACACTTTGTTATATATTTAATGGAAAAAGTATAAATTATTCAAAAATAAAAGGATTAATTGATAAATGAAAAACAATATGAGTGAGTAAAAGTATAATTTACCCTTCTAATTAGTTAAATAAGTATATAATAGTGTTTTGAATTAAAGGACAGGTTAAGATGGGAAGAAAGTAAATGGAGGGACCAGATTAAGAGACACGTGGGCATCGTGGGGAGAGAAATTGTCGGGTAGGGAAGGAATGTGAAGCGGTTAGCACATGAAGCCCATCCGCTGACTGACCACCCTCTCTCTCTCTCTCTCTCTCTCTCTCTCTCTCTCTCTCTCTCTCTGCTTCTCGTACGTACACTGTTTATAGCCCTGAATCGAAACTCCTAAAATGAGACTGCCGTGCAAATGCCACGTGTCGGTTGCATGCGATGACAGTGTTTTCGACAGTGACAACTCCTCTTCCCCCCTCATACCGAAGCGTTTGGCGCCTATTAATATCTGTCCCGCACACGTGGACTCTTTACACATCTGACAAGGATTTGACAAACTGACATTTTCAACTTCCTTATTATACCCTTCCCCCCCCCCCCCCCCCACTATTTTTACATTTAAAATAAATTCATTTTTTTTATCATAAAGTTAACTTTTAATTAAAATAAATTCTAAATAATTAAACAAAATATTAATGAAAAACTACAACCTAATAAGGTTTTACTTAAATTAAAAATAAAAAAAGAGGGGTTTGATGAAATAATTAGGAAAGAGGAAAAGAGATGGAATGGCCTTCCGACAAAAGGAGGGTAATATGGACATTGTCTCAGCAGACAAGAGATATGGGTGTGATTCTGCTAATACTATGGTCTTAAATGGGACCCTAGGATAGCGTGTAAAGAAAGCGAAGTTAAGCGGGACCCACTCCCACTGCTCTGAGATGGACGGCTTGGGTGTGGAGTCAGGCGGGCGGGCAATCCCTGTCCGTTGATTAGAACTCGACTGTAATAATAATGATAAGATCGGCCAAGTGGTCAAAACCAGGAATGGGATTTGAAGGGGAATCATATAAAGTTGGTTTGGTTGAAATAACAAGACCGGCGACAAAACCATCGACTACACAAATATTCGGATCGAATATCACTTTCCTGAATCAAATCTTTGGAGAATTGGTCAAGTTATAAAGCTGGGTTTCCTTTGAAACGACGTCATTCGGTTTCAAACTTTTGATGGGTTATACATAACTCATAACCAGCCTCGAGGTAAAAAAAAAAAAAAAAAAGATTTAATCTTCTCTAAATACATTTGTTTTCACTGATGATTCCATACAAAGTGATCACATTTTGCTAATTTGGATAATTTATTCAGCTTATAAATGTGAATATCAGATCAAATGTTGTTGCTAGTCAATAACTTCTGTTTTGTTCTATAGTTAAATTTTGTCACTCGAGTTGAATTTTATTCAACTCTAATTACTTAAATATGGTACTGACTAAGCTTCGAAAGAAAATGAGTGTTCCAAGGTACACAAAATGATTATAAAAAAGTGCTAATGCAATAATTGTGTTCTTGAGTACTCACGGGCGTAATTTTATTTATAAATTATTTATTCTTGAAGATTTTGTAACCTGAGTTGTACTCTCAATTACGAGAACTTGATTATTTCTTTCTCACTCTAAAATGTGCTGAAGCTAAAAAAAAAAAACATGGTCTAGAAGTTTCCGTCTGCAGAGTTACCTCAGAAAAACAAAGCTTTGAAAAGTTTAACAGTGAGTGAAAACAATTGAGAATGGAAAGAAGCATCTCCGTTAAAAGCATCTCCATTAAAATAATTTAATCTAATTCCTGAAATCCAGTTTAATGCACGCAGAAACTGATGGGTTTCCTCACGAAAGAAAGAGAAGATGGAGGTCTCGGTCCAATTAAATTTTATTCGGATCCTCCAAAAGCAGATGTAATATTCTATCAATAAACCTCCTACTTACACGTAAATAAATAGATCCATCTGACCACAGTAATTGTCTATGACCAGTCAACAGAGATGTTCTCCTATTTTTATTAGTACAATTCCTCTTCTTATCTAACACAATTTATTTTTGGTTAATTTTCACAATAAATTTTTTTAGGACAATACCACTCATCTTAATTTTATTCCAAAAACTTGATCTGAATTTGATAAACCAAATTTAACTACTGCTACTACGTAAGATTATGCCTGAAATCTAGGGCAAGTTGGCTAGGGTTAGATAAGTAGGGTTCATCCCTTTTATATTCATGTAGAAATCTGATGATTGTATTCTATGCCTAAAAATCTATCAGAATAATATCTTTTTAAACGACGTAACTCTGGTGGGGAGGTCTAAATATTCTTCATCTATTTACTTTTTTTTTTTTTTTTTTTTGAAGCTTTGAATCTTTGAATGAGCAAAGAATATATTCAAAAAACGAAATCCATGATCACTGACGAGGGTTTTGTTTTTTTGGGGAAGTGAATCCAAAGATTGATCCACTGTGTATACATCATGTTTTTCCTTTTCAAAATTTTACGAATAAGTTGCTCACACTCGGAGAGCATGAATGTCAAAAGGAAAACCTGAAAAATACATTGCTCGATCGTATAAGACAGTCTCACAACGTCTATGCAAAACATGATTTACTTATCCAAAAACTCATCTTAGGAGGTAAAAACTAGTTGATGAGTTACTCAGTGTAAGAAGAGCTGCATAATTTTACATTGTTAGATAATATTAATAAATAAGTATAATTCTCTCTCTAAACTAATAAAAGACTTTGTTCCTGAAGTTGAAGATGAAAGGTTTCTTATAAAGTGCACCGCAAGACTCCAACAATACAAACTCTGTGATAATGAACTAACACTAAGAGATTTTTAAGATGAAGCAAATCTTACTTGAAAACATAAAAATATAGAATTTTACTTAATTGCTCAATCCTAAAACAGTTTGGATTCAGGAAAATGTTTGCATCGAGAAAGAAATTTCTAGGCTTAGATTGTCTAGAGAGAGAGAGAGAGAGAGAGAGAGAGAGAGAGCTCCATATTGGAAGAGCTTTAGGAAAAGCAAATTAGGGCATAATGAAAGTGCAGGCAAATAGAGGTAGAGGGGATGATATTCCTTCTTCCTTTTTGAAAATTTGATTCGAGTCTGTTCTCTTTTTCGTCTCTCCAAATCCGCCATTAATGAACAAAATTGGTTGGTCCTTTGCCCATCTTCTTCCAAAACGTACACTGCAACTCTACGTTCATGCTTTGTAAAAAAAAGCTTCCCATTTTAAGCCATCTCTTCATACGGCCGTAATTAATTAAGCCCTCCTTAATTAATTGTTTGTTTGTACTACAGAAGATTTACGAATTAATTACATGATTACGCACATAAACACAAGGATTGTCTGTAATACAAATCCTGTGAGTAGTGGTGCATCTGATTCTGTTGGGTTCCATCCCTTATTGGAAATTGGAATCCAACCCAACAGTCCGGTTCCATATTTTTTAAAGTCTGTTCGGGATCCAACCAAACCGACTCAAATTTTTCTTTATTTTTCTTGGTTTGGTTTAGAGTTTTTTTTAGTCCGTTTACTCAATTTTGTATAGTTTTCTTTTATTTTTCGCTTAGTTTTTTTTTTTTTTTATGATTTTTCAAAATTATAAAGGAAAAATTGAATAAATATATAGAATTTAGTCGTTTCAGTTCTAACTGGTCTGTCAAAATGGATATGGGAACTGAACAAAAAATGTAGGTTCTGATCGGTTCAGATCCAAAGCTAATTTTTAAAAGATTGAAACAAACCAAACATGATTGAAGTTCTCAATTATTTTCGGTTTAGTTGTTTCGACCAAACTGATCCCACCCTAACCGGGAGATTGTGAAATAGTTATCTATTAAGTTGAAAAGGGTCAGTTAATAACAAATAAAATAACCGAAATAAATTTTACTTTACTTTTGTTGGAGTACCGATGTGTACCATGCACCCGAATTTACATATAGTAATGTACATCTTTTACCAAAAACAAGTCATTTATGGGTATTATCAGGGGATTGGTGTAGATCCTGTGTAATTCCTTCACTCTATAAGGATTAAGATCAAATTAACGTTCATTCTATTTATCCAAAGCTATTTTCCTAACTATCAGCAACTTTGTAACTGGATCGTGGGTCAACCCGTTTGAAATCAGGTTAGGTAACGTATTTACGTGTAAGGTAATGTATTTTGAATTGTATTTAGTGAGGCATGTTTAGTGAACGTTTGAACATGTTTAGTCATTAGAAAAACATTTTTCTTAAAATGTTTGCTAGGCTTATCTTGATTGTGCTGCCTAAGATATTCTCTAACTCGGTCACTACACCACTCACATAATTGTTAGAACCTAAAAGAGCATGAGTCATATAATCAGTTCTTGCCAACATTGTACTTCTTTTTTTCAGCCTACACAAGTCCAAACCATTGAAACTTCTTAAAGATTGGTAGATCCCAGAAAGGCATAGTTTCGCTCCTCATAAAAACCTTTTTTTAAAACAGGTATATATATAGTTTTTTACATAAAATATTATATGGAACGGGAACGGGAACGGGAACGGGACCGGGACAGAACCGGGATCAGCCTGCTAAATGCGGTCCAGTTCCAGTTTCAAAGTTCCACACTGGAATTTGCCCACCCTTAACATTGGTTAGGCATTTAAGTTTTTCATAATCAACGGTTGAAATGGGCTTCTTTTTAAGCAATAGCCCGTCTACTTTGAATATTAAACCCATCATTCAGGCCCAAAAAATAATAATAACTATTTTATATTTCTCATTGAAAATGGTTTATTACAGCTGTAAAGAACAGCTGATAAAGGCCCCACGGCTGCTGCAAATCAGAGTTTATTATTAATAAATATACTTTTGAGTATTAAATATTAGATAAAAAGAAATGAAGGTAATCTCTTGGCTTTAATTAAATAAATATATTTAAATTAGGCCACCAAGCATTCAAACCAACTTGCTTTATATATATATATATATATATATATAATAATCGAATTGAAAATCTAAAAATTGACTTATGATCCAAAAAGGGTCGACTCAAAAAGTTCAGATCTTTATTAAACTTTTCAACTACTCTTGTTTTACCCACAACTTTTTTCTGAAATTTCACTTTAAAAATAATCTAGTTTTCCCGTCTACTTAACACATGAATAGAAAGAGAGACAAAGAAGAAGATTTAGCAGCTTGTTTTCTCAAAACTCACTTTATCTGGGTCGTTATCACGATTTTCGCAAGGCAAAAAATATCGAAAGAGCTGTCACAGTAGCACATACATGTATATAAATACTTTGTAATTATTGGTCAATCCTTCCGCTACCATCCTAGAACTGTATGAAGAGGGGTTAACTCTGGTTATTAAACTTTTCATAATTTTTTTATGGATTCAGAAAGATAGTTTTAATAGCACGAGCTAATTTTAATTTTAACAGATTATATCAGTTTTACTTTTTTGATGGGTTGAGTCTGAAAACTCATGACTTGCAAACTTTGAAACATGTCCTTAGATTACGTAGTTTTATAGGATGTTTTGTTTTTATAATTTAATAGATATATTCAGAAGGGGTAATGAATTATATAATAATTGTAGGCGACAACCTGGGCTGGAGTTGCAGGGATTTGACATTTACGTGTTGTTGCTTTCCCACTTTTCTCTCTCTCTATCTTCTCTTTCTTCTTTCTCTCTCTCCGTCTATGAGGATGCAGTACATCAGAGTGACAAACGGAGAGGACGATACTAGCTCCAGATTTCAACGCTTTCAAAGTCTTGAAAATTGTGTTGTTTTAGAGAGTGAGAGAGAGATTAGGGTTTGTGGAAAATGAAAGCATGGCAGCAGATGTTACGGGGGCATCCTTTTGGGTAAAAAAAAAGCAAACAAAAAACAAGTGAATTCTTTCATCTTCAATCCATTTTTCAAGACAATTTCTTCAAACCCTTTTCTTAAAATAAGCAAAATTAATTATCATTAACACTAAATCTTAAGCGCCCTTAATTATGTCATTAACTAATTCTATTTCCTCCCATTAAAAAAAATATCTAAATTAGATTTAAAATTTATTAATTTAATTTCTTAATATCATTTTAATTAGACAATAATATGCATAATTCACATAAAATTTTAATTAACTATAAAAGGGTTTTGAAAAGTTATTGCATTAAGTTAGTATTGTCGTTTATTTCAACAAATCCTGTCTTCAAATTTAGGCATCGCCAATTTGCAAGATGCTACAAAAAAATATAAAAAAAAATTTCTGTTTTATTTATTTGTTGACTTGTTAAATTCAGCCAGAAAAGAAGCAGCAGCCGAAAATGGGGAAGAAACTTTTAATTTTATATTTATTTAATTATATTTACTGTTCTTGCGGGAAAGTAGCAGGCCCCATGTGTTGTATGTAGCCATAGCCACACCTCGATGTTCTCGCTTTGTCCAAAAAAGTGACACACCAGAGGATGGCCCCTCTCAAACTCTTCGTTGAAAAACCTAATAAACTTATGATTAAAATAATTAATTAAAAATCTAAATTAATCTTCGAGGGTTTTAATTAACAATTTGTTACAGAAAAGTGCAAAAACATTTAAGTGGGTTTGCCATTACCGAGCTCCTCAAATAACTCAACCACTCTCTGACTCTCTTGTAGCCTTCCACCTTTGCTTTGATTCCTTTCATTCAAAACTCAGATTTTTTTTTTTTTAATTCTCTTTTTTCTTGTCTGAA
The DNA here is from genome assembly GCA_022433055.1 of Begonia peltatifolia. Taxonomy (NCBI): domain Eukaryota; kingdom Viridiplantae; phylum Streptophyta; class Magnoliopsida; order Cucurbitales; family Begoniaceae; genus Begonia; species Begonia peltatifolia. The sequence goes on from CM039521.1 coordinate 23,004,422, forward strand.
GTTGTTTAATCCTACGGTTTGTAATGAATGGGTGATGATTTTTTTAGGCTGAGGTGTATTGTAGTCCTTCTGATTGTGGGTTGTGGACCATGTTTGATGACAGCATCCTCCATCAGCTTCAAAGTCTAATAGTGGGTTTCACTTTTCACAGTTCATGTCTCATGCAACTCGTACGAGGTCTTCAAATCAACCCCATCACCATGTCCATCCAACGGTCCAAATCCTTCATGATTAATCTTTATATTTACAAATTTATAAAAAAAAAAAAAAAGAGAAGTCACAGAGTAGAGATTGGTGATTATTGCTTTTATAAAAAATGCCCTAAAATTTTTATCTAACAATCTATCGTGGAGAACTTATGGATATGCAAGTTATGGAATATTGTTATATATACTCTCTAATGTTATAATTTAATGTGTAATTAATTGATTTATATAATTACTTTTAGAATTTTATTATTTATATAAATAAATTATATATCAATATATAACAATGAAGTTAACGTGGAAAGTGATGTTTTGTGGAAGTATGAAACCAGCTGGTGCTTCATATTTTGTCTTTTACAATCTTGGCTTTCACTTCTTTTTTTCTTTTTTTTTTTTAAATTTTCTGAAAGTTTGTCGTCAATAGTATATCATTCAGATTCATCATTATCATCCTCAACAACCTCTCTCTATCTCTCTCTCCCCTTCTTCCTTGAAGGTAGGCGAGACTCATGGGGGATGGAGATTATCAAAGAAAGTGAAGGCAGACTCCATGGAAGAAAGTGAAGAAGAAATTTCGAAGCTTTTGCTTTTGAGGGGAATGTTGTGTGGCTCGAGGACTTCTTCTTTTCAATCCGTTCGAGCTTCCAGTTGCCTCCTGGTTTGTTTAGGGTCTCGGACCAGGCTTCATTCCCCCCAATTGTACGCTTCCTTTCTGCTAAATTTCTCACACCGATCATTCATGGCGATCCAGTCTAAAAGGTTGTTTTCTTTCTTTCTCTTTCGTCTCTAAATCTGGAAAATTTTTGAGGTTCTGTTTAATGTTTTGGAGCATGGGTTTAGATTACTTGGGTTCTTAAATATATGCAGATTGTTTTCATGATTTGGTATTTGACTATTTTGCGAATCGTATTGCATAAAAGTTTCATCATTACCTCCTTTTAGTTTACTTTTGTTTTTCTGATGCTGTTATGATGTTTTTTTTTTGTCAGTCTTGGCCTTTTTTGTTCATCATTAGGATGATTTCGCTCATCATTAATTCCAGTAACTGGTCTGACTCTTCTTCATTATTAGATCTGTGTTTCTCCCTTCTCCCACAATATCCCCTTCGTTCTTCTCCTTCTTCTCCCTCTTCTTCTTCTTTCAGATCTTTGTTTTCCCAATTATTTCTCAATTTCTAATGCTGTTCTACGGATGATGTTGGTTTTCTTCCTGCCTTCCAATTGATATAACTTCTGAGTTTGATTGATCCTCCATCGCTGCAATTTAAGCTCCTTGTTTTTCATATAAATCTGAAGAAAATATCTCCTTCCTTTTTTCAATTTTTATGCGTCGCTTTTCATTCAGCCATCTTCGTTTTGACCAAGAAAGTTTCTCTGGTTTCTTTCCTCACACATTGTTTTTGAAAACCATTTCGATTATTTGAAAATGTAGAGAGAGAAAGTTGAGATTTTTTCAGTCAATTTTTGCTGGGGAAGTTATGAAAATCAAGTATATTATTCACGGATTCGATCTGATCCAATGTCTTTACACTTCCTTCCAAGAAACCCTATAATTTGATGTGAATTATCTAGAAACAAAGTAAATCTGATCAGATTTTCTTGTATCTGAAACACAATTCTAACCCAGTACGGCTTACTTTTCTTGGAGAAATTTTCTCAACCCGTAGGGTAAAAACACATTTTCCCAGAAGTTCTACGGGAAAAAAATTCAAGATCAGCAATTTATTATCCTGTTTGTTGTGTATACATATACAAATATATGTTTGTTTTATCTTATAATGATTCTCAGACAGTCTTACACTGTTCACTTTCTTCCTGAGATAGGGTTTTTGGTTTTTCTACTGATAACTTTCTTCTGATGGGAATGCTTTGGGCAAATAGAGTAATGAGTTAATGGCAATTATAAGCATTGGGCTGACCTAATTTTTCCATATTTAGTGTTCATTGGAATTCTACAAATTAGTCTGATAATTTCAGTCTGGACGAAACATTTTGGGTATGTTTTATAGATGCCTTTCCAAATTGTCTCTTACGAGAATAATAGTTTTTGAAAACAGCTTTTAACAGTCAGATTGAGAGTGGTTTGCAAAGTTATGTTTGGATAGCACTGCTTTTAAACCTTTTTTTTTTTTTTTTAAAACAAGCCCATTTTTAGTGAAATAATCTCTATGTTGAAGACGTAACAGTAAATGATGACACGTAGTAGACTACATTTATTTAGAAGAAAAATAATAATAATAGATCATAAAAATAATTAGTAAAGATAATACTAATAAATGAATGACAAGGACAGTATATTGATGAGAACTTAATTAGTTGAGTATATTTCCACTAGAACCTCGTAAGCTACAAGATTATGCAAGTATAGTAAAATTTAAAATAACGTTATTGACAATATGACCTAATCTTAAATACGATTTAATCGATCCACAATTTTGCACATCTCGTAAGGGCTCGTGAACAACATTGCCATGTCAGTTCATTGGCGCCACGGTTTTGGCCAAGAACTTGAAGAGCATAACGGGGCCAAAATTCAGCTTTAACGCGCTAACTTGGTACCTTCAATTCCTTTAAATTCAGATTTTATGTTTGTTAAATCAAGTCAAGTTTTGAACGAAAAGGATGAAACTCAACAAAACTAAGAAAAAGAAAGAGTTTAGATTCGCAGCCTATCACCGGAGATCAAAGACATGCGGCCATGAAAATGGATTGCCTTAAAAATCTCCTCAGTTTTCTCTTTCTTTGCCAAGGCAAAGACCTAAGGGGGTTCAAAATAAAATATCTTAATTTATTTTTCTTTGTTTCTTATTTTTCAATTCGTAAGAAATTCAAATAATATATGAATGTTATCAAATATTAACCCGTAAGCAACTACAATTTACCCTTTTTATCGGTTCTAACCGTCCCAATTCCCATGGACGAGGAATGACCACTTTCAACATGTGTGTAATTAGAATTATTAATTCACGAGATACTAAACTTTGTTCATTTTGTAATAAAAACATTATAATTAATATAAAATGGCAAAATTTACAGGAAACTAAATCTATCAACACATAATAAAATTTAGGTCTTGACTTCATTATAGTAAAATATTTACTGTAATTTTATTTCATGATTTTTGCTGCACTACGAGGTTTTTGACCTGACACGAACAAATTTGAAGTCGCTGAACTGTATCATATATAATCGGACAAATTAGTTGATCAATATTCATGTTGTTAGACCATGCCTAGCTCATACATTCATCCAAGTGATTATTTGTGCTAATTAACTTAATTTGTGTGTCCACTATTTTAGCGTCTCACTCTAATTTAAGAAGTCATAAGTTTATGTAAGTCAACAAAAATACTTACTTATTTTAATTTTAACGATAGAATTAAAAAATATGAAACCTTGGTTGAATGTATTACGGAGATTAATAATGTATTTTGTTATAAGATTTTTAATTTAATATGCATTGAATTATGGTAATTATAGTAAAACTAGGGGAAAGAAATAGTGATTGGTAGATGTTGACGTGGACATGTTCAAGCCTTGCTATTGTTTAGCCTCGCATTTCTCTGCCCTCGTTTTAAATTACGTGGGCCCACACTTTATCCACGTGTCATCCTAAATATGTCCACGTAGCTTGAATTACTTATTTTCATAAATAACAATTATCTCAATCACAAGAACCTTAATCATGATTATCTATCTTAATCGCACCTTTTCATCTTGTAATCAATAGTTAAATCTTTTTAAATTGTCTTTTTTATTTTTAAAAATATATATTCTCAATGTCAAATTTAAAAATAATGATGAGATATAGTCTAACTTATTTTTCGCAACATTTTTATTATTTATAAAATAGATTATTTATCCAGGCATTTGAAAATTTAATATATTTTTAGAGTCCGTCCATGATTGAGATTTTGAAGATGATAAAACTCCCAATTCGAAATCAACGGATAAAGACTGACTTAAAGTTGAAATCAACAAAGCCTTCGTTTTACACTTTCCTACAGACTCTATGATTCTATCTTTTTCTAACTCTTCATATTTGAAGAATGTCGCCATGGCCAGCAGTTCAAGCTTTCAGATACACTCTAAGAGAATCCTTCTACCCTTCAATCTAAACCCATTTTCCTTCGTTTTCCTGTGAATTTTCTCGGGGAAATCACAAGAAAAGAAAAGGAAAAAAAGGGTTTTTTTTTTTTTTTCTGGTTCTTCGTCTGTTCTTCGCTGTTCTGACGCAGATGGGCAACGGAGACAAAAGCTTGAAGAATTTCCACCTTCGTATACCTCATCAATGGAGAAAGTATTCGATGAGAGGAGTTCCAGAAGGGTGTTTGCCGATCAAGGTTGGCCGTGAAGGGGAAGAAGAGCAGAGATTTGTGGTGCCGGTGATGTATTTTAATCACCCACTTTTTTTAAGGCTGCTGAAAGCCTCTGAGGAAGAATATGGGTTTGATCAGAAAGGAACGTTCTCCATTCCTTGCCACGTAGAAGAATTCAGGTTCATAAAGGATGTGATCGATAGAGAAAACCTCTTTCATCACCACCATAGCAGCCACCATTTCAGCTGCTTTTAAGGTTTGATGAACAGGATTCAGCTTTCAATTAGTTTTTTAGGGTTTTTCTTCTTTTGGAGATTCGATTACTCCTTTGTTATTCTGGGCTCAGGTTCGATGATGATGATGACGACAAAATTCATTGCTTGAATGACTGGAAAAAGATGCCTTGCCTTCCTTTTTTAAAATTATATCGATTAATATGTGATTGCGTATGAAAATTCAAACTTCTCAATTCCTCGATTAATTTAACATTTGGAATTCACGGGCAGGTGATTAATGATAGGTCACGACCAGGTACAATTCAGTGCGTGACAGACATGTGTTAACACGAAACATGACAAGCTCCCTAAGTCGACTATGATCCCACTAGGCAATCCTGGGAGTACCCCGTGTCATTCCCATCTTTGGTGAAAAAATATTAGAATAGTTGATTACGATATCTGATTCCAATTCGGTTCAAGCTTGAGCAAACGTCAGATTAGTCCATTGTTTGGCTTAAACCCGATCCAAACCTAACAAAATTCATTCAAAATTAACTTTAAATCACTGTTCCGGTCAATTCGATTAGGCCTCAAAATTGGAGCGAAAAGGACCATGCTCACCAATCGGTGCCTCCACAATCCGCATTAGTCGCCACCTTGAGTCAATTGGCAGACTCCTGGTCATAGTTTCTACCCCCGACCAAGACAATGCCAAGCTCTCATCTACTTCCCTTCCCACAATTTCAAACTATTTTTTATCAAGTATACTTTTTCATGTAAACGTTTTGATTCACAGACAGTGTTGGCCAAATTATGGGGTAGTGGGGGTTGACTAACAAAACTTCACACTTGGCAAGATGGCCTACATTAATCATGCAGAAGGTTAAATAATATTACAATGCTCATGTATAATATAAAAAAAACTAACTTTTAGAGAAAATTACATCTGAAAAAAATGACTTTTCCCATTCAGTCCTTTGTCGAGTTTGCATTAAGACTATATAATAAGCTTTAAGAGATCAAAACCGTCGAAATATATATATTTAATTAGGAAAAAAATTGGGGCGTATAACAATTCTGTAGGGGACTCATTGGTTCTACAGCTGGTTTGATTAATACAAATCACTTATACACAATTCTCTATCCCACCCAAAGAGGTAATAAAAAAGCAGCGTCCTAGAAGAAAAAAATCATGAACTTTCGAGAAACTGTACGTCGGGGAAGAGATTTTTTACCGGTGTCTTGCGTTGGCGTTACGGAGAGTGACTCCATGCAAGAACTTTGTATATCCAAGTAAACTGAGCTTTCCATCTGGTCGGATCCAATCCTTGAGAATGCTATATGCTGCTGAACCAAGGCTCAATTCCTGCATAGTCATGCAAGCAAAGTTAAGATGAGCAGATTTAAGGTCAAGTTTCAAATAATTTTGAGGTCAAATTTGTACAATCCAATAGAAAAGCTGTATGATTAAAAAAACTTGTCTTTCAGTGTTCGTGATATTTAACGAGGTACCAAAGCTGAGATTCTTGAGTTCAAATTACAATTAAAGTATTGACATAAAGTACTGCCTATAAGTGTGAAATAACATTCAAAAAGTTAAAAAAATTAAATTCTCTCAAACCTCACAAGTTAAAATTCTGGGATTAGTCATACTTTAGTTATAGTAACGAAACATACTCTAGCTAGTTCTTCGACTGATATCACACGATTACCCTCCTGTTCAAAATGCTCGAAGGCACTGGAGGCAATCTGCTCCCACCTATCAAGAACCTCTAGTTGATGGGTGCTAATCGCCGCCGCACAAAATTCTTCAAAGTCAATTTTTCTATATGCAAGGGGTTCCATCTAAAACAAGGTTGCATGTCAGTGGAATAAGAAACTGTCTGACCATCTATTGCACTATAGCAATATGAAGCTATACAAACGCTTTACATATAAAACTAATAAATCTAGAAGAGACAGGTGCTTCTACCACATCTATAATATCGGGAACCCTTGATTCCCTCATTGCATCGGTTGAGTTTCGCATAAGAGCCTGCAGGTACCAATGAAATAACAATAATTCAAAGACAAAAATTGTAAACTATTTTTTATTCTATGGTTTGGAGAAAAATAAATAACCAAAATCAAGAAGAGTAAGCAACCATTCTAAAATTATCAAGTCCGACACGTCCATCTTTATTTGGTTCTAGTAGCCTAAACTGAGCTTCAAGATACACTAGTTCATCCTCAGTCAAAGCTTTTGAGACAGCCTGAAAAAATACGAGAAGCAAC
>CM039521.1:23011447-23035670 GCA_022433055.1 Begonia peltatifolia
AATTTCAGTATGGGCTTTGTGAATACAGTTCTAACTCTGTTTAACCAATCATTTTTAAAAAGTGCAAGATAGTAATCATCTCACTTTGGCCAACTGCAACTTAGAAGAAATACTTGTTCAAAACATGTATTTAACTTCATAACCATTCCAATTGGAAGGTATAACGAAGACTTTGAAAATATATAACTATGCCATGACGTCTATATCAAATTTATATAAACATAAGTCACATGCATAATACCTTTAATGCTGCTCGTTTGAAGGGGGTAGCATGCAAGTATGACTTAACTAACTTATAAATCAATATATCTAAAGGTATAGGACAATATTCATCTCGCAACCAAGGGTGAGCTGCAACATAAAAACATTAAAACACATTAGTTTCATAAATATATATAATCTGGAAGGAGACACATATTCATCAAAATTACTTTAACACTGGCCAAATTGAATATAATTCTTGAAAGATCAATATAGTCACAGACAGAGAAATGTTAGTCTTTGCTTGCACCAAGGAAATTAGAGCTCAGGGAACTTACAAAGAGCCTGTACAGCCGTCATTCTCTTTCTGTAATCCTTGTTGAGCAACCTTTTAACAAAGTCCTTGGCCTCTCCTGATACAGAAGGCCATGGCATATCATCAAAGTTGGGATCTGCTCTCAGAACCGCACGAAATATTCCTGACTCAGTACGTGCCCAAAATGGTCGACTTCCACACAGTAAGATATATGTGATAACACCAATGCTCCATATATCTGCTTCCAAGGTATATGATCGATGGAGAACTTCAGGCGCAACATAATATGCACTTCCAACGATATCATTAAGTCTCTCATCTGAAATCAAGCCCGATTTCGAAGTAAGGGAAGAGATAACTAAGATTCACAAAAAAAAAATTGATATCAACACAGTAATGTGATCAATATTGGTGCATTCAGAATACAATTACAATGAAAAATAATTTTCCACCAGCAGAATAAGTAAGTAAATGTTACTGATGCAGCACAAAATTAAAAAGAAAGAATAGTTAGGGATGAGGAAGAGGAGAAATAGCCCTTGAAGTGAAAAGTAGAAAGAATCTAAAGAAAGACGGAAACGGGGGGAGAAAGGGAGAAGAAGCTCAAAAGAGAGAGAGAAGAAAAAAGGAGATTGGAAGATAATATCCATATGCAATTCATCATAATTTGCTAAATTACAATACTTGGTTTAAATAAAAGAACAATTTAGAATAACAATAAAATCTTAAAAGATGAAAAACTAAACATAGACCAAAATAAATGAAGCATAAGAAATAACAAAATTAAATAACACGTAGAAATAACAAAACTAAATTACACATGAAAAGTAACAAAACTAAATGACACACGAAAAATAACATGACTAAATCAAACAATGTCCTCCTCAATTCTTCTGGGAAACAGAAACACCCAATCAAACAAATTGGTACCATGAAACAGAAATTTGATCAGTCTCCTATTTGAGCTTGTGAATAAGAACATGTCCACAAACACCACATCTCTTATCTCGAATACCATGAGCACACACAAAAACATAAGAACCACTTATAACCTTCAAGTGTTTTTTGTTTAAAACGCTCATCGTCTCGTCTTCTTTTAGAGTGTAGGTGGCCCGAGTATCCACTCCATTTTGGACTGAAACCTAGACGAAAATGACACAATCTCGAACCATTTACCCATGTACCTCTCTATATCGAGACTCTTCACTACTTGTATCTCTTTTTTTGACGTTTCTAGAGAGAGATAGAGAATTGGAGCGATGAACAGTACAATGTATGATAAACATTAACAAACAGTACTAAAGGTAATAAGGTGTTAAACCAAAATTTTATTGTTTGAGAAAACAATAAAACCTCCTTTGATACCAATTTGATACAGCACAAAATTAGAAAGAATGGATAATTAGGAAGGAGGAAGAGGAGAAATTGCCCGTGAAGAGAAGAGGAGGAAGAATCTAGAGAAAAAGGGGGGAGAAGTGGAGAAGAAGCTCAAAAGAGAGAGAAAGGATTGGAAGATTGCAACTATTTACAATTCAATAATCTTTTTCATTATCTTCCAAGGTACAATACTTGGCTTAAATAGAAGAATAATTTAGAATAACAAGAAACCCCTAAAAGATGAAGAGCTAAACTTTGATCAAAAGAAATAACACATGAAAAATAAGAAAACTAAATAATACATGAAAAATAACAAAACTAAATGACACAGGAGAAATAACATGACTAAATTAAAGACACCAAAGAAAAAGTTAATATCCGTAGAAATATCATAATAACATTAAGGCCCTTAACGATATAGGCAGAATGCTGTATTCCAGGACAGAAAATCAAACCAAGTACAGCACAACGTCCGAATACCATCAAATTGCTATCATAATTGGTGAAAACCCATAAACTAGATACCACAATCAAACCTCCAACTACCTTTATTCTAAAGAAAAAGTGATATTTGATAGAAGTTAGGAATGCAATAGACTATATTACCAGGTCTAACAAAGTCAGAAAGACCAAAATCAATGAGCTTCATAACAGCATCTTCACTTCTAGAAGTGAAAAGAAAATTCTGTCAGCCACAAAAAGATACAACAGAATTAGCATAATCAATAATAACTACACTAAGGGGTGAGAGGGAGAGAGAAAAAGAGAGTTTGACAAAGTGTGTAATACAATTAGAATGTCTAAACATAAGTATGATCAAAGTGAGTAATAAAATTTTATAATAGTAGTTTATCAAAAATTTGAAAAGAAAACACAACATTACCTCGGGTTTTAAATCACGATGCACAACCCCTTGCAAATGACAAAATGCAACAACATTAAGAATTTGAATAACAATGGCCTTTGCATCTTCTTCTGCGTACTTTCCTCCTCTGCAATACATGAGGTTATCTTTCATTTATTCAAGTGTAAATCCATCAAATATAAATCTACACAAAGATGAATAATACCTTGTCAATATTCTGTCTAGAAGTTCCCCACCGTCACACAACCTGGTAAGAAAAATAAGTTAATAATTTTTTAAGAACCAAAATGCTGATGGTCTCTACTTGATACTTGCAAATAAACAAGAATAGCTCAATTTCTCAGAAACAAAGAGCCCTAAATTTAATCATTTCATTCAAATAACGCCACACTGGACAATTAAGAGGTTGACAATCAAGACCAGAATCGGTACGTTCACTTTTATTCTCAGTTTGATGCAAGAAACCAAAAAGTGCAACTCAGTTACAATCTTATTCAGTTGAAAAATTTGTGCCAAAATAACTAAATTTAGTTTCCCAGTGTTAATATATAATTAAAAAAATGATACCATCTAATCATCAATTGTGAATTCAATATTTCCCTCTACAGTATTCGAAGGAAAACATTATCTAAATTGAGGTCCAATGACAATCATCCCATTAAACTTGACAGCTACAATAATGGCTTCTATTAATAATGAAGAGGAAAATAATTTCAAAGAAGTTAAATAACAAAATGCACCCATGATTTTAACTTAAAAAACAAGGAATGACATACTCCATGACTATGTACACATTATTGGCATCCTCACATGCATCATAAAATTTAACCAGGTGCTTATGCCCAGATAAAGCCTTCAGTATCTTCACTTCTCTACGAACATCTTCAATTGCTATTGCTGTTGTCATCTGCCAAAGTAGTCTTGTTATTATGCAGAACCAAGAAACATTTGCGTAAACATGTGAAAAATCATTGGCTTCTCCACCAAACAAGCGTAATCTTCCAACATATTAAACTTGGATAATTCCTCCACATTACTACATAAAACACATGGTTGAAGAAGCTTGGAGACATAAATAGATGGTCGATGTTTTCAGATGCTCCTATATCTTGATCTTCAGAAAAGTAAGAAGACAACAAGCAAGTGAATTCTTCAAATTTAAGTATTCAAAGCAGCTTATAAGCCCAATCCTACTTACTAATTGTTTTGACAATGCTATAAATTCATTCTAATTTCACCAAGAATACAAACCATTAGCAGAACGGAGTAAACAAGGGGAATGTTTACAAGATCCTAATGCAATTGATGCTCAAATTAAGTACAGCGAGATTAATATAACTTACCTACCACATCAAAACCACAAAATTAGCGGCACTCACCTTTTCTTTGGAAATTATCTTCACTGCCACAGTTTGATCTTTGAGCTCACCCTTCCGACCCCTAGCCGAGCATGTATGACCAAAATGCCCTCGACCAACCTCCTTCCCCAACTCGTATTTCGCACCGAAGTTTTTACTATACCCAAAGCTCTTGTCCAGCAACTGCTCTGGCTCAGCTCCGCGCTCCTCGGGGATCGGGCCCTCTTTTGGCTTCCCATGTCCCAATCGCTTAGCCAATGACGCCTTGATGTGCTTAGCCGGCGATGGTGGGGCGAACCTCCGCTTAAAAAACCTACCCGGCGTCGAAGCCCGAGCCGGCGAAGGAGAAACACCTCCTGGCAAAGGACTAGCACCAACTCCGTGCGGGTAGGGACTAGGCCAGGGGCTCGGATTCGATGACCTAGCCGGTGTATTATTCGCGGAAGGAACATTGAGAGCTCCGTTAGCTCCACCAGCAGAAGGAAACTGTACAGGTGTGTGAGGCCGATCACCAGAAGAAGAAGCAGCGACGACAGTAGTCGTGATAGTGGTGGTACTAACGTCATTTTCAGTCGTCGGAATCGTCTTGCCGTAACACTGCCCCATCCGAATCTACTTGGCTACAGCTTCGACTCCGATTACGCGAGTCAAAGCGCCATCATCAAAACCCCACAAACCTCCCAAACCGATCTGATCCTCCCAAATATATAACCGTTATTATAGATCTACTGCGAGAAAACGATAAAAAGAGAGAATGAAAGAGAGGTAAAGAGTCAGAGCTAGAGAGAGAAACACAGACAGAGACGTCTCAGGAACAGGAGAGAGAGAGAGAGAGAGAGAGAGAGACTGTGCTATCATAAAACTGAGCAAGAGGGAAGAGAAAGGGCTATGTTAAGGTAAGGGGTACAAATTGTACAATAAAATCTAGATGCTACGCGATCCGTCTGATCTGACGATAATCAACGATCAGTAGAAAAAAGTGCACTCCCAAATCATGATTTACGATTTGTCCGACACTGATTTGATCAAAACACTTGAATGAGAAAACGGACGGCTAGATCCCTTTGTATCCTTTTCTTCCCTCCTTTTCCAACTTCTTCTCTCATTGTCTTTACCGTCTTTTTATTTTATTTTATAATTAGTTGTTATCTGGTGCGAATAGCAAGCTATGCATCTCCCGTCCTCGGGTGACACGCGGCTTCGTATAAGAGTGTTGAACCTCAGATGAGGTAAAGACAAAGGAGGGGACCTTGACCAGGGTTGGTCCGACCCGAAGGTTCGAAAGATAGTAGGTGCGACAGTCCACGCCGTCCAACTCACAGTCCAGTAGGCTTGATCACCATGAGATTCAATGATCATAAGTGGAGCTGGGGGAAGAAATCCTAGAGAGAGGATAGAGTGGAAGAGTAGGAGAGATTAAACGTTAGGCGATGACATATTTGTCGAGTATATGTAAAAAACGACTCAAAAGGAAAAGAAATCGAACTTCATATTTAACGAGAAATATTCTTTTAAGAAACAATCGTGGAGGGAGAAAAATTTCCACTAACTTATTAAGATCCGAATGCATCTGAAATGAACTTATCAATCTGACCCAAAAGAGGACGCCTAACTCTAACCAAAATTGTTAAAAATTGATGACACAAATTTTATTTACGTAGAATCCAAAGTTAGAGAAATAATAAAAGTACTTTGCTAATAACTTGTTAGTAATTACGTAACATAGTCTAACAAATAAATAGAAAAAAAGTCAATAATTTTTTTCAAAGATAGAATTGTTTAACCTGGTATTTTTGTTGGGTCGTCTGTAGATTGTGACAAAAAATCCATAGTGTTCCATACGAACTATAATTATTTTATATTTTAGGTTTAAATTTTCTAAATTTTACATATTTTCACACTTAACTTTCCTTTGTTCCAATTTAATTTTTCTATTTTGTTTGTGTTTCGGATTTTTTACTTGAATCTCAGTATTTGTGCAGTGTTTTATTTTTTTCATATTAATTCTCATTTAATTATACAAACCCCATTATATTGACAAGAGTTTTATAAAAACAAGCATATTCCATCACCTTAAATAAATAATTAATATTATTAGATAGGGAAGAGATGACATTTCTAGATGTATGCTTTTATGAAGTGGATAGCGACCGATTTATTGCAGCGTGACAGGTTGAACCACTTGTTAGCACCCAAACAATTTGAATTTGCACTCAATAAATTAATTAATTACTCATCATAACTCAAATAATTAGGATAATCCTGCCGATGTTGCCTGTATTCTTCTCAAACTTAGACTTTAAATTATTATTATTTTAATAATTAACAATTTAAATCCACAAGAATAAGACTAACACCCAAATTCAACTGGATAGAGATGATACGTTTTAAAGAAAAGCAATACTATAATTTTACATTGTACCGTTTTATTTGCAATATAAAATCTCAATCAAACTTTGTGACGGCATACTTGTTCAGAACGTGACATTTTTTGTTTGAAAATCAAGATAAAATCATTAAAACTATATATACTAATAAGCAATAGCGGCAGGGCTTCTGCCTTTTGGAGCTCGGCCTACTTTTGCCCTCCACCTTAACGTTGATTTAAGCCCGAGAGAGAGAGAGAGAGAGAGAGAGAGAGAGAGAGAGAGAGAGAGAGATCTGCATGCTAATCTGTGATATTGTTTTAAAATGTATTTAGAGTTAAACTAAGAGAGATTAGTTAAGAAGTTAATTATGATTAGTTGGGAGTCAACCAATCCACTTCACAAACTTTCCAATTTCCTGATTTGGCCATTAGAGTAGCTTCAAAGTAACTCAAACATAACAACTCTAGCCAACTTTCTCTTTGTTTTTTTCTTGCATTTTTGGCACCAAACTATTAAAAAAGACTCTTCTATTTTGGCAAATAGTTAGTGAAGTTGTTCAGACTCACCTCTCGAGCTCACAAATTTCAAAGGACAAAGAGAAAAAAAAGCACTATTTTATCGAAAAAGCGCCACAAATTATAAAAAAAATATCATAAATGAAACTAAAAGATATCTCCAGAATGAACGAGTGCGATAAACACTCTTGGGAAGACGATATGCCAAAAACATATAAAATTGTACATTCTTGTATTATTAAAAAAGTGTCAATGATAATGTGTTTCAACCAGATTTTTATTTCAAAAGTTAAAATTTTACAATCTTAAATTTAAAACGAATAATATTATATTTTGTTGGTAAAGACCCAACTTATATACTTTTATAGAATATATTTTCTAGTACTAACATCTTTGAGATTGTGGCAAGAAATATTTATTACGAAGAGGGGAATATTTGATTTACATAAAATAATAATGAAGTTTAAACTTGGGAGGGGACATTCAAACAAATCCAACCGTAGGATTAAGATCAAGCGGTGGATAAAAGTTACGACAGAGCTAATTTACTACATAGGCATGACATATATGAGATATGATTGTATTCACGAGTGACACACCTTCTGGCGATAAATCATGCATGCGTTTAATGCATGCACCCCATCTTCCATGCATGACGTGGAACTGGACCCACCCCAACAGCCAATGGGCTCCAAGAATTTCTATTTTCATTCTTAAATTAATTATTTAAATTGTTTATTAAATTCGGTAAAACGTAAAATTATGAATACGTTAATTTGATTGGAGAAAGGAAAGGGACCCACTGGTCACTTCCAATGTCCGGCTAGATTTCCAATCTGACCGGTTCTTCATCTCTGCAACTGCTGCAGACGATTTACAGAAATTACCAAAGCAACTTCCAAGACGACAATGAAACATTTCACTCAAACTCATACTCGTCCTCCTCCCTGCATATCACGAGCCTGCTTCGTCTTCAACGCCAGAATGATAACTCGGAAACCACCTGTCTTTCTCACCCACAGGCCACACCTTCCATTTTCATCTTAAAAACCAATTCATCTTCTTCCTCCTGTGAGAATTAGCCCACCTTTCTTCTCCCCTTTCTGGCATGACTCGCCTCTTCCGATCTAAATCTTGCGGGACGGTTGGGCTCATTGAGTTCAACTCGCCTCCGCCGAGTCCTTTCTTCCACCGCAACAATGGGGAGGAAGTGGAAGAGGAAGAAGGGGAAGAAAAAGGGAAGCATTTCGAGGGTAAGCTTGGGAAAAACAACGGTGTTTATGAGGATTTGAGGTCTAAAGCTATCGTGAGCAAGCAAGGAAGAGATAGCCACGGTAACCAATCTCCAGTTCTGGACGTTTTAATGGCGGCTCTGAGGAAATCACTGGTGACTTGCAGCATTGAAAACGACGACGTTTCGTCTCTTGATATTGGTTCTCCGACGAATGTGAAGCATATTTCTCATGTAACATTTGATAGGTTTAATGGTTATCTTGGTTTGCCCACCGATCTCTTGCATGAAGTCCCCCGACGAGCGCCCAGCGCCAGGTGAGAAATTTTTTATTATTTTTTTAATGTTTCCATTAATGTTCTTCGAGGAACTGTGATGTTAGATTTAATGGATTTCATGAACTGCAATATTTCTAGCTAACTAAATCCACCCTTCATCTTCTTCTAATTTTCAGTGCAAAAGTGTTCGGAGTTTCCGCCGAATCGATGCAGTGTTCGTTCGACGACAGAGGAAACAGCGTACCGACTATTCTCCTCAAGATGCAAAAGCGGCTGTATACCGAAGGAGGACTTAAAGTACGTTTCTTTCTTTTTTTCGATATCTCTCGATTCATAGCTTCGATCGATCTGAGATTTCTTTAGAATTTGCTCGTTTTCAAGGCCGAAGGAGTGTTTCGGATCAATCCTGACAATGGCCAGGAAGAACGCGTGAGGAGTGAGCTTAACAGAGGGGTAGTTCTCTCCGGCGTTGATGTCCATTGCTTAGCCAGCTTAATCAAGGTCTTCATTGATTCTTTCTGTTATAAATGGATGATTGTAGTTTATCATTCGATCAATGTATGTTTTCAACAGGCTTGGTTTCGAGAACTTCCAGCAGGGGTGCTCGATTCGCTCGCACCAGAACAAGTTATGTACTGCAACACTGAGGACGACTGCTCTCGGCTCGTTGAGCTTCTTCCTCCGACGGAAGCCGCTCTTCTCGACTGGGCGATAAATTTAATGGCGGATGTGGTTCATCACAAGCAGATCAACAAGATGAACGCTCATAATATCGCCATGGTTTTCGCACCCAACATGACGAAGGTGTAGTTTTGTGTAAGACGGAGATTTTTTATGGTTGACAATGTCTGAATTCTGTCAGATTTTGATGTTTGCAGATGGCTGATCCTCTGACGGCGCTGATTCACGCAGTGCAAGTGATGAACTTGTTGAAGACTCTGATTCTCAAGACTCTGCATGACAGGCCGCTGCTGTCGAGCTCGGTTTCGATAAGCCAAACGAGCAAATCTCCGTTGACAGAATCAAAGATAGATCGATTTTTTGAGCTATACTCAGACGGGTTTGCTGCAGAAGGCCGTGCAACTGCTACGAAGCTTCGTGGGAGATCAGATTTCAACGTGAAGCGGAGATTGCTGACCTTTCGAGAGAGGCGGGCCCGGGGAGATCATGAATTCAACTCAATACACAGTATGAAATGGGTGGTTTAGCCAAGAAATGGGTGCTGAGAACAGAAGAATTTCTTGAGGTTGCAGAACAAATGGATTCAAAGAAGGAGAAGCAGCTTTGGTTCGAAAATGGAGGTGGTTTTATTTATTGAGAAGATTTGCTGGTTATGTGAGAAACTCTGTAATGGCTTCCGCTCAAATCCAACACTAGAAATTCTTCGTTTCTATACAAATATTGTTTTTGTTTCCCACTTTGACCTCGAAATATATAGATTTCCATAAATTACTTTTGTTTTGAACACCTAACACTTTTTTAAAGCAATTGACAATTGTACCCCTGCAATATTAGTCTTACTTTTTTTTTTTTTTTTTTTAGTACACCAAATCGGGTTATTACTTTAGTATATATATCATATGATTTTGTATTATAGGAATCAAAATAATCTTTCTTATGATATGATTGTTGTTTCATTTCATATGCAATAAAATAGGTTCCCATGAATGAAAAAAAAGTTGGATCTCATCTAAATCGTCGCATCTAATCATCTCCAAGATAAATTTTGATTCAAACACTGGCTTGAACATACAAAATACGTCATGTTAATGGGTCTTAAATGATTCACATTTCAGAATCGGATGCTGATGAATATCTGCATTTGATTTTAAATAAAAGTAATAGTCTTTCAAAATTTCATAGAATCAAGAATTGTAATTACTATTGAGTTAAAAGCAACGTAAATTTGTGTATCTCATTATATTACATTGAAAGTTATTTCATAATCAATATTTTAATTGTGCTTTACACAAAAATTATGACTTTAAACAAGGTTAATGTGATTAAACACATTTTTAAACTTATAATCATTTATCATGTGCTAAGTTCAATTATGATCAATGATAGTAATGGCCATTGGATTGTTCTTCCCACCGTGAAAGGAGAGATGGAGAGATATAATGATGGGATTTAGGAGAAAGGGGGATGCCTATAGAGTTGCTCTTTGTCAAAGATTGAAAAAATTGGACAAAAATCGTAGCTTTATCAAAATTTAACTAATAAATTTCGTTTCCTTTTAATATTTTAAATTGTTATTCGAGAAAGCAAACATAAAGAGAAATACAAACATTAGATATCGAGATTTATATAAAAACCTTTGCAAGAAAAAAAAAAAAAAAAAAACACTCTCGCCATCACATTCTAAGGAGTATTCACTTTGTTTTTCAACCACGTGACATATCAATTTTTTCAAGTCGACCCAGAATAAAATTCAATTACGATATATTACAAAATAATATTTAAAACAAATAGAAAGGCGGGATATTATTGATGGAGAAAGTGACATTAGTATTGGTAATACCCAATATGTGTTTAGTTGGCAAGATTATAGGTCGAGCTTGAATTAAATTCATGCAAGTTCCTTTTAAAAAATAGATTAAAATAACACGCGATTAAAATAATTGAAAAATAATTTATGGATTAAATTAACTAAAACAAGACAATAAAGTAGATGATGCTAGAGTTGAATGGGCATTAAATCTCAATGATTAAGTATTCTAAATCTAAATCTAAAATCATTATGTTTAATGACTTTAGAAAGCATGGGTTTTGTAAAAGGAACAAAAGTCACAGATCATCTGACATATATATTGAAAAAGCTTGTATTAAAAAAAAAAATTGCTTAGCACGTTTTGTTCGAGAAAAAGATGGAAGCAGTGAGGACAAGGGGTGTAAATGAAAAAAAATAGATAAAACCATGGACCAGCACGTGAGCCACTGAGGAGGGGACACATTTAACCACGTATTATTCATGTGTACAATAATTTTTTGGAAATTATTGAGTATGATTTTTTGGATAATTATCCGGTATGCTTAGGTGGATTGTTGTTAGGTCAGATGGAACCATAAATTTATCATATGAAAATAATTGTTTCAACAGCGGAAAAATTATATTTTGATTTTAATCTTGTGATTTTCTTCAAATTTTTTGGTTTTTCAAATAATTGTTTGTTTAATTATAACAATAGTCGATTCTCACAGACCCTTGTTTAGAGAATTTAACTTTGTATTCTCATTTGTTGTGTGAGTGACCGGTGACGTGAATATTGGGCCAATTACTCTGCCACGTGTATTACTGTCCCCTCCATACCAGTCAATACTCCATATTAACATACCTTGTTTCTTTCTTCTCTGGTTTTTTATTGTAGACAATCACCTGCACTGCCATGGACGACCTCATCGTTTTTCCATCTTCAATCTCTTCCTCGATCTCTGTTTGCGCTGTCGAATCGGCATTAACGATCCACCAAAAGCTTCAACTTGTAGTCCAGAGCCAGTCAGACGGGTGGGTCTATGCCATTTACTGGAAAACCTCAAGCGATATTAATGGTCGCTTCTTTCTATCGTGGGAAGACGGCTATTTTCATGACCGTAAAAACAGGTCCAGTAGTCTGAACCTCCCCGGAAAATATGAATTTGTTATATCGGAGAAGCCGGACAACCCGGACGTCGACTATGTATCTTTAGATGGAGATGTTAACGACGAAGAATTGTTCTTTATGGTATCGTTGACTCGCTCTTTTTACCCCGGCGATGGTGTACCGGGGACAGTATACAGTTCCGGTGAGATGGTCTGGTTGAGTGGCGGTCAACAGCTTCAGCTCAGCAATTGCGAGCGAGCTAGAGAAGCTCAAATGCGTGGAATCCAGACATTTGTCTGCATTCCAACGTCCACCGGAGTTCTAGAAATTGGATCGCAGGAGTTGATCGAAAAAAACTGGAACTTAATCCGCCAAGCCACTTCTCTTTTCGGATCCAATCTTCCCAGCGTCGGATTAGCAGAATCTGAAAACCCCACAACCCAAATCTCCTGTTTCGACCGGAACATCTCTTTGGCCAATGTCGGAATAGTCGCCGGCGTCAAGGAAGAAGAAGAAGAAGAAGAAGAAATGAGACCTTCTAAACAGAGTGCCAAATCTCTTAGTCTAAACATAAACTTCTCCAACTCAGCCCACACCTCACCAGTTATTACTGCAAATAATGAGAAAGCCCCGAAGAAACGTGGCCGGAAACCCAGCACCGGTCGGGAAACGCCATTAAACCCCGTCGAAGCAGAGCGTCAGCGCCGGGAGAAGCTGAACCGGCGATTCTACTCTCTCCGAGCAGTGGTCCCAAACGTTTTGGCAATGGACAAAGCTTCGTTACTCTCCGACGCCGTCTCCTACATTAACGAGCTCAAAACCAAGATCGAAGAGCTCGAATCACAGCTTCAAACTGAACAAAAGAAAGTGAAAATAGAGTCTGCAGAAACCATTGACAACCAGAGCACCACCACTTCAACAGTCGACCAAGCAAGCCGTGATACTTCTCGACCCTCGAAACTGGAGGTAGAGGTTGATGTTTTTGTCTCCGACGCCATGATTAGAGTTCAGTCGGAGAATATAAGCCACCCAGCGGCCCGGCTGACGGGTGCTCTGAGAGACCTAGGGATTCACATCTCCCATGGGAGCTTATCTTGCATAAACGATCTCATGCTTCAAGATGTGGTCGTTAAAGTTCCAGATGAAATGATTAACGGAGAGTGTCAGAATCTAAACTCTACTCTTCTTAGAAGATTAGAGGAACTTTTATCTGCAGATAATCCATGATTACACATTGAATCGTCCTTAGAACTGCAGAATTGTAATATATTGTAGAAACTTTCTGATAAAATTAGATTCCAGTACTCATTTTTTTGCATCATCAGTTTTACAAAAATAGCGAATCAGGTCGAGCGTTGAAGAAGAAGAGCAGACTCCATGATTGCAGGTGAAAAGCTTGATAAATTAGAACATCAATGAAATTGGATTGAACAGCTCGGCATCGAGTAAGTTGTCAAATTAGGGTGATTTACTTTATTGCAAACTGAGAGTCTCGTAACTTTTAATTTTTTATTTTGTCCATATATAAATTTATAATATATTATTTTTAATCAACTTAATTTGTCACATATGATGTCACAGACTCAAACTTCAATTGATGTAGACGTAGTTGATAAAATTTATTTTTATTATTATATTAACGAAACGCGAATAAAAACCAAAAAACAAATACTGATATTTAAATAAAAATCCATAACCAGTGAAAATAGTGCAGAAGAAAGAAATCCAATATATAAAAAGTTTACATACACGACAAATATACAAAATTTAATTAAAAAATATGAAATAAATAAGATATATATGGAACTTCAAGTTAACTTATCGGGTCCATCTCTTGCCGCTAGTTCAAATCAGTAGAAAAAATTATAATTATAATTATATTTTTATTGAGATACGAAACTTTCAAGCTTCAACCAATCTTTTTTATTACTATATTTATAAATGTTAATCACGAGGGTATTAAATGTTATTATTATATTGATAAATCCCAATCAGGAGGGTAATTAATTTACTAATATAATAGGAACAATTACTTCTACGAATAAATAGACACGACTTTATAAATCTAACTCTACCAGTACTGACCGACCACATTTTTTATTATATTTCGTATCTCAAAATTATGGTTATTTAACATAAAATATGAATTAAAGTGGAAACATCGTTCCCCAAGATTTTGCTTTTGAGGACACAAGATTCTTTGAACAATTATTTATCCAACCCTTTTCACATTGGGTGATCTAACAGTTGACAACAATACACAGTAAGAGATCATAATTGTTGTAAAATGTAACGCGTGACTCGCATTTGTTTTGTCACAACTATAAAGCACATTTATAAATAAATCAATTATTCAAAATAGCTTATTAAATCATACCCTAGAGTATGTTAGTAGGCATGTGTCCAGCCTAGCTGGCTGTGACATCAAAAATGGTTGAATTATTGGAATGATTGTAACCCCATGTATTTTTTTATATATTTATTTTAAGTTATGTTAAAAAATTTAATACTACACCAAAAAACTAAAAACAATCTATGAAATTATGTAAACTATAAATAGAAGAGATACTTATATTACGAATAAAATATTTTTTGAATATATTTATTATTAAAAATAAATATTATGATTTTATTTTTCATTGTGACATCATTTTTCTTACCGTCCAAATTTTCTGAGATAATTTTTATGGAAATATAAAAAAATAAAATAAGTATATTGACAAATAAACAAGAATTTTAAAGGTAGATGCAATTGATTTTAAAAAAGAATTCAACTAGGCTGTCATCTTCCAAAAATCTCATTATATGATGAAATATTAATTCAAGTTAACAACATGGGAAATTACATAAATATTAAAAAGGATAAAACTCAATTTAAACACTAAAATATGGATTTTTTTTCAAAACATACTTAAAGTAAAATTTAGAACTATTCAAAGTTTAAACTATAAAAAAAAATAATTTAAAACTTGTCATTTGATCGCTCAGTGCCCATGATCAATTATTGATCACGGGGCTAGACCTTTAGTGAGAATGGTCTACCGGTCTCACGAACCGGTCGACTGTTTTCCTCTCCTATTTAAAAAAAAATTCTCCCTTTTCACTTCACAATTCTTGAAAACTTTAAAATTTCTATACTATTTTCTTGCTCCGGCGAAATTTTTCTTGGTTGACAGTCAAAATTTCTCTTTTTCGTTTAGCGACAACGATAGATTTTGATTCAAGTAAATCAGTAGATTTAGACAAAATATCAACTGGTGATGCCGATATGAATTGGTATTCGTATGTTACACCTGTATATGATGATCTACGAGCATTCGATCGCTTAGACGCAAATGAAGAAATAGAGGTGCATTCGACTCCAAAACTCTAGACGATGAGCTTTTAACACAGGTAAGCTTAGATAATGATGAAGTAGAAAACATAACGGTAAGAGAACAAATCTCAATGATTTTTTTTGGGTAGAAGATATAGTTCTTTAAACGAAATTAGAGAAAAAATAGTCAAATATTCTTTGAAAAATAGTTATGGTATAACATTCACCAAAAGTGGAAAGCGGCGACTGACGGCTGAGTGTGAAGACGGATGTGAGTGGCAACTGCATGTTTCGAAGATGCAAGACGAGTTTACGTTTCAAATAAAGAGTTTGACCGATTTTCACAACTGTTCAATGAAAATTGAGAATCGACACGCTATAACAAATATGTGACAAATCATTATCTGAAAATGTTCAAAAGTCAACATACGTGAGAAATCTCTTCTATTATTGAGACAATGAGGTAGGAGTTGACTGTCAACATTATACCCAATCTTTGCCAAAAGAGTAAGAAGCGTAGCTCGAAAACTTAATGAAGACAAGAGTGACGAACAGTACAAGTTATTGTTGTCTTATGCAGCATAAATACATAGATCAAATTTGGGTAGCACATTAAAAATAAATACTTAGAGATGAACTCTAATTCATTGGTATGATAAAGAATGTATATGTGCATGGCTGTTTGCAAGGCAGGTTTGCTGCTATACAGTCGCCCTGTTATCTGGTTGGAAGGTTGTCATCCAAAGAGCTCGTGTTCTGGTCAATTACTTACAGTCGTCAGTATTGATGCCAACGATGGAATATATCCCGTTGTTGTTGACAACGTCGAAAAAGAGTGCACGGACACACGAACGTGGTTTTTTCAACATTTGAAGCGAGGCCTAAACACTGGATCCGAAGACGGATGAACAATTATTTCGAATCGACAAAAGGTATAATATATTTTCAATTATGTTTTATAAATAGGGGCGTTGTGGTAATTATATTATTTTTATGTTGATTCTGTTTTTCTTTCAAATATTAGAGTTTGGTGAAGGCTGTGGAAGATGAATTTAAAGATGCCGAAAATCGCTATTATTTTCGGCATATGTACGCAAATTTCAAAAGTTAATTTCAGGGCAGAACATATAGAGATGCAATGTAAAATGCGGTCAGGGCAGCCACAAGTTATCATTTCGAAACAGAAATGAAGAAGTTACATCAGCTTAACCCAGATGCCCACGCATGGCTTCGAGAAGAAGAGATTAGATATTGGGCTAGTCATGCCTTATCTTTGATCTCTAAGTGCGAAATAAGATTGAATAATTTGTGCAAGTCATTCAATGCAGTTCTATGGTTTGCTAGGGACAAATTGATTTTGACCATATTTGAGATGATCATAAAGTGTTTAATTACTTGCATTGTGAAGTAATCATGCCCGAACATTACCCCGCTCGGTCGTAAAATCCTATAGGCTCAATTTACATCTGGCCAGGCAAAGTTAAAGTAGTGTCTCGCGTCAACCTCAATCTGATTGCCGTAGATCCCCCATTCACAGAGCTTGTCAAGTGCTGAACTCGTCGAGAACGAGATGGGAACAATGGTGTTGTAAGAGTTCATGGTGATTACATTTTGCATGAACTGGTATAGTAGTAATACGTTGCTGTTCACGATGGGAATTTCTCTGAACTAGTCTCGGAAGCTCGGCTAGCCACGAAAATCGTCGATACAGAGGATAATGGTGTTAAGGCAGAGATGGAGAGTCAAATTGGCCATGTGAATTGCTGACGTGCCGAGGAAAGAGCCCAGTTCGATTATGATATTCGGCTTGACTCTTCGGATTAAGTGCTCGAAAATGGCGCTGATTGAGCTCCAACCTTTGATTCTCTTAGAGTGGAGGAGATCAGCGGTGAGTGGGGGAGCAAAGTCGTTTAAGAGAGAAACAACGAAGAAGACTGTCGAGAATAGTTTGGTGGATAAAATTGGAAGAAATTGGGCTTGAGCAATGATTGTGTTGTCCTAGAGCAAAGATACTATATATAATACGATGAGATTTTTCCGTCATTGAATTAACTTTTGGAATAAATTTTACTATTTCATTCTATTATGATATCAGAGTTGAAAACTCTGTACGATGTGAATATCGATTAAACACGTTAGACGTGAAGAAAAGAAAATCTATTACGCGAGACGTGTTGACAGATATTGTCTTATATCGACAGTGATAAAGCAAAAAATTCTGTATGTAACACGAAGAGATTCTTTCAATATTTAAACCACTTTTTAAAATAGTCATATCCATCTGGTTCTGTCATATTAGTGGAGAGTCATAATTGGGCTAGTTGGGAGTTAGATCTGGCGCCGCTAAAAGTGACAGAGTTGCACAGGAAGACAGAGAGTGTGGAGGCATAGGAAATAGCCTATCAAGAGGAGAAGAAAGTAGATGGTTGGTCTTACTAGTCTGGTTAAGACCTTGGCCGTCACCTTTTTTTGAGACTGGTGCTCAGTTTTCATTTTGGGACGGAGAGAGAGAGAGAGATAAGGAGGAGTAATTTGACCGGTGGCCGGTAGGGTGGTTGATGGAGAGATGATGGAGTGAGTACGACGGTGAATCCAGGAAGCATGGCAGGGAACTGGTGAAATTAAGCAATATAAAAATAGAGATTGAATTAATGTAAGTTTTATTTATTTATATTAAAAATGCTGTTATTGTCACGTAGTTTTCAGGCTTGGGTGATGCATCATTATCACAATCGGGAACCACTTATTTTCCAGGACCATATCTTATTCAGCGTTTCTTCGGAAGTACGAGTCGAATTGCCTGGCAATCCCACGGTGGCCGTTGGGGAGGCCTAGGACTACAGATCTGGGCATTCTCGACGGTGTAGCACAAGGACATGTTCTCGAGCCTGAACCAATCCCTCTGAGTGGGTTCTCGATGGCCGAAAGGTTGGCTCACCAAGAACAGCCCTGTCTTTAACTAAGACGGGCTTAGGCCTCACCATGAGACAGTGCTTGACCTTCCGTACTTATAGGCCTGGATCGGGCCGTGGCTAATCTTCCTCTTAGACCGGCCTTGGCCTCCCTATGGACGGGGTTTTGCCTCACCCTCGGCCTCAAGACTGACCTGGGCAGAAGGGGGCTCCAAGGATAAAAAAAACAATTGATCATATTATTAAAAATGTTTCGTCCAAATCATCATGGACTCAAAAGATTTCAGTAATATTTCATTACAATTAGGTTTTTTTACAAGTTTTTCTCGGTAAGAATGTCATCAAATCTGATCGGTTACTCTCTATACTTCAAGAAGGCTTCCTTCTTTTTAGACTACCATGGATGTGCAATATCAGAGTTTCAATGTGTTCTCTTAATCTAGTCAAAATTCAGTGCTCTCCCATTATTTTAATCGAGAGAGAAAATATGAACTCACCGACAATATTATATGTGATTTCTCAATCTTTGCAACACGGGTGAATAGTAAGAGTGATAGTGAGAGGGACGGAGAGAGAGAGAAGCTTGCATTGGTAGCAACGTAAAAGTTTCTCATGGAATGCACGTTTGTTAATTATTTGCCAGGCAACATAATGTCGGTGTCTGTTTTACCTATTGTTATCCTGTATCAAACAAAAGATGGGATAATTACGAAGATTCCTCTCATGTTGTCACATATTTAATTATATATAAAGTAATGTCTTATTCAGCCTTTCAACCTCATGTCATTGTATACTTTTATGGTCCAGGATTTGATTCTTTTCTCTCCCTAATAATACCTACTTTTACAGTCTACTTTTTCTCGCTCTCGAAAGAAGCTTCCAGCTTAGGGTTTAGTTCGTTGAAAACTATAACCTTTTCATGAATTTCAGAATCTCTGATTTGTATCATAGACGTTTGCAGAAATGGTTTCCAAGTTGTTAGTAGAACATGGAGATACTGCATTTCAAATAAAAAAAAAAAAACAGTTTTTGAAAGCTCTTTTTGTGGGGTCCCTTCTTAATTACAAGAGATTCACGTCATTTGATAAAAAAAAAATTTTTAATTTTACTTATGTACGTTATAAATGAAATGCAAAACAAAAATTAAAACTTCTTACTACGTGATATATGATGTTTTATCCTCTTATAAAGAACTTTCTCTATAAATAGAGAGTTCATGAGCAAAGAAAAATCATCCGAAAAAAGTGAAATATTCTATTTAACAAAGAATAAGAAAATCACTTCTGAGAAGATGAAGAGAAATAGTGAGTATTATTTTGGAGAAAAATAGGTATAATGTTTTTGTGCAGATTGAGAGTTCTAAGAGTCGAGATTTTTCTTAATGAATATTTTTTAGATTATTTGATATTTAGAAAAATATTGTAAATCCTAACTTTCATAATGAGATTTTTCTAGACTCGGTTCCTGTATTTTTTTCTCGATTTGAATTTTCACGTAAAATTCTCGATATTTATTTCCGCTACTATTTCTCTTACTTCTTGACTGTTATAATCTTACGGCGTGAAAAATTATTCCTAGTATTTTTCGGATCGCATCTGCTATCGTTTATCGTATTGCTTGCGGTGATATTATTGTTATCGTTCCTGCCAGATTTTGTTATTTTTCCCAACACAATTTGATGGTTTTAAGCAAATAGTTATTACAACACAAATGAGTATGTTCTTTGATAATTTAATTAGATAAAATAATGAATTAAAAAGGTTATTTATCACGATAATAGCCATAATTATAAGATATAGCTAACGCAACTCCTTAATCACGTTTGATCATTGACATTAAGTGGAGTAATTAGATGGAATTGCCTAATCTTTTATTTATTTATTGGATTGAGTTGTTTTAGGTGGAATTATTTTCTTATTTTTGTCCTTCATCAGTTTGGTTTCATCGTGTAATTTTTAACTAATAAACATTAATTGATATAATTAAAAAGTAATTATAATTTATTACATTAATTACACGAATTAATATATGTCAGGTAAAAAAATAAAAATAAAAAGTAATTGTAACCTTATTTGCTCAAAAAGAAAAACCTATGTTGTAGTACTACAACATTACTTTGCCAATTGATGAGTTATTTTATAACAAATCTATTTTCATCCTACTCAGAAAATTGACAATGTAACGTAATTAAAAAAAAAATTAAATTTCATCAAATAATGTTGAGAGAATAAAAAAATCATTTTGTTCGAGAGTTTGATTAGGTTTTTCATTTTCATTCATCGCATTTTTGCATTATTATTTCGATAATTTTCGTCACTTTTTTACTTAATATTGTTAAATTGTAAGATAAATTTAGGTAAGCAAAGCTGTGCTTGGTGTCTGTCTTGTCATTTTCTCATTTGTCCCATGTGTCCATGTTGGTTATAGTCTTGGGTGATATAATTTGGCCATGTTGGCTTCTATTTTACACCCCAGAGGGGTCACTATATGTCGATAAATTATTTTGAGGAATTTATCGACAGCTTTCTATATGAGATGCCATATTCAATGTAATTAATTTTCTAAATAAGACGAAAGATGATGTTCGTATAAAAAGTTGAAAGTTTTAACCTGTCTTACGTGGATCATAAAAATTGTTTTTTGCTTTCGTAAATCTCTTTATTTAAATTTTTCTCTCGATTGGTTTATATTGTTCTTTAGAAAATTCATAGACACATTTTTCGCACTTCACTTATTTTTCTCTCGGTTCTAACCTACTTTTTATTCAATTTAATAATTCAATATCTAAATCACATTTAAGAAGTTAATGTAACAAACATTTACTATTTTTAACAATTGATTATTTCAAAATCACAACTAATAAAAAAAAACAACAATAATAATACAAAACTGGTGATTTACTATTTTACTTTATTTATATATAATAGAATAAACAACTTTCATAGTCTATTGCACATAAATAGACCTCACGATGAGATATTGCTAATTTATTATTTATAATTTATTTTAATTATGATATTAATTTAAAACGTATAAAAATTAAAATATAAAATTAGATATCAAAACTGTGATTACTTACTTCTCCCTTGCTTCTTGGAAATGTTCCTCCATTTCATGTCTTTCCTATACAAAAACAATATATTTTATTTTTTTCAAGAATTTTTATAATTTAAATAATCTATTTAGATTTTTTTTTGTCTACCACGCGATAAAAAGATGAGCAAAACGACACATAAATTGGAATCTTTGCTTTTTGAGGGTGTTTTGGAAGTTAAAGAATCCGAAGGCAACTTAATTGCACAAAGACAAATACATGTCATCCGTACGAATAGTGCACTCTGTTCTTACTACTATTTATTTAAATTTAATCGTCAATAAAATGTTTAGAAATTGTTAAAAAGCTATATTAAATATTAAATACTAAAACTAATATTTTTATAAATAAATTAATAGAGAAATTTGAGTCGCCCTAGTAATTTACTATCTAATTGAGAGAATTAGACTATGAGTAATGGTATTTTTATTATCCATTTGTACTTTTAAATTTTTACGGTGACATATATTGACAATTTTAATTAATATAATATATTATAAATAATTAAAATAAATTATTAATTATATTAATTATTGTTTGTTGAAATAAGAATAGAATGTAAATGTAATATTTTTTTTTAAAAAAAATTATTAAGATGTGAAATAATAAATGGACACTGATTTGAGATTTTGAAGTTTGTGAACCAAAATAGATCATTTATTTGTCCTTTCTTTAATCTATCAAATATTCATAATTAAGTAATGAATTGGCTAACATAGAAGGCGTCTTTTCATGCATTCTCATAATGATAGGTGAGATTAATTAAAATAAAGTACACTTACATTTACCTTTTATTTCTACGACATAATTATTGTCTTTTAACACAATAATTATTGAATGATGTAGTTATAATTTATTTTAATTATTTGTGTACTATTCTATTAATTACATTAATTAATAATTGTCACATTTTGATATGAGAATTAAAAGGTAAAAATAAAAAGTAAACGCACTATTACCTTCAATAAACATATTAATTAGTAATCTTTTTAAAAGTTACAGCCTTTTAATTTAATTATATAATTAACTCAATAAAGAGAGTCGTCTGTTTATTAGTCACAAAACGTGTGAATTAAGTTTACTTGACTTTGGACAAAATATTCTTAGCATATTAATTGATTTTGATACTATTTATAAGCCTACAATGATATATTTATATTCTAATTTTACTTATAATTTTTCACCGACCAGAACTTATAAACCATTCATTGATCGATTTATTTATCTGATAATTTAATTATTTATCCTAAAAATTAGGGCATAGTAATAAAACTATATAGTTAAGATTACTGATAAAGACAATACATGTAGCATGATAAATTATGCATTAAAAAAATAATCTCATTGAAAATTGTTGTATAAAATCTATTATAACACAAATTATAGGTTATCATTTATCATTATGTAAATCTTTAGCTATTAAATTTAAGTATATAGAAATATATTGGCTAAGCCCACACGTGCAAATATGTTTAGAGACGAGATTGGAATTTTCTTATTTTGTGACGACAAAATAGACTTCTACACTTAATTATTGAGTGTTATGATAAGCTTTCTATTGACAACTTCTTGATATTTTCATTAGATTTTTATCATCTGCGAAGAATCGATCATCAATGATTAAGTATACCTATTAAACTTGAACATTCCAAATACGAGTATCTTCAACCGAGCTGCTTATGTATTCACTTCCTTCTTGATTACTACTTACCATATTAAGATCATTATACATAAAAAGGTTCAAATTGAGAGAGAGAGAGAGAGAGGAAGGGAGGGAGAGAGAGAGAGAGAGAGAGAGAGAGAGAGAGAGAGAGAGAGAGAGAGAGAGAGATTTTATTCATCTTTACATTTGATTCATCAAATATGCCCTTTCGATCAATTTTTGCTTTGTGTTATAATTACGTGCAACTGGATTCACAATATCTAGGGGGAGATCCATTGTCGCACAGTTAGCACTATTTTTTTTTAATAATATGACTGTAATAACAAGTTCTAAAATATAATTCAAATTCTAAAATAAAAACTAGAAAAAGAGAATTGGTATTAATTTTTTTCAGCTTTTTATTATAATAATGATACATTTATTCACTTATTTTATTCTATAAAAATATTTGTTGATTTGTTAAATAATGATTAGTAACGTGGCGACTAGTCTTGTGAAAATAGTGAAAGTCTCAAATCTCACTTCGCTCGAGAATGGAGATTAATAAAAGCTTATAAGATAAGTTTTTCAACCTACCCAATAAAACGTGTTTGAGCATAGCTCAAGAAAGTAATTAATTTATTGCATTAATTAAACATGTAGAATCGTCAAGTGCTTTCAATACAATATTATTTGTTGTATACTTAGATGTTAGCATAAGAAATAAACCTAAATACTATTTTATTTCCAATCTTAAGGGTAAAAACTATTTTAAACTTCAAAATATTAATTTTTTTTAAAAAAATCCTTAAAGTATTAACTCCAACAAAATAAATCTCAAAATATCAAAAACCTAATAAACTAAATCTCAAAGGATAGCCGATAGCCCTTCGTTTTCATTTTACAAAGAGAACAGGGAGTTGTGTGAGAGTCAACACCCCCTCGTTCTCCCGTTCCTTCATTTTTACCACATGTTCACCACAATATAAGAAAATAATCTAAAAATTTTTGTAATTTTCTAATACTTTTCAATTTATTATAATTCTATATAATTATTTTACAAAATAATTATAATACTTAGATGTTAGAATAAGAAATAAACTTAAATACTATTTTATTGTCAATCTTAAGGGTAAAAATTATTTTAAACTTCAAAGTATCAATTTTT
>CM039521.1:23035680-23097049 GCA_022433055.1 Begonia peltatifolia
CTATATAATTATTTTACAAAACAATTATAATACTTAGATGTTAGAATAAGAAATAAACTTAAATACTATTTTATTGCCAATCTTAAGGGTAAAATCTATTTTAAACTTCAAAGTATCAATTTTTTTAAAAAAAATCCTTAAACTATTAACCACAACAAAACAAATCTCAAAGTATCAAAACCTAATAAACTAAATCTTAAAGGATAGCCGATAAGCCCCCCGTTTTTATTTTACAAATAGAACAGGGGGTCGCGTGAGAGTCAACACCCCCTCGTTCTCTCGTTTCTTTATTTTTACCACATGTTCATCACAATATAGGAAGATAATTTGAAAATATTTGTAATTTTCTAATACTTTTCAATTTATTATAATTCTAAACAATTATTTTACAAAACAATTATAATAAATTGCACAAGTTTTACAAAATCATGACTTTCCATGATATGCTAAACACGTAGTAAAAAGTTTAAGTAAACTGAATATCGTTTGTTATTTTTTTAAAATTAATTTATAAAGTGAAGAAAGATCGGGGCCCTTTAAAAATTAATTTTAAAAAATACCAAACGATATTCAATTTAGTTGAAATTTCTACCACATGTTCATCACATCATGGGAAGATAATATAAAAATCTGAATATTTTCTAAGACTTGTACGATTTATTATAATTATTTTATTAAATAATTAACTAAAATTATAATAAATTGTACAAGTGTTCGAAAATCAGGAAAATTTTCAGATTATCTTCCAATGATGTGTGAACATGTTGTAAAAATTTTAAGTAAATTGAATACGTTTGGTAGTTTTTTAAAATTAATTTATAAAGTGAAGAAATAACGAGAGAACGAAGAACGTTGACCCTCACGCGGCTTCCTGTTATCTTTGTAAAATGAAAATGAGAGACTATCAGTCGTACTACGAGAGTTAATTTGTTAGATTTTTGATACTTTAATAATTTTTTTTTTAAAAAAATTGATACCTTCCAATATAAAATGATTTTTACCATCTTATAAATAAATAAAGTGTGAATTATCAAACACGTCACTTCATGTTAGCCGCCATAGAAAATATAGTAATTTATGTCATTCTAATATTTTATGAGCACACCCATCATGGTCCGTCACAAACTGCAAATGTACGAAAATAAATGTACTGATTAGACTTAGAAATTGACCTCTTTTAACTTCACGTACAGCAATTCTATACAACTTTATTACATTCAACATAATCATATAGCAGCATACTAAGAACATATAAGAACATTCTATCGTTTGTGATACTATCATGTGACAACGTTCGAATATCATTATTGTATAAGTACGAGTTGCACTCAAAAATTTGTGTTGTGGATTTTAGCAGAAATGATCGTCGAGAAAGCTCCAAAGATCGTAATCATTGTCATAATCCTGTTCAGCGGAATCGTACGGTAAGGTTGTTCTTACTGTTGGGAACTGAGGAAGTTGATGATCGCTGTGGTCGACGATGATCGCTGTTTGATTATCACAATTCAGCTGCGACGCAACTAGATGATCAATGGATACCCAGCGGGTGGGGAAGATTGAGTTATGATTGGCGGAATTCACTTGATTGTTGTCTATGATTATTTTACGATGGCAGCCATTGTTGACGATGAAGCTACAGTCGATAGGTTCGAGCAATCTTGAACTACTGTTGATTTGCCGATCGTCTTCTCTGCATAACCTATCCATGTCTTCTACTGTTTCCTCTGAGATTCCTTCTTGATCTTTCGCTGCATCAATGGCGGGAGATGAAGCGATGAACAAAGGGGTCCCTAAGGATTTTTTCTGATTTTTTTTCTGAAACAGTCGACACACCACCCATCCATCTTCTTGGGTTGCATCTCCGACGACATTTGTCACCTTCATCGAACCATAAAAGTAAGCTTTATATGGTTGCAATCAAACCCTAATCTTCAAAGTAAGTGTAAAACCTAAAAGTAAAATCGCGTTGGGTTTCAACCCAAAAACGAAAACATTGTATTATTCGGTAAATATGAATACAATATTTTGAGAGGTTTCAGTGGGGCTTACAGTATGGGAGGAGAAGTGGGAGAGAGAGATATTATCATCAAAACGATATTCATGCATAATCCAAGAAGATTTCAGGCCGTGAGGGGCTCTTCCTGTATAGAAAACCAGAGTTTTCCTCATTCCAATCCGTCTAAAATTGCTGTAGATTAGCTTGTCCCTTCCCGTCGCCTTCCAAAACCCTGCAAGTGTTGCTCGATTGGTACGAGTTCCAGTTGGATACTTCTTGTCTTTATGGCTAAAAACATACCAATCATTCTGTGGAGTTGTTCCTATTTTGCACCTCTCTGCAGACAAAAATACAAACAAAATGCACGATCATTTTGCCGGAAAAGACGATAATATTTGATCATATCCATGCTTACCTTGGATGTCCCAAGGTTCGAGCTTGTTGAGATCCACCTCAATGATTACATCCAGATCGATTTTCTCATTGGATACTTTCTTCCTGAGATAGTAAAGCAAAAGCTCCTCCTCCGTTGGATGAAATCGGAATCCTGGGGGAACTTGAGATTCTCCGTTTACAGATATAAGCATGTTTCCGGCTTTCTGGGAGTGGAAAAACCAGATGTTCTCGGAGTTCAGACAGCTGTGTTGGGGACAAGATCAGTAAAGCTGCTTCACATGAAAATCTGGTGGTTCTTAATTGCTGCAACCAACGCTTATTTTTACTTATTTATATGTCTTGAACCAGGTTTCTAATATTAGAATTTCCTTAAATTTCCAATAATTTAAAAAATTTAAGCTTTCTAATACATTCTTCGCGTGCAAATTAATTTTTGATGGGGTCCTATCACTTCCTGTTCTGAATTTTACGCAGAGAACAAAGAACCAATTTTTTTACCAGAATTTAATTTGTTACATTTTAGATAGTTTAAAGTACGTTAAAATTTTTAATTTAATCAAACTAATCCTATAATTTAGAGTTCAAATTAATTTTTATCATTGTTTTTTTTAATATATACTACTAATTTTGTTATTAATATAAAAAGCTAAACTTTTTATATGTCATAAATTAATTTAATTATTTATATATTCACGTCATAAATCTCTCCTGTTATGTCGCCGTCCCCATTCAAATTGAAATGTGAATAGAGTTGGGTCCCATGCCACCTACAATTGGGGGTCACCCACATCAAAACTAGGACCCTTCACCTTAATTTCTCAGATAAATTCTGTTTTCCTAAATAATTGCAACCATTGTTTGCCAAAACTCATACCCTTGTGATAGATAAAAAGAAGTCTGTTGTTGCTCCACTAGTATCGATATCTCGTATAAGCTAAGATTAAAGTCAGACAGTGGATTAGTTGCAATAATTTCATCGTTTATAATTTAACTACATCACGTAATATGAATTATTTATGCATTTTTCTTTTAATAAAATGTATGTTCAAGCAAAATAGTCGTTAAAATAAGGTTCCCATGCAAATATACTTATGTTTTTCACAATACATTATAACGTACGTGTCCAAACATGATAATTATTTTTATTTATTAAAGATTAAATAAATATTTTCTGGTCACATAGTTTTCACCCATTTTAAACAAATTTATTATTTCCCTTATTTATTTTGTTTTTTTTTTTCAATTTAAACATTAACTTATGCCTTTTTTTTTTTAATTAAATCTTAAACTATCAATCTTAACAATTCAAATTTTAAACTATGTAAAACCTAATAAATCAAACTTTAGCGGACAGCTGATCACTGTTCGTTCATTGTTCACACCTGAAAACAAACAGCCGTCCGTTCACTGTTCACGCCCAAGATTAGACGGCTGATCAAATGGAACGGTCATCCGTTCACAGTTCACGTATGAACGAAACTTTATTTTATAAATTTATTTTAAAAAAAATCAAACGATATTATATGTACTTAAAAATTTTATCATGTGTTCATCACATTATAAGAAGATAATCTGAAAATATTTGTGATTTTATAATATTTGTACGATTTATTATAATTTTAGTGATTTATTTTATAAAATATAGGTAAAATAATTATAATAAATCATAAAAGTGTTAGGAATTTACGAAAATTTTTAAATTATTTTTTCATAATGTGTAAACATGTGGTAAAAGTTTTAAGTAAATCCAATATCGTTTGATATTTGTTTCATTATACGTGAATAGAAACGAGAAGTATTTTAAAAAACTATAAAATGATATTGGATTTACTTAAAACTTTTACCACATGTGCACCACATTATGATAAGATAATTTAAAATTTTTTGTAGTTTTATAACACTTGCACAATTTATTATAATTTTAGTTAATTATTTTATAAAACATACGTAAAATAATTATAATAAATCATACAAGTGTTAGAAAATTATAAAAATTTCTAAAGTATTTTTTCGTGATGTGATGAACATGTGTTAAACTTTTCAAATAAATCCAATATCGTTTGGTATTTTTTTAAAATACTCTTCGTTTTTATTCACGTATAATGAAACAAATACCAAACGATTGAATTTATTTAAAAATTTTATCATATGTTCACACATTATGAGAAGATAATATGAAAATTTTCGTGATTTTCTAACATTTTTATAATTTATTATAATTATTTTACGTATATTTTATAAAATAAATCACTAAAATTATAAAAAATCGTACAAATATTAAAAAATCACAAAAATTTTCAGATTATCTTGTAAACACGTGGTAAAATTTTTAAGTAAATTCAATATCGTTTGATATTTTTTTTAAAATTAATTTATAAAATAAAATTTCATCTTTACGTGAACAGTGAAGGAACATTCGTTCGTTTTAGATTAGCCATCTGACAGAGTTTGATTTGTTAAGTTTTAAGATGATTTAAGATTTAAATTATCAGTATTGATACTTAAGGGTTTAGTTTAAAAAAAGTTACACTTTTAAGGTTTAAATTAAAAAAAATCCTATTTAATGTCATCAAGAAAAAGACAGATCACGAGCTTAGAAAGGAAAAGACGTTGCTTTGGCTTGAATTGAAAGGTGCAGCTCACAACCTACACATGTTGGCTGGCCCTCCTCGTTTCGAGATTCCTTGTGTTTTTCTCGTGCTTGGTTTCTCTTAAATTTTTTTATATAAATTTGTACGTGACCATCAAATTCTTCAAATCAATGATCAATTATTAGGTACGTAAGTTTGAAAAACATGATGATACTGAAACTACATTTATGTAACATAAAATGTATCATAATGAAGAGTATATGTAGACTATAATTGGAAAGTTATATCTGGAGTTTTATATATTTAATAGTATTTATATAGTGTAAAAAATTAAACAGTCAAACCAGTTAAAGTGATCGAAACAGTCCAAGGCTAATAAAGAGTGATACTTTAATATGTAAAGACACGTTGTCCGAGATGAAAGGAAAAATGCAATGAAATAAGGCAAATATGGACCCCATCTCTTCAAAGTTTGTCATTAAGTAGTAATTTTTCCATATAACTTGCTGTCAGTGATAGGTTGTAAATAAGTAATACAACTAGAGAGTTTACGAGTTAAATCTAGGGTTCTTTATTTATGTTCGTCTGCTTGGTCTCGCCAACTATACTACATCTCTACTCGGGAAGCCTGCAATTATCCATTCTTTTCATACAAAATGCAACGTCGCTGAGTCCCTCCATAACTCTCTATCTCTTTCCACGGACCTCTTCACATATTGCAATTCGCCATCACCGACAACTGATTTGTACCAATGGACTAAAATGAAGAAAACCCTGCACCAAACTAATGGAAATGTGCAACTAGCTTTTTATAAGCATTGTTGTCAGGAGAGCTGTGTTAGATATTTTCTTGGGTTACATAAACGTGGCCCATGATACAAATTAACCTGTGATTTAATAACATTAAGGGCTTAAATTCTAGCGGTCAATTAATTAAGGTATTTTTTTTAAAATTAATTTGATGAAAGTTAGTTTTTAATGTGTTAAAAGGAATTGATTCTCTCTTTACCAAAATATAAGAAAAAGAAAAGATGATAGTTTCTTCTCCATCAAGCCTATCAAAAAAGCCCAAGGGGTCAAGAGAGAGAAACTAATTTCTTGATGATTGAACTGATCTTTAAAAACCTAATCATGAATTAAGATACGCTCTCTATGTTAATATATTTATGAAAATCAATTTGTTAAAGATCTTCATATTTTAGATTTGTACAGACAATTAGGGTTTCTATATATCTCTGTGTGTGTGTGTGTGTGTGAGAGATCCCAAAATTATCAAATGATTTCCATTTACAAGTTGAAATCATTGTGCATCCACAAAATATGTTCTTGTGAGCAATGACTTACTATTTTCATGAAGCCTTTGAGATGCCTACTAGTTTATTAATAATTTAGATGCTGTTGTCGATTTATTAAATTTAATATATCTATATCATATTTTTCATTTAACGGCGTATTTTAATAAAATTTTGAACTTTATCATGCGATCAACAGAGTTTGAAATTACTGGAGAATAGATCGACCAAGTTTTGAAATGGGTTAGAAATTACTGAAGTGATTAAAAATCAAGTTAGAAAAAACTCCGTAAATGAAAATGTGGTATACACATGCAACATTTAATGAATAATTAACGGCAAAGTTTGAATTGCTTACTGATAAGTGTGTATTTTACACACTTATTTGTACTTGATTCGATGAGTTTTTTTCAAGTGTTTGAAGGAATTTAATATTTTTGTTGTAAGTGTGCAGATAAAATGGAAGTAAAAATTTGAAGGTCGTTTTAGAAAATTTCATCATTTTAATCTCAACCATCGATTGTGTGTTGCGGGTCTCACTCAGAATTAGGGTTATAACTTAATCTAGAGGCCAAAAGGCAAACATCCATCATTCAGAGAGATCGTTGGAGAGAGTTCAGAGGATGGAGAGACGGAAACTGGAACGGAGCGAGAGTTTCGGGAACTGAATTTTAGCATCGTTTTTTTTCCTTTCTCTTCTTAACTATGATTATCTTTATTATTCTCGTTGTTCTTCTCTACTCTAGCATAAACTAATTTTCTTCTCTACGGTTACGATGTAGCCGAATTATGATTATTTATTATTTTTTTAATTCAATTTGTTAATTTTCTGTTCCGATATTGTGTTAAGTAATGTATTCTGTTGTTAATACTTGTGATTGCTTGATCAACAATTACATGTTAATAAGATTATTTTGAGACCGAGAGAAGATAATAAATCCTGCAATGAATAAATTACCATAAAAAGAATCTTAGGTTAGAGATAGCTAGAGCGTTTATGTGGTAGTTTAATTTTCCATATTTAAAGTATTCAATTAATTCTTAAGGGTAGAGACTAAGAAGTAATAACTCGTTAGTTGGATAAATTTGTCAGTACTCGAGAGGAACAGATAAATATTTTTGTGAGATTGTCATCAAAATATAGGAATAGATATTAATGAATCGGATTAAGAATATTAAACATGATTAATTCAGGTGAAATCGAAAACCTTAGAACTTTATCATGTTACATGCTACAACTTTATTTAATTGTCTGTTGTTTGATTAAATTGAAATACTGTCTTATTTTAAATCCAAAAATTATCCAAAACTCAGTATTTAATATTAATTAGAACTAAATTAGTTTAATTATTTGTGACAATAGTCATCGTGGGATCGACTCGTGCTTACGAATTTTATTACTTTTGCGACCCGTACACTTGCGTTAGCATTTTTCGCAACAAGTTTCTGGCGCCGTTGCTGAGGACTAATTTTTTACTATTATTAAATTAAATAATTCTAGTTTATATTTAAATTTATTTTATTTTTTTACTTTTTTTTTATTTTTATTTTTATTTATTTTTTGCAGGTATATGCAAAAACTAGGTACTATCAACTTAATTCCAATCAATTCAGAAATTGAACGGACGTGTAATAGGGACCGAAAGGAAACAAAGGAAGCACCCATGGATCCGAGCTGATTGAGGGAATTGAGACATGGACACTGCTCGACTATGTGATGTCGTCAGTGGTTAATGTACAGTCTGTAATTCGAAAACCCGCTATTACAGGCAACAATTTTGAGATCAAACCGAGGACCATTAATATGATTCAGCAGTTGCAACTCAGTGGTTTGCCCATCGAGGATCCGAATGATCACATTGTTAACTTTGTGGAGGTATATGATACTTTTAAGTTTCATAATGTTTCTGAAGTGCCGTCAAATTACGATTATTTTCGTTTTCGTTAAGGGACCGTGCTAAAAGTTGGTTAAATTCTTTGCCTACTAACTCCATTACAACATGTGCTGAATTATGTTAAAAATTTTTATGTAAATTTTTCTCCTTTGAGATGATTGCAAAATATAGTAAGGAAATAGTTAATTTTAACCAATTCGACGGCGAAATGTTATACGAAGCATGGGCACGTTTCAAGAGGCTATTACGAAAATATCCACAACATGGATTGCCACGCTGGATGCAAGTACAGACGTTC
Source organism: Begonia peltatifolia (assembly GCA_022433055.1). Lineage (NCBI taxonomy): Eukaryota > Viridiplantae > Streptophyta > Magnoliopsida > Cucurbitales > Begoniaceae > Begonia > Begonia peltatifolia. Next base: position 23,044,149 of record CM039521.1, read on the forward strand.
TTCATTAGTTTATCAGTGTCTACGAGAATACTCGTCAATGCAGCTGCAGGAGGTTCACTTCTCCAAAAGACTCAAGCAGAATCGTTTAATCTACTGGAAGAGTTGACCTTGAATAACGATCAATGTCTGGTCGAGCGGCAGATCCTGAAAAAACAACCAAGCACACCTGAAATGGACGCAGTGAAAGCTCTGACAGTTTAAATTGCACCGCTAACTAAGCAACTGTAGAATAACCAAGCTTCGGTAAATTTGATATATTCTCCAATGAGAGCTGGCCAATGGTGTCAAGGACCACGTGCAAGTGAAGAATGCCAAGAAGGGAATCAAATGACAAATAACACTTTAGAGCAAGCCAACTTCGTGGGAAATTATAATAGACCAAATTTTCAAAATTGGAACAATGACTACATTAGAGCGCGAAATAATCACCCAAATTTTTCATAGACGAATTCGAATAATGCTGTGCAAAAGCCGCACTCTTCCCAACAAGCTCAGACATTCCAATAGAGAAAGCTCAATCTTGAAGAGATAGTTGCTAAGATGGGAGATCACACCAATAAGTTCTTGGCAGAAACTCGCACTACCCTACAAAATCAATCAACTCAAATCCGAAGCTTAGAGATTCAAATGGGTCAAATTGCTAATGCACTCAATGGACGACCTCTAGGAGCATTGACTAGTTCCACGGAAGTGAACACAAGAGATCAATGCAATGCAATTACTCTTAGGAGTGGCACAGTGGTTGAGAATTCTAGTCAAGAAACAAAGAATGTAGTTGAATGTGAGAGTAAAGATTCATCATCATTACCTCCGGTTTAAAGTGAAGCACAGAAGCTGTAAAAATCTTCATCACAAAGTCTGACAAAGATAACACCACAGATTCCTTTTCCTCAACATCTAACGAACGTAAAAACAGACAAACAATTTACAAAATCATTGGAAATGTTCAAACAATTACACATCAACATTCCGTTCGCTGAGGCTCTCGAGCAAATGTCTAAATACATAAAGTTCTTGAAAGATATTTTGTCTTATAAGCGTAAGATCGAAGAAGGCAGTATGATCGTGTTGACCGAGGAATGTAGCGCTATTATTCAACTAAAGTTTGCACAAAAACTGAAAGATCCGAGAAGTTTCGCCGTTCCATGTGCTATAGGGGAGTCCATTTTTGAGCGAGTATTGTGTGATTTGAGAGTTAGTATAAACTTAATGTCACTATGTATATTTCAGAAGCTTGGTCTTGGTGAAGCAAAGTCCACGAGAGTGATTCTATAAATGGTTGATCACTGTATTAAGCATCCGCGTAGAGTGATTGAGGATATTCTTATCAAAATCGACAAGTTTATTTTTTCTGTTGATTTTGTGGTCCTTGATATGGAAGAAGATCATGACATCCCTATTTTAGGTAGACCGTTCTTAGCGATAGGAGGTGCGTTAATTATTGTTAAAAAATGTGAGCTTAAATGGCGAGTGCAAGATTACAAAGTGACATTTAATGTGTTTAAATTAATGAAGTACCTAAAAGTTAGTGATGACATATTTCGAGTGGAACTCCTTGACACCGTAATAAGGGAAGATTGACTTCAACCACGCGACTCTTAAGCTTAATGGGAGGAAGTACTTTGAAAGTTTGGGGGGAGTCGCTATCATGGATTCTACCACCTATTAAGAGTCCTCTCGACCGTGAGCTTCAGTCTCTACCTTCGCAAATTCACTATGCATTATGTGTTCATAAAAATTTAATGGAAAAGATCATCTCTCACATGTAGAGATTCAATCTCATGTGCCAAATAGCGATAAACCAATTGAGGATGATTTTCCAAACGAAAAGATTCTTGAGATTGATAAGTTGGTACACGATCATAGAGTAAAACCGTATTCTGATGGTATTATTGAGAGTGATACATCTGTCACTCACCTTAAACCAGACTCATAAACTTCGTCAGACGTCAAGCTGATGACGTTAAAACAAACACTTGGTGGGAGATAACTCATTTATTTTATTTTAGTCATTTTGTTTAGTAATATAAGTTTTCATTATTATTTACTTTGGTACGTTTAATGTTTAAGTTACAGTTTAAAAAAAAAAAAGATAAATGAAATAGAGAAAGAAGAAAACGAAGAAAAAGAGCGACACCAACCAAACCCTTACAAGGCTGATCGATCCACCGCTCCGACGACCTCCGATACTCTAACCCACCTTTTTCGATCTTCCCTAAGAGATTATTTCAACCATATGACCCACCCCGAGAGGATATTGATGACGATAGGGACAACACGTCATGAGGTACGTTATTTTTTCCCTTGTCTTTTATTTTATTCATTGAGAACAATGTTTATTTTAAGTTTTTTTTTTTGGGTTGATTTCAACTTATTTTATATCTTTACTATAGTTTGTTTGGTTTTGCAATATAAAATATTGGTTGAGCTGTCTATGATTGAAATTTTGAATAAATTTATGCTTTAGCCCTAGAAAAATTCTAAGTAAAAAAATGACTTGTAGTAGTTACGTTGACTTGAGCTTACAAAGTAAAACTCAAAATCCTGCGCATGTTTTCATTCTCGTTTGACTTGAGCAGTTGGTTTCATACACATGTAGTCTACATTTAGTGAGACCCAAATACTGTAAGGAAGTGAACAAGCAAAACACCGTAAGGGAGTGAAACTCCAGACAAATTGAACGAGTGTTAGTGAGATAAAAATTCTTCTGGGTTTGGCCCAATATCCACAGATGCAAATTAAAAATTTTCAAATAAAAGAATGACTTAGGCCAACATTGGATTGTTTGAACTTTCTTGGCCGACCTTATTGTATCATTTAATAACACCATGTAGTCACCCTTTTGAGCATAATATTTACCATTCAATTGTCACCTATTTCAGCCTAGATATGATATGAATTGATGTTGCAAGGACAAAGGTTAGTGAACAAATCAACACAATGATCGGTATTCTCAACTCAATTCGAGAACACCTCAAATGAACGAGTAATAAGTAATGCAAATAAAACCCAAATGGAATGAAATTTAGAGGAGTTCTAATATATTGTAATACAAAGTGACCCTGCAAAGTTCAATGAAAATGATTAGAAACGTAAAAGTTATGCAGAAAGATCCATAACTGGCCCGAGAGGCAACTTAGGGCACCTCCGGGTGATGTAATCTTTCAAGGAAGATTACAATAGCACAAGATCGGTTTTGCGTACTTTCTCCCTCATCTAAGATCTTAGATCAGATGCAGAATGAGTGTATATAAGAGCTTCCAATTAACCTCGGACTTGGAAGACAATTGGAGGTGCAACTCCACTCGAATGCAAGCACTCGAGGTCTTACCTTGAGACAAGCTCTTAAGCACGAGTTTCTGAAAAATACCTCTGAATAATTAATCACAAACTTAGTACAATGTCTGAAAATTATCCTTAAACATGTTAGGGCAACTAAGGGCTTAGTTGGTGTGAAGAAAAAGAAAGAATAAACTCAGTTTGATCCATCTGTCTGTGGTTATGCGCGCCTTCATCTTGATCGTAGATGATGGCTCCTTATAAGGTAAATATGTTGTGCCTTGTGGGGAGGAGTGGGGGTCTCTAGATCTGAATTTGAAATTGAAAAAGAGCATGCATCACACTTGATGGGCCGGACCAAGAGAAGTCCTTTCTTCGGGCGCGTTGGACTGTGGGCGCACACTATCTTCTTCATTCCATGGGCCTCATCTTCTTATGGTTTTTGGATGACTCTTTGTGTGATATCCTCCCTCTTACATTAAGTGGATTTGGGGCCCTTCTCTAGGTGAATCGGGCCTCAAATGAATTGGCCTTAATGGTGCGTGCACTATCGATCTCCTTGGAATGGCCCATGTTTTTGCCTTGTTTGGTTGAATGGTTAACCCAAAAATACCTTGGTTGTTTTGCCTTGGTGACCAACAACCCTTTAGCGCCCTCTAATGGATAATGTAATTATAAAAATTTCAAAATAAATAAGCCCAAAGTTTGCCTAAAATAAATGATGAAAAATAGGTTACAAAGAGTTGTCTCTGGGAAGACAAATTCCCGCTTCTGCTAATCTAGCTGGTGCTCGAGTTTTTTCTTCTCCAATGTTCCGTGATAGCATGTTGGTTGGTTTAACGATGTCCTGCAGAGTTGGATTCCACTCCAAACAATCCATTAGTCCTTCATCTGCAAAAAGAATGCAATAATCAGTAAAAAGATTACTAAGAGTAGGTGTCATACCTTGTGAACTTGTGATTGGCCTTCGGGACGTATCAAAATACATATATATTTTCCTACCTTATTTAATGAGAACTGGGTTTTATTGATATATTTATGGGAGAATAGGAGAAGGTGGTGATGAGGTTTAATAGAAACTCATTTGTCATTTGTTTCTTTTTACTGTATTAGAATTGTATTAGGGTATTTCTATTGAAAAAAAAAGTAACCAAAGTGACGTGAAAAAAAAATTAAAAAAAAAAGCAAAAACAAAAGAAAAAAGTCACCAAAGTGACGATTGTGAAAAAAAAGAGAAGAAAAAGAAAAATGACAGCAGGTGAGCCAAAATTTCAAGTTTTATTTTATATTTGTTTTATGTTTGTATTGATTATATTTTGTAATAATGACAAAGAAGTAAATTTGGGTGATATTGAACGATATAAGTTTAGGGGTGAGAGATTAAAAGAAAGTTTGAGTGAGTTTAATGAGTGAGTAAGTGATTCGAAGAAAATTTTGAGTGGGTGAAATAAGGAATGATGAGTGGTGCTCTGAATATTCGTTTGAATTCATAAAATTTCTACCATTTAGCCCAACCTTTCATTACAAGCTTTTAAAGAACTACCGACTCTTGTTTTTTTTAATTGATGTTTGCTACTAGTTGGATGATGGGCAAGGCCGTTGAACGATTACAGTGAATAAAGTGATCCCAAGTGAGGTGTGAATGCATTCATTTCCCGTAGCCACATTAGTTGAACCAACAATTGGAGGCAAGAAGAATGAACACACACATACGAGAATTTCTAAGTAAGCAATTGTCAATATACTAATATAAGTTATTTCTTTTGCAAAGTGTTAATCTTGTTGGCTTTAGTATGAGCTTTTCAAGCTGAGACAATTGCCATTAACTTTGATTCAGATTGCATTGTCATAGTTTGTTTTATATTGTTAAATGGATTGGGGTTGAAATCTTTCGTGATAGCTATATTGAATTTTGTTCGCTTGAGAACAAGCTTTCGTTCAAGTTTTGGGTTGTGATAAATATATATTTTACCCACTTATTTATACTCTTTTGTACTTGATTCGATAAGTTATTCTCAATTGTTTGAGAGAATTTAATGTTTTTGGTGTAAGTGTGCAGATAAAGTGGAATTAAAAATTTGAAGGTCATTTTAGAAATTTTCATCGTTTTAATCTCAACCGTCGATTGTGGGCCGGGGGACTCACTCAGAATTAATGTTATAACTTAACTTAGAGGCCAAGAGGCAAGCAACTATCATTCAGAGAGATCGTTGGAGAGAGTTCAGAGGTTGGAGAGACAGAAACCAGAACGGAGCGAGAACTTCGGGAACTAAATTTAAGCATAGTTTTTCTTTCTCTTTCTTTTTTGAACTATGATTATCTTTACTATTCTCATTGTTCTTCTCTACTTTAGCATGAAATAATTTTCTTCTCTAGAGTTACGATGTTGCCGAATTATGATTATTATTTTCTTTAATTCAATTTGTTAATTTTCTGTTCCGATATTGTGTTGAGTAATTTGATCTGTTCTTAATTATTGGGATCGTATGATCAACAATTACATGTTAATAGGATTATTTTGAGACCGCGAGGAGATAATAAATCGTGTAATGAATAAATTACCATGAAAAGAATCTTAGGCTAAAGATAGTTAGAGTGTTTATGTGGTAGTTTAATTTCTCATGCTTAAAGTATTCAATTAATTCTTAGAGGCAGAGACTCAGAAGTAATGACCCGTTAGTTAGATAAATTTGTCAGTATTCGAGAGGGACAGATAAATATTTTTGTGAGATTGTCATCAACACATATGAATAGATATTAATGAATTAGATTAGGGATATTAAAAATGATTAATTCAGGTGAAATCGAAAACCCTAGAATTTTATCACGTACATTCAACAACTTTATTTAATTGTCTGTTATTTGATTAAATTGAATTGCTTACTTATTTTAAATCCAAAAATTATCAAAAACTAAGTATTTGATATTATTTAGAATTAAATTAGTTTAATAATTTGTAACAATAGTATTCGTGGGATTGATTCATACTTATGAACTTTATTACTTTTGCAACATGTACACTTACACTAGCATTTTTTGCAACATTTACAGCTAAAAGATAAAAATTTTGTTTGTTAAAAAAATAATTTAAACCATAATATGGAAATAAGATCAAGTATTAAGATATAAATTAGATTTTATCCTTATTAATTAACAGTAGCGCTAAGTTTGAAACCACAAGGTTAAACTTGTGAGAGTGAATTGGAGATGTTAAACGAGACGACCGGATCGAGCCAAACCTAAGAAGGCCAAGCTCCCCGAACTTGCAAAGCTTAAAGAGCCAAACTTAACAATCTTATCTTAAAAAATTTCCAACTCGAGCCGCCTCGTGAGCTAGGAGTCGAGTTGAGTCGGCTTAACGAGTCTACTGAGTCGGGCTTAACAATTCCAACATACACAAGTAAAATTATTTTATATAAATAGTGTAAATTTTAGTTATTAAAATTTTATAAATATCTATTATTGTAATGTTAAAGTAGGATAGTTAGTTGTCTAAAATAAATTATTTAATTAATATAAAAATGAAATGTAATTATAAAAAAATTATTTGAGATAAATATATAAAAAAACATAACATTCATTATAAATTTGACACTTGCATCACTACAAATTAGATATATTTTAAGTAGGTTGACACTCATGTAATTGTCAATCATGTACAAAATATAAAAAAAAAAGTTGCAAGTTAAAAAAATATTTCAACATTCAAATTACAATACATCCAAATTTAAATAAAAAACTAGTCTTCAACGTTCAAATTTTTAAAGTCTTCAAGTATTTTGTATTCTCGTTGTTGATTTCTCGTAATGATGTCGTTTTAATCCTTCATGCAAATGAATGCCTCCACGAAGTTGGGTGCAAGTCTTCATCAGTGTTCATCTTACACACGTCCACTTGTAATAAAAGCAGACTCCGATATTATAGTAGAAAACAAAGGTGTTTAAAGATCGCATGTCATTATAGAAAGAATAAGATATGTAGTGGAAAACATTTTCCACCAATCTAAAATATTAAAGTTCTCATCGCAAGAAAATTGGTATCGAGTGTCAAAATAAATATGTAGTTCATTTCACATAGAACTATAATAAGCATATGATACGAATCGGCATGCAAATCACTTGCTAAGCAGGATCAACTCGTCTGCGGAAGCTTAACAAAATGGTCAGAACTCGATGTTTTTAGAATTAACCGAAAACACCCCAAACAAAGACAAAATAACAAACGTAAATTGGAACAGCGAGGAGTGATGAAATTGAGTTGGGTGTCAGTTAAACCTGACTCAGAAGGTGCCGAGGAAGTGGATGGAAGGGTGGTGAACCCCCACTGGATCAGTTGGCCTCTGAGACAGCTTCTGACCAATGTTACGCACCGTCGGAAAGACCATGATGTTCTCCTTCGGATGTTACGCACCAAATGAGCTCAACTTGGATATTACACACACAGAGAGGCAGAGAATGATGAAGAATCGATCGAATATAACACACTAATGAAGCTTTGCCAGTTTGGCGGCAACAGAGCAGAGAAACTTTGACGAGTTTTGAAAACGAAAGAAAAATCCTTCTTCGATTATCTTGATCCAAAGCTGCTTACAAAGGTTCAAAACAATGTTATTATAGCATCTGAAGATAAAGGCTTCACAAGGAAAGTAAAAATAAAAAGAAACAAACGTGAAGGACTCAAAAAAGCTATTGGAGCATTGGCAAAAAAAATGGTCATTGATGTGTGCTCGGTCAACGAGCCCTTTAGCTGAAGACTCCTCTTATGGGCTTCAACTTCGGGCTTTTGGAACTGGAATTTGGCCCTTTTCTCATGGATAATTTGAAGTAGAATGACCCAATTTCTTTCGAGTCTTTATCTTCTTCAAGGCTTGATTGAAGTATGGTTCAATCTCCTCTTGGTCTTTTAATTTCTCTTTGAAGATTCTTCATGTATGTACGCCAGCTGCTCGACGAAATGCTTCAATGAGCGTCCAACTTTTGATTCTTGCCTTTGACCATTTCAAACTTTTATAAGGAAGACACCTACACAATCAACAAACTTTGTTAGAAATATAATAATAGGTGAACTAATCTTGATGTGCAACTTGATTCTCGAGATTCAAAGTGTATTAACATATGTATATAATTGATTCAAAATATCATGAATACCAAATTGTGGAACTACAATAGCTCCACTACTATAACTAGTATGTGAAGAAAGACGTGAACAACTAATATTTGAATATTTAAATTCATAAAAATAATACAAACTAGCAATTACATACATTACTTGATAACTTGAAAGTAAAATAGCAATATGAAAATTAGTAAAAATTCTATTAATTATGAGACACACTTCTCTTAATGTATATCTAGGATCAATTATGTATGCATAACAAAAAATAGAAAGAATGTTAAGCCAATATTTTTTAAATTTTATTTTCATTTTATTAAGTATATTTCTAAATTTATCTATTTGTCGATATTTGTACAAAATTAACCATTAAGTTCACAAAAATTGGGAGAATAAGATGAGAAGTGAGATAATCAATTCTCTAACATTCATTTGTATAATCATAAAATGTTTTTAAAAAAATCAAGAAATATATTAGTTACACAACTAGATTTATCAAGATTAATACTTTGTATTTTATTATTAATAAAACACAAATAACTTGCCATTATGACATAACATTTTTCAACATTTAATAAGTTAAATTTCATCTATTATTTATATCAATTTTTGATTTTCTTGTTTTAAGTTGTGCATATTTATAAAAATTTCTATATTCTTGTTGTTTTGAATTATTATATCAGAAATTGCAGGTTTAATTAATTCAATATGAGATTAAATATATGTCATATTATTTTTAACAACTAAATTCAAAATATGACATACACATCTAATATGGAAAAAAAAAATCTTGAGCAGTATCTAATTAAAAATAATTTTTAAAATGAAAAATAATTATACGAATTGATGCTGCAAGGACAAAGGTTAGTGAACAAATCAACACAATGATTGGTATTCTCGGTTCAATGTGAGAACATACTAAATGAACGAGTAATAAGTAATGCAAATGAAACCCACATCGAGGAGTTCTAATATATTGTAATACAAAGTAACCCTGCAAATTTCAATAAAAAATTATTAGAAATGTAAAAGTTATGCAGAAAAATCTGTAACCAGCCCGAGAGGCAACTTAGAACACCTCTGGGCGATGTAACTTTAAAAGGAAGATTACAACGGCACAATATCAGTTTTGCTCACTTTCTCCCTTATCTAAGATCTGAGATAAGATGCAGAATGAGTGAGTATAAGAGTTTCTAAGTAACCTCAGACTTGGAAGACAATTGGAGGCGCAACTCCACTCGAACGCAAGCACCTAAGGCCTTACCTTGAGACAAGCTCCTAAGCATGAGTTTCAAATAGCTCTGAATAATTGATCAAAAACTCAGTACAATGTTTGAAAATTATCCTTAAATATGCTATGGCATCTAAGGGCTTAGTTGGTGTGAAGAAAAAGAAAAAAATAAACTCGGTTTGATCCATTCGTCCGTGGTTATGCGCGTCTTCATCTTGATCGTGGATGATGACTCCTTGTAAGGTAAATATGTTGTGCCTTGTGGGGAGGAGCGGATGTCTCTAGATCTGAATTTGAAATGGAAAAAGAGGCATGCATCACACTTGATGGGCCGGACCAAGAGAAGGCCTCTCTTCAGGTGAGTTGGACCGTGGGTGCGCGTTGTCTTTTTCATTCTATGGACCTCATCTTCTTATGGTCCCTTTGGATGACTCTTTGCGTGATATCCTCTCTTGCGTTAAGTGAATTAAGGCTCTTCTCTAGATGAATCGGGTCTCAAATGGATTGGCCTTAATGGTGCGCGCTATCTATCTCCTTGGAATGGCTGAAAAGGTGGCCCATGTTTTTGTCTTCTGTGATTGGATGGTTAACCCAAAAATACATTGGTTGCTTTGCCTTGGTGACCAACAACCCTTTAGCGCCCTCTAGTAGATAATGTAATGATAAAAATTGCAAAATAGATAGCTCCAAAGTTTGCCTAAAATAAATGAAGGAAAATAGGTTACAAAGAGTTGTCTCTAAGAAGACAAATTCCCGCTCTGCTAATCCAGCTGGTGCTCGAGTTGTTTATTCTCCAATGTTCTATGATAGCATGTTGGTTGGTTTAATGATGTCTTACAGGGTTAGATTCTACTCTAAGCAATCCATTAGTCCTTCATTTGTAAAAATAATGCAATAGTTAGTAAAAAAATTAGTAAGAGTAGGTGTCATGCCTTGTGAGCTTGTGATTGGCTTTCAGGGCGTATCAAATAGTAACATTGTTCACATTACCATTGTCAAGAATTATGTTAAATATTCTATCTATAATAGAAAATTTTTGTAATATTGATACAATATATTTATAAATAGTAATATCAGTATAAGAATATTCACAATTACGAAATCCTAAAATTCTTTTATTTGGTTGCTAAAAGTTATCAATAAAATGAGAAGTTACAGCAACATAGGTTATAACATTAGGTGCACTCCATAAATCAGAGATAATATAAATAGACATTGAATGGACATTTGAATAAAATGAAATCAATTCATTTTTCATATTATTAAATATTTTATCAATATCATTTTTAGTTGTACTTCTGGGAACACGTTTAAAATTAGGAGCAGCATACTTTTTCATAAATTTTTTAAATTCATCACTATCAGTGAGCGCTAAAGATAACTTTCATTGTGTTACAATTTTTGTTATTTTCACTTTCATTTTATTTTGTAAATATAAAAGTGTCATTACCACTAGCATTCAATAATTTTTGTATAAAGTTTCTAATTTGCTCGTTTAAATGATATTTTTTATAATGTCTACCGAATATGCTAGTTGAATTACCAGAAATATATGTATAATTTTTAATACAATAGTTGAATTGAGCTTTATATTCTACTTTTCATCAATTTTAATTTCTTTTATTAAAAAAAATTTTCATACCTAAAACGTTTTATTCTTTTTTTAGAAAAACAAATAAATGTTTGTGCAGATGATTGTATTATTGAAAATGCAAGGTTTAATTCCCTAATTTTCTCATTATTATTATTAATATTATAATTATGTGAATTCATACTTATTAAAAATAAATTTCAAATAAGAAATTTATATCACATATCCAATTGAATAACAATAGTTTATTGGTAGTGTAAATTTGTGATCATCTCTACGTATAAAAAACCTACAAAATTTCACACAAAAAATGTTAAATAATACAAATAAAATTGACAACAATATAAAATTTATTAAATAAATAAATTGTAATATATATCTTCTTGAATGAATGAAAAGAGTGCAAAAATTGATAAGAACAAGAGAAATCGATTGAGCAATAAAATTCAGAAGTAGGAAAATGAGAGATTGAGAGAAAATTTGATGAAAAAATTAAATAGAGAGGAGTACATTTGTAGAAGAAGGGAGAATGCCCCCATGCAACAGTCAAGAGACCGTTGTTGCGCGAGCCGGCTAGCGAGGGATTGAGCGATCTAAGCTTGGCTCGGTATTGTAGCGAGCAAAGCCAAAGCAAGCCCGTTAACACCACTAGAGTGAGTCATATGATTATTTTAATGAATTATTATGGTGGTAGAGTCTAATCTGCAGCGACGCCAAGTAAGACATATATTTGTTATCAATTATTCTTAAATCAAGGAGTAAAATGCACTTTACTCTCATTTTACTAAGATAAGATCAACTTTTTAAGTTTCTTTTGAAACTTGATAAAAGAATTTTGTTTATGTGATTCTCTCGTCATAGTGTTCAAATATTATAGCGTTGAAATATCACGAAAATTAAAAAAGATTGATGAAACCTTTTATCTTGATCGTTTCTTTGAGAAATTTGTAATCACGATCACAAAAAAAAACCCTGAATCTATGTTATAAAATTCAAACCCAAAAACAAAACGGTTGATAGAGTTATTGAGTTGGGTAAGATTTGTGGGTATCGATTGGTTTTTGCTAGGGGTGGGCACAATTCGGTCCGAACCCTTTGGAATTAAACTGGGACCAAGTCGTTAATACGATTCCAAAAGATTCAGAATCAGAACCGGTATCGAACTGTTTTTATCGTTTAATTGCAGATCAGTTCTGAATTTATTTTTAAATAATTTATAAAATATCTAAAATAAACAAAATTAAAAAGAAAAAGAAAAAGAAAAAATTCGAGAGAATTTTTGTAAAATCAATAAAATTTAAAATATTAATAAACTATCTAAAATTAATAAAATTGAAAAAAAAAAAAAAAAAAAACCTGGCTTTGGATCGTAATTTCAGGTCGGATGAACTGGGCTTACCTATAGATCAGTTCTTCCACGGTCTGACTGGTTTTGGACCACGAAACCACGAATAATCCAAAACCGGTCAGACCGTGGATTACAATTCTCAAAGTCTCAGAACCACAGCGGGTTCTGAAGAAGTATACAACTGGCCTGAACCGAACAGTCAGGTCCAGTTCTCCCGATCTGCCAACCCACAGATGTTGCTCAATTTGACGCAACCCAGCTTGAAAATCAAGGAAACCCAACGGGCTAACCCAAACTCCACTGACCCATTTGAGAGAGAAGTCTCTGAGCTTTTAATAATACCATCTGGTGCAGAAGATTTAATTGCTGCCTCTTCCCTACAAATTACAACCACTTGAACTTCTCTCTCTCTCTTCTCTCTTTCTCTCTCTAACCCATTTGACCACCATTGTCGCCGGTTACCTCGCTCACCACTCCTTTTCTCCGTCTTCCTTTCTACTTCCCCATCTGACCTGATTTACTGCGAATTCTGAGACAGACAAACACGATGAAGTGGAGGGGACGACAGTTTTCTTACGTTAAGCCTAAAAGAAAAAAAGTCAAAACAAAATTCAAACCTCGACATCTAACAAACTGCTGTAGTTGTCTGTAATTGCAGGTCCCTGATTCGTAAGTGGACTCTGATGGTTGTTCATGTTTTGGCCGTCCCCACCAATTGCCATTTACAAGGAAGAGGGAGAGAGTCAGAGAGAGGGTTGAATACAGCGAAGCAGATGAAGATAGAAGATACTGCAGACCCACCTGAAACAGATAAAATATAAATACAATATCAACCGTCAACGTGGATAAACAGAGCCGAGAGAGAGAGAGAGAGAAATTGATAAAAGGGTTTGGTTTTTTGGGGGTGCAAAAATTTCATGTCACGTCCGCTATGCCTTTCTGTTATCGTGGGTACCCACTAGCAGCATTTTTGTCTTCCCCCGTTTCCTTCTCTCTTCTACCGTTTCTCTCTCCTCCCCTTTTTTGTTTATGCGTTTATAAATCTATTTTGGAAGAAGATTTAGAGGTTTTTCTCTTGCTCCTCCACTTTTCCTCTCCAGCACTAATGATGTCCTCGTTGGGGGAATCGTTGTTCGAGGAATCCGAGAGTTTTTGTTTGAGAAAAAAAAGTGGGTAGTTATTTCCATTCAAAACTCAAGAAGAATCACGAAGAGAATCAACAAACTCCTTCGACGCGATCTCTGATAATCAATCATAAAAACTCCTCCTTTTCCATCTCTGTTTTTTCTACTTTTTTCCTCTTCTGTTATCTGGGTTTCGATTGTCTCGGCCAGAATCACAGACGCCATTAACGTGATCTTCGTCTTCCTTTTCTATCTCTGTTTTTTGTCGATTCTCTCTCTCCTCTTTCTGGGTTTTGATTCTTCGAATGTCTCAGCCAAGACCAGTTCAGATTGGGCAATATAATGAGACGACTTTTACCAAAATCTTCGTCGGAGGTTTGGCCTGGGAGACTCAAAGGCATACAATCAGAAGGTATTTTGAACAATTTGGAGAGATCTTGGAGGCTGTTGTTATCACAGACAAAAACACAGGCAGATCCAAGGGCTATGGTTTTGTAAGCCTCCTTCCATCTTTCTACCATAATTTCATCCCTTTTTTGTTATTTTTTTGGAATAAAAATGGGTTTTTTTATAATTGTCTAGGTAACTTTTAAAGATCCAGAGGCCGCCATTAGAGCCTGTCTTAATCCTTCTCCAGTGATCGATGGAAGAAGGGCCAACTGTAATCTCGCTTCTCTCGCAGGAAACAAACCTCGCCCTCCTTCCCCTCATCACGGTCTCTATTTTTCCTCTGCATATCTTCAAAAATTTCTCTGTGTTCTTCTTTTTGATGCATTTGAATCTCCATTAGAACAAGATTTCCGACCAATGCAGGACGACCCTTTTGTTTTTTATACGATTTCTCTGTTTTTTGAATCTGGTTGAAGGAAATATGAAATTTGCAGGAGCTTGGAGATTCAGGTCACCTTCAACAATGGCGGCTCCACCTTCTTCTTCTTCTTCTTCTTCTTCTTCTTCGTTTCTCCATCAACCTACTGGCCAGTACCCTTTTCCCATTGCAGCTTATGGGTAACAAACTTCAGCTATTCTTTCTTCACATTATTCACCTTCTCCATCAATTTCTTCACATTCTTCAATTTCTTCGTGCAGATATTCACAAGATTCTTTATATCCAATGGTGGGTATTCCATAAACTACAATTATACCTTTACTTACGGATTTAACCTCAGAATTATCTCCAATTTTTCTATGCAGAGCTATTGCAGTCTGTATGGTCAAAATTATTTACCAGGAGTTTTCCCCAATATCTACCCGTTTTACACTCAGTTTGCACAAACCAACCATAGCCATGGATTTGGAGTTCATTATTCCAGTTTACTGCAGTTCCCTTATCTTCCTCAGCAATTTGTCACCTCCACTGTTCTCTCTCTTCCTTCACTTTCTTCATCAGCCATGGCTACCCCCACTACAGGTCCTAAAAGTCAAACCTTTTATTTAAACCATTTGATTGTTTGAGCTCAAACTCAATCAGAAATGGCTAAATAGTTCGATTGTGACAGGTGGGGTTGTAATAACTGAGGTTTCGGCCGGGATAACAACATCAACAGTTCCCGCGACGCCTTCGGGCGAAGTTCTCTGACTTAATTCCGGCGGAAGCCGTGAAACTTATATCAAAAGGTGGGAAAGTTGGAGAATGAGAAGCGAATAACAATGGCGGATTCAAAAGAAGGAAAAAAAACGTTCCAGAGGGAAAAGCAGACGCCATTGTCGTCTTCATCAAACCAAATGTCTGGTTAAGAGGAACATTTAGGAAACGTCAAACTAGCTGTTAGAATTAGGCGACATAAAAAAAAGAAAAATCATATTGATTCATAGGTTTTACGGGTGGGTTTGGAGTTGGGCTTTGGATTCCTCCTTTAAATCTCTAATTACAAGAAGATTAAGTCTGAAAAAGGGTGTTGTTGTGTGGAGCAGAGCATCCTAGGACACAGTTGTTGCTCAAACAGACAGCAAAATTAGGATTCAAAAAGATAGGTTTTACGTCTTTTTGAACCGCAGCTTTGCAGGTCGAGTGGAAAAGCAATGCCATTAGAGACTTTTACCCTTTTATTTGTTTGTAATTTCGTCATTATTATTGCTATTATTTGCTTTCTTAATGATGATTAATTCTCTTAATTAGGATTAGTTGGTAGAGATAAGGCTCTTACTTCCTTGAGTTGGGTCACTTTCAGTTGGCTTTCTTTTTCTAATTATGATGACTAATCATCCTTCTTTGGCCTCATCTAAGAGGATCTCTCTAGAAAAGCCACTTGTTTTATTTATTTTTTTAAATAATATCATACTTTTTTGTATATTATTTTATAATTTATTTATTTTAAAAAAAATACTTTTGATAATATTTTCACTATATTTTATAATATAATTTATTAAAATTAAGTATCTCATTTAATAATTATAAAATTTTTACAATAAACTCTCTAGTTAGAGCTATAAAATAGTTAGTAAAAAGAAGTCATGTGTATTTATCTTTAAACTTTCTTAAAAGATCGAATAAATAATGTTGACTCTAAAATTATAAATAAATATAAAATAGTTTTTTTTTGTTAGTTATTTTGTAATTTTAACTAGGAGGGCAGTGTGTGAGACTATTGTGAAAGTTTCTTAATTTTTGGATGACTTAAATTTAATAAATTTTTTTATAAAACAAGCGTAAAAAATTATAATAAATAATATAAATATTAAAAAATCACGAAACTTTTCAAATTATATTCTCATGATATGATAAACATGCGATAAATATTTAAAAAAAATACAGTTACATTTAGTAAGTTTTTTGAGATAACTACTTTAAACTTTTTACAAAAATTTAATTTTTACTGTGGAGAACCGGTTAGTTCTCCAACCCTAGTCCTATACAAAGTCTAGTACTTTTTAAGCGCCGCCTCATTTTTGGTTATTAGGGACTGTCATATGTTATTTTATTAAAAAAATCATACTTTGACGGTAATTTTGTTAACTAAAATACTTTAAGATCTAGTTTGTTAATCATCATATATTTTGAAGATAAATTTAAATATTTTTCTGGTTAATTAGTTAGTAAATCACTTATATGGTCAATAAATGAAAATTTATAAAATAGTTAAAATGAGTTTTGTTTAAAAAAATATTCAAAGTATGTTTATGCTAAAAAAACCTTAAATTATCAAAAATTTATAAAAAAAAATTTTGGCAATTGATCGAAACCTTTGTTTTCAATTTTACACATAGAATGAGGGATCGTTCTAAAAGAACGCAAATTCATGTGCAATGTCATTGAAAATAAGAGAACTATCCTTTTTAGAATGGTCTACTGTTTTCGATAACTTCTTATTTCTTCTTCACTTTATAAATTAATTTTTAAAAAAATATCAAACGCTCTCATTTTTCTTCACTTTATAAATTATAATTTTAGTTATTTATTTCATATTATAATTATAATAAATCACACAAGTATTAAAAAATTAAAAAAATTTTCAGATTAACTTCCTATAATATATAACTCTATATTCTCAATGACCTTGCACGTGAATTTTGATCTCGACAAAATGAGACGTTATTAGTCAACCACCAAAAAAGATTTTGATAAGTTTTTTATAGTTTAATATTTTTTTTAGTATAAACATATTTTTGAGAGATTTTTTTAAATAAAACACATTCTTAGAAAGTTAAAATGATTTTAATCTTTAGAAAATAATAAAAAGGTAATTTACTCAAATTGATTTTTAATCGCTAATTGTGAAAATGAATGTAATTTACGGCTCTGTCAAGGTCTACCCCTGTTCTTCTGTTCGAATACGCACTGCAATCTTCGCTTCTACTAGCCATTTTCGAATCTTGCAACGCTAGATCTTTTTGAAAACGACTTTATCATCGTCGTTTTGTTCTGTGCGTGCCCAAAAAGTGATTTTCGAGTTAGGCTTATGGCGGCTTAAGAGCGAGTTTGAGTAGGGGTAACCAGTCCAAAGCTCTGATTTTTGGCAGAGATGGTTCGCTAGCCGACCTCTAATATTACGTGTTTGATTCTACTTGCCCATCTCGGCGCTGTTGTGAGTATGATTGTTTCATGAACGCTCTTGTTTAAATCGCTTTGTTTTCATGCGCATAACCTGTTTGATTTATTGGCTCAACGAGGCCGTCGTACACTTCACTATTAAATGATTTGTTCATTTGAGGGATTTTGCTTCGTTTTTCTAAGATTCTGAATCGTCGCACTTCTTGGGTCTTGTTGTAGAAGAAAACATATAATTCGGCTTGGCTTCAAAATTCTGATGTAGGTTTTTTCTTTCTGTCATTTCTGTGTTAAGACAGTTTCTTATCCATTTTCGCGCTTTTTAATGAAGGCCTATATTTTATTAGGGGAATATCCATTTTCTAGTTTTTTGACATTCTATTTTGAAAATGCACGGTAATCTGATAAAATAAAGATAGAATTACCTTCTTTTCTTTATCTTTGTGTTTGAATGCTACTTATCAATTATTAGTCATGAATTTTGAGGGAGCCCTATGCTAATCTGCGAAATTTGGTCAGGTTTTCTCTGATTTGAGTTGAATCGGCTACATAGTCTGAATTCAGGTCAGTCCGAGCTGGGGGTGTGTGTTCAGAATCAATGGCTGTGAGATGGCCGAGGATTTTAACGTCCACCCAACTCGCCGAGATTATAAAAAGGCAGAAGAATCCTTTAACAGCACTTCAAGTTTTTAGAGAAGCCAAGACTAAATACACAGATTACCGATACAATGGCCCTGTCTATGCCACCATGATCAATATTTTAGGAAATTCAGGTCGAATATCTGAGATGAAAGAGGTGATTGTGCTGATGAAGAGAGACTCATGTGAGTGTAAAGATTCGGTGTTTGCAGCCGCAATAAAGACTTATGCAAGTCATGGATTGCTAGATGAGGCCATCTCTCTCTTTAGAAACCTTAGGCAATTCAACTGTGTCAATTGGACACATTCTTTCAACACCCTTTTGCAGTTAACGGTCGATGAATCTAAGCTAGAAGCTGCCCATCGTCTTTTCGTGGAATTTTCTTATGGTTGGGAAGTGAAATCGAGGATTAAATCATCGAATTTACTAATGAGTTCTCTTTGTCGGCGGGGTAGGTCTGATCTTGCATTGAATATCTTTCAAGAGATGAACTACCAAGGTTGCTATCCAGACCGGGAAAGTTACCGGATTTTGATGGAAGGGTTGTGTGATGATAGGAGGCTTAACGAGGCCGTCCATTTGTTGTATTCAATGTTTTGGAGGATATCTCAGAAGGGTTGTGGGGAAGATATCGGAATTTATCGAACATTATTGTATGCTTTATGCAATAACGGACTAGTTGAACAGGCTGTGGAGATTCTAGGAAAGATATTAAGAAAAGGGCTGAAGAGTCCTAAGCGATTCAACCAGAGTCTTGATCTTAATCTCTGCAATAATGGTGAAAACACAGATGGAATTAAGTGTTTGATTAACGAAGCTCTAATCAGAGGTGGAACTCCCAGCTCGGCTAGTTATAGCTCCGTGGCTATCGACCTTTACAACGAAGGAAATATTTCCGAGGCAGACAGAGCAGTAAATCACATGAAACGTAAAGGCTTTAAACCAACAGACATGATCTATGAAGCAAAAATGGAAGCTTTAACCAGAGAAGGGAAAATCGAAGAGGCAATGAAAGCAATCCAAGAGCTGAAAAAGGAGGGAAATTGTCTTCCCTCTACCGAAATGTACAACAGCCTGATGATGGGTCTGTGCAAAAATGGGCAATCGGTAATGGCCTCAGAGTATTTGGAGAAGATGGAGAAGCAGGTCGGGTGTGTGGCAAACGAGAAATCTTACCATATCGTAATCGAAGGGCTTTGTAGCGAAAATTTATATGGAGAGGCAAGTGGGGTAATGGAGAAGACGGTGAGAAGATCATATTGGCCAGGTAGCAACACATATAAGAGGCTGATTAAGGGGCTGTGCTCTGTGAAAATGGAGTATGAAGCTGTAATATGGGTGGAAGAGATGTTGAGTGAAGGTAAGTTGCCTCAACTTTGTGTATGGAATGCATTGGTTTCTTGTGTGTGCTTGAATGCAAGTTCCATTAAAATGTGGGAGATTACAGTTGAGCAGCTTGTACAACTTGATAAATGATAAATACAATCCGAGTTTTTACAGAAACAACAAAATTCATTTTTATACTATGGATTATAAATGAATATTCGAGCCCTTGAATAATATTGTTTTTTTAAAGAATAATGATATATTTACCTTCTCATTTCACTCTTAAAATATTCACTGACATGTTAAGTAATTATTGGATCACGAAGCTATGAACCCTTTTGGCATGATGTAGGAGTGTAACTCCATGGATATAGCAAACATTGTTATTAAACGACATTGGCAAATGTCTCGTCCATTGCTGGTTGCCACGAGAAGATATGTCTGCACAAATGTATTATTCTAGAGGAACAATGTTTGGTTTTATTCATCTTCCAGCTCGGATCCAGCCAGTCGTAGGAGAACGTGACTGGCTAACACCATATGGAAGGTCCTAATTACTCAAGGAACATAGATAAGATCATCTCAACTTCAATTTCCATTCTCATATATAAGGTGCTGTGGCCCATTTTCCGAAAATAAGAATCCAATCCTCCAAGTAATAAGCGTTTAATGGGAGGAATATAAAAAGAGAAAAAGAATTGATATAAAGCACCGGACTTGCAATCTACAAAACAAAACAGAAAGTAACATATAATAATATATTACCTGGAAAGTCCGGCTACAACTTAAGAGCAGCAATGGCTTCAGATTTAAAATCGACCCTAAGACCCAATACTCGTCTAACCTCTGCCGGGGTTAATCTCCATGTCATTGGTCCGGAGTTTTCGCCCCAGAAGTCAAGAATTTCAGAGACCTTTTCTAAGTTGAGTATAGTTGCCATTTGTGTAAGACGAGCAAACTTATCTCTGACGGTCCTCTGAGTCATGCTAGAGAAGTGGCTAACCAACGCCCTTATGTCCCTGTCCAACTGAAGCCCTCCAAGCTGACTGAATCTTTTCTGCATCATTATCACTTCAAGTCTCTTAACAATGAAATCAATGGCCAAATGGACAAATGAGTCATAATTGCTGACAGTCAATAGTGGCTGGAGCCACACTACATTTGTCTCGACAGCATGGAGGAGTCTCTGGACCCAAGGGTCGTTCAACTCATTATCTGCATATTCTGCTTCTGTTAGTTCGTAGTTGATGGCCGAGACAGCATCTAAGACAGGGCGAATTCTGGGTGTCACAGCCGTGATGAGCTGTTCCATGGAAGCATTCAAGGCTCGCTTGAATGTGTTGCTTGTGTCACCCAATTCTGATAAACATGATTTCACCTTTTCTCTGTCAGCTGGTGCGGAAAACACCTGATAAAAGAGATTTTAATCTGTTAATTATATCAATGGCCAAACATTTTTCCATGTAAATAAGAAAAAAATAGGAAAACATATCATTGATTTGAAATCTAGAAGATCATTAAGATCCATTTATCGAAAAAGGTAATTTTTACTTAATGCGGCCTCAAGTGAGTATCAATCCAACTATTTAATGCCTTGCTGAAAAATCAAACATGAAGTAGAAGAAGAAAAATTACAAAAACGGGACAATAAAATTTTAAGTGAAAAATCTTTTTGAAAAAAAAAAATCGCAGGTAGACTGGTAATTCACTATATGAAATCAAGTACAATTAGCCACACAATCATAAATTATAACTGCCTAAGATGAGCAAAAGGGAGATATAAGCACTGGCAGACTGTCACTCTAATGTTGGTTCTCATTTAGAAAAAGCAGAAAGTTAGATTTTTCTCAGTAAAAAGCATAATTCAAAAGCCAGGCGTCATCACTTAAAGAAAAACGAAAAAAGCCCTTGGATTACCAAACTCAATTATCAGCTAAAAACATTAACTTGCAAGTGAAAATGGAACAACAGACCAACACCCGGTATTACCTCAGCCGATTTCTCCTCGATCACTTGTTTTAGTTTCAGAACATACTCGCTACTCACATCCATATTATTCAAAGCTGTTGCAATCTCTGTCCCTGTCTTCTGCACGCCAACACCACCCAGAAAAAGTTTAACGCCTAGGTTTGGCTCTCTCATTTTTTGTAGTAAAGCTTCCTGATACTCATTGCTCAATAGAGCACTAGCTCCGCTTAGGACAGCAATCATAGAACTTATATTCGAAGTGGATAACGCACGTTCCAAGCAACTTTGTAGAACATAAAACACATCGTTCACCACAGAAGTTGTAAGGCTATCAGAATCCTGCTCATCAATCCGGATCGCTTTCCTCACATTTTCCACCATGAAAAATCCCTCTAAAATCACATAAAACCCAGTAATTTCCTGAACGACTTTGCTAAAACTTCCATTGCGAAATGCCTTAGTAGCTCGAGGAACTAACTCTGGGTCCACTGAACTCAACCCCTTTATTTTAGAGACCATGAATTCTGTGTAATCCTCACCCAGTTGCATTAATGACACTATTTCTTCCAGGTATGTCTCAACCTCCCTTGGATCAGGTCCTTCTGATGTTCCAACAGCAAGCAAGTTCTTGGTTTGAGCATTAATCTCAGAGGCTAACTTAGCCAGTTTTCTATATTCCATATACTTCTTCAAGATCAAAGATCCCCGCGAATCACATTCCTCTTGAAGTTCACAAATTGCATATACAATCCCATCTTCTCCACAAAGACTCCTCAAAATTTCATCATTCTCCTGAATAGCCAAAATAATATCCTTAAACAAATTGGTCAAGCACCCGACAAAGTCCAATTTATTCTGATTTCCACCCACGCTTCTGTTTTGGTTTTGCTGCTCCATCAGCTCTACCAAATGCTCAAACTCTAGTCTAGACCTCATGGCAATCACCTTCTTCAAATACCCCACATAAACTTGCAATCCTTCTTCCTCCAAGCCAAGCGGAGAATGAAGACGTATAAACCGCAAGATTGTCGGATGGTCCCGCTGATCCACAGCTGCCGCCAGCCTCTTCCTCGCAATCCCCTCCAGCATTTTTTTCGACTCCAACAATTGTTCCCTCTGATCCGACCCGGTATCCTTGTATTTAGAATCAATTTGCAGAAAGATTTGTACATATTTGGCAGCAGACTCGTAGTCTTCAGAATCAAGAGTTTTCTTCACGCCATCAATGCAATTTCCTCTTTCGACAATGGCGTCGATGCGAAGAAGCGTGGAATTGACGTGAGATTGAGCGAGATCGAGATCACGCACCTTAGCGCTAACCTGATCAGCAAGGTCGCAGGTGGATTTGACATTCGAAAGCATGTAATCGGCGTCGACCTTGATAATTTCAAGAACCTCGGCAGATCTTTGGAGTTGAAAGAGCTGTTTATCGATGTCAGCACGCTGAGAGAGAATATTATCAAGGTCGAGGTCTAGGGCTCGCTGGTAAGCAATGCATTCGTGGAGAAGACGAGTCATGGCTCCCACGTCCGTCAGAGTCCGAATTCGATCCAATGCCTCAGCTGCGCCAAACTTGATCGATTCCTGTTGATTATCGTCTTCAACCGCCATTATTGATCCATTGGGAGTAGATCCCATTTCTCCGGTCTATCTTCCCAACCCGAGGAAGATATTGCGGTTTGGAGTCGAAGCGTGGAAATAGCGGGTGAGACTGAGAGCTTTGCGGGTCAAATTATGCCAAATCGGGTTCGAATACGGATCTTTATATCATAAAGCATTATTCTATTAATATTAAGAAATTCCAAAATTTTTAGCATTTTTTTGAATAAAAACCAAGTAATTTTAAAAAAAAAGCATTTTTAAACCAAAAAAAGATGTTTCTAGTTTCTGCTCCTTTACCATGACACATTATAAAAAAATCATATCCTATTTTTTATTATATCTTTTTTAAGTACAAATATTAATCAATCAAGTTTATTTTTAATTTTATATTTTTAGGTTCGAGAATCGCTCATTAATTAATTTTATAAATTATAAATAATTAAAAAAAATTTAATTGCATCAATTAATATATTATATATTTTAAAATTAAAAAATAAATCTAGTATTATTTATTAACGATAAAATTTTTTATTTAAATAATACAAAATTTTATTATCTTTTTCGTTAATGGAAGTTTGAAGATATATTTTATTTTCGGTGAGACTAATTTAGTGAAGAAATTAAGATAAGAAAAGTCTAACCTTAAGAGTTGACTATACAGCAAAACATACAATTTATGGGGGTTATTTTGACAGATATTTTAATTAGAATGTCTAATTTATTCACAGGTAAATTCGTTATTTGCATGTTTTAAAAAGAGTATCAATAATAACATCCTACAAAAGGGTGGTCTTGTAATTACCTAATAATTACTTAATATTGGTACTGAAATACTAATTTCTCGTAGAAGACTGTATTACCCGCCCCGAACGTAGATCCGAATCTTATCCTCTGGTTTCAGACTTTCAGTTCCCGCGTCTGGAACTGCGAGAGTTGAGCGAGAGGAAGGCGGCTTCGTCCGGAGTAGGGTATGGCTTCCTCTGCTACCTCTTGCTTAACTCCGTCATCTTCTTCCTCCTGGCTTCTTACTCAGAAATTTCAGAAGTGCCCTACGTATTCCCTCTCTTTCTGTTTGTTAACTCGCTTTAGCCATTCGAATCAGGCGCGTTTGTTATCCATCTCTAAATCCCAACCATCTGATTCTTCCTCTTTGTCGTACTATGTGGAATCCAGAAACAGATCTAGGGTTTCTGTGGTTTTAGGTGCCATTGATGGAGAAGAGATTTCAACAGAGGAGCACAGTGAGAATGTAGACAACGCGTCAGGCAAGGAATTGAAGAAGCTCTCACGGCCCTGCGAGTTATACGTTTGCAATCTACCGAGGAGTTTTGATATTGCTGATTTGGTTGAGTTGTTTAAGCCTTTTGGAACTGTTTTTTCTGCTGAGGTAAGCTCTCTTCTTTCTGTCTTCTTCAGAATACATCTCCCTTCTGCCTTTTCAGCTCGAGTTTTATTTTAAAGTTTGTAAAATCTGGTATGTAATTTATATCATATACTTCGGGAAAGTTGATTTGGTCGTGTAGAAAGAATTATGTAAATCCAGAAAATTCATTCAAAGATTTTGATTGGTTTTGAAGCGTGTACTCGGAGAATTGGATGTTTATCAATTCACTATGAGAAAAAGCTCCAGAGAGCTTGCATTGGCAAAGAATCAGATTTCCAGATATCGATGATGTTTAGCCCAATTTCTTGAAAACTGTAGAAGTCTTTATTTCTTTGTTTAATTCCAGAATGGTGTTGTTTGTTCTTGCTTTCATATCGTTTTCTTGTTTGCCATTTTGCTTTTCCTTCCCTTTTTATGAACGGTATCTTGTTTGGATTTTAGATTTTGCGGAATGTAGAAACTGGCATTAGTCGTGGGTGTGGTTATGTCACAATGGGTTCGATAAACTCAGCAAAAATTGCAATTGCTGCATTGGATGGATCTGTCAGTATCAAACTAGCTGTCTTGTGTTCTAAATCTTTGTTTTTCTGTAAATTTCTTGAAAATTGGCAATGTTTTGAAGGATGTTGGTGGCCGTGAATTGCGGATCAGATTTTCCGTTGACATGAATCTTCCGAGGAGGAATCTCAACGCATTGAGTTCATCACCAAAGAAGAACATAATTTATGAGAGCCCACATAAAGTGTATGTTGGCAATCTGGAGTGGTCTGTTAAACCGGGAGACTTAAGAAATCTCTTTAGCCAATTTGGCATTGTGGTTAGTGCTAAAGTGTTGCACGATCGAAGAGCGAATAAAAATCGTGCTTATGGATTTCTGTCGTACAGCTCAGCTGCTGAAAGAGATGCGGCAATTGTTCTTGATGGGACTGTAAAAACTAATTCTAAACTTTTTGAATGTCACTTTATCTTTTTTGTTTTTCCCATTTTTAATCTACAACATATTGCATAATTGCAGGAGTTTCGTGGCCGGAAACTTGTTGTTAAACTTGGATCGGAGAGGACTGAAACTTGACTGCAATTTTGCTTGAAGTCCATGAAGGGAAAAGAAATTCTTTTACAATTAGAGAATAGGAAGAAAACGCCATAACTTGGTACTTTCTTTCTGACATAGATTATGTGCTTTGCTGAGCGGTGACTTTGAGGGCTTTTGTTGTCGCATGAGAAGTAGTGGAACCAATTGAATAAATAGTCGGGACAAGAGTTTGGTAACCAGAATTCTTTTTTGGACAAGTCGACTAGTGTGCATCTAAGATCTCTTTGAAGGTTTTGGAAAAGAGAAAGATTGGTTGAAAATTTAAAGATTTTATATCTCTGCCCTAGAATTCTTGTCAAGTAAAAAACTATTAGTCTTTGATGATCTTTTTTTTTTTTTTTTTGGTTCGGTTGAGAATTCTGTGTTATAAATCTCTTTCATGAAATTTGTATCAAAAGAAAGATTATTAAAGTTTGGTGAGTGAAATTCTTTTGAATCGGGACAATAGGCCTACGTTACGAATATCTTATAGGCTTTTGCTTTTAAATAAATGTAATTATAAGTTGCAAAATTTGTTGTATTTTTAGTCTTCATAATAAATATTTGTCTCTGCTCGTGATTTATCCCAAATGATTTTTTCATGTTAAATCTAGATATCCAATTATATTCGTATCTTACCAGATGGCATAGACGAGCGTGGTTAGTGCGCTTCTTTTTTGGGTATTTTTGTTAAAAGCTGCACGAAGTGCTCATAAGAGGCATTTATATTGTAATGAACTTGTTAAACGGCTCCACAAAGCACTGCAGCATTCGTGATTATGTAGAACAAACCTTAAAGGTTCCATTGAAATTATTATTTGTTCTTCTCGTCTTCTGCTTTCCTACAGCTCGACAACATCTGCACTGTGTGATATGCTCACCCTTGATCGCTTGCACCTTCTTTATAAACCTTGGTAATCCAACCCAGCCTTGCACAACTCGTTGCTCCATTGGGTAGTTGGTCGCTTCGTGGACTTCCTTATTTCTCAAGGCTCCGCAAACTTGACATGAAAAACGGGATTGGTTGGCAAATTCATGGATGGATGGTTTAATTCTATGAATTTTCTAGGAATTACGTTTTTAAATATATGAAAATGGGAGTTGATTGGCCGTCGAGCCACGAGAGTAACGAAAGAAAGCAGCTAGTTCAGATGAGCTTCCGAGTTCCAAGTCCCAATCTCGAGCTTTCGAGCCTAAAATTAAGAAATCTTTTTTTTAAACAATTACTTTACCAAATAATTATTTTTTTACAATTTATTATTATTAATTAATTTAAGAAAATTTCCAGACCTAACATTTGTTTACAAATTGAATTAATATTTCAAAAATATCTTTAAGTGGCATTGACTTTATTCCGAATATTGATATTCTTAAATGCCATCTTAGTGCTCCACGTGTCAACCGACTGACCACTAGATTCAAATAACCGAATGTTATCCATCCACGTGGCACTACTTCTAAAATATCTAATTGGGTTTCCATTGTCGTGGTTGTAAGTGGAGCCCACGCTCACCTCCGTTTAATCACATTCGAGATGTCACAATCAGGGGCCTCAATTCGGCCACGTCACCTCCACCATGATCTCCGGTCCACCTTGAATCAGCTAGAGCCTAGAAAGAGATTTATATATATCTTATGAGAGAGAGAGAGAGAGAGAGAGCGAGGGAGATTCTTTGGGAAGATATTTTTTGCGATTTTCGCGGCTGTGAGTGAAAGTTGGATAGAAAATTAAGCAAAGGCGGTTTTGAGTGGCGGTTTGTTGTATTCTGCAGATATCGGGCAGATCGTCTTCAGATATTTGCTAGAGGAAGAGGTTGATATCGCTCCTTCCGTATGCACTCTGCTTTTTCTTTACTCTTGTATTGCTTTTGTTCTTCTGTGTTTTGTCTAATCCTTTTGATTTTGCGTCTTTCTGTGGTGCTACTAGGGTTTTTGAGAATCACTGAGATTCGCTGCGGTTTAGTGAAGAGAAGAATATGGAAATTAAGCTGGAGAAGAGCAAGGACGAAGTTACGGACGACGGTTGCTGTACGGAGGTTGTCAGGTGGGAGAGGTTTCTTCCCAGGATGGCGCTGAGAGTTCTTCTTGTTGAAGCTGATGATTCCACGCGTCGGATAATTTCAGCGCTTCTCCGTAAATGCAGCTATAGAGGTCGATTGCTTTTCGAACGTTTTATTTCTAGTTTCGTTTGTGATTCAGTTCCTCCTTGCTCTGGTTTCCTATATTTGTGTTCTTGTTTGTTGCTGCATTCATGTTCGATTTGGATCATAAATTGATCCGTGTCGTTATTGGTTTTAATAACTATTTCTTCTGTGATTATATTTTTCTGCAGCCATATTTTTCGAGTCTGATTTTATTCAGTTCTTAATGTTCCTCACTAATTAAGTAAATAAGAGGAGCCTTCATTTAATTGAGACATCAAACGACTTGTAATCTATCAATGTAATATATTATATTCAGTCGACACCCGGAGAAGGATGAGTCTATTAATGAAGGGTGAGCTTACTAGATACTTCTGTTGGCCCAGATTTAAGTAAACGTATTGTTTTTATTTTTTCAAATGCCGACATTAGGAACAGACTTCTATGATTCTGGTTTTTGTTCCAGAGTAGCAGGCTAAATGTTTGACTTTCATTTTCTGTGTAAGTATGAATCTGAAAACTTTTTCTGCTATACAGTTACTGCTGTTTCTGATGGACTACAGGCGTGGGAAACTATAAGGGTTAAACCTCAGAGTATAGATATAATAATGACGGAGGTGGATTTGCCATCAATATCCGGATATGCTCTTCTTACTCTAGTGATGGAACATGAAGTTTGCAAAAACATTCCGGTTATAAGTATGTCAAATTGACCTAATCTATTTATTGGTATGGTTAAATGGTATGTGTTCTTAACTACACCATCACTCTGGTTTTTTGGTCGGTATTAGTGATGTCCTCTCAAGATTCAGTTAGCACGGTCTTCAAGTACATGTTGAGAGGCGCTGTTGACTTTCTTGTTAAACCTCTTAGGAGCAATGAGCTGAGGAACCTGTGGCAGCATGTTTGGAGGAGGCAGAGTGTATGTGCTGACCCATTTCAGTTATCTTCTCTGTTGTTATTGGCATATTTTTAGATTCCTTTGGTTGATCTCATTTTCTTTGGTTGTTATCATTTTCTTTGATTAGCAGAATGGTGCCAATACTACTTGTAAAGCTGTGGCATCTCTCGAGAATAATGCAGTGAGCAATTATTCAAGCGATCTTGCATCATCCAGACAGAAACAGAAGGAATGCAGTGAGAAGGAGGGCGATACTCAAGTATGTTTTATTCTTCTCGTGAAGTTTCAATCTAAATGCAAAACTCCCATATAAATTATGAAAGAGATCCAAAGTTCTCATTCAATCATTAATCTGCCGATGTTAGACTACACTATCATTTGCTAGGGTTTGTATTATTCTCCAAGTTGTCAATGGCTGAAGATAGGAGCATTAGATCAACTATTGTCTACCTTTTTTCTCTACTTTTTATATTCCATGGCTCTTCTTCTCCTTGCTAGTTATCTCGGTACTGAGAATTGCATGCATCAGCAGAGTATGTTATTGGAATGCATGTTTCCAAAGACAAAGTCAATGCCCTGACTCTATGGCCTCTAAATATTTTAAGATTTTTTTTCCAGCTTCCATATGAAACCAGCGTTTTCAAGTTTTTTGTTGAGACTGTATATTGTGCCACTTCTTGTGCAGAGCTCATGTACAATGCCTCATGTGGAAGCTGAAAGTGCATACGTACCAAACATGCAGGGCTTTCCCAATTTAAAGAGTCAAAGTTCCTCTATTTTGAGCAACACTGGAGAGCCAGAGCATGATCATAGTGGTGTTATGGAAGGCAGAACTGGAGGTGTGTCTTCTTTTGTGTTATCTTTACACGTATGATATCTAATATTTTAAAAAGTCAACTGGAGTGGCCATTGTTACAGAAAATTTACACGCAATAGTATCAGAATTTCAATCCTGTAATGAAATCTATTTTGCTACTCCTTTGAGACGGAAAGAAAATATGGATTTCATCCAAGGAATTAATAAAGAATGCTGTGCAGGATCTGATATGCATACAGACAAGGAAATTCTCGCTGGTGGAGTTAATAGTTGTGATGATGAATGCAATGAACTTTCCTCTAGAGCCATTGATCTGATAGCGACAATAGATTTCAAACAGAAGTGCATGGAAGGAGTATTCGATTATGAAAAAATCCAATCTGCTCCAAAATTGGAACTTTCTTTGAGGCGGACATATCCAAGTTCATATACCCAAGGAACTGATGAAATGAAATCACTGAACCATTCTAATGCTTCAGCATTTTCATTGTGAGTTCTTTCGCCATGCTAATTGTACGCTTCTCTTTGAGTCTAATAAATCTTGCAGTTGATCAAATAAAATCTTTTCAGTTTTCCTTTTTGTTGACCTCGTCACTTCTATTTGGTAAATGTACTTCGTACTGTCTGGTGAAGATCCTTTATTGGATATGCATTTGACGATGATATCATCCAATGTTGATATATGTTGTCAAGTGCTGAAGTACACTTAGCGCCATGTTAAGCCATTGCCGGGACTGTTATCATACTGCTTGGAAATGATGAACGTTATCCACTTGAAATTAGAATGAAAGTAGGAGCGTGACTTTCTGAGAAAGATCCTTTTGGTGTTTTTTCCCTTACCGACAAAATTTTATTTCTATCTTCAGATACAGATCAAGTCCACAATTGTTTTTTTTTTTTTATTTCAGCCTAATATTTATCCTCCAATGGTTTTCTTTATGCTAATTAGACTGTAGTGATTGGGCAACGTCTTATGCCCTGTCATAATCCAAGAAACTCTTTCCCTTAGTTTTTGTGTATGGAGTGTTTTCATTGAAAAGTAGTTCGTAATAATATTGCTGAATCATTTCTGACCCAAAACGACTTTTGCTCAGGTATACTGGTAGTAAGACATGGCAGCCTCGTCCACTTCATATCCTATCTACTGATTCTCATAAATCTGAAGATGGACCTGAACCATCCTCGAGTAAAATCACTCCAGATGAATGTACTTTTCCAAGGCACCGTACAAGTAATAAAGGAAATGCAGAAAACCGAGAATCTGATAATTCAGTTCCAAGCATTGATTTTGATAATGTAGGTGCTGGATACAATCACGCAGTTCAATCCAGATTTTTTGCTCAATATGGATTATCCACTGGGTGGAATACCAGACAAACCAGTGAGCAAGAGCAACACCTATTTACCATGGGAGTCCTTAAACAGCCCAATCCTGAAAATGAAAGCATAAAACAAGTTTATCTTCAATCACCAAATGCTATGAGTAACTCGATGGAGCAAACTGAGCCTGAAAAGAATGTAATAAAGCCTTCAGAAACACCTAGACACGATTCTCCTGCTCGACCTCGTAGTTCAAGCAGTACTTTATGTAATGAAACTTCAGATCACAATTGGCAGGAGGCAGTTGAGATGGCTGCTGCAAAGGTTGAGAGTTTAAACGACATTGGTTTTAGAGGGCCTCACTCTGGCTCGCTATTCATGACCCAGAGGGAAGCTGCTTTAACCAAGTTCCGATTGAAGCGGAAAGATCGATGCTATGGAAAAAAGGTAACATCATTTTTTTTCACGATCTTGGTTTTCCGTCATTGTTAGACGTGTCAAATTGAATTGAATTACCCTCGTTGTGAGAATTCCTTTCATTGTATAAAAAGTTATTAGAGTTACAAAAATTGCTAAAAATCAGTAGTAATTACATAACTACAGAATATTACAAATAGAAAACATAGTTATATGCATTAGTTGATAATTGAGATCACTCCGTCACAAATTCTTGTTGATTGATTGAAGCTTCTCAATATAGTGTCAAACGTCAATGTTATTCAGTTAGCGTAATTTATCTTATTTCAACTTTTTCTTAGGTTCGATATCAAAGCCGGAAAAGATTGGCGGAGCAGCGGCCGAGAGTAAAGGGGCAGTTTGTGCGACAAATAAAGGCAGACCCACCAATCACCGAAGCAAGATGTTCATGAACTTGATGACTGCGTAATTATTTCTCTTATTCTGACCCTGGAGTGATGAATTATTGATAACGGAAGATGATTGAAACTATCTTGGCACATAACTTAGGTTTTTGTATTTTTTTTAAACTAGGAAGTTAGTGTTGTATTGTAAAATATATCGATTTGCCCAGAGTTTGATAACACCTTTCTGTGTTTTGATGAGATAACGGTTTGTTGTTAGCATCTTACCTAGTTTAACACGGTCTTTTGTCTCCTGCTTCCCTTTAGTCATAGATTATGTAGTAATATAACAAATTATTGAACGAATTTCACGCAAAATGTCATGTGATAGCAGCGAGATTATGGTATATCTACTGTATTGTTTGTTTGTGTTAATTGTTCCAAGGGATAATCCTAACTCTGATCCCATGGATTTTGCCTCTTGAATTTAATTGCCAAGGCAGGGCAGGACCTACATTGAAGTCAACATCCATGGGCCCCACATAAAAGCCCCCTGTGGGTCCCGTATGCATAAATGGAGAGAGTTGAATATAATCAAAATAGGAAACACGTCATACCCCTCCTCAAAAACGACGAAATTTGTCGACTGCCTGGCCCCGGCCAACTTCATGCCACCCACTACAATACAAATTCTTTCGTTTAACTTGGACACATATTCTTTGTTCATTTTATTCTTCTTACTAAAAATAACGCTTTAAGTTGGCTCGGCATTTTATTATTTTGGTTGGGATTCTACGCATTCGAATTCATTGACTAATCTATCTAATTGAAAATGTCACCGTAGAAGAGTAATGTTATAATCGAAAATATTATTGCAGAAAAGTAATATTACGTTAATTTGTTAAGCTATACGTCACTCATTATTTGATATAGTAATTAAAAAATATATTAATTGAAAGTAGCTAAACCTAACATTATTGGGTATGAAATTATCAATGTTAATCGAGCATATCCATCAATAAAGCGAGTCAGATTTGTATAATAAGATAGTTAAGAATAATGCTGTGTTTATTTTTAATTTTTTACGTCACTTATTAATTATAAGGAAAATTTCAGCTTCACGCTCAATAGTCTTATAATAAAGCTTCAAAGTTGCCATTGCACCCTGCAACGCTCAAGCTTGGAGGAGAGAAAAGTCGTCACTCTCCCTTCTCCTTCTCCTTCTCCTTCTCCTTCTGCTTCCTCTCTTTATCCTGGTATGGTTCTCATCTCTCCACTCTGCTTCGGCGTCCAATATCTACTCAACAGTTCTATATTTATCTCATAATCCGTCCGCCTTTTCGATTTCCTCACCGTTTTCCGGTCATTTCTGTGTTTTTATATATGATTGCCGGGGATCGCCGTGGATGTTTTACGAACATTACGTTTTTGCAGCTATTTTATCGATCACTTGTTTTTCCAATTCTTTATGTTAATCGCAACCTCATCTCGTTAAAGTCGAGCTCGCCTTTTCATCACGTTCGTTCTGTTGAGTGCGATGATTGTTGATTTACTCTCATGAATTTGATTATTTTTTACCTTTTTTCTGTTTTATGTACTATATTTTTACTATGAACTTGTTGAAATAGCGAAAGATTTCATGAAGGCTGCCCCATTGACCTTGCTTCTAAATCACCCGTTATTTCCGTTGTTTGTGTTTAGGTCGAGTTCTGAAGCTCAGGCATAAAAAAAAAAAGTCTTAATCTTACTAATTTTAGAATTTTGTTTTATCAGCGGACGGAGGAGAAATTGTGTCAAATTCTAAAAGGGGTTGACTGTCAATTAGTTCAAGGGGCAGCTCTTGTTAGTTTTCTACTTTAAAGAGCGAAGAAGTTAAGAAATTACAGAAACACTGTTACAATGTCTACTGTTCAGTCAAAGTGTTTAGTTGTAGTTTGGTTATTGTTTAGTTTACTGTCTCTTTTTTCTTGCCAAATCTCATCATTCCCATTTATCGACTTTTGCAATGTACATGTAAATACTCAGATGGTTTGAATAAAAAGATAAGAAATAAAAACATTTTCTCTATCTGACAGACTTCATCTTCTTCATCGTCGTCTTCCTCTTCTCCTTCCCTGCTTCTACTTCTGTTGCTAACATCTTGAAAAGTCAACTAACACAACGCAGTATTCTATTTATGCAGACTTCTATAATGATAAACGATTTATCTTATTTAATCTTCTCTCTGGTTTTCTTGATGAGAAATTCAGATGGATTCACAGTCATCCCATCACGGACAGATTATTGAAATTAGAGGTCCCATTGCAGATGTTGAAAGACGCCTTGGACGAAGTAAGATCTGTGGAGATGTGCCATGTGGTTTCTCAGATCCAGGCTCCACTTCAAACGATGCGAAAGAACGGTCATCTTCTATGCGGAAGCTGTTGATTGCAGTTGCACTCTGTGTGTTGTTCATGAGCATAGAAGTTGCTGGTGGGATAAAAGCTAATAGTCTTGCTATCCTCACTGATGCAGCACATTTGCTTTCAGATGTTGCATCTTTTGCCATCTCCTTGTTTTCTTTATGGGCTGCTGGTTGGGAAGCTACTCCTCGCCAATCTTACGGCTTCTTCAGGATCGAGATTCTTGGTGCTCTGGTTTCAATGCAACTCATATGGCTGATAGCAGGAATATTGGTCTATGAGGCTATTTTTAGGCTTATTCACAACACGGGTGATGTAAATGGCTTTTTGATGTTTATCATTGCTTCGTTTGGTCTTGTGGTTAACATCTCCATGGCTTTGTTGTTGGGCCATGATCATAGCCATGGACATGACAATCATGGTCATGGTGTTGGGCATAGCCATGGTGGTGTGACAGTTTCTACTCATCATCACGTGCACGATCATTCTCACGATCACGCTCATCAGCATACTCACGATCACGCCCAGCCGTTGCTTGATGAACCAAAAGATGCAACGAAAAAGAAGAAAGGGCGGAACATAAATCTGCAGGGGGCATATCTCCATGTGCTTGGAGACTCAGTACAGAGTATTGGAGTGATGATAGGAGGTGCAATTATATGGTACAAACCCGAGTGGAAGATAGTAGACTTGATTTGCACATTGATATTTTCGGTCGTCGTTTTAGGGACTACATTCAAGATGCTCCGAAGCATACTTGAAGTCTTGATGGAGAGCACACCGAGAGAAATCGATGCAACACGGCTGGAGTCAGGGCTACTAGAGATGGAAGAAGTGGTGGCCATTCATGAACTGCATATCTGGGCCATCACTGTCGGAAAAGTCCTCCTCGCGTGCCATGTCAAAATCCAACCAGACGCTGATGCAGAACGGGTATTGGACAAAGTGGTGGACTACATCAGAAAAGAATACAACATCAGCCATGTTACTGTCCAGATCGAGCGCTAAACGAACAAGGTAGGCAAAATTTTCCCTTTTAAATCTTCTCACCAATCCGCTTATTTGCAGTAGAAATGTTATCATATTTGGCTGCAATTGCTGTGATTTTCATTTAGTTTTCAAGCCCTTTTACAGTTCTCTTTTGATGAAGGTGGAGGAGAGTTCATGAAGCTGGGAAAAAGGAAAGAAGAGACGTCCATCTGTTGTCTGGGTAAGAGTAAAGCTTATTCGGTTCGTAACTTCAATTTCTTTTCTGCATTGACTTGTGATCTTGAGACTAGGTTCGTTTTGATATGCCAAAGGCCAAGCCTTCCGCACATTTTAGCCTATATTGTATTCTTTGGCCTTTTAGTTTATTTTTATAATTTGGTTACGTTTCAGAATTAAAGTTATTCTGTTCTAGGCAAGTTTGGGTTATTTTTAGGTGGGTCTTTAAGCGCTTTTTTAAGGATTTAGTTGAACATGAATATTGAATAATAGAGTTTTTTCTATTGAACTCTTGAATTTAAGTTATTAAAAAATTAACAATTTATTCATCAATATCGGTTAGAAATGTTTGCTAATCGAATTATATGTGCTTGATTTTGATTGGATTTCATGTTGAATAGTTTTTAATTTCATCTCAAGGAGATCAAGGCCACAGGGTGTTTCATCTTTGTAAGGGAATTTTGTTCTTATTTGTTGGATCACGGGGATGTCAATCAAGAAATCCCCATGAACACCATTCTCTCTCAAACCAAACTAAACATCTATTTCATCATCCAAGTGGAAATTTGCTCATTATTTTGAGGGCGATGACGGCTTTTATCTGGTCGGGAGTGAGAATACAAGTATGATCCATTATAGAAGTGTTGATTGAGGCAATATCGACCATGTAACCAGGGTTAGAACAGAGTTTGATACATAGATTTCCAATTGCTAGAGAGATTTTGAATTAAAGCAATTAGTTTTCTTCTACATCAAAGTTCTCAACCATGTTACAAATAATCAGAGATCAGGTCACTCAACAGTGACATTAGGCTCAATTTAACCGACTTTAAGTTGACCAAGTCTGGTTAGGTCAACTTTACTAGTCCGTCGGATAAATGTAAATATTACTTCTTCTAGATTTAGTTGAGTTTGTGCTATTGAACTATCTCAAAAGACAAAAACTTAATCAGTCTAATTTTTTAGCTTTTCAACGCCATAAAAGCCCCATAACACTATTAAGCATGGAGAGATTTTTATTTAATTGTTATTATTATTATTATTATTATTATTATTATTATTGAAGATAGAAAAGGTTGAGGCCTTCATTCCAATAGAATCAAACACCATAAGATGACTATCCTTTCCTAATATCTTCACTCTATCCAAATGAACACACGTGAGTGGCCATCAAAATTTCTGCATCTTCTACGTTTCACTGCAAATTTCAGATCTTTTCCCAAAAATATCAAATATCTCGACCAAACCAGGACAAAAGGGATAGCATAAATAAATGACCAGTCCTTTGATCTTCATTTTTCTTTCTAGGGCTTGTGTTCACTAGCCATGGCTTCTTCTTCTTCCTCCTCACCAGCTGCACTCTCCACCATCATTGACAGCAAGATTTCTCGCCCATCCGCTGCTCCTTCTCCACAATGTGTGACTCTTCCTTCTCTTCCGCCGCCGCCTCCTGTCCCTACCCAGAGCCAGAAGAGCCAGTGGAAGACCTCTGCTTACTGTAAGCTAGTCAGCCGTTTGTTTTTTGATCTGGGTTTTAGCTCTTATGAAAGATGGAGTAAGATGGATGGTTTTCAGGCCGGAAAATTGCTCGGAATGTCATGGCCATGGCTACCGGAGAAGCTCCGGCACAAGTTGGAACAACTGAGCTTCCGGAAATTGTCAAGACAATTCAAGAAGCAGTAAGTAATAACCTATAGTCTTTCATATATATATATATATATATATATATATATTTTAAAATTTCAAAATCAGGAAGCCAAAAATAAGGCATTTAATTAAAATCGATGAAAAATACATTTCAATTATCAAGATTTCCTTTGATAAAAGCATCATTTATGGGTGGGTGCAAACAGTGGGAGAAAGTGGAAGATAAATACGCAATGAGTTCTCTTGCAGTAGCTGGTGTGGTTGCATTATGGGGCTCTACTGGCTTGATATCTGTGAGATTTTCCCTTTCACCACTTGTAAATCTATTTTTTTTTATTTGAATCTAACGTTTTTGTAAATCTGACGATGAGTATTTACTTATGACAGGCAATTGATAGGCTGCCTGTAGTTCCTGGTGTTCTTGAGGCCGTTGGCATTGGATACACTGGAGTTAGTTCAGTTTACTCTACTTTTATTCACTTATAGAACTAGCGTAATTGCCATGGCAGACAGATAATAAGCTTAGCTAGAGAGAGAGAGAGAGAACAGTAATTCATAACTAAAAGTTGATGAACCCGGAACTCAGATTTGATTAATTGTTTGTTTGTTTGTTTGTTTTTTATCCAGTGGTTTGTGTACAAGAACATCTTCTTCAAACCAGACAGGTCTGATTTCCCAAGACGAAGAACACTTAAATTCCTATTAAAAACATCCTTGAAATTATAATGATCTAATGTCGGAACATTTTTCAGGGATGCTTTTGTAGAAAAAATGAAGGCGACTTACAGTGAAATCACTGGATCAAGCTAGACGACGATGACGTGTAACCGCCTGGAACTCTGTCGTTCGAACGAACAGGTTTCTTCGTTCGAGCGAAAGAGTTTCATTAGTTCAATAGTCTCCTCTTATTGGGATTATCTTCTCTTAGCGTACATGTGATGGTTTAAATGTATTTTTCATTTAATTAATAATTAATCTCTTAAATTAAGATTTATTGTTAAATTAATTATTTAACTTATTTATAATATGTCACGTCCAAATTACAAGCGTTCATATTATCCTAAACCCGGAAACCAAAGGTACTCGTGTGTGCCACGTCAGTATCAGTGGGTCCTACAAGGACAGGTGGAAGATACGCTTTTCTGGATGTAACCTCAGATCTGGCACGTGTGACGTGTGGACGAGTTTCAACGAAGACTGTGCCATAAATGTATATTATAAATTTTTCTATAAATAGTTGTCAAATATATTAATAAATAATAAATCAAATTCAAGCTTGCAATTTATAGTCTCTGAATATAAAGTTAGAATACAAAATTAATATCATCCTTCTTTTATGTTAAAAACGATATTAATTTACAATAAACATATTATTTGTTATTAAATAAATTAGGGTAAATAATTATTTTGATTATTTAAATTTTATAATAATTTTAAAAAAAAATTTAAAAAAACTTTACTACACAAAATCAGTGCCAAATCAAATAATAAATTATTTTTGTTAATAAAATAAAATTTATTATATATTAATAAATCAATTCTCCAATTGCAGTCAACCGCAATATATCTGTGGAGGACTTTATAGTTCATTTTGTAATCATTTTTAGTGAGACAAACTATATTTTAATTGTGGACGACCGCGTGAAACCGAGATCGTCCGTTTCTGGTGCATTTTGCACCAATTTTAAATACGGGCGACTTGAAGTTGAGATTGTCGTTCTTGAACGTGTTTTGTACATATTTCAAGTGTAGCAACCATATTTGAAACGTGGGCGATCACAAAAGATTAAATTGTTAGTAAATAATAATTTAAGATTAATTTTGTTAATGATATAGTTTAAGATTTGTTTGATCATTAATTCTATTTTAAAGATTTTTATTGATAATTTCTTAATTGTAATTATTTAGATAAAATAAGAAGAAAAAGAGAAAAGGAGTGTGAGATATCTAAGCCACTAATAATCTGCCGTGTGTCGAAGCTACGTGAATTGGATCTCTCGGCCTCTTAAATTAAAAATTCTGAATTATTTATTTTATGGAGAAAAAAAAAAGGAGAAATGATAGTGGCTGAGATTGCTCGGTTGCGCCATAACTTCAACGCCCTCGTCTTTCCATTGCTTACTTTCCCTTTACTTTTTCTTCTAATTCTTGATTTCGATCCCGCTTTACGATCGGAGCTTGCCGTTTTCCGTCTCTTTATTGCCGGATTTTATGCGAATCGGCGGGAACTTTTTTCCGGAGCTCGTTTTCACTCAGATGCGAAGTCACGCGTGGTCTCAGTCGCTACGAAAGCATCGAGAACTTTCTTCGGCTATGGATGTTCTTCAAAGTACACTTTTCTATTTCTCATGATTTCTATCCATTTATAGTTTCTGTTTGCTTGCCAAGAAAGTCCTGAAGTGGAAGTTTCGGTTGCCTTTCCATTTCGGATGAATCTTTGGCAATCAAACAGAGATGATTGTTGATTATGGACTGAACTTTCACTCTCCTCTTTTTGTCATTGTAAAGGTTTTGGCGTCTTCCGGTTCGTTTTGGTGAGGATTCTGAATGTGAAATTTTATTTTTAAGTAATTTTGTGGAATTATTTCTGTTTCTATTTACAGTTCATTCTGAATTTTTTAGAAGTTTCTTCTTGAACGGATTAGGCTTGATTTGTAGCTTCCGATGATAGCAAAAGACTGAAATTATTTATGTGCAAGGCTTGTGTGCGTATGAGAATGCAATGCTTAATTATTCTGTAATAAACCAGATATTGCTTTCAATTATCTCTATCCATTGCTGTCGATTTTTTTTCCCTTTTGCAGTAGCATCGCCTATTCAAGTGACACAACCAAGAACGGCTGAACTTCCGCGTGGAATGAAAGTATATTTTTGTATTATTCATTACTTTTCAGAAAGGAGTTGAACAAGCGATTGCTTCCTACGTCTGCCAATGGACCAGTACTTCACTGAAGAAGATCCTGTTATTAAGGTGACTATTATCTATGCTTATTTGCATAATTATCCTTTTTTCTCAGTTTTGCTTTACTGTGTCCAAATTTCAAGTATACCTTAAAATCGGGGTGATAATCCTAGCATCTTACTCTGTCTTAGTAAGTACACGCGTTGAAAAGAATGAAATTATATCAAGAGACTGAAATTGTTGCACTATTTTCTATTTTCTATTGATCTTTTGATATTTGTGTTTGTTCTTGATTTTTGTTACAAAGGTTTTGTTTGGTTGATTCTTGATGTTATTGTATCTTGTTTCTGCAATTGCTTATATATGTGTAATAAATTTTTGCTAATGATAGACAAGAAAGCCATATACAATCACAAAGCAACGAGAGCGATGGACAGATGAGGAGCATAGTCGGTTTCTTGAGGCTGTGAAGCTCTATGGGCGAGCTTGGCAGCGTATAGAAGGTTATAATCACTCTGAAGTTCAACTACTTTTTTCTATAACTGTTTATTCATCACATTTTTTGATTATACGTGAAGCGGAAAGGATGATTTCCTAATTTTAGTGCTCCTCATCATTTCCTGTTTGAGGCTTTTGAAGTTGAAATAATGGGTACAATCTATAAGGATGATTTTTTCTTAATGGATCTATTTCCTTTTTTCTTTTAACTGGTTTACTTGTAGAACATATCGGAACGAAAACTGCTGTGCAGATTAGAAGTCACGCACAGAAGTTCTTTACAAAGGTCTTGCGGTTCTCCTCCTTTTGCATATGCTTTATTATACGTGTCTTATTCTTCTGGTCAGTAGTTTATGGTGCAAATCCTTTTACTTAATTGTAATTATTTGATTTACTTCTGCTTCGTGCATATTCCTTTTTGTTGCACTAATTTCTATTAATCTTTCTTTCTAATGTAATCAAGTGTTTTAAAAGAATTTCTATTAATCTTTCTTTCTAATGTAATCAAGTGTTTTAAGTTTACTAGTTCTTCAATTTGCGGAAAGAGATGTGCAAGAATTTTTGAAATATACACAGTGCAACACTCCAAAATTGCGCTTATCATTAGATATTTGCAACTTCCATTTCCATTTGGCATGGTGTGAGGCATCTTTGTAATGGTTGTTTTTTTTTTCTTTTATGGAAAACACCACCAGAGCTAGTCCCATAATAATTTGACTAGTTCTTGGTGTCTTAACTCATTCAATTTCCATCCCTGATGAATTTGATCAGAAGTACTATTTGTTCCGAGTAATTATTTTCTGACATAATGTACTTTAATTTTTGGAGATCTATTTTTTACATTATATCCTTTGACTTGGTCGCTAAAAGCTTAAACTAGTGATAGATTAATTATGTGCTACACTTTCTAACAAACAATTACAACTTTCAGTTGGAAAAGGATGCACTTGTTAAAGGAGTTCCAATAGTACAAGCTCTTGACATAGATATTCCACCTCCACGCCCTAAAAGAAAACCAAGCAATCCTTATCCTCGAAAGACATTTGTGGGTTCTCCCATATCACAGGTTGGAGTAAGGGATGAAAGGCCTTCTCAGAATAAGCAAATACTGGATTTGGAGAAAGAACAGCATCATGAGGTGAATGAATGATTATGTTTTCTCTAAGTTCAATTTTAGTTATTATATTAACGCCTGTGAAATCTCTTTGTCAGAAAGCCACTGATGAAGAACAAACAAAGAATGACAAAGAAAATCACAGTAACAATGCGTTAGAAGTGGGTCACTTAATACAAGAAGCATGCAGTTCTATTTCCTCGATCAACAAGAGTTTCTTTCCACCCGGGACTTCAAAGAAAGAACTCATTTCTCAAGGAAGTGAATCTCTTATTAGTAGTGAAAGTAGAACGATGGCTCCAAAATATGGGGATGCCAAACAACTCTTTCAAGATGATGACATTGGTAAAGCCTCAGAATTTCAGAATTCTAAAGCTTCACTCGAGCAATTGGACAAAGGCGAGAGGCATTTTTTGCCGACAAATGAGATGCAATCTACTGGTGGAAGCTTGAGTATATCTGCTCAAACTTCTTTACCTGAAATCCATTTGCAAGACCCTAGATTTCATACAAAAGAAGGGGTTCAAGGAAGGAATAATCACTTTGCAAATACAGCTGCTTCGTCACCTTATAAAAACCAAATCAATCACCACAGATCAATTTTTCAGTCGTTTCCAGATTTCCGAACCCCCTTTACCCCTATATGCCATAACCAAGATTATTACACATCTTCCACTTTTCCAAACCTCACTTCGTCAACATTATGGCCTTACAAAAATGCTGAAACTTCTGTTTGCAATCAGGAAGCTTTTTCTTTGATGCAATTGAACTCCTGTCCTGGTATAGCAGCTATGGCTGCGGCCACTGTAGCAGCGGCAACTGCATGGTGGGCAGCTCAAGCGCAGCTTGCTCCTTTTCATACAGCTTTTACATGTCCTCCAGGAGTAGGAAACCAAGTTTCTGACACCATGGCAGAGGGAAGAGTGGAGCTTTCTCAGAGATGTCCATCACAAGATCTGCAGATGAACCCAGAACAGTCCGAAGTTTTGCAAGCTGAATCTTCAGCTTCCAAGTTTCTTCTGTTCACAGAGTCTAAAGAAATGCAAGATGCAAAGGTAAATGATTTGAAAGAATGCACCGATCATGAGAAAGGCCATGATTGGAACATGGAAAAACGCAGGAAACTAACATCTAATGGCCAAGTAGAGATAGATGCAGTAGAGAAGAACAAGAAAGCGGAGGAAGACCAAGAAGAACTCGAAGCAAACGCTCCAGCTACCGAGTCTGGCAGTCAATGCAGTAAATGTACAAGCAACTCAATGGATTCTTGGAA
Source organism: Begonia peltatifolia (assembly GCA_022433055.1). NCBI lineage: Eukaryota > Viridiplantae > Streptophyta > Magnoliopsida > Cucurbitales > Begoniaceae > Begonia > Begonia peltatifolia. Next base: position 23,086,835 of record CM039521.1, read on the forward strand.
GGGAGTTTCCCAAGAGGTATCAATTCGATTGAGTATACATGTTACAGAATAGATAAATTTATTTCCACCTTTTTAGATAGACTCTTATTCAAATAATGTGGATTAGAGACGACTGGCCTTTCAAGCACTTTTTTCCCGAGGTATATTGCCCCAGAGCTTTTCGCCTCAGCAGGACCGAAAAGATGAGAATCAGGAAACAAATACAAACGAGAGGCATATCGACAGCGTGAATGACAAAGTTCATCTGTCATTGACCCTCACAGGCAGATCTTGTCGCAATGATCAAAGCTCGGGAACGATTACCATCGGACTCAGACCCGGAAAGATCAGTCATCATCGAACAGGATTCAAACCATATAAAAGATGCTCAGTAGAATCCTCAGAAAACAGGGGGGGAGCTTCGAGTTGTTATGGCGAAGATAAAGGTGCAAAAAGAAAACGCTTGGAGAAGGCATCTTCTTGACACTTGCTCATCCGCTTCCTGTAAGTAAGGTTCTTTCTCATTTGCTCTCCTCTTCATTTTTAATCTCAATCTCTGCATCCTGTGTAGGTCTGTACTATATATTATACCTTGAGCCTTGTATAACTTCATTGTAAACTCCCTAGCCATAGCCACTTCAACTAAAATCCTTAATTTGTTAGAACATAGTTATGTTACATTAGAGCAGCATAGTGACAAGTAGAAACAATAAGCTACATAATTAAAGTATAACGTTATAAAAGAATAATGTTACTTTTACTCTGTGATTATATAATATAATATAAATAATTAAGGTAACAAATTGCATACAATGGTATCCCATTTAAAGTTGCAATCGGTTTTGAAAAAAAAAAAGTCACAAAATTTGAGTTACGAGGCAAAGTGACACCTCGGGTACATGGTATGCACACTCTTGTGTGCCCAATTTGGTCCGGATCCTCTTTAGGAAGGAGATATAGTAGAGCATGAACGGGTTATTATGAAAATTTTAAAAAAATTTTAATGACATTTATATTTTTAATAAATTATTTTACAAAAATTAAGTAAAAAATTATGAAAAAATTATAATAAATCATGAAAATATTGAAAAGTTAATAAATATTAGAGAATATTTTCTTATGATATGTTCGTTGCACGTCAAGAAGATAAATTAAAATTAAATGGTAAGCACAACGCTGCACTGCAGGAATAACATCTACCTGATTCAAACATTATATACTCCATATTATGCTACTTTAAAAAAAAGAAAAACAAAACTATTGCATGAGCAAATCAAAATTGCGACATTCTCGGAATCTAAAAAAATACAAAAATCAAAAAAGCTTTAAAGCAAGGCCATGCAAAATACGTACTTGATTATAATATTGAGAGAGAGAGAGAGAGAGAGAGAGAGAGAGAGAGAGAGAGAGAGAGGATTGAGAAGCTCGCCCATTGGCCTTCTCCAAGCTCGAAGTTTGGAAGCCATTTCAATTTCCACGCAAACATCGTACAGATTGTAGCCCATTCAACCGACCGAATTTCTCTCCTCCTTCCTCAAGCTTTGATTTTCCCTTCTCTATATCCATCTACGTCTCTGATCTGGCCACGTTTTCTTCTGGGTCTGCTGATTGGCCGCCATCGTTGCTTGAGATTTAAGTGCATCCTAAGCTTCTGTCTCTCCCACTCTTATTTCATCTCTTCTTCTCTGTATTTCACTCTCAAAACTGTGGTTAGATTGTCTGGAACAGCCATGTTCACTCTCCTCTCACCTCCGTTAGTGCTTTTGCAGCTTCTCAACTTCTTCCCACTCTCATTTTCTCTCCCGGAAAATCAAGAATTACTTTTAAACTACGAAAGATGTGGTAAACTCGAGATCCCATTTCCTTTTCACTTGAACTCTTCTTTCAGATCAGTTTCGAATGACCATTTTCATCTTTCCTGCAAGAACTCAACCGCTCTTTCCCTCAACATCAGCTCTCGATCCTACAGGGTCCTGGAATTTTTCTCCGACGGTGTTCTGGTCGACTTTCCGGGCTCCTCTTGCCGCCAATACAACAATCTGAACTCGTTTAATTTCGCCGGTAACGGCTATTTCGGCGTCTCCGTCGATAACGTCGTCGGTTTATACGACTGCGATGATTCTTCCTTGTGTAAATCAGATTGCGAGAGCGATTACTTACCGGGCTGTGATGATAACGACGGGAATACTCCGGGCTGTTGTTACCCTCTTTCCGACCATAGCGTTTGGCGGCCGGGAAATGATTTCTCGCTGTTTTCTGACTTCGGGTGCAGAGGATTTTCCAGCTGGATTGTTTTGAGAGGTTCAAATGCAGGAAAGCGCGGAGTTAAACTGGAATGGGCGGTTCCAATAAATTCCGCCATTGGAGCCTGCGATGTGAATGCTTATACAGTTAATTCCACAGTGATAGTAGGAGGGGGAAGGTGCTTGTGTGAAGATGGATACGTAGGTGATGGATTTGCCAATGGACTTGGATGCTTCAAATGTAAGTTATCTTTGACTTTGACTTGGAGAAATTGAACCTACTGAAATCTACTGAGATGTTCCCTTTTGACACTATCTGGGTCTTTACTCTTTATTTTTATGATTGAAATGAATTTATAATTAAATCCGATTATCATCACAAATTTACGAGTTGTACTAATTTTCATATAATAATTTTTTTAAAGATTTTCTTACGTAAAATCTCAGTATCTTGTTTCGGTGATTTTTTTGATTGGTCTTGGTGTTTGATTTCAACCATAATTATAAGGTATAGTATATGTAGGATTATAAATTTATTTGGAGTAAAATTAGTGGGAAAAATTCAATATTATGAACTAAACCTTCTTTGTGGCAGCCTGTATCAAAGATGGAGAAGCAGCATATGGTAGTGACTGCTACTCCAGAAATCATACCCAAAGGAACCTTGTAATCTTAACTGGTATCTCATCAATTATCTTACTCTTTTCAGTTGAACCCATTTTTGTAATCCAATTTTGGCTGAAGGCCTTTTCTTTCAGTTGTTCTAGACTTTGGAAGATGAAAGTTGTAATCTTGGACCAATAATGACTGAGTTTGATCTTTTTTTAATCTTGCAGGATTGTTTGTTCCAGTTTTCGTTCTTGCATCTATGGCCGGAATTCTTCTCCTGCTGAAACGGCCGGTTAGCCGGATAAAACTCGACTCCAACAATGGCTATCTTCATGAAATCTCCGCCTTCCAGAAATCTTGCAAGACTCGTTTATACGCGTACAGTAAGTTGGAGGCCGCCATTAAAGGAGGCGGAGATAATCAAAAACTTGAAGAGAGAAGAAATGGGTTGATCTACAATGGAGTATTCGAGAATGGTTCGTGTATTGCTGTACAGAAAGCACTATTCGAGAAGGAAGAAGACCTGATAACCGCCTTGTCTCAGATTGAGGTTCTGTCTGAAATTCGACACAGAAACATGGCAACCATCCTCGGCTGCTGCGTAATTTCGTGCTACTCCGTCCTTGTCGTCTACGAAAATCCCAAAAACGGAACTCTCCAGGAACATCTGCAATGGAAGAAAGGGAAAAAACCAGCTCTTGATTGGTGCAGAAGAATAAAAATTGCTTCTGATATTGCCTGTGTTCTAACATTTCTGCAAAACGAGCTTTCTCCTCCAGTTTTCCACCGCAAATTCAAATCAAGTCACGTCTTTCTAGACGCCGATTTTTCTGCGAAAATCTTCGGATTCGGGCTGATCGACTCGGTCTCTGAATTCGGGTCTCGATTGGGTACCGATTCCGACGATCCAAGCCTCCATAGAAGCGATGTCCATGATTTTGGAATGCTACTTCTTGAACTCATTGCAGGCTCAGATTACTCAGACCCTGCAATGGAAGTATTGCAGCAGATTAAAAATGGGAAGATTGAAGAGGTAGCTGACCCAAACCTTAACTTTCACGAGCAACCGCCGTTCCGGCGAGAGCAAATCAAAGCGGTCGCCGACCTCGCGACGCAGTGTGTGTCCATCGGAAACGACGGCAGAGTGGGAATGATCGACGTCAAGACCGAGCTCCGACGCATTATGAACGGAGATCTTGAGAAAACGCCTGCGTTAGAGGAAACATTTTCCAATTCCAGTCTTCTTCAGATGATTTCCATGTCCCCTGATTCAATCCATCTTCCTTGACAGAACTCTTCCGACGTGATACCTGTCTATTTGTTCTTGTCTCTAACTTGAGTTTTTTCAGAAAGTTTAATGTTACTGCTCACTGCTTCTTCTTCTTCTTCTTCTTCTTCGACTTTTCCAGCTCTGTCCTGCTGATTTTCAGTAGATGGTCGGCTGGAAACCTTTTCAAAACTTTCTTAAACTGCACAAAATGCTGACACTTCAAAGACTAGTTCTCCAAAAGTGTTGATTTTGATGGACAATCGAAAGAAAGAAGTTTTGATATGATCTTGTTGCCCAGGTAACAGTTTTAGATTATTTATATACGCAACAAAATCTTAAATAAGAATCCACCGCAAGCACACGTGGAGCTCGGTTATTGGAGTGGCGGATACACTAAGTGGCACCTGGCTGTTACTCCATTACTTCAGGACCCACTTTGTTTCCAAAGGGATCAGTCGTTGAAAAGAATGCAGAGCCAAGATTGTGATGGAACGTTCAACACCCTTTGATCAAATTGAACCTTCATCTAGAACCGTCAGATTTGATTATTTTGGTTGTCCGGCCAATTATTTTTTTTTAATAAATAAGGAATTTAAATTGTTCTACATGAAATTAGGTCTCAGAACTGTAATATTTATTAAATTATTTAAACTATTAATCATTACTTGAGTCTTAATAATTCAAACATTTTTTCAAATTCACCATTAGCTAATGGAAATTCAAATATCTCAATTAGATACTAAAACCCGTCGAATTTAATTTATCGATACATAGGGGGTCCAAATATTTTGAGCTTTAAGCTCAATTAGCCCGTCATCCTTAAGCTAATGAAATTTGCCTATGATTAAGAGCATGGATAATGATATTTATACTCCTTATCTTACGTCTTTAAATTTAGATTATAATATATTGTTGAATTATAATAAAAAAAATAATGATGAATGGTCATTTTTTAGCATTTAATCAATTAGAGACAAACTCCGTTATAATGAAGAAATTATTATACGACCACAAATGCAATACCGTCTTTATTATCCTTTTATGTCTCGGACACAACTCCATGAAAAAAATGTAGGGTTCACCTATCTTTAATATCAAATCCAGCTCAACTATAAACCTCCCCTATTTATTGTAAATAATTTATTTCTTCTCCATAGTTTTACTTGTGTATTTCCTACTGTAGATCGCGGTATGGTAGTGTAATTTTCTATTTATAATTTAAAAGCTTATATTAGATTTTGTTGACTCGGATTTTATCTAGATTAGGTCGGTCAGTCTCATGTTGAGAATGTAATTTAATTAAAGTTTTGGTTTTATATATAAATATGTGTTTGGGTCTCAAAATTCATTATATCGATTTTTATTAGTGAATTTTTATTGTGTTCGTAGTTTAATGTATGTTAGAATACGAAGAAAATGTGATAGATGGTGCAACTAGGAAAGAAGAAGGAACCAACTCTATAAAGTTGGTAGCTACTATTGTTATAAAAGTGCAATAAATTGAAATAGCTACCGGAGTTTAAAGCTTAAACAACTGCAATCAATCTAAACAACTATAAAGTTCAAATCAAATCATTAGTTTAATATCAATTTAATTATTAATTAATAAGCATCTTTTAACCTTGTATTATATCACTCACCTGGATTACTCCTTTGATGATCTCTTGGTGGTTCCTCGAAAATATCAGAACCGTTATAATGATCGAAGTTGGAAAAAATGTGAAGTAGAATAGAGTTATTGGGATTACAGCTTGGCAATGGCGGCAGCTCAAGAATATGATAGCTAATTAATATATCTAATTATGGAGTTAAAAAAGATTACATGATTTGAGGATCTGATTATATTATAAATATTAATCTATTATTTGAATATAAAATTTTAATTCTTTTTTCGATTTCGAGGGAAAATAATGGATTATCAGTTTTTTCAAAAAAAAAAAATAATAATAATAATAAAGTACATAAACATGTCATTTGGAACTTGATGAACATAGGTGATTAAATGTAATTTCACTCTTGAATTTCAGGACATAGGTATACTTGTAAATTTAAGTTTATAGTTGATTGATTGCGTCTCCATATGCCGTTCACGTGATAATTTAAACTCGTTTTGTGATAGTAAGATTGTTTCACTCAAGGTAATGAGTTCATGGACTCAAAATAAGTAAAAGAGTGCCTCTTGTCTATGCTGTATGCCATAACTGCAGGCTCTCGTGATTCAGAGCCAGGGCTCCGCACCAATAACATTTTAATGAAAGATTGGAAGGCGAGGGTTGGTTTGTTAGCGTGTCATAGTTCAATGTAGATTTTGTTAACAAATATAGTTTAAAGACGAATTTGTCAATTATATTATAAATTTTTGTTAATTACTATCTTGTTATAAATTTCAATGATTATTATTATTTGATTAAAACATTAAATAATTGATATTCTAATAATATTTCATATTTTTTTTGAAAAAAAATTAAAATTTAATCAAAGAACATCAGTTAAAGTTAATTTAAGATTAAGATCGTCCTCCAAATATAATTTGCTCAATCTTGCCAAATGATGCTTTAGAAAAAATGAAAATGGCTTTGGAAAAAAAACAATAGTCTCAGGCCTAAAGTTGCATTAGAAATCACAACACATCACATGATCATATGAATCAAAGAAAAAGAAGAAGAGGAATAAAAAAAGAAAAAAAGGACCAGCTGGGCTAGGGCATGTTTAGGGCTGAGAGGGTTCATGTATTTAATGAAGAAAAGAAAGCGACCCAACGATAATGGAGATCCAACGGTTTCTCAGAGAAGACAGTGTGGAGGAAGCATGGTCATAGACTATTAGAGTGGGGTTAATTTAATTAATTAAATCTATTTTTATATTCACAAATTCAACGTGAAAAAAGCTGCTTATTTTACTGTTTATATATCTGTATTAGTGTCTATGCAGCTGTTCAGCCTGCCCAACTCTTCCCTGTTATGTCTCCAAAAGCACTTTTTTCCAGTACCCAGATGAAGTATGAGCCTACCCTTTTGATTTTTGACAAGAGTTTATTTGAGAAATCATTCAAATCTGAAAGCCCTGGCTCTAACATCATGTTACATGTGCAGAGACTAATTAAATCGTTGCATACAGGAATGTGTTTGATTGATGAGGCATCATTATTACCTGATTATGCTCCAAATTTCCTGGGGCAAAGATGGTTGTAGGTCTATCTCATACTAGGAGAAGAGATGGGCAGAAGTTGCTCCGAAATTGCTAACTCTCTTATTAAACCTTCGTAATTACATGATCATGATATGTCATTTCGCATTTACAATGCGAAGTGTCACTCAACTCACTTAAAAAAATAAAACGTATCAATAAATAAGTATATATCTTTTTAGATAAGATAAAAAACAAATCTACATGAACCTCAACTGAAAGTAGACAATATCTCGTTAATGAGAGTGAAATTTTAATTTTCAGGGTGTGTGTGGCTATAAAGTTCGGTAGTAAGCAATCTGGGCGATTCTCTTGTTTCCTTTGCATCAAACAAAAGGGACCCACTTTGTTTTCTCCCTGAGTTTCTACAATCTTCTTCTGCGTTCCAATCTCTAATAGTTGGATCTTAAATTCCAGCTAGAATCCTGGTCCTAGGGTTTATAGATTAGTTTAGTTTTTCGTTCGAACAACAAGGCTCCTATTAGAGGGGTGGGGGTAGAGCCCCTATTTTCTGAGAAACCCTATCTCACCACGTTCTACAAAATAATTTGAATAGCCACGTGTATATCCTCAATTGGCTTCTTGTATAGTAATTATACCTTAGAAATTCCATTTTGTACATGATATTTATATAATATATTCTCAGGGTTACGTTTTTAAACATTTGAATAATGATCAATACATTATCTGAGAAAGTAATAATCTGGTATAAGATTGAGATAATAAAAGTTTAGTTTAATGTCAGGCTAGAATAAACTGGGTTTGAACCCACTCATCGATTTTGACGCGAATAATGAGGCTAACCATTATATGTATTAAATTAATATGATCTCATGTAAAATTAACCACGCACTAATGGCAAGAAAGATCATTACTTTATATTTCTCAATTATATTTTTTTTTTATTAAAAAAATGAAGGAAGCATAGACAAGAGATGAGGGAATATATGCAAAGGTACAAAACTAGACAAAGAAGGGAGAGAAGAACGAAAAGAAGAGGTTAATTGCTTTAAGTATGGCAATGTGTCGGAATAGAATTCTATGTGGTCCAATTAAAAACATTAATCAAACCCCCCATTAAAATTAGACTATTATTATTCAAACACAAAATTAAAAGAAAAAAAAAATACAGATTTTAAGTGAAAATCCTTGTAAAAAATAGAGGGCAGATGAATAAAATTCAGTATGCTAAAAAAATGAACGAATATAATTTAAATCACTAAATTCTAAATTATATGGATCAACTCAGCATACCGCATAAAGATTGAAAGGATGACCTGCCCATCTGAGAGAGAGAGGTCCCCAATTTGGGAATAGAGGTAGGGAAGATTAGGCTTGAATAGCTGTTGGAGGGTGAAGGGCGGCAACTATTAAGTATTAACCAAACAAAACCCGACCCATTCCCGATATGAATCCTCAACCAATCACATTTCCCAAAACATGATGCAACAATACGGTAATAGAGCCATTTTTCAATCGTGAGATCCCTCGCAGTGTTATAAAAAACATATAAATTTAAGATTGAGTTTTTTTGACCCAAAAACACCAAATCATATACTAATTTTAGGTTTGACACGGTTTTGAACTAATGAGTTGAACAGTAGAGAGAAGACATAACCCAAAAGAATGGCACCCGAGATTTCGATTCGAATTGCAATTACTGTCCGGTTTTGCCTACCCGAAAAAAGGGGAATGGAGTGACATGGTTTGGAACTCTTTCCATTTTCCCTTTCTCATCTTTTACCGTAATTGCCAACTTTTAATTAAGCTACTGTTTAGCTGTACGTTTAATAATCATACACATGCTACCTTTTCCCCTATTTATTTAATGATAATTACATCATTCTTTAATTTCAGATTGAATAACTCAAACCAAACCAGTTGATCGGTTTCTAGAGCCAACCTACCTGAATATTCAAATATCTTTAATTATATAAAAACATAAAAAATAATTACCCCTATGAACTGTACATTAAACTACCTTGTTCTAATCTTTGTCATTAGACGAACACAGCTAAATCTCGGAGCATAGATTCAAATTCGGTCTCCACAGCTATCGTGTTTCAGTTGACTATCAAAGATGGATTTTACCTTTTAAACCCTCTTTTTCGTGTTTTCCCGGAAGAGATTTTTGTTCGTGGTTCCCAAGCAACGGAATTTCTTAGAACTGTAAACTATTTGATTTAATTTTTATGCTAGACATTACTACAATTAATTATTTAATTAAATCCATTTTTAAGCATTGCTAAAGTGGCATACACACCTTATAGAAAAAATCAAAGTAGTTACCGAAATGAAAAAAATGTCTTAATTACACCAATAGTATAGGTTCATGCAACTTCTCTAATTTGTAATAATAACACAAATTTGACGATTTGGCCAAATTGTCCGTGTTCATCATAAGAGACTGGCTAATTAGAAGAGGAGTAATTCTAAAAGTGGGAAAATTGCCCTTAAATATTACAGTGTATATATACACTATAGTAAATAATAAAGTTTATTTATTAAAGAAAAAATAAATAATTGCACAATTATTTATCATTTTTGAAGTAAATATTCCCCTTTTAAGGATATATGCCACATTTCCATTATTTTATACACAATTATTTATACAGATACATAGAAGTGAGACCTCACAGTCGCAACTAAGAAGTGTACATCAGTTCTTGTATTTTTATTTAAAAATAATATTACGTTTATTATATAATCCTACACTAACTTAACAAAAAAACATTGATTGGTGAAGTTATTTTATATTAATTGCGTCAATCAATATTTATAACTTCAGAGTGTAAAATTAGAAAGTATAATCAGATAACAAACTTAACATTATTTTTTATTTAAATTAAAATGAGAAATTTGGTGTGTACATGCGCGCGTGTATATATATATATATATATATATATATATATATATATATATATATAT